>JAODLD010000052.1:12518915-12542799 GCA_026781065.1 Mormyrops boulengeri | reverse complement strand
ATTCTATGGTGGAAAATGGTTGATGCCTTTTAAACACCTACTGTTTGCCCGTCCATGGATTGTTGCATAAACGTCCACCGACGCCTGTAATTGACCCCCCCCCCCCACACATTCATAAAGGGGGCACAAGATTCGAACCCTAGAGCATGGAGATGTAAGGCATCAGCACCCCCCCCACCGAGCCACCATGCAGCTTAACATAAAAAGCCAGTGACATGTACAAAATGTAAGCATTCCAAACATTCAGCCAAGTTAATTAATTAATGAGGTTTTCTTATAAGACTAACGTGAACATGAAGAACGAGTCTGGTCATAAGCCCTGCAGAACCCGGAGAGAGACGGGATGCAGAAAAAGCAGTGGTTCGCATGCGATGTGTATGACAGGATGCAATGTGACAACAGGTGCGAGCAGAAGTACGGCCTGATAGCCACACTTGGGCCTCCTTGCCACCTGCCCGGGGGCATGGACGATGACTGGGCCCACGCTTTGACAGGTAATCACTCACTGTCCATGGGAACAGGACCATTCTATGTGCCGAGGGCAGCCAGGGAAATCGGCGGCGTTGGAGGGGTTAGTGCGGGGGTGCAGCGCCATTAGCGTCAAAGCGACGGCCCCGTCGCTAGCACTTTTTGCACAAAAAGCACGCTGCGGAAGCCAAGAGGCATCCGGCTGCAGGAGGAGCCTCAGAGCGTGTGTCCTCGGTCAGCACCCAGACCACTCTTAAGCCCCAAAACGTCATTCCATAAGACGTCATTTTACACAATGCCAGAAGGGTCAAAACTTATTGCTTTTTTCACACTAACAAGCTGAAAACTGACATGTTGGAATGAATATTTTTTACGTTAACGTAAAAAATGTGCACTAAAAATGTCCATTTTTAGCTTGTTAGCATGAAAACAGCTAACACTTTTACCCCGTTTGATACAGGAAGTCCCATGTTTCTGTACAAAAGAGATACTGGACTTCCCGGACGCTGCACTAGACCCAAAGCAACACTTATTTACTAGTTAGTTGGTTTAGACTTTAGACTTATTTTCAGTCAGCAAAGACCTGTTGTCTGTAGTTGGGAGAGATATTCAATACATGTACATTATGATGTAATTATTTATTTATAAAATTAATAAGCCAGACTTCACACACACGTTTAGAGAATGACTGGCACAGTAGCGGAATGTAAACAACGCATTCTGTCTTAATGTCTTTACATCTTCGGGAATGACGTATTAGGGCTTGAGAGTGTAACACGTGCTGTCAGGCACCTCCTGCAGCCAGGTCCCCTTGTGGAAGCCAAGCAAGTCAAGCGGTTCCTCTCTGTGAGTGGGCACAACTAAAGACAACCGCTGCCAACATTGGGCTCCGCCCACAACTTTTCAAAGCATTTCGAAACACCCAGTGGCACAGTGGAAGAACCTCTAGGCGCCTTCCAGAAGAAAGAAGTTCAAGCAGGCCATTTCAAGAGGTATCTGGCAAGGGGCAGATATTCTGTCTCCCGAGACGCTGTCATTCCCTAACACGTCGGCCATCTTGGCGCTCATTGCCCCCTGCAGGCAGGGGAGTGACACCAGCAGCTAATTTAAGACAAAACCACCGCATCGGAAACTAGGAATGAAATTACGAGCTGTAGCTAACGGGCTCATTTGTGGAGCGCCGGAGCAGTATGTCTATCATGCGAGTGTCGCGACACGGAGAAAGGGGATGGAAAAGCACGGGCAAGAGTCTTGGCAATTTACGGCAATCACAGACAGGCCTCCAAGACTAGGCCAGCTGTGAGAATATAGAATATGCGGGGTTAACAATGTGCGTGTGGGGGGTGGCTCTGAAGAAAATGGCACCAATTTGCTTGTCGGTTTCCAATCACCAGTTTCCCATGAATCCTTGGTGCTGTGAAAAGATAAACTGTAACCCAGACGATAAAAAAAAATAAAAAGGTCACAGCAAAACAAAACATAGGAATAATCACTTTATTGCTAACAAAAAAACAATACAAGCTTCATTTAAATTGCAAGGAAGAACACAATAGCGTAAAATTTTAATTGAATTTATTTTTAAAGATGAATCTATTGAAAGGCAGCCAGATTTGTTTTAACATGATGTTAATAACAATACAAAAAGAACAAACAAAAGTGGAACAGGAAATCTAACATGTTACAATATATCAGCAATATGTAATGCTGCATAAAAACACAAATCTGTGGGATGCATGGGTGTCATGTGCTGTCAGTGTAAAGTTAATTACACCCCTGAGCTTGTGAACTTGCCACTAATTAAGCTTTATCTCACTAGGATAAGGTCGGACTAATTAAACGTTCCCACTGTATAAGCGGGGTATCAGAAAGGTAGATATCTACATGAATCGTTTTGTTAAAACCATGTGCATTTTTGAGGAAAATCAAATATATAATAAGTCAATTATTAGGCTTGGGTGGTATTACGTTAAGATGGTATACCATGGTATTTCGGGTATACCGTGGTATTTCAATGCTTTGGCAACAAAACTGGCCAGTGGTTGTCCACAATAAAATCTGCTGTTCAGTAAAATATATTGTGGGGGAATGGCTGTTTTTGTGATGCTTTAGCTGCCCTAAAATGTTCTTTAGCCTGCCCCTCCAATATGCGGGTCATTTCCATCAGACCCCCATAGTAAAGGCTTAGCCCCCCCCTTCAGAAATCCCTGGTGACGCTCCTGCTTGACAAATACCATATTTATGTATTGCTTCGAACATGACAGCACACATCTGAGAACATATGTCTGATTGTCAGGTTATAAACCATATTTTATGCTATCTGAAGAAAGTTAAACATTGAGTTTCTGCTCAGGTTCCAAGATCCCAGTGAATGATAGAAACAGATCAGGCAAACATGTGAAAACAGTCTCCAAAGCGTTCCTCATTAATATTTCA
This sequence comes from Mormyrops boulengeri, assembly GCA_026781065.1. Taxonomy (NCBI): domain Eukaryota; kingdom Metazoa; phylum Chordata; class Actinopteri; order Osteoglossiformes; family Mormyridae; genus Mormyrops; species Mormyrops boulengeri. The sequence continues at coordinate 12,539,898 of JAODLD010000052.1, read as the reverse complement.
TACCCAAAGGCAAAATTCCACCATCCATGCCTTAGTATATTAAAAACAACATTATGAAGATAAATAAAAAAACAGACTAAGGCCCACTGATCCAAGAGGTCTTAACATCGCTTATATTAAGCACAAAGCAACAGATCCAGGGATCAGAAAAAAACAATCGCTGCGGCTACAACCTTCAATCTGCCGACTCCCCTAAAATATCTCATCTAAACTTCTCTGTGTCTTTAGATCAGAGCGTAGGTTAAATGTGGCTGTTGTCTCCTGAATTATTTAAAAAGCAGTGGGAAGAAAGTGCGGCAAAACAGAAATTAGCATCACCGCTAGTGATACCTCTGACCCCTCTTCCCACGCAAGCAGTAATCCATGCAGTCTCAGAGGTTACTGTACATTGTGGGTCTGTTTTCCATAGCTACAAGCCCCACCGCAGGCAACACTTTTGGTCTCTCCGGCAACCTCATCCATCATTTTCCAACTCCTTATCCAGGTTAGGGCGGCGGGGAGAGGACCTGGAGCCTATCCGAGACAGCCAGGGGAGCAAGGTAAAGGAGGGACACCTTGGACAGGATGCCAGTCAATTGCACTACAGGCAAATGAGAGGCACCAATTAGCCTAACTGCGTGTCTTTGGACTGTGTGACAAAACCCACAGGACACATGCGCAGAGATGCACCACACATGCAGCGATGGTGGGATTCAAACACCCAGTTCAGGAGGTGCAGGGCAATAATGCCACCCACTGAGACACCTGCTCCAGTATTCCAGGCTCCACAGTCCGATATCTCAGTAAATCCACTGATAGTTCATGGAATTCATTCTCCATTGGCCAAAAAAATGTAACACACACACACACACACACACATTGCATTATCTTAGTCAGAGACTTCAAAAATGTCCCAAAAAGGTCCTTTCTTGTAAACTATTTTCATGGCATCTCTACATGACAGAAACCATCATGGTCTTGATTTCACTGTATGTTCTTCTGCTAGTGAGTGTGTGAGGCTCGCCGTTTCTGGCTTGCTGCACACAGACCTTAATTTTAAATGAAAGTCTTCTTTTGAACCTCTGCATATGCTGTCTGAACATTGCGGTAAACAGATATCATTGTATCTCGCTGCTTTGTTCTACAATGGCTTGGACGTTTTGATCTGTGACTAGGCTACATTTATTATCTTACATTTCTGCCATATGCTTTACAGTAGGATGACCAAAGCAGTGACTTTTATTTTGCACTGAAAACAAAACTTTACTATTGTAGTTTGATAAATCCTAAAAACAGCAATGTGCAAGCTGTCCTCGATATAAAGTACCAAAGGACAAACATAATTGACATTTAATCCCCTCGGCAACCTAGTATGATATAGCTTAATATTGTGTTTAGCCAGATAATTTTCTCGATAGTGATAAATGCAGTTAATCTGTGTTTTAAATCCATCTATCCATCTTCCAGCCGCTTATCCTGGACAGGGTCTTGGGGGAGCCTGGAACCTATATCCCAGGCAGCACAGGTCACGGGTACAAGCCAAAAGACCTATGCATGGCCCCTTTCACTTTCTTACCTACCCCCGTTAACCTTATTCCCGCTGGCTTTAGCAAAAAATAAGTAATAGATTGGATGAGACACTTCTTGGCGGCTCTACAGTCCTATAAGCTTCAAAGACATCATTTCCACAGACATAAGCCAACATCGCGCAACATAGCGGCAAGTTTCCATGTTGATGCTAATAATAATAATAATTATTATTATCATCTATTACGCATAACCTTGCGTGAAATCCTAAAAGACAGGTGAACAGGGGCAGGTGAAACCTGAAAATAAGCACCGTATGTACGTACCGTACGTATGTTGTCCAGTCTAATACAGAGCTCTCCAGAAAAATACCTACATGTGCTTTATGCCGTGTATACAAAATGTAGAGTTTTATTTTTTGCCATCTTCCCGGAAATGCATTAATAAAAACACACGACAGGTTTCTCAAAAGTGCAGTCCTTTTGATATACCTACCTGTTATTTTCACGTAACGGACAGGAAAGGCGTGAGATAACTATAAACATAAGTAGCGCTATTAAATATCCTACTGTAATGCAGTTCTACGTGTAGTTCAAAAACTCTCTCACACACGCATATACACTGGCACACACATACTAATCAGTTCCAGCGATGAATCGTCTTCAAACATTTCTCTTCAACGGGCAACATCAACAAAACGGCGGATTAATTTACGAAAGAGATCTGACCTTGCCAATTTTCCACTGATGGTCGATGCTCAAGAACAATAAAGATAACAAAAAAATGAGATCAAGATCGACTCAAACCGAAGCTACCTTTGCCAGGAACAAATCGTACCGAAAATATATTATCATAATTTCGAATAAGGAATCCAGCGTCCAGGCGTTATGCGTAACATCATTGGCCACACATGCCCCGTGAACAAAGGAAAACAGGTGCTGAAACTGATCCACGGAGGATACCTTAGCTCGGGTTACTTTCAGCCCTCAACAACTGATTTAGAATCAGTTTGCCTTTTCTATAACCATACCTTCTTCACTGCGAGCCAGACAATCGCACTGATCCAGGGTCAGATGTTAGGGGTTCGACGCTTCTGCATATGTCGCGCCGCAGCTCAACACTTAACTGAATTTTTGTCATTGTTCACCGCTATTGTCCAATAGTGAAATTCGTGCGTAATACACTGAAATCCATTTTCGGGAGAAAAGTTTACGCCGCACTCCTTGCCAAACACCAATATCAGTAAATAATAGCAATTGAACAGTCTTGAGCGAACTAATATGGGCAATATTCTATTTTATTTACTTCAGTTAAAAAATCTTGTCTTTCTGTACCGTATTTTATACGTCAGGGATACAAACAATAGCATGTCTCCTAATTTCAAATACCAATGCAAATAACTATACAGTCGTCGATATGGCTTCTGTTAGATCCAGTTTAAAACAGGTAAAAATCAATTTATTTATCACGTTAAATACAATTGACTGATAATACATCTGACTGACAATCCCCTTGCCCCATGAGATATCATAGGAAACGTAATGATTAATAAAGCAACCGTAGGATTTGAGGAGTCATTTTAAGACATTTTTTTGCATCACTAGAATTTTGTATTATTACAAGATAACTGAGGTGCTTTAAAAATATTCCCAAAAAAGACGTATTGCGAAAAGTCTGGTAAATCTCCACGGCTCTGCTGGCAAATCTCCCACGTCTAAATGACCTACTGCACGACGTTATGTGAAACACGTCTGGTAAAATACAGCCTGGGGTCAGCGAGAGGCGCCTGGTTTGTAAGCTGTCAAGATAACGCTGGTATTTGAAGCCGTAGTTGAAGACGTAATTGCAAACTAAAAATAACAGCCAAGTCTTGCGTGCATGTTTTCAGCATGTCAAAACTTGGACGGAAAACGGCATGCACATAAGTGTTTTTAAACGATCTAACGCCGTTTTCAATGACATCTCGCTTGCACGGAAATTGGCAAGAGTTCTGATCGACTAATTATATATCCCTGCTACATTCAAGTGACTTGTATGTGAAGTTTGCACTGAAATCTAATACGGTCCGGGTGCTCAACTGCTTGGGGGATTTAATGCTCTTCCTTTAAGGCGATTATCCTGGTTATGCGTCTTAGCAAATTAGCGTATAAAAATCACAAGATCCGGGATGCACACATTTTGTCTTGCATGGAAAAAAATTGTAAAACTCCCTCTGCTTCTTAGAATAAGATCTGTCTGGCTGCTACACTAAAGCACGGAAGGAGAAATTAGCTTCTGCAACAAAGTTAAAAGACAATAATTAGAAAATCATGTAGAAAATTGTAATTTTCTAAAAGGCTTTGTTAAATGAGACATACGTTCTTTTTTGTTATTTTTTTTTCTCGGATGTTTTCAGTCATTAATATCACGAAAAGTGAACTTTAAATGCATACACAATAAAAACAGAATGCATACATGTTAAATGCATGTGAAGATTACAACAAGCATATTTATGCTTATTATCGGATAGCAGAAGCTGTCAGGCGGTAATTACGCTTCAGTGTCAGGCAAATTAAAGATCGCGTCTGTCCGGACCTAGGCAAACGTAATAAGCGTGCTTTATATTGCACACGCCAAGTTATTATACGAGCACTCATATGCATGACGAAATGCCATATCCAAGCCCAAAATACAACTGAAATGTAAAAGGACCGAACACAAGACGCATGTAACACGAGCGGCAATTTACCTGGGTATGCTGTTGCTCTGCAATTGTTTAAAGTTGTGCGCTGACCGTAAAGATGGTTAATAATCCAGGGTTTGGAAGATGTGGAGATGGACGCGGCAATGACGAGAAATGTCTCAGTTTTTCGCTCCTGCAAGGTTTGTAATCCCAGGGACACGCGCGAATAGGAGACCGCGCGCTTGCTGGACAGAAGCAAAAACCCACCTCGCCGGCAGACAGCGGCGTCTAGTATTCGCCACGCCCTCCTCATTTGCATGAGCAAGCAGTCCGACCAATTAGGGAGCGAAGGACGCTGCCCAACCTCGACATTTCTCTCAGACCCCGCCTCCGCGCTCTAACTGATGCCAGTCCCGTGTAGGTACTGTACATTGTAGGAACCTTACACCTTGTGGATCGCATTTTTAATATGATATGAAGTAATTAATGAGGAGTTATGTACAAAAGACTGCTCACAGAATATTTGATATATCATAAGTAACAGGTTTTAGCTTCATTGTCGATCTAACGGGTTTATTTTTTTATAACAAATATATTTTCTATTGGGATGGTGATATCCGTGTGGCTGTTCTCCGTATATTCCGTATTCTCACTGAAGTGCTCATGGCATATTCTGGGTCACATGATACACGGAATCCCTTCCATTCTACAGAACGCATAGCCACAGTTTACAGTAATGTAACAGATCACACCAAAGGGGAAAAAAACACTTTAAAAGTTGCTTGTATCCGCTTTCGAAAATGGGGGTCACGAAAGGCTTACGCAGAACAAAGGCAGTTCATTATAAGAAAAAAGTCGTGCTGTATCCTACTGTTAATATAAATGTACTGTGCAGTAGGGAGATCCGCTTTGTTAACTTGGTAAAGCTGCAATCATTTTAAAATTGTGCTCCAGGGCGCTTCATGCGGCGCAAAGGATGAAATATTACACACGCTATAAACAAACTAAATTATGTTGTTTTAAAAAAATGCACCGTAACGTCCATGTAATTGGATATGAAAATAACACATAATATAAGAAAACCAACGCGCCGCGAAACAAAGAAATTGAATGTAGTGATAAAGAAATGCGTTACTACGGATGTTTTTCAAGCATTATCGATGTAGACCCGTTTAGTGTGCAGATGACGGAGTCCGTTTAGAGAGGAAAAGAAAATCAGAGACACCAAAGAATAAGCTACGGTCAACAGAAGGAAAATGAGTTTCCCACAGAGGGGGAACAAACCGGGTCTCCTAAAGGAGGAAGGGGAAAAACAGCCTCAAAGGGGCAGACCCCAGGGAGAGCGCGGTTCCATTCAGACCCCCGGATAATACACATGCGTAATCTGAACTGCTTTTGTAAATATTTAGACAAATAAGCAAAACTGTAGAATGTTAAATGACACAGTTTAATACCATGAATGTACATTCTACAGAAGAAAAAATGGTATGAAACTGGCACCATAGGGGGAAAAAAGTATTTGTTAACTATGTGTTTTCTTAAGAGAGGCCATGTAAAATCCCATCCCATATCAAGTTTGTGTATTGATCATTTGAATTAACTGGTGTGTGGATCTACTGGCCAATCTGCTATTTTACGCCAAGGCTAACCCGATTGGGTTAAATGGCCTAAACGGCATTTTTACCTATTGGTTGTAATGGATTCAATACTAAGGCTCACCCGAACCGATTGGCTAAAATGGATTCAATACCAAGGCTCACCTGAACCAATTGGCTAAAATGGATTCAATACCAGGGCTCACCTGAACTGATTGGCTAAAATGGATTCAAAGCCAAGAGTCACCTGGTCCGATTGGCTAAATTGGACTCTCTAGCTTATGTAACTAGTTCTGTGAGATCAATAACCATCCCACTGAGGACTTTAAGAAGTCACCTAGTTCACTGCCTCACTTGAAATACCGGGACAGCTTTCAAACACACTGTATATTAGACCTTTAAGGGGAGTCTGTGAAAAAGGGCAGCTAAACATTGACACAAAAGTTACACAAGGTAATATTTCATGAGGGGACACTTCAAAGAATGTAGATGCGACTAACATTTACACTTAGCGGTTACAAGCAGGGATCAGACACAATCGATTCTGATCACCTTCTGTGCCTCCCGCCCTCAGCGCACTGCTTTCATGTTGAATTTACAGCCAGATTTAAGCTCCTGTCTTTCTAGGTAGCCTTTTCCTTTCAGACATTTTGTCATTTGACCTTAGGAAGCACTATGGGCAGTAATAACTCATGCCAAAAAAATGAAATCAAAATAAAATAAAAACTACAAACATGGTCGCAGCTAGCCCCCTTTTACTCATGCCTCAGTATTTATGCCATTTGCTACAGTAAAATCTCACGTTCAACTTTCAAAAATTATATGGATAATGAGGGGAACGCATCTAAACAAGGGGGCGGGGCTTTAAGTCATGTCCACTTCTCTGTTTGCTTTTGAAAAACTCAGATTTAACCTTTTGTGTAAAAAAACATGGATATAATTCAGGCTTTCATTAGAAAATGTTTAACAGTTTGCATTACATTATATGACGGGATTTTTACACGCCTGTTCATCACTGCATTCTTAATAACGGTCCAAGAATTAGCCAGGCTGCAGGGAATGTATGCCCCAAAGTATGATGCCACAGTAGGTAAACCAACACCTGCTCCCCCCACGCACCCATCTGAAGGAAGATGTGCAAGATCCAGGTTTCAGTAGATCTGTAACAGATATTGACGACAGGGGGAGGGAACGAGCAGGGAGTGGGCATTAAGTGTAAATGGAGTGTCATGGCCAATTGGTAACGATAATGTCAGGTTGTTGTCTGAACGGGTGCTGGTTTTAGGTACCCGGCTGTCTGTCTCCGTGATGGAGTGGAAGCCTGGTAGGAGGTGTAGAAGTACGCTCCGGAGCCTCGGAACTACTGACAGGGTATTTAAAGAGGCTGGCATTCGGATAGTGATGTCAGGTTCACCACGATATGGATGTAAACAAATAATCGAATAAATGCTGCTTGGTTCATTTTCGCCAGAATCGCTGCGAGAAACCAGTGAGACACTCCTCGATTAAGCGCTGACGATTTATTCTTGTCATTGATTGGCTAAGTGTCACTGATTGCTGGTTAATTGTCACTGATTGGCTAACCGTATTAATACCCACGGCAAAGACTGAGCACGCAGAAGCTGGGGCCAGCTCTGCCGGAGAAGGGGGCGGTGCAGGGTGCGCTCGAGGATCGGTCCTCCGGCTTTTCTTACTCTGCCCGGCATCTTCATAGGGACGTTACTAACCGCGAATTATGGAATAATGAGAGCGCTCCCTCAGCCCCTCCAGGAAGTCCCCCGCAGCCACATAATTCCTCTTTATTGGCTTTATTAATACCCCGCAACTCACAATCGCGAGGAAGTGGTAATTACTCAGCCGGCCAATGCTGACGGATTTATGGGGTAAGGGGGCCTCTCCTCTTGGACCGACTCGAGTAAGAAACCACAACTGCTGAAGTCATTAAAGGCCTTCATGACTGCATCCGAGCCGCGATTGAAGTCAGTTCGCTCTTGCAGTGCCATCACAGAATATTCGAAATACACCAAGTATACAATTATACATAAAATATATAATTACATAAAACGCTGTATTTAATACTTCAAAAACATTATATATATTCCATAACAACCTTTACATGCAGAAATAATTATATTGTCTATTTAGTTATAAATTTATTAGCATAAAATATACACATGAATACAGCCATTATGTGCGTCTTCCATAACCGCTTATCCAGTACATTTTAGCATCGAGCCCATCATAAGGAGGCACATCACACATCCTGGATAGGATACCACGTCATCACAGGGTCTACAGGGTATCATAAAATAGTACGGTAATTCAGACGTATTAATTGACTTAACTGCACGCTTTTGGACTGTGAGAGTAAGCAGGAGTACCTGGAGCGCATCCTGAGAACATCTGCGAAAAGCAGTGCAACCCATAGAGCCACCATGCTGCCCTGCGTGAATGTGTTTCGGGAAAAAAAATGTCTGTAATAGCAACAGACCGCAGTTTACTCAGCTGGAAAACGGTAATGAAAAAAGCAGTCCACGTGAAAGCAGGAAGAAACGCTGTGCCTTTGTGGCTGGTAGCCGTGTGAGGCGCGAACCAGTGCATTGTGCTTGCAGTCTACTTCAGAGCAGCCTTTGGAAATCTCCAGAAGCGGGTCAGTTTCCAGTCCGCGCCAATGCATGTGAAATGTGGACCGCAGGCACGTGGACAATTTATCAAATGGTTAGCAATTCACAAGCGAGGCGATTTAACAACAGCGTGCTGCGTTTGTCAGATACAGCAAGCCTGATTATTGGATTTATTTCCCTAGTGATACTTTTTTGCAGTATCCAGGGAGCAAATGAAATGTATTCACTATATATATGCACTGTATATTGAGGGTTAACGTTTCTCTTACTTAACATTTGCACAACTGGAACAATGTAAAAAGTAATAAGCATAATTGGAACCGTATAAAAGTGTTCCAGTAAAACTCCCATTACCCATAAACACACACAATGATAACAAACATTCAATTCAATTATCCCAAGTGAACATGACAGAAAATTACAATATTTTCCTTTCCGCCAGAACATTTATTTAACCCGTTGCCCCTCATTTTTTTAGTTTTGCTTGTTACATATAAAAACGACATTTAGTTAATTGTGTAGAATACCAGCTGCATGCTTTTAACAAGGCAAGGTAAACAGACGTTTATTTTCTGCGGGTATTTATCCTTTTATCCACCAAGCAATTAAATATGAAACCATACCATTGTTCATTATTATTCTGGGCATTTAGACAGGTGAAAAAATATTCCATATTAGATATTTTGTTGGGTACCTGCAGCGGTAATTACAGTAAAGGCACTTAGTAAAAGCAACAGATTCGAGCAAAAAGCAATAATGACTATTGTAAAGGAGGGTTTAATGCGGCGAAATGCATTGTGGGTAATGATATTGCGCACATGGGACTGCTTCTCTTCACACTTAATTTAAACCCCACTTTCCTTTTAATTATGACAGATCCTTGTTCATGCCTAACATCACTTGAACACAGGATTCCATTAACTTTTTTTTTGCCAAATGCATTAAGATGGGGAAAGTGCGGCACTTGTTTTAATTCAGGTCAAATTGGAACAGAATGGCTTATAGTTTTCTGTGGGTAAATATCCATTTGAAAAGCCTCGATTCTTACCATCAGGTTTTGCTCAGCTAACAGCTCATAGCAGCTTCGCCGTTAGTTCCAGTAGTGTAACGGCATAAAAATAAAACTCCTCAAAGAGTCTATAAGTAACAACGAATCTGACTCATCAACAACAGTCGTCAAGTCAACATCTCCCGGGCCCAGTACTTTAGATTACCGGGGCTTAAGTCTCAGGAAAAGCACTTAAACGCAATCAGTCTCCGTTCAATACCAGCACGAATGGGTAAAATTTTAAGCAGTATGAGTCATTTATAAAAGTGTCTACAGAGCAACTAATTAATTACACGGGGCAACGGTGTGCAGAGGATCCGTCAGCACTCTTTCGCACCAGCCCGAAGGGATTCGCTGGTCCCAGCTGCAGCAACGCCGTCATCCGTAAATCCGCACCCAGCAGCGCCATTTGTCAGCGTTCGTGCGTCCGTCTTGGCGGATTTATATCGGGAACGCAACACTTACGCGCGTATAAAGTCACCCTGCGAAGATCATTACAGAGTAGGAGTCTACTCTATTTTCGGCTTATTGGGACCGAAAAATGATTTAAGCTACGACTAAAGTTAACTTTATAAATCATTCTCAGATGCATGAATTCATCCGTAAATGACACCCGAAGGTCCAGCGTGTGTATCCCTTCTCTTTCATTTTTGAGTTCGATCTCCCCACTTGCGGGTTTGGCCTTAACATTAAACAACAAATTCAAAGTGACAGAGTTTCCCCCTCGCATTGCATTTTGGCATCAGTGGAAACCGTGGCGTCACACAAGGGTTGCGGTGCTTGGCTGATCAAGAGGCAAGTCATCTGCAGCTCCAGGAAGCCAAAATGAAACTTAACACTGAACAAAAGTGAGGAGAAGCGTTTAATGGCAACATCATCCTGTTTTATGAGAGCTTGTAGAATGACAACTGAACGACAGGTAATGGAAAACTACTGTTGTTCAAAGGCTTGTCAGCCTAAACCCCAGGATTTGTCATTTACAAAGATAATGATCTATTCACTTAAACACATCCATGAATATCCTACCCATTTTTAAATTCTTTACTTTAGCCAGATAGCCCACACAAACGTAAATACTGCAAAAAGGGCATTGAAAAGAAGATGCATTCTTAAAACCCACCCATTACTGATTTAATTCACCTTTTAATTCTCTGAATGTCTAAGTGGAAAACCTAAATGCCTAAAACAGTGAAATAAAATAATTAGGAACAGTAATATTATGGGTAACAGTAGATCAACACGCCTGCATGGAATGATCTGTGTGTTCCTGCAAACATAGATTATAGAGTTTGATGCTATCAAAAAATCAAAGTGAGATATCAGTCATAAACAGGTGTGTGTCTGGATGGGGTTTAGGCGATGTCTCCATCCATCCCCAGGAAATGCTGACAGTCTTGTTTCAAAATTCAGGGCACATTTGTGTCACGTCTTTCTGCTGATTCCCCATTCCCACAATTCATAGAGAAGCACCTTTCAACCCTGAGTCATGGGGAGGAAAAAAAAATGGTGGTTGTCTTAGAGGGGATTTGGCGATGATGGTAACGGGAAGGATTTAAGCTAATTCACGTATTGTCCCGTGTGATGTGGCACCCCCCAGGAACTGCAGCGCTCAGCAGAATGCAGTGTGAACACCTCTGAATGCATTTTGGGATTACTGATATCCTTTAAAAGGGTGGCTGTGAGGAAAGCGATTTGCGGATTATAAACCGCTCCAATTTTACAGTTCCTTAATGCTTCTCCCAGCAGGATGCTTTGTCTTGACAGTCATTCAGAAATGATATAGACAAAAGTATACGTTTAACGTAGTGATACAATCGCTTTACATGTAGCTGCACTCAGGGATACCCTGTCATTCTACAGAAAACGAATTGTGAGCTTCAGTGGAACATAATCTAACAGAGTATTGTCTCGGCGCGTATCGCGAGGAAGACGCTTAGAAGAAATCAATGACAAATTGCACGTCTCCTTTTACAAGCAAAATTAAATGGCTCTGTTATGAAATGGAATCAAGCAGTATTCGCCACAGCAGAGAGGGGCCTGCAGATCACATGACACGCGATCAGTCAGTCATGCTGCTCCCATGGTGGTAGAGGAACATGCAGTAACAGTGGCTTAAGGAAAAATCGGTCACATCTGAGCAGGTGAAAAACAAGTTCCTGTCAAAGTACTTCCATGTAGTCTGTTAGTCTGCATTCTTAGCTAGTACTCGAACAAGAGAAAATTATCACGTTATTATCAGATTATCTATAGCTTAAAAATTCAGATATTAGTCATTTAAACCAAATAAAGCACAGTATGATAGCAATCTGTAATATTTAATTTACAAATTATAATGTGTAATGTCTTTAGTTTGGCATAGGGACTCTACCATTAATGTAGAGTTTGTAGAGTTCCTTTGTTAATGATTTTCTTTTATTTAAACAGATTTGTTTAAATAAATGTGACAGATGCCAGCCAATGGGAAGAGTCGGAATAGTCGGGAGGTCCAGAGCAGAAACCAGTCCGCAGCCAATCCCAGACCCACCGAACTCTGTGGGCTGTTGCAAACCTCATGCTGTTAAAGGAAAGTAAGAAGATTAATGGGATGCATCAATGCTCAGCTCTGAGTGTCACCTCATTCACATCTGATGTTCAGTTAAACATTCTCCATTTGGGTGTCTAAAGGGGCCTAATTCGCTGCTCAGTTGGGGCAGATCCTGAGTGTTAAAAGTCGTGATCTACTGTTGGTTGTAACGTGAGTGTTTATATTTATTTATAAACGTCTAACAAGTCGGAAATGAACACCAAAGGCAGCTTCGAAACATGACTGCAGTGATTAAATATATACACGGCATAGTGGCCAAAGGTGATAGCCGACATCAATATTTGATGAGTTTAAACTCAGTGGTCTCGTTAACCTGAAGACCTGCTGGCTCTGCTCCTTCAAAGGAGGGATACGTCCTGCTGAATCTGTTGGCTGAAGGGGTCGGGAAATGTGCTCTCTCGTGTCACTGGATACAAAGATCGTGCGACTCCCTGTCGCCCTACGATGTGTCGTGACCCACCAATGTGAGTAGCGTGACTTCCTGTTATCCATAATGTATGGAAATCTGTCTTATAGCATATTAATGTCGTATGAAGTGCACACTTGGGCCTATGAATTATTTATAGTTTATGGATGCACAACACCTTTTTAAATCCTTACATTATAACTTGCTATATGTATAATAATAAGTATGCATGCAGGTGTTAGAATAAGGTGACTATAAGATATTTTAATAATTCTGCCGGTTGACAGTAGCACAATGCACACATTTAGACAGCAGAAAGACATACAGACAGTAAAAATGAAAAAGCCACAAAGGCCAATATGATGATGAAAATCCAGAAATCCAGTGTCATAATCACTGGCAGTAGTTATCGATGCTGGTATGAAAGGTGTTTTTCCTTTAGCTTTTAAGACAGACACCGGGACTCATGCGCATATATAAACAAACAACAGGGTGTGGCCCCAAGCAGGAAAGTAGTAAGTGACTGCATGTCCACACTAGGGTCTGGCCCGTTTTAGTCACGTAAATCTGCACCCCCTCCCCTCCTTCCCCACCTGCGTGTGGGTACATTCCCAGCAGCAACGACCCCCGCAAGATGAATTTGTTCATGCAAGAGATCTGATTGCGACACGACTTAATCTGTTCATTCTATTTTTTTTTTCAAAGCAATTATTAAATATTTCATGGACGCTGTCAGGGGCGCCATGAAGACAGAGCCCCGGGGAGTCATACGCGAAGGGTTCAAATTCATTTCCGGGGGAGGGTCACCCAATTCAAAGACAAGCGACTCCAACTCCCAGATGGATTAAAGGGAAATTAAAACGGATCAGAAAATAGCCCACCTGAAATATTAAGCACACTGCAGAGAGGGCTGCAGCTAAAATGAAGAGCACAAGTGGGACATCGGGAATGTTTGGAAACTAATGGATTGTGGGAAATCGGCTAATTTCTCACATGGTTCAAGACGCAGAATCAAGGGAATTAAACATCTTCGGCTTCAAGTAGATGAGCTAAAGTACTAGTGAATGCTGCTTTATATTCATACATCTTCAAAGCCACTTATTTAGTACAGGGTCACGGGGGGGCGGGGGGGAGGGGGGGGTCGGGAGCCTATTCCAGACAGAGTAGGAGGCAAGGCAGGGGACATCCTGGATGGAGCAATTTAGAGACATCAGTTTAACTATGTACATGTGTTTAGTCTATGGAGGAACGGCAAACACCCTGGGGACCCCCACACAAATTGAGGAGAATGTGCAAACTTCACACACACAGTTGGGGTGGGATTTGAGCCCCCAGTCCGGGAGATATGGGGTGATGTTGCTACCCGCAGAGCCCCCGCCAAACATATGCTGTGTATATCATGTGCTAATTTCTGCATGAAGTGAGTGTCAGTTAAATGAAAGAAAATGACCGGTCCTGAAAAGGCTAAATGGGAACAGAAGGCTGAGCTTCCCGACCGGCTCGCTTCGCTGAGGTTTTACAGTAACACTGAAGCTTTCCCTCAGGACTCGGCGGATGACAGCAGGAGGTGAGGATCCCGACTCCGCAGGATGTGATGGGCTCTCCCTGTCACAGGCCTAGAGACATCAACAAGGGGAGGCATGGCGTGTTCGCTGCCACAGCACAGCCTCCAGCTAAATGCCATTAAGTTTAAAACAACATAAAAATCACATACATCAATCTACGTTAACTCTCGTCAGGCTCCTTTTGACTGCTGTCCTCCTATTGGTCCGTTCCAGCACACGCCTCACTTCCTGTGCTGCTCCCCCTCTTGTGCTGACTGCTTTGTTCCACCCCGGCTATGTGACCATAAGGTTCTGTGTTTTTTTTTGCAGTGTCATTTACATCTGGGCTCTGATCTATCTGCTTGTCAGTCCCTCTTTCACCGTGACAGACTTGATGGGGTTGAGCTGTCTGTGTCAGCTATTTGGCTAAAAGGAACATTCCAGAACAAGCTGGTTTGTGAGCTGCCTGTCATTGCCTGACATACTTTACACAGATTACAAATGTATGTATATATACATGTCATTCACGTATCTTGGGTTGTATTTATAAAAATATATTTCAAATGCCACAAAGGCGGTGGGGTTCACGGGCACTCAGTTTATTAAGTAAAACTATCAATACACTTAAAATGGATGGATGGATAGAGGAATCAATTTTTAATGAAATGCAGCATATTTTCAAATTTAGCAAAGTAGCCTTTTCTATCCAAATCATGGCAATAATTAAGCATTTTGGTGTCAGAAATCAACAAAAATCTACAGACGCTACAACCTTCATAAAGTGTGACTGGACCCCTCTGAACTACACCATCTATTAACATATACTAAAATTTCAAAAACGTTCCACTGTTGTAATTACAAGATCAACTTCAAGTGAGCTTAAAAATATATCTAGAAATGACATTTATCCATTATAAGGGAACACGGATGTAAATAGATCCATTTGCTGATCGTCTAAGTGCTTATTCTGAGTTGTGTGAAAACCTGGAATCAATCCCAGGCAGCACTGGGAGCAAGGCTGGGGTACATCCTGGATGGGATGGCAGGCAGCATAGGGCACATGGCAGGGGCATACCCTGAACATGATGCCAGGCCTTTGCAGGGCACACACACACATCTATTACACCCTATGGGCAGTTTTGAGATGCCAGTCAGCCTAACTGCGTGTCTTTGGACTGCGAGAGGAAACCTGTGAATATATTGTATGGAGAACATGCCAGCTGACACAGAGTGAAGGTAGAATTCACACCCCCAGCCATGAAGGTGCCCGGAATGTGGGAGGCGGCCTGTGGGTCCCTGAGCATGTGAAGAGGGCCGCAGGGGGGGTGTGGATGGCAGATTCCGGGGGCCCGGCACTCTACAGAGATTATAAAATGGGGGGCTCAAGGAAACATGTTGCATAGGGGGCCCCAAATGTCTAGTTAGACCCCTGGGTTAAAGGCAAGACTGTTACCCAATCAGCCACCCTGTAAACGAATATTGATAATGTCATGGTACTTTTGTGGTATTCTGAGAAAAAGAACAGACAGAGATTTTTGTGCGACTAAAGTGACAAGGTGACATTCCCGAGTGTCCCGAATGTTTGATTGGCTAAGGGGCCCACATGCCGCTTCGCACATTCCGGGGGCTGATATCCATCCAGGATGAATGACACACTGATCTGCACTGAGGACCTCTTCATTCATCTCCAATTTGCAGCCAGTGACAAACTGGTTAGGTTATTATGTGGGGGAGGGGCTGGTAGTTACCCCCCCCCACCCCCTCCATAGCTAACTAGCTGCTCCCAGGTTCCTGAAAGGAAACGAAAAAGATGCATAACGAATGTCTGGTCGTGCCCAATATAATTAAGGGATTTGTGAGGATTGTGGTCCCCGGATGACAGGGAACACACATAGGGGTTTTGTCGTCAGCTCTCGCTATGTTATTAGGCGTGGGGAAGTGCTCTCTGTGTGACCTTCAGAGACAATATGATGGTGGTAACGGCCGTCTGGTCCACAAAGAAGCGAGGCACATTCGGTAGGTGCTGCTAGAATCAGAAAACATGCCAGCTCATTAGGGAATGAGCCCCCACTCATTTGCTCTGCTTCTTTGACAGAAGTTCCTTGAAAGGGATTGGCAGGTGGCAACCTGGGGTTTAAACTTACATTTTTAATTACTTTTCCCTCTCAAGGTGAAATACGTCTCTGTTACAAAAACACGTGATTTTACACTTGTGATGTTAGTCTCTGCACTGCTCCGCAAAGACATTTTTTGATACTTTTTTTATCAGCTATTTATTTTTGACAGAGCACAGTACTCCCCCAAATCTTAGGAAATCCTGTTTCTTCCTCTCAAGGTTGAACAGAGTCGTTACAGGGTTTTTTTTATAATGTAGACAATCGACTTTGAAGAATGGGCATAAAAGATTCAGTTCCGCACTAGCTGTGCAGTTTTCGTGTACATTTTGCACACTACATGAGTCCTAAGCGTACACATTATTCAGCCTACGTGAAGATCCTGTAACCAACATTGTAGATGTTACTGGTCAGAATCCCTTAAAAAGGTGTTAGAGGGGTGTAAGGGGCAAGGACTGAGACAAGCAGGGGCGATTCTAGGATTTTTTTAAGGTGGGAGGCATAAGAGGGACCATAATTCATACAGCGGGGCCAACCTTATCATTAGCCAATGATATGTTTTGAATCAGTGAGTGACAGGGGAGGGGGACTCTGGGGGCCAATTAGCTTTTAGCTGGGGCCAGTGCCCCTCTGGCCCCGCCCTCGCATATGCCCCTGGCGACCAGGAAGCTTCTGTATCTGTAAGAGCTACCTAGCGGAGGGTGGGACGGTTCAGGGCCCCAAGGACGTCAAAGCTTCACCTCACTGATGAGGCCACGCGAGGACACGCACTGGATATTAACAGGTGCGGAGCGGCTGATTAAAAAGCCTCAAAATAGCCGGGCAGGCGGCTGATTATCATTTCAAGACCTTTGCTAACGCTGGCTTAAAGACCCCGGCGTGGCATCGAATTTCTGCGGCGGCGCCGGGTGCCAAGCAGACCTGGCACGGGGCGGGAGGTCAGAGCAGCCATGACCGATGCACTTCAGAGCCCCGGACGACAAATCTTACTGCCGCGATGCATGCTGTTTTTCTAAACGGCAAAGGGACCTCAGTTGCTCTTTTCAACAGTGGAAACCTCTCCATACTGTGGAACATTAACTAATAATGCACCATATATAAATAAAACATGGTAATGGAAATAGGGGTATTAAAATTGAATAAAACTGTAAAATATAGTACCTTAGAAATGAATGCACTTGGTAATAGTGTGTTACCTCCTATTGTACATGCTTCAACAAAGTGAAACTATACTTGTGTCCAGTACATCGCAGTATAAAAGATTAAATAAACCACAGACCTCTTCCAGGAGTTGTCACACCTTACTGAAATGTTTAATTCATTCCACTTCCAACTGGTTATCCTGGACTTAGCACTTGGGCCAGAAACCCATACCAGCCAATGCAGAATACAAGGTTCCGATGTACCCAGAACAGGACTCCTTGGCCTATTTCACATATTTCAAAAACAGCTTGAGTACTGTCCCTCTGATGAGGAATTAATCAATTAACAACTTTCCGTTTTTAACCGAAAAAGCCCAAAGCACTATGGATGTAGCACAACACACCCTCAAAAGAAAAAAACACCAACGCATCCCACGTGAAGAAAACGACAACAGAAACAAGGAATATAAGAGAGAAGATCAGGAAGAACAGCAGACAGATGGGAAGACTGTGCAGCTCGCCTGTAAAAACAAGAAAACAACAACATCTTTGCAAATTTCTCCTGTGACTGAAGTAGCATTAGCACAATCATTATTACTTCCACAAATTTGTATTCAGATTTTAGTTTATGCACTAATTAGGTCCCGAGTGTCTTACTTTCATTGTAATAAGCCGACAAATGATGAAGTCATCCTTCGGGGTGAAACTAGGACTCGTACATCAGTCTGAGCTGGTCTAGACCTTACATGGGAAGTTTTTACAAAGGAAACTTCCACTTCAATTCCACCTTGCACCTACTACAACGGGGCTCCCGTTGCATAACATTCGCTCTTCACCTGCACCTCATGTACCATCAAATCCCAAACATGGAAATGAAAAAGCAGCAGAATGTTCCAGGAACGAATCCGGAGACCATAGCCAGCCTGGGCTGGGACTTGTCGCTATTAATATCCTGCTTTGGAGAGACCCTTGAATTAGTTTGGGGTTTGTATCACAGATGGAGATGAACGTGAACCCGGACGAGGAGAGCTAGGGAAACACTGGCACTAGACAATCAGAGCACAGGTACATGACCTGATCTCTCTGGGTGGTTTGACTTCCGGGAGTTCCACGTGGCTCTGTTCGTCTCCTCACATACCCTTCCCCTACAAATCACATGGTCCGCTTGACAGACACCGTGGTATTTACTGGCTATTAGATAGCGGAAGATGCAATTGACTGGTACCCAATCCTGGGCGTAGCCCTTCCTTATGCCCTGTGCATCCCGTAACCCAATCCTGAATGGATAGACAGCGTAAGTCCCTTGGCAGCTCCAACAGCTTTGAATAAGTTTCCCTGGAACATCAGCGCCACATGGCCACTTGCTGAAGAGATATAAAAAGGGATGACCTGAAAACAGACAATGACACAGTCTGGATGTCCGGTGGAGATGCAAAAATTAATGATGAGAGAGATGCCTTGAGGCGAGGCACATAAAGATGATGTCTTCAGTCTTTTGTTATGAATTTTTATGCTGCACGCGCAATATTTTTACAGCATTAAAAATGCACAAAAAAGATACCGCATGATTAAATATGCAATGAATGCAAATGATTAACCTTGTAATGTAAATTGTTCACACCATTATTTATAACTGCTAAGAGTGTAAACCGTAATGAATACCTAAGTACCTCTGATGTGATATGCTCGAGCTGCTCGTAGCTGCTCCCTGTATTACCGATGTGTCTTACAGTGATTCTACAGACCTCTTACCTGAAGGCAAGGTAAATCCTTCAAGTTACTGTCAAAGAAGCATTTTCACCCCGCTTAACCTTTTAATAAATACAGAAGTAGCTGCTCCCAGTAGTACAACAAAGAATGTAAATGACAGAGTGACTATATCACCTTTTGGCCCTAGAACAAAGCCCTCGACCCTGACTGCTCTTCAGCGAGACACTGGCGGACTGACCCTGATCTCTGAAGCTTTCCACACTTTGGACAAGAGCCTCTGCTAAAAAATAAACCTAAAATAACAATAAAATAAAAATAGATAGTATCTGATGCCCCTCATCCTGATAGATCCTGAGCCCTGCTCGTTTATCATTGGTCTGTTCCAGCCTTCTTATGTAATGACCATACACAGTGTTGGGGAAGCTGCTCACAAAAGAAGTGACCTATTACAGACAGAGGTGGAAGGTTCAGGTCCAGAAGGTATAAATCCAGACCAAGGTTTTGTTCCAACCAACCACTTGAGCGCTCAGTGACTGTGACTCTTTATACTCAAATGGTTGGTTGAAACAAAACCTTGGTCTGGATTTGTAGTATCTGGACCTAAACTTTCCACCTCTGTCTCTAATGGATTACTTTTGCGAGTAACTTCCCTGACACTGACCATGCAGTGCTTGTGCCTCTGAGCAGGGTGGGCGTGCTTTTTCACAGGACTGGCTCGATCATTTCAGGGGCCCCAGGCAAAGCTTCAGATGCGAGGCCCCCCCACCAAGAAAAATGATTATTTCACTTCCTCCGCGACGCAGGTAATTTGGGTTGCCCCAGGCGACGGTCTATCCTGCCAATAGCTAGAGCCAGACCTGCTCTTTCGACCCCTTTAACTTTCCCAGAATGCACAGCAACTAATACAGAAAACTGCGTCCTTTTCCACAGGTGGCTGCACAGGAGGTTGAAACGTACCAGGAGACTGACGCCCAACAACAGGAATCTCCGGAAGCCAAAGATGGCCGACTGGCCCACCAGTATCCCTCGGGAGGGATTCAGCCTAGAGGATTAATTAGACAACCCGACAGGCAGAAAAACGGATAGCAAAAGCGATTAGTGTGGGACCAGTTTGTGGGGGGAAACAAAGCGATGGTTTTGTGACACTGATGGTTGTTTGGGGGAATTGCGGGTGCAAATGCACCCCCAGGCTGGATATGACATGAGGTGATGTGAGTGGTTAGGGGTAACCATGGCAGCAAACTCAGAAATCGGTCAGGACGCTCGCTGCCAAACATGGCCAGGAAGTCTATGAAATGCGCAGAGAGCCGACAGCTGCTTAGCACTGTGGATTTGTGTGTGTGTGTGTGTGTGTGTGTGTGTGTGTGTGTTCCTCTTAGTGCTGAGAGGTTGTCAAATGACACATAGGTGAGGGTCTGGAGCTGAAAATGTGCACGTGAATCCAACATGCATGCTGTATAGCATCGCCGGACTGGAGAATACATTCACCAGGCAGCAGGCAGGTATATCAAAGTCTAATACACACAATATTACATGCCCCTTTTTATAGTCTGTATTCTCTATTGGGGGACATACTGTAATAAAAATGCTTTCCCTACAGCACCATCAGAAGCATTCATCAGTCAACAAAGGAGATTAAAGGACTGATAATGATATTAATAATATTGATTGTGTACCTGGGGGCTCTTTAGCCACACAGTGCTAATTTAAGTTCATTAGGGTGACGCGTGGAAAACAGGGAAATGTCAGCTAATTGATTATGACCATCCTGCGGAACCGGCCTCGGGGGTCCGGGGTGCGGGGGCGGGGTAGCTGTATACCCAGAGGAGGGAAGCTGGTCTTTCGCAGCCATGGGGGGTCACGTGGGGGCAGCCAGCAGAGCAGTGTCACACATCCCTCTGACAGCTCAATCGGATCCCGTTCCCACCCACCCCCAATCCCCCGTGCCCCCCCTCCCCAAAACCGGGGGCTGCTTTCAATGCATATTCAATAAGGCATTTTTGTGCAAGCGTCAGAGATAAAAAGCTATCTTCAGCGCGAAGAGGAAG
>JAODLD010000052.1:12478426-12507352 GCA_026781065.1 Mormyrops boulengeri | reverse complement strand
CTCAGGTCTCTGTGAGGGACCACCTTCTTTGGTCCTTGTGCAAGGAGGCAAGAACCCCTGCCACACTGGGACACTGCTGGGACATTGCCAGACCCTTACAGTGCACATGCACACTGGGGCACTGCCAGGCCCTCACAGGGCACATATACACTGGGACAGTGCTGGGACACTGACAGGCCCTCACAGTGCACATACACACTGGGACTCTGCTGGGACACTGTCAGGCCCTCACAGTGCACATACACACTGGGACACTGCTGGGACACTGTCAAGCCCTCACAGTGCACATACACACTGGGACACTGCTGGGACACTGTCAGGCCCTCACAGTGCATATACACACTGGGACACTGCTGGGACACTGTCAGGCCCTCACAGTGCACATACACACTGCGACACTGCTGGGACACTGCCTGGCCCTCACAGTGCACATGCTCACTGGGGCACTGCTGGGACACTGCCAGGTCCTCACAGTGCACACGCACACTGGGGCACTGCTGGGACACTGCCAAGCCCTCAGAGTGCACATGCACACTGGGACACTGCCAGGCCCTCATAGTGCACATACACCCTGGGGCACTGCTGGGACACTGCCAGGCCCTCACAGTGCACATACACAATGGGGCACTGCTGGGACACTGTCAGGCCCTCACAGTGCACATACACACAATCATATTCTATACCAGGGTTCCCCAGTTCTGGTCCTGGAGGGTCAGTCTGCAACCCTGTTTGCAGGTTTCCCTGCTCAAACACACCTACTAAACCTAGCAATTAGCAGGTGAGCTGAATATGGTGTGGTTGAGCATGGAAGTCTGCAATCTGGCCCTCCAGGACCAGAATTGATCGGGGAACCCTGTCCTACATCATCTTTCCAAATGATTCAATTCATTATAATTATCGAATATATGCCAGCACTATTTCCAAATTCCATATGTGCACGCTTAAGCCATAAATAAATGAATTTATTTGCTCCATTTTGCACTTTAGCTGCAAACTGATTAGCATTTCACATTGAAAAAAGACAGTGGCTGTTCACTGGAGGGTATGCCGATTTTCAGACCAGACACAAGAAAACGGAATGCTGGGAGAGTCCAAGGGACGTGTAGAGAGCATTCTGCTGACATGTGGGGTTAGGTAACCTGACCTTCTTCTGTCCACTAACAATCTGAATTATGACTCATTCGCTCAACAGACATATCTGTCCAAAGCAATTTAGGTTTGCACCAAATGCAGTCTGCTACCGATTCACACAGCTGCATTATTTCAGTGAGGTGGGTGAGGCAGAGGGATGCACTGGAAGTAACTACAGCCGTGCATCTCAGACGATACGCATTGTCTAGACATGTCACTGACGTGTTTAGCACTGTAATGCTAACTCTGTCTTTGCTACTGTTCTCAGTGTTAGGTAAGGCATTGGTGATTTAGCTGGGATAGTGATCAAGGGATATTTTATCTCCTGCTTATACAAGAGCTGCATTATCTGCCATATGTTCAGTCCATGGAAGACCACCAAGTTTCCGTGTCATAATTTGTGGTTAATATGCAATATTTTTACCTCTGCATTTCTCTGATTTCACTAGCTTGCAGATATTTTTTCGACTGCAGAGCATAACTATATTTTCCATGCCACATATCCAGCGCAAAGGTCAGGGTGAGCCTGGAGCTAATCCCAGTTAGCACAGGGTAAGGGAACATCTAGTATGGGATGCATCTCTATCATGGGGCAGACAAATATGCACTATGAGAAATGGTTGGACACCGATTCTTCTAACTTCAAGGGAGAAACCAGAGCTTCCAGAAGAAACCAGGACAATGTGCAAAGTCAAGCCTTGGGTCCAGGAATTGGACCCAGTATCCAAAAGGTGTCAGGTGACAGCCCTAACCTCTAAGACATTACGAACTTGACCTATGGTAAATAAATAAATTGCTACCATAACTGAATAAACAAACAAATAAATAAATACTTTAAATACCAGTATTTGAAAAATAAATAACTGAATACAAGTTAATCTGGTTAAACACAGATAAAAAACACCGCACGATACTTTGTTAAACACTGTAGGAGCTGTATTTGCTCGTGATCGCTACAGACAGGAAGCGTGACTGAGTGCATCCTGCCATCGCCCCGACATCAGTAGAAAGTGCCCAGCAGTATATCGCTAACCCGCAAACAGATCAAAACTCAAAGTTGACTATTGAATGCGCATTGCTATTACGCCATCGTAAACTCAAAATATCGTAAGTCAAACATCGTAAAGCATCAGTATTTCATCAACTACACACAAAATTGTTTATGTTTAAGTTAATAACAAAAACGAGGTGTCGGAGCAACAAACCAGCATGCCCATGGTAGCAGGAGCGCAGTTTGACACCCCTATCTAGAACATTCTGTGCACACCATGACTTAGACAACAAGCGGCAAAAATATGAAACGGCCAAACAGAAACACTGAGGGAGCGAACCAAGTACTCATGCTGGGAAGACAATTAAAACCCATTCACAGCCTACATAAGACAATGTGGCACCAAAACACAATTACTGCCCTGCTGCGTTATCAGCTCAGCTCCGTCCCATAGCCTCTTATTTGCGTGGCAGCCTAGCCGAAATCCTCGCCAGAGACATTCCGGTCTTTTGTGGCCGGTGTGTTCGGAGCAAGCGGTTCGAGGCATACAATGGCGTCTGCGGATGCTGCCCGTGGAAGATTAGCGGCCGCTAAGCGACTGGCAGTGGGGACCACGTGGGTTTGCTGCGGAATCTCTGGGAATGCGGCCCAATAGCATGGATACGGGCGGAAGATGGCGGAAAAGCAGGTGCAAGCACAGGAGCGGACAAGAATTTTGTTAAGTCAGGAAATGATACGAAAATAGGGTCTGAGTAGGATTTAAGAACACAGAATTAACAAAGAAATTAAACAAAGACACATTCAAGGACCTAATTCAACATCATCGGTGGCTACTAATCGTCTTTATTCAAGATGATTCAAAAATCTCAAATATTGTGGCATTTGACTATTTATACCCAAGCCGAGATGGAAGGAATCTTTTCCTAACCAAAGACAGGACAACAAAGGAAATGTGCATCTGGAGCTGGCTGGAGTTCGGAATGTTTGGTTGATCTTCTTCTGGGCCGCCGTGATATTCGGACGTCCTCGTGGCCGGCAGGCATCCAGACGTATCAATGTGAGGCCAGCTTGGATCTTGCCGGAATCAGTCAGGCCCAAGTGGCAAAGTAATGCCCGGGATCAGTCCACCATCAATGGGATCTACTGGCTCCGGGGAAGTGCGTGCAGCTGAAAGGCATCAAGGGGTCTGCATCATTGAAGGCAATGGGACAACGTTTTAATATGAGGTTAAGGCAAAAAGGGTCGCAATATTCTGTTGCTTTGTCCCAAAGTTCAAAGGAGCCCTCAGACAGAAATACTGTTTTGGCCTCAAATTCACAAACTGTTACTGCCTATTGTATTTCAGTGAGATCCAAGCTCTGAGGAGAATGCTTATGTAGGGCTAGTGACCGTTTTAAAATTTAGTTCTCCAAGATTTTAATGTTATATGTGGCAAGTTTTTAAAAGTAAGGAGTCCGGCCGTAAAAGATTCCAGACTTGCAAGACTGGGCCTAATCTACAGCAACTTGCTTCCAATAAAAGTGTCATTTCTGGAATAACAGGGTATACCAACTGACTTCATATAAATTCTCACTGGGCTGGGAGCTGTGAAGAGTGATGAGATTAAAGAAAGAGAGAGAGAAAACTGAGGATATCCTGGCAGATGCCTGGATAAAGAGCAACAGATGCAAAAATGAGCATTTGGGACGAGGTGGGCCCTGCTGTAGGGCCCCGTTGTAGGGCCCCATTATAGGGCCCAGACATCTATGAGAAAAATCGGTTAGCCTTCAAATTGGGGGATTTTTTGAAGTTGCTCTTTGGCATTGATTGAACTCGCCAACACTTCAGAGAAACCAGTAGAAATCGCTGCAGTCTAAACAGTTCACAGAACCCTCGGGCGCTAATGTCATTGTTATTAGAGATGCTAATGTCCAATCTAACACTGGAAAAGCAGCATTTTTACGCATTACTCAAAATTACCGAACATATAATTTTTATTAGGTTCAGTAATCTCTTTTCCATAACCAGTTACCCAGTGCAAGGTCAGAGAGAAACCTGGAGCGTCTCCCAACAAGCACATGGCAGGGAAGACCCCGCACGCCATGCCAGACCGTCACAGGGTGCACACTCACAAATGAAGGGCAATTTAGAGACACCAATTTGCCTCCCCAAATGTATTTTGGACTTTGGGAAGAAACTGGGGTACCTGGATGGAATCCACATGATCACAGGGACGGCTGACAAACACACAGAGTCCGGGGCGGGAGCCAAGCGCGGGAGCTGCTGAACTCTCCGGGTCTGTGGCTGGGGTGCTAATCACCGCACCAGCGCTTTGCCTGCCAATAGGCCAGTTTAAATTAATTCAAACCCATCGCTGGAGATATACAAAATAACACAGAAGCTTGATGTGGTTTATTTGAGGCTACATGAAACATATTTCTTTCTTCCATAGATTGACAATAGTCCAGGTACCGCTGGCTTTACACATTGGTGTAGAGATGCCTTACATAGCCTGATTATTATTATTATTATTGTTAATAATAATAATAATAATAATAATGATGATGATGATGATGATGATTCAGGGGCCCAGATTTTATAGGGGCCCCAAATTGCACTTTATAGGGCCCCCTTTAACAATAGTGAAGCTTTTAAAAGAAGAGCTGCTAGGGTTATCTCAATTGTTATCTCTACTGGCCATTTGTATGGTTTTCGCACGGCCTTCTGTAGGATAGCTATTACACTTCCCATTCTCCAGTGGAGAGAGAAGGATGCCTTGCGGAACACAATGCCGATTCTTATCAGAAAGCAGCTGTTAAGATCCAAAGGCTCATTTGTGCTAATCCAGCATTTCAAATTGAACTTTACAGTTAAGGGATGTTAAAAAAAATAAACCCATCAATAATGATGGAATAGACACCCAGCGCAGAATACAGAGGAGCTGGTTCACAGTGATGACTCGCATCCTATTCCGTTTCATCAGACAAAAGACTAAAGTTTTAGATTTCACTTGTTTGCGTTGGTATCCTCCATTGCTAGGTAACCACTTCGGTTATGGAGGCAGGAGTCACCAGCAGGTGACTGACCTGCTGCTGTGACTTTCGGTTCACGCTGATGCAATAATTCCAGCAGGGAACGCGCTGAGACGACATCGCTGACACTCAAATTATATCATTTTACTGCTTCGAATTGGTTCTGAAACTGTATTTTAACATTTGCATAGACCCTGTGATTTTATTTCACACATTTGCTGTTTTAATATGGTGTGGGAATGGCCTTGTGATTTGTTCTCTGTTCAGGGCATTAGCGCTAGCACTGGAATTAGCCAGAACGGTTCGGACTTACGGTCCTTGGAAATGACAGGGTTTGTGGCTTCGGGGGGGTACGAGTGGTGGGGTCAAATGCTGCCAAGCGTAAAACCGTAAAACAAGCCATATTTAAAGTGTCACTTTAAAGGAGCGGACATTTAATTCCAATTACAGCTGCGGATAAGCTAACGGCCTCCTTCCCTTTGTTGGGGTAACTTGCTTCCGGGTTCTCCTGGAGTAACGTGTAATGTGGGAGGGGCCTTGTGGAGCCAGCGTGCGGGAGATGAGGAATGGCCGTGTCACTGCGCGCCACAGACGTGTAAAGCGCCTGTGCGGGGGGTCCGGGTCCTACACTGAAAGGCCGTTTATTACCGTGACAATTATTTACATTATGTTTATCAGGCAGCACTTTTGTGACAATGAGGTTATTTTTAGTATAATTTCCCACATAAAAACTCGATGGGTGCAGAAGAGTCAGCATTGAAATAAATTTTGATAATAAACTGTTTGCAGTGATGCTTTGCCATTTGCAGACATACAGGTGCACCAGAATGCCTCTTTTCACGTATCCCATCATGCTCTCCTTTGAGACACACACATTTATACAGGTGAGACTGAAGCTTGGGGGTCTGAGCACAGGGTGAGGCCATTTACCCCTGGAGAATTTGGAGATGGTAAGGGTCTTGTTCAAGGGCACAATGAACATGGGACTATTCGGCCAAGGATGGGATACCAACCGGCAATCTATAGATTAAAGCCACAGAGGGCTACTCTGCTTGGATTAATGTGGCCCTGATATATTGCTATGGGTGGCATGGTGCATTATGGGTAGCACTATGGTCTCATGAATTGCCTGTTTCTTCCAGATCCACTGGTTCTGGCATCCTGCTAAGGGTGTCTCTCAATCGGCCATAGCGTGTGAGTCTGTGCCCTGCAATTGCCTGGCATCCTGCTTTGGGTGTCTCTCAATCGGCCATAGCGTGTGAGTCTGTGCCCTGCAATTGCCTGGCATCCTGCTTTGGGTGTCTCTCAATCGGCCATAGCGTGTGAGTCTGTGCCCTGCAATGGCCTGGCATCCTGCTTAGGGTGTCCAGCACTCAGTGCTTCTGGGCACCTGGCTCATCATGACATTCTTCTTTTTACTTGAAACCAGTGCTTCCTGTCAAAGTTTATTCTGTCCTCTCCTACTTTGTCCTTTAATCAAGTGGGATGGAGAATTTAAAACGTCTGATCTCAAGATCTGATAAACGTCCCATATCAGGCTCAAGATCAACAGATTGCACCTGCACCCTGAGATGGAGGAGAGTCACAAGAGTGGAAACTAAAAAAGCACTTTGATGCTGACATTGTCACGGCGACCTCCAAGGAGACACAGCAGCTCCTGTTTAGCATTCGCTGTAAGATTTGCAGCTTAATCATTCATCGTTTCGACTTACAGACCATACGAGTCCAGCACATGTGGTGGGGATAGGGGAGGAGCTTAGGAGAAAAAAAATTAGCTAGTGAAAATCTCGTCACTCCATGTGTCCTGTGAAGCGAGTGAACTGACAGGACATTGGGGGATTTTACAACTCTGGGGTTCTTCCAGCTGGGGGATTTGAAACAAGTAAACAAACTAATAATAAGTGCTCAGAATCTCCTGAAGGAGTTCAGATTCAGCTCTTAGTGCATCTGCTCACACAGGATTAATGCCGAAAGCATGTGGGATGGCGAGAGACACCTTCCTCGGCAAAGCCGCCCCGACAGTCAGATTTTTTTTAGGAAGCAGATGAAACATGCAGACAAGGTTGGAGGTTTGTGGCGACCGGGTCTCTGGGGCGAAACCCCCCCCCCCCCCCGCCACCACGGTAATTGAAACGCATCCCAATAATGCGTCACGTGGAAGGAGACTTTGGGATTATCCGCTGGCCGGAAAATAAACTCACTCTGGAGGCTGGGAATTCGCCCAGAGATGCCAGCGGCTCCCTGGAAGCCTTGGGCAGGGGGGGGAGTGGGAAGGCCTCGCGCAACTGGGTTGCAAGGACAGGTTTCTCCTCTCTGGGATGTTGGCCGATTTCACACACGTGAGAACCAACACCACAGCGCACGCCGTGGTAGCGAAGGGCGGCGCTACCTCAGCGAGAGCTCTGCGTTCTTTCACGAAGCGTGGACAGGTTTATTCTCGCTCAATTAAAAAAGAAAAAAACCAGAGGAGTGACATACGAGCCCCGCATCCGTTTGGTCCAACAGCAGCTCCCAAGGACGGTTCACCTCCCACAGAGACCGACTCGTGCTGGGGACCAGCAGCGTCTGATCGAACTGGTTCTCGAACCCGCTCTGCTTCAAAAGTGAACTGGATCGCGGTATTTTTTGTTGTAATTTTTTTCTCGGGGTAACAGACTGTAACAAACTGTTGAGTAGGTTTGTTATGAAACCCTGTTATGTATCTTATCCCATTGCTAAAAATAAAGATGCGCTCTGGGAGCACGGTGCAGCGCCGAGCCCTTCAGCGCCGGTTGTGTGAGTCACGCCGCCGCCGAAATGATGCCGCCACCATCCGGCTATCTATAACGACAGGGAGAGATCCTGGCCGAGATGCGGAGAACGTCCATGCCAGGAAGACCGTTTATATAATTCCCCAATCACGGCTCTAAGAGTGATTCCTGTTGTTTAACGGGGTTCGAGAAAAGCATGAATAACTAAACGTAATTGGAAGATGAAAGTTGGTTTTGTGGAGCTCGATGTCACAGCGGAGGTCGGGACCTGCAGCCGCCTTCCGGAGCCTGCAGACCTCCCTCACTGTGACCTCTAGCACTGTGGGCGCCTCTGCTGTCATGTGACCTCTCTCATCCCCCCAATCTGGCACCGGGACGTCCCCAGGTGGCTGCCACTCTCGGCCAGCCCGCTGAAGCGGCGTTTCCTTCCCAACAGATGTGTGCCTGGCATCCGGCTGGCATCTGCCCGTGTCACACACACACGCACACACACACAGAAGACACGCAAACACGTCTTCCTGTTTAATGGGAACAAACCAAAACATGGACTGTGTAGAGAGGAAATACAGGGGTACTAATATGACAATGTATATGCTGTACACTGCTTAGCACATTTAAAATAATGAAAAACAGCCACAGAACAGCGAGGACACGCTTTACCCAGAATACATTGCAAGATTATGGCAGTTTATTTCCAGGACCGCTGATGACGAGGTCTCAAACACTCCAGCGAAATAATGATTGGATTAAGAACAATCCATATTTCCATCATTCGCCTTTAAATCCAGTAAATTTATTTGCTTTTACTGACAAAACGCTTTTATTATGAAGTGTTACGTCTCGATCTGTGCCCAATGTTTTGAACATGCAGACTCACAGTAGATGATTGCTGAGTACTGAGAGGAACCAGTGGATGTCAGAGATCGGGTAAGATTGTCATGTTCTTAAGAAAAACCATACTGTGCTGGCCAGGGGTGTAGCTAGAAATTCTGGGCCCCCTGACAAAATGTAAATTCTGAAATGAAATGGTGCTTTATTTGCCATTTGCACAAGTTTGAGAACACTGAGATGCTTCTTTTCTGGATATCCCATCATGCTCTGCTCTGAGACACAAAAACATACATACATGTGAGAGCGAAGACTGGGGCCCAAGAACCCAACCGACGACCATCCAATCACAGGCACAGAGGCCTAACCTGCTGAGGCACACACTACCCCCCCAAATTTATTGGGAGGTTGCCCTCGGTGGATTTTACAGAGCAGGGGGGCCCGGACGGTAGGTTTTGTGGCCCCTATACAGTTCTGGGCCCCCTGAATGTACCAAGGTATCCAAGGCCCTCTGACGCCCCCTGGTGCTGGCCTGCTGCCTCTAAAGGTCACCCCCAGCTAATGAAGGCTCTACTGTATTTTCATTTTTCATAAATGACTTGTAACTCCTACCAAACCGCCATCCCACCCTTTCTTGACAGGAGGCGCTATGCTGGCCGTGGTGTGAAGGATAACCCGTCAGCTGAGGTGTGTCACGGCAGGTCACAGCGCAATCTGCAAGTTACATTTTCGAATGAATAGGAAAAACACGCTTGGAATAAGATGAGCATGCCGGCGGCCGAGGCTTTGAATACTAACCCAAGCGGGATGGAGGCGGGAGAGGAAGAGCTAAACACACACACACTCACACACACACACACACACACACGCAACAGTGCGGTTCTGACACGGATGCTGGGCTGGCATCCGTGCATGATTTCATTGGGAGTTTAATGCGTTTAATTACTTCTCGTCACCCTTATCAAATTGTTCCTTCCTCCTGGCTTCCTCCATCAAGACTCAGGCTATTAAAATCAATCGCAGTGATCTGTACAATGTTTAGTGCGATAAGCAATGCTGAGAGGTTATTTTTTCCCCTGCTGTTGTTGTTTGTAATAAGTTAGCATGAAATTAATAAGATTTATTGCCCATGGGATAATCTTTGGTGACTCTGAGTCAGCCCTCCTCACTCAGGCTACATATGCTTATATGACATAGGACACATCCATGAAAGACCTGTCTGAGACGTCACGTTAAACCAAAATGATCCCGCTCCTGTCGCAATTACATTCCTTGTGCAAAAATGGCGCAGCCTGTTGCTGACGCACAAGCACCTCATACACCTATAGTTTCAGTCGCACAGTAACAGCGTAATATCTACCCATGAGCCCATGAATATTAAACGATCCCTGTCATGTTGACGTTTCGATGTCACTGGGCTGACAAATAGCGTGAATAACACAGGCATGTAGCGTTACGAAGTCGCTGGCTTTTAAAAAAGTATTTTCGCATCTTAGCTACCACCTTGCTGCACTATTAGCTTTCGTTAGTGCACTCTAATATATAAAGAGAGGTATAGACAAATCAAGTCTGACCTAGATTTAAAGCGCGCGTCTCTGCCATACACAACACCGGCGATGTAATGCTAACCATTTTCTCATTCGCCGCCCAAAGACGCAGATTAAGGGAAGAGCTTTTTCTTGGGTGCCTCCCGCTCTGTACGATTCGCTCGCTAGCTCTTGGTAGTGTGACATTTCTAGGACAGCTGGGTAGTGAAAGTGCACCGCGGCGCTTCGGCGGGGACAGCACGGAAATCAAAGGCCCATCCTGTACGAGTGGCCTTATTTTGTAATATCCCCCCCCATCAAGAAAAGCAACATCGAGGATGTAATTCCTCCTGCTGTCTGAGAAGCATCACTCTATTAATTCTGCTCTCGCCAGCTGTAGAGCAACCTTTACCTTTTCAGGCAGAAGGCAAGGCTTTACTTAGGGGACCCCCCACCCAGAAAATTGATAATAATTTCACTTCCTCTGCAACGTAAGTAATTTAGAAGCCCTAGGCAACTGCTTATTTCACCAATAGCTAGAGCCGGCTTTGGTCGGTTGTATCTCTGGACTTGAACTGAAGAGTTTTTTTAAAGATGGAGGCTGTGTCTGCTGAAGCCATCGTCTGTATCTATGGGCTCACTGCCATGAATATGTATATGCACACACAGTCGCGCCCGTTACCCTCCCTAGAGACTGTGCTCTCAGTCTATCGTGCTAGGCCAGGCTCCTCTTTGTCAACCTTTGCCCTTCGCAAGTGTGACTCCTGTTTCTTCGCCAGGCACAAGGTGCACGGAGGAGTTATTCAAGGACAGCATATCATATAGCCGCAACGTGAGCCTAATCCCAAGCACAGCCTTAAAAAAACAGTTTGAGTTCTCTTGCAAGCCAACATGGTCAATTGTCGGGTACCGTGATTGAACAAGGATTAGTGAATCCCAGAAACTTGTGACTCTTAGCCTTTGTGAAAAATAATAAATTGCTCAACAGACATTTTTGTCCAAGCAAAGCTAGTATCACTTTTTAATGTGGCAATTTTTAATGTTCACTTTGTTGTACAGCTAAATACTTTTCTGGAAATGAGTGAATCTAGGTCATTGTCCAAAACTCTCCCTGTTCCCCTTCAAAGACAATAAGAGTCCCAGAGATATACAATACACTGGACATGCTCAGAATGACTGTCCCTGGTGTTTTCTTAGTGACTAAATGCCAAGACTATGGTTTACTTCCAGTCGAACAAAAATCGATATATAAACAACAAAAGCCTGTCATCAGAGATCTACCGACATTGATGTCTTGACAGATGAAAGTTCACTTGGAATTTAAAATGGAGGGGAAATATAGAAAGATCTTTCCATGCTTCTCATAAGAACTGAGGGCTTTTTCCTTTTAAGTGCTAAAATAATGGCCATTCTTAACATCAATATGTTTTGAAATGTTTGATTTTGTAGGTTTCACTCCGAGCTGGAAAAGAAGCTTAACCACTCGCCTGAAGTGAGTCATTTAGATAAAGTGTGAGCACAAAACCCTGAGCACTACAGTAGCTTGCTGGCTAGCAAATTGTATGTCACACTGCAGTTTTTTGCTGAACTAGCCCAGTTTGCTAACGCAAACAGTTCGCCCCATTGGTTACACTACAGTGATGTGTATTGTGATTCCTACTAGTTGCAATTCACAGCTGTAGGCTGTTACTACTGACTTTTGTTGGAGTTTGCCCTTGAGCTCTTGACATCCATTAGCCTGGAAACGCGGTCATGTCTGCAAAGCCAGGTAAGAGCAAAACTGCATTTGCTGTAATTAGATAACGTGCCGTCATGGGCGGCACCAAGCTGACCGCATGCGTGAACTCGGGTGAGGACTGGCTGGGAGGCTGCTCCCGTCAAGGTGGCGAGATCAAAGCCACGCAGAGGAAGGTAGGCCCGCAGGAGCTGGGGGTCAAGTGCTTAGTGGGGGGGAAAAAAGCGTAGTCTGAGTTAATAACAGGATATAGTCGATGAGATTCAGTTGTGGCATGCTGTACTTTTTATTTGCAAAGGAGGATGTGGCTCGGATGTGGATGTCAGTATATCGCAGAGCGGTGATGAATAGATCTGGCAGGGCATCGGAGCCGCTGCACTGAAATCACTGCTCGAGAGTGTGATGTCACACATTTCCTCCGCAACTCCATTGTGTTCCTTGCAGTCGGCACCGTTGCCAGGATTTTGGATGCAAATTCTGTCTCTAGTCCCCCCCCCCCCCCAGTATCATCGTCTCACTGTTGTTGTTTGGTTACACATTGCGAATCCTCAATTTCAGTTTTTGCTTATACACGCCTTTATCGTCATCTATAAACAAAACACTACGGGCGTTTTTTTTTTCGTTTTTTGTACTTATGCTCTTTACCTACAGTCAGGATCACTAATTACTCCTGATTTCTCCTCAAAGCCTTTAGAGAACCGTACCTACCAGCCCCCAACAAAACCCATTTTAAAGACAATTTGCCGGAAACAGCTGGAGATATCAGACGAGATTCTTGACATACCTCTGAGGCTCTAGGCTAGCGGTAACCCAAAGAGCACCGCTCCTCACGCTCCTCAAACATGACACCGGGCCGCTAGGCCAGTCCCGACTCCCTCATCGCTCTGAAATCAGAAACTTCCGGAGAAGGACGTCAGGCGGTATCCCACAAACCAGTCTCCCTGGGACCGCTGCCACAGGGATGGAAATCTGTTGTTTTCAGTTCCACGCCATCACTCAAGGTAGTCAAAGGTCGTCATTTCAGTTGTGGCTTGATCTGTTAATGAACCAAGAAAAAATGGGGTAAACAGACTATATTGCATCAGGCTTGGAGTAAGTTGCCCGCTTATCCTGTTTCCCCCATTAACAGCTCTCTGTACTGATAGAGAATGTTTATTACTTTCTCCATTGAAATCCAAAAAATTGGACCCTTGCACTTCCTGTCCCATGGACAAAAAAAGGTATGAATGAACTGCATAAACGGCTGGCCGGGGAGAACTGCAAAGCATATTTGCATGCAATATAGTCATTCTACTTCAATATCTCATTAAAATTGTTGATGGTACATAGTCAAATTTCCTGAGGACTTTTTAGGAAAGCAGCTACCACCATTGAGGTACTTGAATAGCTACCAAAACTCAACCTCATCAAAGACACCCTCTGTCTGTAGTTACATCTTTGCGGCCATTTTTAAGACTCCACTTTCTAACAACTGAACCACATTTAGTATGAGAACATGAGTCATGCAATCAGCTTTGGGTTGCCTTTCATAATCGGAAAACCACGGTAAAACTGGAAATTCATGATTTTTTTCACCCATCATTCAAAAACTGTAATTTTATCTTGTCTAACAAGACAAGAGAAGGTCCAGTTAATGAAAAGAGATTTCATTCCTTCAACATTCACGGTTTATTAGGGAAATGAGAAGCAGTTTGTTACGCATGACCTCAAAACTGACACCAAAAGCTACCAGGCTTCGAGACAATACACCACAATGACTGCTTGGGTTGTGATTCATGCATGGGCCACAACCAGGCAAAAATCATCCTAAGACCAAAAAAAAAATATACAGAGAGGGTGAGATGTACAAAAATATAATGGAAGCAAAGGACTTTTAATTTGAATTTACTGAATCACAATTATACACGCAGCTACAAAAGTGAGCCATATTAATCTGAATGCCAATTAGCAGTGTGAGTCAGCTGGGAAATTAGTTATCCAATCAGCACTTTGATATGTGTGTTGTCATAGCAACGTGAGGAAGCCACCAGAGTTCCACAGAGGTCAAATAGTTGCTACTCAAACTGCAGGTGCATCAGTCACAAAAATGATTTAAGTTGTCAAAGGGAACCATCTCAAAACCAGAACTGCACATGGCAAAATGTGGGCAAACTGCTTCATCAGCGGTTGCAAGTCAAATTGCACTGAGAAGGACAGATGGACACTTTCAGGATAGTTGATAAACACCACATTAGTATGGCTCCAGAAATGACCATAGCGCTGAATCAGCGCTGTGAGCCAGACTTAACAAATCTGTGCATCATGAGCTTCACAAAGCAGGAATTTACAGCAGGGCTGCTGTATTCAAGGCCGATGCCCCGAGACACATACTGTACTTGAGTGTAAGGAGCTCTAAACCTGCATCACTGAGGAAGGAAAAGGTGACATGGCCCGATGAGTCATCTTTCAACCTTTTTCCTACCTTTTTTATGTTTAGAGAAAAACAGAGGATGCCTTCAGTCCACAACGTTTCTTGAAAACTCTTAAATATTTTGCGGATCTGTAATGAAATCTAATGGTAGCCATCTTGTGTGAGTCATTAGCTCCAACGACCACTCTACATGGTAATGCAGTCAAGGAATTGGAGCACTTTTTGTAGGACCAGGTGCACCCTAAGGTGCAAACACTGCTCCTTATGATGTCTGAAGGTATTCCAAGATAATAACGCCCCAATACAAACTGCTAAGCAAACTTGAGAGTGATTTTGTGAACACCAAAATGAACCCAAGCACCTTCGATGGGCTCCCCGATCCTCAGATCAAAACATCATTGAACTTTTTATGGAAGGGTGAAGTAGATTTCCACCTCCTTCAGTTCTCAAAGACCTGATGGCTTTTCTTCTCGAAGAGTGTCCAATATCCCATTATGCACAGTTTGAAACTTGTATGACACCATTCCAAGAAACAGTGTAGCCTAAAAGCAGGCTTGTGGCAGTTTTACTTACACAAAAATGTTCTGAGGTCACAAGGAAAAATTAGTTCAATGCAACTAGAGGAGGCAGGACCAACCAATCAGATGTCTTGGTTCCACCTCCTCTAGTTGCTTGGACCCACCTCCTCTACAGTCTGACTAGTTATCTCTCTATTTTCCTTCTGCCCTCGGAACATTTTTATGTAAGTAAAATCCCATGAGCTAAAAGCATAGCTGTACCCTTTATTAGGTCATTTAAATGATTTTTTAGATGTTTCCCTTAAATTGTATCTTTGTATTGGTTTGAGATTTAAGTTGTCATTTTAACAAATACAATGGAAATGCCAGTCAGGTTTCTTAAGATGTGGTTGCCAGATCTTAAATGGTTTATCTCAACTAATATCCAGAACTATAAAGTACAAGTTATCTAGCTAAGTACAGTTTTCCGCCTGATTTTTTAGTACGCCAGCTCAAAAACTATTTGATGGAGTCATTGATGGAGGTGCAGAAAGCTCTATCTGGTATACTGCTGGGAAATGGAGCTGCTGAATGTACCCATAGCTGGTCACGTGAGGAAAAAGATGGACAATTATAGCCCGTTTCAGGGATGAATCTGAAGGTGGCACATTTTCAGAATTAACATGTTACATTAGGCTATTAGGAAATGCATTGTTATTGCAATAATTGAGTTAAATTGGCGCCTTAATCAAGTTTAGATTTAGGCAGATTTTCCTCATAATTTTTTTCATGAAACATACATTATTTTATTTACAAAGAACTTGAAATGGAATTTCATATCAGAATAGAATCACATCACTAATGTTGCATTGTACTGTAAAGTACACCTACTAGGAGCTAGAACACAATTTTGTCTGCTCATGGGAGTATGTTCTGAGGGCAGAAGGAAAAATGATTGGTTCAGAGAGATAACCAATCATATTGCAGAGGAGGAAGGGACCAACCAATCAGGTGTCTTGGTTGTCTCTCTGAACCAATCATTTTTCCTTCAAAACATTTTGTCTATAGAACTCCTAAATGGGTAGATGAGTTGTATGTTCAAAGATGCCTATTTGTGCTCTTTTGTTGTTCTGGGCCCTTCCTGTTACTTTTAATGAGTCTGGTCATTCTCCTTTGACTTCTGTCATTAATAAAGTTTTTTTTTTCAGCCACAAACATGCCATTGACTGAATGTTTTCTTGTTCATTACACCATTCCCAGTAAATTGTAGCGTGTGAAAATCCTTGGCTGTTTCAGAGATGCTGGAATCATCACGTCTGGCACCTCCAGTCACACCACATTCAAAAGCACTTAGATAATACACATTAGCCATTCACACGCTTAGCCAAACAGTAACTGCACCTCTAGACCCTGTCTGCATGCTGTCTGTATTCGCTTACAGCCACATAATTCACCGTTCAGAGGAACAGGCTGTTTGCATTACAAGCAGGTGTACCTAATAAACTGGCCACCCAAGGTAATTAAAAATAGGCAAGTGATTTATCTGCAATATTAAATAATTCATGCCAAAGAGTTATTCATTAAAGATGCTATTGACAGGCATAATCATTAATATAAACCATATTATCATGCAACCCTACTGTAAAGGAAAATGTCACGAAAATGCCACTGGTGTTTGAAAGCAAACAGCGATTCAATGAATCATAAATAATTCATAACTGACAAGAATCTTTAAATACTTCAAACAAAAAGTGGCCCCGTTTTCCGTCTGAAATGTGCTTGGAATTGCACAGAATGCGCTTCCCGGGTTGGCCAATGAGATTTGGGACTGCAAGGGAATGTATGTACAAGGAGAGACGACATCCCCGCTGGACTCGGAAAGCATGACAGAGGAGAGCCCGAAGAGTCCTCTGCCAAATCACCCACGTATCCTGGGCTTATGGGGATTCGGGTTTGCTGACGTTCCCCATCGTTCAGATCAGGTACGTAACCACGTATTAAAATAACGGGTTTGTCCCTTCCCACCCCCGAAATGATTTTACCACCAATCAGGCATGCAAATAAATAGCTGAACCCCACTGGAAATTTGGTTTAGCCCCCTGATCTGCAAAATCTACAAAGGGGGTCCCACTCTGATACAAATCGACCGAAAAGGATGTCTTGTTAGGCTTGCTGGCAGGCCTGGTTCGGATTTACCCCCCAACGGAGACATCCTACCTTTGGCATGTTGATTTCAGAGACGTGGATGAGGGACAGTCCCCATTCAGCAAATTTTATCACGTTAATACGCGTCACTTTTTAAAATACCGTCAAAATGCCATTTACTGCCATATAATGTCTGGAGAGTGTGACAGCATTATAATGACTGAACAATAGATTTCTGGGACATTGTGAATTGTTTTCGGGTGTCAGGGAGCTAGTGTCAGTTTGGGGGAGAGTCCCAGAACTTTCAGAGGAGGTGGGACATCAACCCCCCCACAACTGGGTGACCAAAGATCAGTGCTGGATAAACGTAAGGTCTTTGATGCCCAGTTACTGTGATTTTAATGAGATGCCCATCAACTGGGCACTGCTGATTCAGCTAATCTGCCTGTCCCGGGAAAGCCAGGGTCTTGAGCAAACTTCAGCCATACGGTCCATTTAACTCAATCGCTGCCTTGCTATCCTGTGGCACGTATTGTCCCTGTAGCATCTGGACTCATCTATTTCAGGTGTCGACCTGGGATGAAATACAACACCACTTCTGCTTACAGAGCACGGAGTGAAAAATGTGTTTATGTCATTCACTGGATATATGGTTTCTTCTACAATCACATTTACATTTCATCCACTTAGCCGCAACTGTTATCCCGATTAAATACAGTGGTGGTTTCAGGCTGCGCAGCACCAAGCTCTGAAAACAATTAATCACCTTTCAGAGATAAATATTTATCTTCGCGGTTAGCGACATCTCCATTGGCTGCAGCAAACGGAGCTATTATGCAGGAGTCAGGAATTTTTTAAAAAACCACTTAAATACGACTATAATGGAGGGAAATGAGAGGGTAGTATTCAATTAAAGGAGGCAGGGAGAGCAGCCGTGCATCACAAATCCAGCCGTGAAGGGTGGCGGAGCTGTAAGCTGCCTAATAACGAGGCTGGGAGGAGAAGCAGAAAGACGTTAGCATTGCCCGAGCCATCCTCTGGGCGGCAGGCTCTTGTCGGATTGGCTTAGGGATACCTAATTATGCGGATGGGCGGGGCCTCATACTCGTCTTTTTGGCCCCCCCTTTTCATTTTGCCATGATTCTGATTTTCTATGCAGGATGTGATCGCGCTTCTGCTGCATGTGCGGGGATGCGTATCTCTCTACGGCCCCACCCACACCATCCTGTGTCTTAGCAACAGAATGCAGATTATACGGTCCTTTTTTTAATCGAAGGCACCTTGAGTGAGGTGAGGTCCCCATCATGCAGGAGACACCCTGAAGCAATTAAAACCGTGAGGCTCAGTGGGTAATGGAATTAAGGAGAGATCCTTCTGTCAGAGTGAGAATATCAAGTAAACTGCTAAATCAATCAAACCCAAGTCAAATGGCTGAAAAATCATCTATAAAAAGACTTCATATCAAGTCCTTGTTGCAGCCATTTTCAACACTTTACAAGGCAAATAGCCGTGATCAAATTTTTATTACATCAGAAAATAATGCTTGCTTCCTTTCTTGGCGTTTTTTTGTAACCCAGAGGAAACAAGTGAACTCCTCTGCTAACACATTAACGGCATTTCCTGAGCACACTAAGCTAATAATGGGAAGGAAAATTGTACTTTCCACTCCCTGCGCCACCTTGCCGCACACCAGAAGTAATTCTATTGGTTTTTGTAGTGAGTCTAAAAAAAAAATCGTCATTACTTTCCATTTGGCTGTGAGGAACTGAGGCTTGAATCAGGAGCAGAGGCTCAAAGGTTTCTGGGCAACCGCCAAGACATTGGTTATGCTTAGAGTGAAAGGGATAGCTCCCTGGAGATGTCTGGACCTCGCTAAGGCTCACTGCTGAGGTCCCACTGGACAGCGATGGAACACACGACAATCCAGCAGAACAGCTGCTTATTTTAACGTACATCAGCAGTGACACCACATCACACGTCAGTGTATTGTGTCTCCATTCCAAAATGAAGCCAACAGACCTAGCTAACAGTTTAATACATCAACTGTTCGTCCAGATGAGTATTTTTACACAGGAATTCCTGCAACTGCACCTGCAGGTTTCTCAAGGGTACAATAATAGAGCCCCCTCTTGAGATTTGAAGGTTACAAGACTATTAGGCTACCTGCAGCTCTGAATGATTTCATTATTCAACAGCCTGACGCATAAACACCTCATTTCTGCACACTTAAAATTACTCTTCATTATGAAATGAATTAATAAAATTGTATAATACGTTTCACAGAGTAAAGCGCACGGCTTTGTTTTCCTTTGTTGTGATAGTTGGCTGAGTTTTACCCCCTGACTGGTAGATTCAGCGTATTACACGTCATCTTACGACAGCACAACTTGCACAAAACACATCGTCTCCATGTACAATGTTTACAGGTGCAGAAACACATCAGAGTGCAG
Source organism: Mormyrops boulengeri (assembly GCA_026781065.1). Classification (NCBI taxonomy): domain Eukaryota; kingdom Metazoa; phylum Chordata; class Actinopteri; order Osteoglossiformes; family Mormyridae; genus Mormyrops; species Mormyrops boulengeri. The sequence continues at coordinate 12,487,878 of JAODLD010000052.1, read as the reverse complement.
GCTGGCTTGCTGACAGACTCTGGGACCGCTCTGCATGACAAGTCCCAGGGCGGAATTCTCTGACAGTAATCAAGGTGAGCTCTCATTCCTCAAGGGGAGCCAGGGACACCTGAGAGAAGGACAGTGCACAAATGAGTGTGCCAGCAGTGCATGAACACAGGCTGGCATTCAACGAGGCAAAGTGGGTACTGACATTAGGGTAGGTGTCAGCTTGCTATTAGTGTTGGAGCTAAGGGTTAAGATGACCCTAACACTAAGCCTAACCCTAGCTCTAACCATAATAGTCACCCTACAGCTAGGATTAGGGTTGTTATTACAGTTAGATCTAGGATTAGGGGTTTTATTACAGTTAGATCTAGGATTAGGGGTTTTATTACAGTTAGCGCTAGGATTAGGGTTGTTTTTACAGTTAGAGCTAGGATTAGGTGTTTTTATTACAGTTAGAGCTAGGATTAGGGCTGTTTCTCCAGTTACAGCTAGGATTAGGGTTGCTATTAGGGTTTGAGTTATCTTTAGGTTTGAGGTTTAGAGCTTGGATTAGGTTTTCTAGTGTTGCAACGTTGCACAATCCTGTCTACTTGCTTTGCATACTTCCCTATTTTATGAGCACAGGCAGTCCCCAGGTTACAAACGAGATCCGTTCTCTAAGTCTGTTTTTAAGTCGAATTTGTATGCCGGAAAAATAATAATACAGTACATATTAACAATAGTAATCATATGGTAATAATAAAAGTAACTACATATGGGACTGTACTGTACCTTGAGCTGACGAACCGCTGAAGCCACGCAATGTGCATTATTACGAGCCACTGTATTTAACTCAAATTTTTAATATAATAGGCTTTAAGGTAGCCCCGTTGTAAATACAAATCAGAGATTTTAAACATGGGAACTGCCTGGTCCTCCTTTACGTGAAACTTGTAATTCTATCACTTTTTTATGCACTGGCTTTTGGAGTTTAAAGAAATGCACATTTCATTGGCCACTTGCTTTGGCATTGTATAACGACAAATTGAATAGTACTTCTGAGGAGATGTCAAGGCCGGAGTGGGGGGGTTCTGCTGTTAGGAAAATACATCTGTAGTTGGCTTAGCTGTATCAGAGTGAAATAAATCCCCAGTCCACCCCTCCCTTGCTGAGAACACTTATTGATGGGGGCAAATGTCATTAGGAACAATGGGTTGTGAACTGTAACCTTGACAAGGCCTTGCATTGTAAAATTCTTGCCAAAGCATCAACTTGAAATGTGTGTGTGGGGGGATTTTTTTCAGCGACACCCACATTGCCAAAACAATGGTGATTTTTCTTAATGCTCCACTTTCAGACAGAGGAATCACGCGTCCAGTCTTTGCATGTTGACTTAAAGCCATTAATCGTCCCACTCTAAAGATTATCGGTGATTTTTATTTAACTTTTTTTACTTGACGGCTTCGTAAGCTATTTTAAGCAAACTTTCCCTGAGTAAGTTAGACATTTCTAATTATGGTACATTAGATTTGCATTAACATATCCGTAAAGACTACATTTTCTGAAAGTAAGATGGAGAAACTTAGCTGTAAATTAAATCTGAGCAAAAAATAAAGTGCTGTTTTGAATTAAGTTCAAATTACAGTGCACTGCCACACTGGCTGAAAAGGTTCAAATAAGCATCTGTGAAACAGTTTAGATTTAATCAGCTGACTTATAAATCAATAATGGTATAATATATTTGATTGTATAAATATAACATCTTATTCAAACAAAGTATTCCTGATTTAAAAGGATCTAGGAAACGTTTCTTATGCTTCTATATAACACTGTCTCATGGTATCACTGTGCTAGTGCGAAGTACTACTGGGAAACCAGCAATTCAGTATCAATGTACCTGATTGCAGTCTCTTGTTTACTGTATAGTATCTTCTCATTTTTTTCCCACTGTCCTCGGTACAAACTTTCTACAGATTAATGAAGTATGGAACAATAATGCCAAATAATGTCTGCTAAGTTATCACTACGATACCAGACAGAGGACTGTCGAATACCCTGTCTGCTGTCTAGTCAACCCAGTGACACTGATTGGTTAAGAAAAGTCTTTGCCCAAATCCCCATCCTGCAGCTTGGGAGATTTTCACGGTGTGGAAATAAACTGTCACGTATAGAAACATCGGGAATTCCTCACTTCAGGGAGGCCATTTTAATTGCTTGCAAGCAGTTTTTCAACATTTTTTTTTCTGGTAAACAGCATAATTAAGTTTTACAGTAAGAGCTCTTGTATCTGGTACAATTATAAAATCTGTCCATCATCATTTGTCCTACACAGGATTCTAGAGCTCCCCGTAGGTATGAGCATGGACGTCATTAGGTCCGATCACTGGAGGCTATAGCCCCGAGTCCTTTAAACCTAACCCTGAGTATTTGATCCCCGATGCCAGTCTTCCTTCAAATAATAATAAAAAAGTCAAGGCTCAGGTAAACTTGACTTAGCCCATAATATTTTCAAAAGCTAGAAACAGCCCAGAGTGTTAGGCAACAGTGCTAACCACTGCACCACCGTGGCACCCTCACAATTCCACAAAGTCAGTATAACAATTTAAAATAATAAGTAAGAACACTATTCTATTAAAAATCACACTAAACCAATTAAAAATAACAAAGTGTTGCGCGGTGCATATGTCACTTCCTGCACACACCTATAGAGCCACATCTGTTAGCAGCCCTTCAGCTTGTTCCACCCCTGTTTGCTTCGCGATCTCTTGTGTTGTATTCAACTATGTGGAAATTCAACTATCTGGCAGAAAGTCACATAAAATACTTAAGTTTATGACTCAGGAAGTGTAGGCCGGGCCACACTCAGCTGATGTGGCATGATCTGTAATGATCTGTAATACTTTTTCACAAGTACTTGAGGAAAGTAAAAAATAGCTGCAGTTTAATGAACCGATTGTGCTCCCTTTAAATGAACTACTTTTTCCACTTGTGGCCTCTAGCCGGAAAACCCACACAAGGCTGAAGAAGTAAGCGACCAGGCATCCCGACTGAGGAGGAAATTTCCCAAACTCACTCGGTCCACAGGATACGTTTTCGGGAATTTTTCTGTGGACTTACAGTAGTGAGTTTTGGATATTTAACGAAAGATTACATGAGGACTAAGTGAGTTTTGGTTCCCAAAATGGCAGGATATGATGAGGTAACAGCCAGGAAAAAACTATGGACTGAGTGAGTTTTGGACATTACTCTTCAATTAATAACTGCGTCATATTTAATCTCCCTCAATTTGACACATTCTGTGTGTTTTCTCATGCCCCTCACATGGAAAAATATTATTCATTCAGCAAAAAAAATCCCTTCAAATAAGTTTAAACTTTATAGCTAATAATATTTTTTTTTTCCGTCCAGAGACACAAATAAAATCTTATTATCTTCTTTAAATCACCAGTCTGTCAGCTCAATTCTACATCAACTCGTACTAAAACCATGCATAAGCAGAGAATGAGTCCTATGGGCATGTTTTACGAATTTCTTGTCATTTTTTTACGCGAAATAATAAAAAAATGTATGGAGGTAAGCTAACCTGATAGGTGTAATAAACATCCAGAAGAGAGAAGTTGGTAGCTTTTAACGCAGCTTTGCAATGAAGTAGCGGAGAAGAGGCTGAGGCCGTGAGAAGCGACAACACCAGCCTGGACGGGTTGGGAAACCAGTATCGATGACCTATGGATGTCTGTCAGGGGATAATACATAACACGGTGCTCACAGAAAGTCTTGGGGCACTTGCTTAATTCTGTAAAATGCTGCAAATTTGTCGCTTTCACAACAAAAGTCCATTGACAAGCAACGTTTAACAAACCTGCACATGTCTCCTGCACAGACATTTTTATTGTCATAATTTTTTTTGACTGACTCAATTCAACTGACTGACTCAATTCAACTGACTGACTCAATTCAACTGACTCATTCAATTCTGTTCTTGCCATTTTGCGATTAATTACAATCGTACTCATTGGCTTCCAAAGGATCACTAAACACAATATTTTGGTGTTTTATGTTTTTGCAAAGGTATTACTAGTTAAGGAGCACCCAGTGAGAGTGCTTGTCAATTAACATTTTTAACTCAAAACAGCTGTTCTAGAACTATAATTTAGGTTTCAATTTATCACTACTTGAAATGAACGTTTTACTTAAAACGACTGTTCATTTCTAATGTGAAATATATATTTTTTTGTCAGGAAATGAATAATCATTTTTTGTTATAAAACCAAAGGAAATTGCTATATTTTTACTGGATTATGCAAGTGTCCCAAGACGTACTGTGAGCACTGTGTATGAATGGAATTACATGCTGGTAAATTCAGAAGGCGCAGATATGGACATCAGTCAGAGCTCAGCTATGGAGATGAGTAAATAAATGACTCACTTTGTTGTCCTACACCCGGCACCCGGAGGAGTGTCACAGGTGAGCGACAGTGGAGTCCTGTGAATAGCACCTTCTTAGAGGGGTGAGCAGTAGGTGATATTCAGCTGTATTATATCACAGCAGTATCATGCGCCATGTAGAGTACATAATGCAATTCCCCTTTAATGGATCCCTTTGAAAAACTGAGAAATGTCTTTAGGGGGCTGAAGAAGTCCACAGTCCAGTAATGGCCATGCTGTGCGGTAGAAGATGTCTTTTTCTCAGGAATATCGCCTGTGAAAAATGACCCGGAGTGTAATGCCCCTCATAATTTAATTTCCTCAAACACGGAGTATACAAAAGGCCTTTCAGATAAATGATTCTTCGAGGGGGAAAGGGAGAAGCAGCATTTATTATCCGGCATTTCCGTTTACATAAATGTCTTCATCAAAACTCTCTGGTGGTCCATCCTTGTTTCACACATGGTTTCATAACGTCCCAGACGCTTGGGAAGGGCCTAAGATCCGCTTTCCCTGAACCGCTTGCTGTCTCCTTATCATGTCCCAGTTCTCACATTCCTGCGATTTCCCACCCTGTGTAAACAGCACATTTATTGGTCCATTAGTTCCCAAACTGACCCTTGCTTTCAATGACCAAGAAGTGCCGACTGATGATTAAGGAGCAACTAACAGCAGCCATTCATGTACAATGTAAGAATCATTCCATCAAAATAACATTATCCATCCTGATATTTAGTTAAATCATTTTTTTGCTTGGAACTGTTGGCCACAAGTGTTCTGATCCAATCTATCTAAGTCTAGCTTCTGCTCTTTCTGTCCTCCTTATTGTCTATTCTGTTCAAACTTCAGACTCTTATGGGTTCCAACTGTAAATCCTGATGACCTGTGGTGTTTTCATGTGTCTGTATTGCATAATCCACACATGACTGTTTTCTGGCTGATCAGGGTGCTAAGAGATTGATGTTTTGTTGCTTGCATTTTTCACACAGGAAAACCTGTGCAGAATTTAGAATTGAACCTTCCACATTACTAATGGAGCTGACCGAGGCCAGTGCTGGAACAACAGATGCTTGCTACATGTGAATGAATTAAAAGCCCTGCAAGGATCCCTGTGAAAAAGCTAATTCACATTTCCTTCATTGCCATCATAGTAAATCAGTAGCACGTATGCTATGCTTGCCTCATTATGCGTCTTAGAAAGTGAACTTGGGTGTGAGATCCTTCCTCTTTTGGTTATAAGTAAGTTTTCCACGTCAATGTTTGGGATACAGTCCAACACATCCGTGCTTCCTGGAATACACCTCGAGCTCACTTTAACCTTGTAATGGATAAATAGTATGGAATATGGATGGATGGATGGATGGATGGATGGACGTTTGATGTTTGACGTTTGTTCAGTGTATGATTCTTCTGCAGGAAATTCTGACAGTCTTCCGGTATATGGATGGTGGCTCTGATCCAGGTCACCCATGAAGTTCCACAGCTTTGTTGCAGAAGCCATGTGTGGAGCTTATTGTAAGGAAGTCAAGTTCACAGGTGCACGGCCTCATTGGCCCAGATAGAAAAGCAAGTGCTGCGACAGTACTGCAGCAAATCCTTCCACGGTTTGCAATTCTCGATGCTTTCTGACAACACAACACAGGATTTTGTGAACATTTTCGCATCATCTACTATAAGGACCACTCCTTCCAAGCAGTCTATAAACAGCTTTGAACGGATTTGAATACGGATCATATACATAAACTGTTCAATTCAAATACCTCCTTAGACACCCTTTAGACTTAATCAGAATGGAAGTAGCTCTAGTCAAAACGTTGGAAAATGTGCTTGGATATGAGCATGCATATTTATTCATTTGCAAACGAAGCAAATCATCATAATCCATTAATATAGCATTTGCACTTGAAGTTAAATTTTATATTCAGGCCTAAAATGACTTCAAAGTTTCAACTCACAGCCTCGTAGCCAGTGCAGCAGTCGCTAAGTATGCTATTGGTGCGCAATCAATCTTTAAAAGTTCTTGGGACGACTTCCTCATCAATTAAACATACGGAGTGATTACTATTTCTCTATTCCAGCACCCAGTGGCTGCAATTACAATTGTGCCGCATGTGTTTTCATTAGTGTACATTGGTTTTAATTATCGATATTAAAATGTCAGGGAGGAACGTAGCAGTGTGCTGTCCTGTGTGCTTCGCATGCTAAACTGGGGATTTCGACAAAGGGACTGTTTATCCTACAACTGGGTGTCATAGTTGGAGATGATAAAGCGAAAAAAATCATCTGATGCAAATGTAATTGTTGAACAAAGAGGACTGATTGGGGTGGACCTGACAGAACTGAAGATGAAAGACTCCCCACAAACATACGGCTGTTAGTTATGGAAATGAGCCACAGTGTCGGGTGAGATGCCCCATGATCTGTGCAACTGCAAAGCCTGTGTCTGTACTTCTGCTACCTGGTCTATCTGCTGCTTGTTAATATGAAATGCTCTGATATCACTCGTGCGGACCCAGGAAAGGTGATCTCGGGAACCGGCAGCAGCTAGGAATGGAGAAATGTTCAATTAATTTTCATCATCCTCTCCATGCTAGTCTGTGCGGTAGCCTTGGCTGTCCTGTGGTGGGCCGCGGTACCGTCCACCATCTGCAGATTCAATGCCCATTACGCTCTACATTTGTCAGGCAAACCCATTTGTTTCTTGCTGCACATATCTGCTGGTCTAAACTACAGTCCTTCGCTGCCTTGGGCGGATGAACCTGCTGTTCTACCCATCTGTACTTTATAGTGCCGTAGAGCCTTGCTAATACATTTCAAATGAATGTTGCTAATTTCACAATGGAGCCATAAAAAAATAAATTTTCTGATTAATTTTAATAATTGTGATTTGCTGCTTGCAGCCCTGCACTACTGTTATATGACAAATTAAAAGGAGGAAAAAATTACGATGAAAATAGAGAAGAGAGAGGTGTCCCTCCAGATGCTGCTTGCACAGCTGTACAAGGTCGCAGTCTCCGTGTTCAGGTAGGGATACGGGTTCCTGGCAAGCTGATTCCTGTTGGCTGAAGGCATTGCCTATGAATGGGGCACAGCGGGCTTTTCCCGGGATATCTCCCATTCCGGAGCCACATTCCAAAGACATGCCAGGGAGGTAATCTTGCCCGCCGATGATGGGCGCCCAATGACACGGCGAGAGGAATGGAAGAGGACCCAAGAAGTGTGAGCATAGCGCAGCTCTATAGTGGCGCCGCGGTGAGGCTAATCCGCTCTCTTGCTAGAAGGTTCTGGATTTCAAGGACATGGGGCTCGGTTCCTTACCGTTAGACTCTGATACGCTGGCTTGGGTACTAAGTCTGCACTCAGCGCTGTCTTGCATTCTGCAGCTGCCCAAGGAGTTATGAACAGGTGGTAGAGAATGCCGACGCGAGAGACGGCCTCCTCCTCGATTTTTGAGATTGAATTATGGAACAAGTGACTTTGAAATTACTCATTAGCATAATTTTATTGTCATTCAAAAACACATTTTCTCTCTTTGTAAAAATTCACTGGTGTAAAAAAATTTAAAATGTGTTCTTACCTCCTCAATTTTTGAGGTTAAATTATGAAACAAGTAACTCATTGCTATAATTTTCTGGTCAAGTAGAATGAAAGAATGAATGAATGAATGAATGTTACCTTTATATTCACTTTTCACTACACCCAAAGCACTTTATAGAACCAATGGAGAGCCACTTCAGCCACCACCACTGTGTAGCTCCCACCTGGATTATGCGATGGCAGTCATTCTGCACCAGTATGCTCACCACACAGTGGTTAAGGTGGAGAAGATTCACCAAATAGGTATAGGTGATGATCAGCAGGCCACATTTGATAAGAGCCACAGTGGGCAATTTTATCCTGGGTATCGGGGTACCACCCCTACTCTTTCAAAAGATGCCCAGAGAGTCAGGACTTTGGTTTTACATCTCCTCATCCAGAGGACGGCACCATTTTTACAGCACAGTGTCCTGTCACTACACTGGGGCACTGGGATCCACACAGACCACAGGATGGGCTAACCTGTTGGCCACACCGACACCAAAAATTCACCACCGAAAAACTGTAAAGTGTATTATCTTCTTACTGCCTTGATTTTTTAAGCCACCAGCCACCGCTGGTGGACACAGTGTCCACGGTCCTGCACGGTTTCACCTCACGGCAGCCAGCGATAAGTCCCCCGGCAGCATTATGTAACTTCATGTCAACTTTCAATTTACACAGTTATTTTCTACATCCTTATTGACAGCGACGCAGAACAGCCAGGCAAGCGATCCTGGAATATACACCACTCGAGATGATTCTGGGCTCCGGAAATCCACTTGTAATGAGCCGCTTTAAAATCACGGAAATTTTTGATTGCTTCGACTGTTTTGAAAGTCAGATTCATATTTTGTGTGCAAGCCAAAAAGACAGAAACATGAAGTACATAAAAATGCGAGCCACAAATCAAAGAATATATAGCAAGCAGTGAATATAAGGTAGGTGAGGAAACATGATTATAAGACAGCCGGTTTTATATTTTTGACCTTCACGCCCACAGAGTCACTACAGGAAAAATCATGGCTTTTGCTCATAGAGAAATATTATATATACAGATAAATGTAATGGAATACTTTATACGTACCATTTTAAGATATAGAGGAGGAAAATCTTGGGCTTCTCATACTGCCTGAAACCAGCAGCTGCATAGTTTAATAAAAAAGAAAAAAACTGGAAGGAAAAGATGTACATTGTGAATATAAACACTCAGTGGCCAGTTTATTAGATATACCTACTTGTTAATGCAAACAGAAAGGCACCGACAGGGCTGTGTGGAAAGGCAACGACAGCGATGTGCAGAATGGCAAATACAGCGATGTGCAGAAAGGCAAAGACAGCGCTCTGCGGAAAGGCAACGACAGCGATGTGCAGAAAGGCACTGACAGCGATGTGCAGAAAGGCACTGACAGCGATGTGCAGAATGGCAAAGACAGCGATGTGCAGAAAGGCAAAGACAGCGATGTGCAGAAAGGCAACGACAG
>JAODLD010000052.1:12438263-12449265 GCA_026781065.1 Mormyrops boulengeri | reverse complement strand
CCCCCCACACACACACACACACACACACGTACACACACACACAGACCTGCACTCATATCTTTGTGGGGACTGTCCATTCATTTCTATGGACAAAGCCCTAATCCCAATAATGGCAACCTTAACCCCTACCCAGCCCGAACCTTAACCATAAGTAATCAAACAAAATGTTCTGTGGGCCTTGGAATTTTTCTAACTTTCCCCTCCTTTATGGTGCTCCTGATAATAGTATAATGGTATGTACAGGTATCCCTGGGTTTAAGTTGGGGTTGTGTTTCAATGAACCCATTGTAAATGGAAAATATAATTACAATATGATACATGATATAGAACATGATATTATAAATAAAGATGTTTATGCTCGCAAATCACTGCAGAGACTGGAAGCGTGGCTGGGTGGATGTGCCATCACCTGGAATCAGTTGAACGTATCGTACGGTACTGTATATTGCTAGCCTGGGAACAGATCGAAAAGGTGAGAGAGAGTTTCCCATGCATCTGAGCCCCCGACTGTGGAAGGACCGGTTCTATGGGGAAGAGGGTGAGGACTGGGAACAGCTGCGGGCATTTCACACATGTACAGGTGACAGGACGCAGAAACGACACTACTTCCTCCGTCCTCCGGCTGTCAGGCCCTATGACAAAGTTAAAGTCATGTAGGCAACCCTAAGAGTGCGTCTGTCCGTCACCAGCTGGTGAGGAAAGTACAACACACGCAGCGGGCGCGGTTATTCAATACAGCCCTCGTCCCCACGCCAACGATCCTGCCAACATGCCAAGGCTCATGTCCCTGTCAGCAAGCTAAGAGGAAAAGTCACCTTTCCCTGCTGTCTGCCGAGTCTGTGCAGCTATGTGGGGGAGGGTGGCATATAATCAAAAGAGAAAAAGTAAGTGAACCCTTAGCTAATCCAGTCAACACTGACTGAGAATGGTTTTCAAAGTCCTGCTGAACTGTGTTTATGCGCTGTCGTCCTTTCTTCATAAACACCGGAGGATACAGTCACAGGCCGCAGTTGGCGGGCCGACTGCTCTCAGTGGTGATTCAATTGTCAGTCAATTGAGCGCAGAATAGAATATTTAAATGGTAAAGAGCGGTCACGAGTGTTAGCGGCCACTGCTGCATACACCAACCAGATACAACAGGAAATGGAAACTTTAGGAGAGCTAGAAAATGTCTTCCCTTGAACTGCTTTTCAGCCTCGTCCCTTCCAGTGTTTTTGAACAAAAACATTATGCATGACTACACTGCTGTAATGAGAAAGGCATTTCTCAAAAACAACTTTGAAGGATTTGTTCTAAAAATCTGGCATGCGAGCATTGGTTGAAAGGCTATAAAAATGTTATTTATGGACTTATTGCACGCTTATAAGCAAAGTGAGTCACAAAGCTCACATCTCCACAAAGGTAGAGGGTTACCAAAGCAATTCAGGTAACATAGATTTTTCCTGGATCAAGCAGATAACTGTATTACCTGGGATGTGAACAAACAATTGTTTGATTATAACACTGGTTCCTTAATCAGTCAGCTATTTGGGATATGAGCCTACATGTTTTTAATTATAAGACCAGTCCCTTAGTGATTTGCCCAGCTACCACCCAAGGGAATGTCTCCAGCGAGTCTTCTGCTGTGGAGTACTGTGAAGTGGGGCGGGGGGGGGGATGCATGGGGCTCCCCATGGCTGGAATGAAAACCGCTGGTTAAGGACTGTTTTAAGAGGACCTTTGAACAGCAGTTGAGCTCAAAAGGTCAAATTGGATTCTTCTGCTTCTCAGCTGGAGAAGAAAGATACAGTACTGGCATTTTTTCTCCATAACATGCCAGAGAGAGTCCTACTCCCCTTTGATCGGGAATCCAATTAAGGGAATCCAAGAGCCCAGGCTACTAAAAGTGGTGGGGAGTGTTAATATTTGTGGTGTTGGTTTCGGGTTATTTTGACTGCATCCTGACACCAGAGTGACAGATGGCAGCAAAAGGTCTTTATAAACCTCGAACTCCACCCCACTGCAGCCTCCAAACGTAATTCTCTTATGGATGGCCTGCAAATTCTCCCAGACCATTTCAAAGGATCCTGCACCAATACCTGATGTGGCAATATCATGTAGTATGAAAAAACATAATATTCAGGAGCATTTTAGGTGTCCTTCTAACGGTCTGGCAGCGAAGGCGGGTGCATAAAAGGCAACACAATTCGATTTCACAGTTGTAGTTATCAACCAGATATTTTGTGCAGTTATGCCTAGAATGCAGATTCTCGTGCGCTTTTGAATATACGGGTGCTGTGTTCCTTAAGGCACACTTGCAGACATGTAATTAATGGCAGAACGAGCACAAAAAAAAACATGGACTTAAATAATAATGGAGTGATGTAAGACTGGGCTAACAAAGCAGAAGCAGATACATATGTTTCTTTAGACCTATCTTTAGGCAACAGACCTCAAGATATAATTGAACGAGAGTGTTTATTGACCGCTGTAGAGGTAGCGCAACTGTATTGACGTTTGCTTGAAGCATCTGTAGATAAATAATCAAATCAGAGGAGAAAAGCCAAGGGCGACAAACCTGGAGATATGAAGGATGAGAAGCCCACTGCCTACAGGAGGAAGATAAAGCCCACATCCTACAACCAAATGAATAGATGTAACATAATAATACCATGAATATTTTTTCCCAGACTGTGACAACTATTTAAGTATGTCACTTAGGAAAAAGAGGCTCTTACATCACTGTTGTCATGGGGGAACTTTCCCCAATGTGTGTTTTGTTTTCTTGTTAACGCGTTTCTGCTCGTTTATACGCTGCACACTTCGTTCCAGGCGTTTCACACAGTTCCATTCCTTTTTATAAAAAGATCACCGCCTTCCGTCGCTTTGCCATGATTCTCGTTGGAAAAGGGTGGATGGGAACTAAATTCTCCACTTTAGACTTTTTTTATTTTTAACATCCGCGGCACAATTTGTTGCTTCTCAAATGACTATCCCCGAAGATGTGAAGTGACATTTTACAACTTCTGTGACATTCATTTTCGAGATTCTGTTGTTCCGATTTAATGAATAGGGCGACATAATGAAATTCAGGTCTTGGTGAAAAAATGGAGAAAGGAAAATGCTAAGCATATGACAGGAACATGATGTAAATAAGCATCCATCTGCTCAAAATCAGAGCCTTTCCTTAACGTGGTTTCCTCTGTGCGCCCTTTGTCTCTCTCTGTGCCCTTCTGCTTTCTCACGAGGATTTTTTCCTTAAACTTACTAGTTCATGGCATTTCCTTAGCAGACTCAGTACAAAATTCATTGATTTTTACTTTTACAGTTTAGCACAGATTCCCACAATTTAGTAAAAGGAAACTCCCTAACCAATACGCCCCCTGCAGGCCAATCTGTGTTATGTCAGAATGGCTAGTGAGGCCTAATTATTTTTGGCCTCAGCAACCCTGCCTCAGTTCTATATTAGTAAGAATCGGGAGTGACCTTGACACCTGGAAACAGTCCTTTGCTCCTTTTTTGCCTGACATAATTTTCCTCCAAATCTATTTACTGTGAGTCACTACTAATAAAGGACAAATTAGACTTATTTTTTTCTTATGTATTGAGCACAAAGAGCCACGAACCCTATATGTAGAGGAAAGGTCTTGGAACCAAAGTGGTGTTCTGCTAGCTATCCAACAGCATTTTAGGCGACATAACAAATTCTTATACTTTTGATCATACCACTGCCTATTTCCATACATTCTAATGTTAAAATGTACTTTTTCTGAACAAATACAAATGTGCTGTGCAGATAAACAGCTTTAAACATAATTTCCCTTGGCTGCTATACCTATAATCAATGTTATTCATGTCACAAGCCAAAAACGACGTTGGCAGGAACAAGCGTAAGGCAAACAATAAGGGGTTTATTAGGGCAAATCAACAGGGCAAATAACAGCGGAAAGTGCAGGAGCGCACACACTGGGGCAACATCAGTGACCGGACTAGGGAGCGCAGGACTGAGGAACGCTTTATACAGGGCACGTGTGGGAGCAGACGAGAGGCACCTGGGGTGACCCACACAAGGGCGGTAACGAGAGGGAAGACCAAACAAGGAACAGGTGTGGCTCGTTAGAGCCACACGAGGGAGAGAATGAGGGGGGAGGGCATGACAAGTCACTTCACCTGTCAGTGGGGTTAATATTATGGGTGATCGGTGCGTGCGTGTGTGTGTGTATGTATTTCATTTGGATACTCATGGTTATGGTTTGGGCTGAGTAGGGGTTGAGGTCGGTGAGTTCTGATAAGAGTTTTCCCCAAAGAAATTACTGGAGAGTCCCCACAAAGATATAATTACAAACCTGTGTGTGCATGTGCGTGTGTGTGTGTATATATATATGATCCTGAAGTTCATGTGGGTTCATGTTACTCTGATACATTCCATTTAACTGCAGACCAAGTATACCCCTTCATGGTAGCATATATGTATACAGTAATTTCCAGTTAGAATAATAATTGTCAAAACAAGAACAATGATTGGAACAACGTTAGCATGCATATAGCCTTTCACTGACTTCTTTCACGAATCTCTATTTAAGCTTTCAGTATGTTATATAGCCATAGAATATAGCTAACATAAACTCACACGCACTATCACACACACACAAACAGACACTTTTGCACTTGAGTGCAGTACGAGATCTTCTAAAGGAACACCAAGAAGGGGCAGAGGAGAGGCACGCGTATCTGTGGAACATTCGGCAGCCATTTTGTCACAGAACAAAGCTGCGGCAGTCACATCCTGTTCATCACCGCCTTTGACAAAGGGCAGCCATTGCGTGGAGGGGCTGAGATAAGGGAATTCTGTGAAGTTCAGTCGCTGGAATGAGGGCCGTGGGCTGACCCTATTAATCTCAGGTAGAGTGAGCCTTTGAAAATGTGCTAGCTTTGAAAATGTGATTGGTCGTGTGCTCTGCAGTGATTGGTCACCCCAGTTACCCTCTTCACAGCTTTTAACTGAGTGAAGGAAAATCAGATCTGAATCAGAAGTGTGACGTATTTGAGACTGATGTAGGTCCTTCCTAAAGAACCAGTGGGTTGTGTTTCAGGTCTGAGTGCAGGAACTTCATGGTATTAAGGGACAGGGGTGGTTCAATCACCCAGAAGCATGGAAATGGCATTTACACTATGGGTAACACTGGTTACTCACCGCTGCACCAGTTCCCCGCCCCACTTGGACTCCTAGGTAAAGTGCATTGGTCACTGCTGTTTTTTTTTCCCCAAATCAAGCACCAGTTCTATTTCCAGGACGACCAGCACAAATGAAGGGCACACGGCAAACGATGCAACTGCTGTTTGAGCACAGCTTTGGGCGCAAATGGAAGGGGCTCAGCGAGAATCAGACTTGGAGAGAGAGCGCAAGCATTCTGTTTATTAAAGGGGCGTTCCCATGGGAACTTGGCACGGTTATAATTTAGCCTTTGCGATATTCCAAAAAGAAATTGGTTCCCTCAGACACATATGGTTATCATAACAATAATTATATAATACATAGCTATATCTAAAATAAGGAGACTTACAGGCATTGATCTTAATAAATCCTACAATGTCATAACCATCATTTCCACTGTAAATAACTTGATTTTGTAGAGATACAGAACATAGAACACATTCAATAACACACCATCTAACCTAGTAAAGCCAAAGTATTTATAATAAGGGATTGGTGGAGGTAGCGAATTCTCACTGAGAATTGCATTGAGGAAGAATTATCACAATCTTAATAAAATAAGCAAGAATCCAGTCTCACATTACTATAGCAACGGCTGCAACAGCACTGGATGACTCTGCAAGAGGGGAAATAAAATATGCGTCCTACTTAGGTTAGAGGAGTTAGCTTACTGTTGCTGGCTAACACCCAGGCAAAATGAGCTCCGTTTATGTGAAACTTATAAAAGTAATTTGTGCAAAAAACAATCAATCTTAGAAACTTTTGCAGTGAACTCAGCGCTTTGAAAGTTTCAACAAGGCTGCCTGAGACAGAATACCATCGCATTGTAGCATTTCACACAGGTTTAATAAACAAACTGCCCAGCTTAAAGTTTTCAATCTGTCCAGCTGTGAGCTAGTATTACTTTAGGGATGAACCAATGCAAGCTTGCCGGGCTATAAAAATGCCAGCTCTTTAGTTATGATTTTCATGAACAGACATAGGTTAATCAACATAATCTCACTTGTTTCCTGTTAACATTGATTAAGTTTCACCGTCAGCTCGTTTTTGTTTACTTGTTTTTATACCCACCCACTCGCAGACCCTGCTGTATGTGAACACGCATCCAGTAATTGTTAAATCATCATAAAATCGAATCATTAATCATGTAAGTACATGTCGCTGTATAAGTCAAGCTACTAAAATTGATTTATATTGTACAAGACTCATAATTGGATATTGATACAGACTTAATTGAATTGGCTTTTATGGTTCATGGGTCCAAAACTGGCACCCTGGCAATGAGCACAATTTCATATAAACAGAATCCATACAGCCTCAGCGGTATGAATGAAGAGCAGAGGAGGTCTGATATTACTTCTGCTGTTTTGGATCTGCTCAGATTTTTTTTTTTTTTTATTTGAATACTTCCGTAGAAGATTCTGGATTTGACATCCACTAGCGACGTAGGCAGTACCACATGACGGCAGCTATCAAAATCGTCACAGTTATCACCTACGTTAAACGGACTGGGCGTGACGCTGTTTTGGAGGTCACTGAAAAAGCCGGTAGACCTTACAGGATGGGCCTATCTCACGCTGCTCCAGGACTGCTGATGTGTCCAATCTGTCTATGAACATATGGACCAAGGCAGCAAGAAAATTTTTCTTAAACATAGCTGGCTAGGAGTATGGAGAACATGGCTGCCAGATAATTCCGAGATAATACTTGTCTACAGATGTAATTTCTGAGTCAGGCAGTGGATTTTTGCCTCTCATTCATACAAATTTTTATATAACACTGAACAGAGAATATCTAAGCCTAGCTCCCCACTTGGTTTGTTACACGTCTATCAGATCATGAAAAGATGCTTCTATAAAAAAGGGAAAAAAAAACATCTGAAGGCAGGAGAACAGGGGCCTGTTTTTGTGGCTCCACGGATGGTGTCGCGTACACTTTGATCTGAATTACAGCCTTATGGGTCAGAAATGATAGATGCTGAGAGGAATATTTTTTACAAAAAAGGATTAGAACTTTCAAGGAAATTCATAGATAAAAAGTGAGCTGTTTTTAATCAGTTCCTGTGTTGCAGGAAGTCCTCACGTACACAACAAGGTTTTCACGCCAGGCTGAGACTATTTATAGAAGGATTCACAGTAGCATTTTACTTAAAGCTATCATCTATAATGCATTATAGATACCGTCATAATGCATTATAATGGTCAGTATAAGAATTAATAAAGCATTACAGCATCTTCTATTGACAATGATAGAGCATTATAGTGCTGATCATAATACTTCGCAAGCCCCAATTAAGCTCTCATCTGAAATACACTATAGATACCTTCATAATGCATTATAATGCTCAGTATAGGCATTAAGGATTATGAAGGTATCTGTAGTACATTTTAGGCAGTCATAATATATAATAAACATGGCTATAATGTGTTATGCCTTTTTATAAATACTTATAGCCATGTTTATAATGCTTTATGAATTATAATGTGTTACGAGTGTGTTCATAAATTCTTACAGACATGGCATTCTGTGACGCTGTGCAGGCAAACAGGAGGCAGACCCCGTAATGTGGGAGGCTGAGGGTTTATTGCTGTGATCAAGTACAACCAAATCCAAATCCACAATCCAAAATCGTCGTCGGGGCAGAAGCGAGAGGTCGAAGGCCGGAAGGGTCAGTCCCACGGGCAGGCACAGGACAAGACGACGAGGGGGAAGGACGGGCAATGGAGACAGGTCCGGATCGCAGGACGAGACAGGCAGGCAGGGCAGATGGGAGCGGGCGGGCAGGCAAGGCGGGTCGGATGGGCAGAACAAGCAGGCGAGAAGCAGGGGTAGACCGGGAAGATAAAAGACAAGCAATCGCTCAGTATGGCTCATTTGAAATGGCAACAATACTTCGCAACGTGTGTTGCGTGTGTTCCGCTTAAGAAGCGGAGGCAATCACAGACGATTGCCTGCTGTTGGTCTGTCCTGCCCCCGTGGGCGTGACACATTCATAGAAGGTGATACAGAATTAATCTTTGTTCTTGAGTTAAGTCATGCTTCTGTGAGGAGGTGTTTGGTCCCCACCTCTCCAAGTGAGGACGGTCGAGGTGGGGGTGCCTGTGTTGCCCTTCCGAAGTCCCCTAACAGAGATGCTGTTTGCTCCCTAGCCATTAGAGGCACAAACACCCAGCCACCCTGGTATCCTCATTAACCAGGGGTCAGGCTGGGCGAGACACACTGTCACCTCTAGCGAACAGAAATTGAATTCTCTCTCACACTCTTTCTTCTTTTGGTAAAGATAGAGTTGTCCAAACCAAGCATAAGGGCCTCAGTATACGAGATCCAATCCTTTACTTCTTAATTAGCCTGTCTTCATGAGTAAATTCATTTAAAAATACCTCTGACATAACAAAACTACAACTAAAGCTGACTTGGTAGAACACATAAACACGCATGATGATATTCTCAACTCCATTAAAATGCACCACTGAGATTATTTACCATAAATTATTCCAAAGACTTCCGCTACTGTGCAGGATCCAAATGAATAATTACGGCAAAACACAAGTGAATAAAATAATAAATGGCCGAGAATAACAGGAGCGAAGGCTCTCCGAAGAGGGAGCTCTGGGATGTAGGTTTTGATCGCCTCAACTCATCATCCTTTAGGAGCAGGACTACAGCGATGGTCAGGAAGCCCTCATTGACCTCTTTAAACATGAACGTGCTGGGGGCAGACAGCTGCTCAGGCGGCGGCGCATAAAAGCAGCAGAATCTCATAGGCGGCCGGGGTAGGCGGCCGGGGTAGGCGGCGCAGTGGCCAAAACACCAAGACTTATGTCCAAAAATTTGTTTGTTCTTATTGTGCAGAGGGGCCCCGCAGCTAAAGATCTTGAGTAGCACAGCTACACGAGAGTGTGTGATATCAATCCACAGACAAAGCTCTCTTATATTAAAAAAATACACCTCTAAATACAACAAAGCTAGCTGTTCGGATGGTGGGTGAGAGTGTGTGGGAGAGAGAGAGTACAAAGGAGAAGCCTTGCTGACTTCTGGCAAGGAAATAAAAGGTTTGGCACAACTTGGGGGTTCAAGTCAATGGCAGTGGACCAGGTAGTACCCAACCCCATAATGTCTGTGTTAAGTCATTTGTGCCAATAGGGTGTCGATTCCTGGGTTTTGTCTGACTGCCACTTAATCTGGGGCCCCACTGTAGCCATGGCGACCGCAAAACATCCTGGAGTGTTAACTATTTCAGAGTAAGAGCAAAACAAGATAGTTTATAAACCCATTAATTTAAGAGTGGCTTGTCCAGTCAGGTTAATTTTGTCTAATTAAGTGCAGATTAAGTGCTGGTGTTTGTCCAAAAAAAGGACGCAAACACACAAGGACAGACACAGAAAATACCGATGTACTGTCTGTGGGTAGGACAGCCGCATCTGTCGGCGCTTGTTCCTGTTTGTGTGGGAACTAAGAGTCTTTTTAGTGGTTGAGGATGCAAATGGGTCGGAGGCATGCAGTAAGCACCAGAACACCATGTCTCATCGTTGATGTCGATGTTTTTCATTGGCTTAACATGAGACGACTGCCTTTGTACAGACCCACCGCATGCAACTTATCATTTAACTATAGTAAGTTTATATATATATATATATATTTATATATATAACAAAGTATGTTTATTTCATAAGTGCCTTCCATGGACAAAAGTCACAAAGTGCTATACACAACGAATATGCAGAAAAACATACAAAAACACGAACGAAACCAAACAACAATGTAAAAAAATAAAAATAGACAACAATACATGGCTAAACATGATTTCATAGGATCACATTTTCCCAAAAGCTTGGTTTAATGCCTTTCTCAGGGACAAAACTCCCTTTGCCTGAAATTTGAACCTGCGACCTTTTTGGTGCATGCCAAGTTCCGTAAACCCAGGTACACCTGCTGGCTGTTACTCATGGAAAGCGATCCGGCTCGTCCGGGTTTCCTCACAGCAAGTGAGGAAACATCCTGCTCCATGCAGGCGTTGCTGCCAGGGATCACAGCCAGCTGACAAGAGGAAGAAACAGTCAAATGCTGAGTTTAGTGACTGTCATTGTTACACGGTCATCAAGCGGGCAAGGGCAGCAGAGAGAACGTTGTGTAATGGCGACCATGTTTCTTCTTTCGAAGTCCAAAGTCGTGCTGCTGATCCACGCATCACTGAACAGGTACCAGGTGATGATTTACACGCTGTTCCTGTCCTAGGCCATGACAACTTGGAGGACACCAAAAGATAGTTGTCACTTTTCTTACCTCCCACCTGAAGTTTTGAATGAATGTTACATTTATATAGCACTTTTCAAGATACCTCAAGTGTTTTACAGAACCAATGGAGAGCCACTGCAACCACCAGGTGTAAGATTCGCCTGGAAGATGCGATGGCAGCCATTCTGTGCCAGTACGCTCACCACACAATAACTAAGGTGGTGAGGGGGCAGTTAGATACAGGGCATGATTAGGAGGACAGATTTGAAAGGACCACAGTGGGCAATTTTTGCCTGGGCAATTGGGCTACTACCCCTAATCTTCCAAAAGATGCCAACAGATCTATTAGAACCTCGGATTTATGTCTCATTTGAAGGACAACACCATTTGTACAGCACAGTGTCCCTGTCACTGCACTGGAGCACTGGAATCCACAGAGACCAGAGGATGGGCTACTCCATCACTGCACTGGAGCATTGGAATCCACAGAGACCACAGGATGGGCTACTCCATCACTGCACTGGAGCATTGGAATCCACAGAGACCACAGGATGGGCTACTCCATCACTGCAC
>JAODLD010000052.1:12420545-12432304 GCA_026781065.1 Mormyrops boulengeri | reverse complement strand
CTGCAGTAGCTGCATCTGGCTACTAAGGCCAAAAGTTCTTGCAGACCAGAAACTTATTTTCATGAGGCACTAAAAAGGGAAGCCCAGTGGTTGGTGTGGCCAGCCTTCCCCTGAGATGCATGGATACAAGAGGCGGGCGTGGCCTTTAATGCTTTTCGGCAATCATTTTGATGAGTACTACAGGTGCATTATGGTCCATACTTGGCCAAATGGTCCACTCCAGAAATCCGGCAGTACTGGGCCTTGTAATGTTGGTGTTACATCATCAGAAAGACCCACTGAAATCACCTGAAATCTACAGTAGTAATGAGAGACAATGAATAGATTCTTTTTACGCTGTTTTTCGAATGATATGACTTTCTCTGTCATGCGAACAGCTATCCAAATCTCCCCACGGCGTTGGTACGGATTCGGCACAGACACCTTTTAGCCGGAGCGGAAACTCGTTTCCCAAAGCGTGGCCACTTGATGAGTGTGATTGGAAAAGCAGCAAGCCTGGTTTTGTGAGGCCCTCGATTCCTGTGTCTGTAGCAAATCCTCCACCAATCACAGGCGCAGTACGAATGTCAGAGCAAAATCAGCCTTGAAAGACGTCATTTACATATATATTTATTTATCTGGCCAGTTTTTTTTCTCTAAAGTGATTGATCGCCGAAACTGATATGTGCATTAAGAAAAAAATCATGCACTGAAAACTGAAAGACAGTTAACCTTACATTAAAGTTTTAATAAAGATCTGAGTTTTGGTGGAATTAAGCAACTCAAGTCAAAGAAAAAACATTCTGGTAACGCTTAAAGCTCTCATTTAGAAATGCCCTATAGACACCGTCATAATGCATTATAATGGTTGGTATAAGAATTAATAAAGCATTTCAGCATGTTCTATTGACAGTCATGAGGCATTATAGTGTTGATTAGAATACTTCATAAGCTCCAACAAATTTCTCACCTATAGTACACTACAGATACCTTCATAATGCATTATAATGGTCGGTGTAAGAAGTAAGGATGCTTCATGAAGGTATCTACAGTGGATTTTAGATGAGAGCTTCATTAAGCATTCATAATGCATAATCCACATGGCTATAATGTGTTATGCCTTTTGATAAATATTTATAGCCATGTTTATAATGCTTTAAATGCATTATAATGTGTGTTGTCATAGATTCTTATAGACATGGCAGTAACACTTAAGGCCATGTTTTTAGTAATTTATACACACATTCATAACAAATAATAATGCATTCATAAAGCATTATAAACATGGCTATAAATATTTATCAAAAGGCATAACACATTATAGCCATGTTTATTATGCATTATGAATGCTTTATGAAGCTCTCATCTATAATACACCACAGATAGCTTTATAATGCATTATAATGGTCGGTATAAGCATTAAGGATGCTTTGTACTGCATTATAAAGGTTATCTTGCTCATTTGACTTCCTCTGCCGGCTACTGGAGGATGGACTCCCCCTTTGAGTCTGGGTTCTTCCTTCTAGGGAGTTTTTCCCTTTTATGGATATTCATAGCCATGTTTATTACTGATGTGTTTATAAATGATTAAAACCATGGCCTTAAGTAAAATGTTACCGACATGGCATTCACAGAAAGTGTCACCAGCATTCTAAAAATGAATGCGACACTTTTCAAGAAAAATACAGAACTACCTTGACACACAATCTTATGATGAGTAAGTTTGATTCAAGGATGGTACGGGGTCAGAATTGGATAGAAAGTAATGTGATAGTAATGTGATGTATATAGTGTAGCTCCAAAGTCAAGCTAAGTCACGTCAAGTCAAGTGGCCTTTACTGTCATACCATCCATATGCAGGTATACAGTGTAACGTTCCCCCAGGACCACAGTGCAACATGCAACAGCGGTGACAGGGGGAAGGATTTCACAAGACTTAAGGGGCAAAAACACATGAGACTGCAAAGAACAGGGGGGCTAGACACAGGGGTTCATATGCATGTGTGTGTGTAAGTATGTAAACAGGAAGGGCGGGGGGGTAAAATGAAAAGCAAATAGATAAACAATGTTAAGTTGAAGTCTAAAAACACTCCCATGATTCTGACTTGATCCACACCGCAACGACGGAGACGCCGGAGCACTCATGGATCGGACTGACACTGGGGACAGAATATATCTACTGGAGATTAAAGAGATAAAAAAATAGTAAAGTGAAGAAAAAAATAAACAGAGGTAATTATTTATGTAAAATATTCACACAAACAGAAATATACATAAACATACATAAAAATATAAAATATACATAGCATAATGTGCCTGGCTCAGTAAATAGATTATACATGAAAATATACATACATGTAAATATGGTCTGGAAAAAGAAATACTGTATAAAGTGATTGGTGCTCTCAGTGTAGTAAACAATATGTGTGGCAGGTGTGGGAGTGGCGTGCTGGGTGACCGTTGGTATAGTGCCTGGTGTGGGGGCACAGGTAGGAGAGGTTGGGGGTGGCAGATGTTGATCCACTTACCGAGATTGCTAACCGTGAAGGCGTGAGGGGCTGCCAGGAGACATGGCGTGAGCGGCGGAGCGATGAAATCCGAATCGACTGGAGCCGGATCGATCCTGATGCGAAAACGAGGACTAACGCTGTCTCCCTGGCTGCCGGCCGCACTCGCAGGTGAAAACAATATCGCAGATGGCTTCACCACTTAGCGTGCCCTTTTGGGTCTGACGATAGCGGCCGTGAGAAAAATGGGCAATAAAAATCCGCAGTGTCCTGTCGTCACATAATCGTAGACAGGACGACGTCTTTTACATCATATTAGTATCTTAGACCGTATTATTGTTCATGTGGCTAAAAGGGACGAGTCCTGTGCACAGAGCCCAGCATAGCATTATTACCTGAAATTGAAAGAGCGCAATGTACAATACAAAAGGGCAAACTTTCTTATTTTCATATAAATGGGACTGTGGAGTTCTTTGAGTGCCATTTGTACTGCGTGGCATTCAGATAAGGCTGGTTGATCTGAATGCTTTCCTGTTTGTTATTGTGCTTATTTTAAGGCCTTTAGTAAATAAAGACCCTTTTGTGTGCTATATGCTGTCCAGGGAAGAAGACTAAGTACTAATAAGTACAACCAGCTGCTCATTGAACACTTAGCTAAATGCTGTGGCCTACAGGCAAATATATGGCCACGCCCACTTTCCGAAGGTGCACCGCATGGTGAGCTACGTAAATTACACCAAGCTATGCTGCGCGACTCCACGCGTGGGACCGTGTGCCGCCGCGGGCCTGCTCACCAATGAGCACGTCTGCTTATCTTCTCATTTCACTCAATGTCGCGACTCTATTCCAGGCTCCCAGACAGGATTTTAAAAGCACATGAGATTCAACTGGAGGTCAAAGGTCGGAATGTTCAGTTAATTCATCCTCTACTGTATATTTATCATGTTGTATATCTGTTTCTTTTAAATTTTTTGGTTGTTTACATTTGGGAGCCTAAAAATGTCATCCGATTGTGGTCTGCCTTTCATTACCAAAGACTGTGTGAATTGATTGGTTGGTTGTAAATACGAAGGTTTCCCAAATCCTCTGTTTACTTCTGCAGACTAACTAAAAACATGAACTGGAGAGCCTGGAGCCTAGTACAGGCCAAACGGGAAGGTTTTCAGTGACGAACACCGATCGCCGCACTCATGTGGCCATGTGGGAACTCGTGGGAATGTTGAAAGCAATCACACCATCACTCAAGGGCTCAAACTTCTCCCATCCAGACACACATAACACACACACACATGCACCTCAGAAGAACATGGGGTCTGAGCAGTCACTGACTAACTGTAATCTCCAGTGCTTTACAATTCCTGTCAAGATGATGCTTATTTTTAGCAGCCAACCATCCCTACTGTGGACACAAATCCAGCCCCTGGACTCCAAACCGACGGAAATGAAACATCCAATTTTTATCATTATGAGAGCAGAAAAATTCTTCACTTTCGTGTAGCGCGAGTATGTTTTCAGGGTCACCCATCCACGAGAACAACATCCCTCGGGGGTTTTCAATTACAGCCCAGTTCAGAAGGGTTTTTGACGAGCTGGACACCGAACCACGCAATTCAACTAATTTTCCTGATTGAATATAATTCCTGGCCTCTTGAAAGGGTACACAAAGCTGGAATAGAAATGAAAAAGAGTTTTGATTGCACAATTTCTGGCATTAGTCAACTGCATCCTTGTAATGACTAGATTATGCTAATTATTATCTTCTGGCTAGCAAAGCTTGCCATTCAAATTTTTTGAGAACTTGAATCTGATTGGCCCAAATGCAGCCCCTTAACCACAATGCCCCCTGCTGCTCAGAGACTGACTGGCAGCTCTAGGCAGCTGCAAGGATTTCCTTCCAAGCCTCGCTGTCGAGTCTTTGTCACCATGTGCAGCAAAAGGCGAAACAAAGCGCAATTAGAGGATGG
This sequence comes from Mormyrops boulengeri, assembly GCA_026781065.1. Lineage (NCBI taxonomy): Eukaryota > Metazoa > Chordata > Actinopteri > Osteoglossiformes > Mormyridae > Mormyrops > Mormyrops boulengeri. The sequence goes on along the minus strand of JAODLD010000052.1, from coordinate 12,427,854 downwards.
GGCCACAATGAATGACAATCATTCTTTATTAGTTTACATTAAAATTGCAGCAGCACATTAAATCAAGGTACATCTAGACTTACAATGAAACCATCTTGTCAGGCTTTCTCGTGTAACAGTACCCCAGGGTAAATCACATTAATTCATCCTCCTAGAAATGATTTAAGCACCATATTGGGCTAAAAATCTGTTTTTTTTTTTATTTTATTTTATCATTAATTGTGACTGTTGCCTATCTGCTGATAGTCAGAATCTAAATCCAAGACTTCAATAAACCCTCCTACAAAGCATGCAGCTAAATATCGCCGATTCATGCTGCACATGCAAGTCTCCCTTCAGCTTTAATTGGTCTGTATATGAGCTTGGATATCTGTAATATAACTCTTAAGTTTGGCTGTATCACAATGAGGCTCTCCCTACTGACATTTATCCAGGATTCAGAAAAGCGTGACATTTATTTCCTAAATGATGGTGATAAATTCCTGCAACGTGTCATTACACTGAGCCCGGGCTCGCAGTCCGCAAATACGTTAAGCTCATCTTGCTTAATGCTTAATTTTCACCGTCAATGTTAAGCTATTTCACTCCCTCTTTCCTAATGAATTGTTATTCCCAGTTCAGGATCCATATCACAGAAATGCTGACTGCAGACCAGGAGACTATAATGGAATTAAAATGACGTGTGGAGGTGCGGGCCGATCTCACCCGGCCTCCTTGTGGAAATGAACAGAGATTCATTTTTCATTTGCAAGAATAATAGAAGTGTACTGGTAGTTCAGGGGTCACCTCCGCGTCCTTGCAGTGAAGGCGCTGTAATATTCCGCCAAGAAACATCAGTCAGGATCCGATAAGCACAGACGCTCGTTTTTTGGCAGATGTCGCAATTTTCTTCTACGTTAATGGCCTGTGTAGTAATTTGAATGCATTGGCTTTTTTTTTACGCTGCTATGGGCACATCCGTGGCCAGCATCTTCCACGACAATCCAAAATTGCAGAATCGTCAGGGAACTTCTGAATATGATATGATGTAGAGTTTAACCTGAAGTCTGTGATGTGTACAGCACAGAGGAATGACAGGGTTGCCCTGGGGGTGCCTCATGCTACTGAGCACCACATCAGATATGCAGTTACTGATGGGGAGTACCTCTAGCCAGTCATTGAAGTAATCTAAGATCCAGGCAGCCATAATAGCCTGAATCTGCCAACCAGCAGAGAAGATTGGATGGTGTTAAACAGTGATGGACAAAATGATGCTGTATTTTTGAGCCCAGTAGATGGTGCTCTTGGTTTGCTTTGGGGCATCTTCTGTGCACTTTTTTTGAACAGAGAGCACCATCTAGTGGGCTCAAAAAATATAGCAAATGGTTCATGAAGCGTCGTTTTGTTCATCACTAGTGTTAAATGCACTGGAGAAGTCAAAGAAGGAAATCCCCGTGATGTTGCCAGACATCCTAATCCTTCATGACCCAAAATCTTATTGGCAATGAAATTGACCACAAGTAGAAAAGTCTAGACTTTCTGTGTTGGCCCATTGATTTTGCTGGCATAGGTTCTGATTCCGTGCTTCCTCTTTGGCTTGTCTATCCCTCCCCAACAATGCCCTTGTTAGTGCAGCACAGTGAAAGGTCAGACTCTGATATTCTTGGTCTGTGTAGGTTAGACTAATTTGAGTGAGAGTACTTATGGAGACCAGGCTTTCCCCAACATGTCCTGCTCCCCTGACAGACCTAATGTTCCTGGCCGCTGAGGGCCCTCTATACACCAAATTAGGCATCTTATCAGATTCTCTTAATTATGTTGTGATTCAAGCTAATTTTGTAAATGACATTCAAAAATAGGGGTCCTTGAATTCCCTCAGCAGATATGTGAGATGCAATTTAAGTGAAGAACCAATAAAAATTTTTTATAATAACAGCGTGATAAAAGTTCTTGAGTACACCAGTTCCAAAGGGATATCCCAGTCCAAACAGCTTAAAAACACAGAGTGTTCGGTACTGTTTTACATCTCAGTTTGATGGCTGTGTAGTACATAATGGAAAGACCAAGGTCATAGTCCAAACCTTTCACGCAAATGAGCAATGGACCTTCGAGGGGAATGGGAAAATTGAAATGTCACGGAATATGTATTTTGTTTCTCTCCCCAGAGAATGAGATAATAAACCTACCACTGTTAGGTACACGCTGACCGAAGTTTGCGCGATATTTACAAATGGCACCAGATTGGATAACCATGGTTCTGAATGTGCTTTTAATTATTACTTCACAACGACGCACTGTCAGAAGCAGAAAATACTGCTAGCGGTTATGAAAGGAGGGGGGTGGGATGGGGTGGGTGTGGGAAAGAGAGGTTTGGTGCCATTTAACAGACGTTATTGCTAGGCACCACGAGGGCCACACAAATGGATGTTTGGCCATGCACAAGATGCAGTTACACAACCCACCTATAGAGGGCGCACGGTCAGAATGGATTTAGGTCACCTGGGTTACTGTACTCCGTGTGATATGTGGCCGGTGCTGCCCGGAAAAGTGGCACGGATATTCTTTCCACCCTGTTTCTCATGCGTGTCCACACCCTATGACTTCATTTATTTACTCATTCATTAGGCCGACCTTTTATCTAAACCAATATGGACATTCATGTGGCTCTGGATGGCTATGGTGTTACTCTCAGTCTGACGAAGAGAAGTCGCAGGCCGCTTGTGATTCATGAGCAATCAGCTCATCCCCAGACCCAGGGGGTTTTTCCTGGTTATCAAAAACAGCGACTGGGCGGCCATGACATTACACAGGGGCACGAGGCTGGGGAGACAAATGAGGGCCTGCGTAATGTTTGTTTGCGTGTCGAGCCGAACGGGTTCCGTTAAGAAAAAAAAAAGGTGCCGTGCTCCTGATTTCCTTTAGTGGGGGAGCAGACTGATGACCGTGAAGTAATGAAAACAAACTTCGCTGGGAAAAAAAATAACGTTCGCAGCCATCAGGAAGTCCATTGGGTTTCCTGTGGGGTCCTTCTACCCGCTGGGCTCTGCATTTGCTCCAGGTGGGGTGAGGGTTGAGGTCGGGGGTGGGGAGGGGGCATGACAGGAATTTGCAAAGTTGCAATCCCCTGCGGCTAAACTCATCAGGGCATAAAGGGCCCACAACACACTACAAGCAGTGCATTCTACACTTATGTAACACAGACTCGTTTAAGAAAAAGTGAATTACAAAACAGATAGTTTCCCCCATGGAAAATGAGATTATAACTACTTTTCAAAATAATTACATGGAATTAACCTACAGTTGACAAAGGTGACATAACTAATAATTACCCTGTCATCTCACCTGGGAGTTCCTCTTTGTTTATTAGTGTCTAATTTATATTGTTTGTCTTAATGATCTAGAGCCCAAAGAACAATGGCATTGGATCCCAGAACTACCATGTTGGGTACTTGCAATCGCACAGATCATGCATTTTAGCCATTCCTGTACTAAACCTCACAATAACTGAACTTCCTGACCCTATCTGGTTGTTTATGTATTCAGTTATAGCCACTTGTTTCACTGTTTAGAGGGGCAGACTGATTACATTAACTAGCCAGTGTCCTTAACAGCCAAGCTAATGAGTGTGCAACAACATTTAAGATTCTTCGTTATTAGATCAAAGCCTTTATAAATGAAAAGCTCAATTCAATACAACTCGATTTTTTCATAACTCACAACCTTGGATTCAGTCCCGGCTCCTTTCTCTGTGGAGTTCGCACGCTCTCCCCGTGTTTCGTGTGGGTTTTCGCCGGGGGCTCCGGTTTCCTCCCACAGTACAAAAGTGTGCAGGATAGGTTGATTGGTGAGTCTAAATTGATCCTGTAGTTGTGTGCGTGTGAGTGTGTGCACCCTGCGGTGTGTTGGCGACTGCAAAGGGTTGATTCCGGCCTGCGCCCATTCTTCCCGGGATAGGCTCTGGTCCCCCCCGCAACCCCAGTTGGGATTAGGCAGAAAATGGATGGATGGATGGATGGATGGATGGATGGATGATTATCTAGTAATGGGTTACATTTGGCCTGGAGTTCATCCCAAGAAGCATAGGACACGAGGCAGAGGAACAATCTAGAAGAGACAGCAGCCCATCATACACCACGGGTAATTAGGAGACATCAGTTGACCTAACTGCATATCTTTGGACTGCAGGAGGAAACCATGGTACCCAGTGGGGGCCGACAAACACGGGGACAACAGGCTATTAGCAGCCTACAATCTAAGTTCCTATTCGGTAGAAATTGCAGGTTCCTATTTTGGTAGAAAAAGTGCACAGGTTATTCTTGTTTTAAAATCCACAGCATTATCAAACATCCTGAAGGACTGAGGCAGAGACATAATGGCAACACCCAGCTGGCCCGGAACACTCCGTCCTTTGTTACACATGAAAACATACAGCTACTTCAGTTTCCGGTCTTGTTTATATACCTGCAGGCTCTTCCAGTTCTCTAACCACAGTTTTTGTCGCGTGTGTACCTAATTTTAATTAGGGAGGGCAGCCTTCACAGGCGTTTTTGGCTTGTTCTTGGTGTGTGGGCTGGGGGCACTATCTACAGGTAGGGGCACCGTAAAGGGGGGAAGTTAGGACAATTCTTAATTCCGGTCATTCCACAACTGGGGGTCAGATGCATGGCTAAATCTCTTCCGGAATCATATTATACAGATGCTCCTCATTTCATGATGACTCGGCTTACAATATTCCGACTTTATGGTGGTGCGATTGCGATACACACCCAGTAGTCACCTTTATGATCTGTTGGCGGGTTAGCGATATGCCGTACGATACTTTCAGCTGTCCGCTTACACCCAGCCACGCTTCCAGTCTTTATAGCAATCTCGAGCATAAACATCACGTATAGTGTTTAACAATGTATCGTACGGTATTTTTGTTCTGTTTAACCAAATAAACTTGTATTAATTTGTTTACTTTTCAATTCCTGGTATTCAGTTACACTAATTATTTTCTTATTCAGTTGCAGAAGTTATTTATGTCCATATTTATTTTTCATATTCATATTCAATTTACAATATTTCCCACTTACAATAGATTCATTGTAACGTTACCCCATCGTAAGTCCAGGAGTACCGGCCGTAAAGGGGGGGCAAAGTCAGGATGATTCCAGGGGCCCCTGAATGACAGAGGCCCAAATAAATTTGAAACATAATTGGATTGGTCTGGGTTGGGGGCCCAATGTGATATGCTTTTATGGAGCCCGAAATCTCTAGCGCCACCCCAGGTCACTGGGGTGAAGTGACAGCTTCCGAGATGATGGGCGAGGGTCCGGCTCGTGCGTGTGAGCAGTGTGGAGGCTGCTTAGCACACGCCACTAGAGTCGCTTCATGCCTTCTGGAAGGATTGAGATGGACGGGATGACGGCCTTTTAATAGATCTTTTTTTTCTTTATCTCTGCTCACGTCTTGGGCCGTCAGATGGGATAAGGCCTGGCTGTGTGACAAGTTAGCCAGCGTGCAAAATCCACTCAGTGCACATAGAAAAATGGGCCCCTTCGTCTGAGCCCCCCCATCTCCCCCTTCCTGATAGCAGGCCATGGGCAGACAAGATAAACATGCCTAGCGATGGCTCTCATCTTATTTTTCATTTTGTTTGGTTCATGAGGTCCCACATGACAATGAACGATGATGCTCTCTGGTGTGGAAAGCTATGTTTTTAGCTCTGAACAACTGAACAACAAAAATATATATATTGTGACTGGGAATTTCATCATAAACCCCATTAAATCTGAATGCAAAGTGAGAAAACAGAATAGCTGAATAATACTAGCAGGTGGCACAGTGTTTAAGGGGAAAAAATACCAAGGTCGCCATCTCCAGAACGACAAGCAGGCCACTAGTGACAAAAATTGAGAAAAAAAAACTGTGAGTGAAGTGAAACAGGAAGTGCTGTGAATAGACCTTAATTGAAAGGCTGCTTTCTTAACTGCCATTGATTTCTGTCCTCTTCTGCCAGAATTAAGTGTCATGTGCTACATGCATCAAGGCAGCCGGCCAAAAAGGAGAAAATAGCAGAGAAACACACAGAAATCATTTTTCGGCATAAAAGATAACCGAGTCGCCCATTCTTAGCCTTTCCAGACTGACTCAGATTGCCCCCCACTAATGAGCGTTTTACAAATAATGCTCTAAAAAGAATCAGGCAGCCTTTCACCGAGGCGGTTAGCCGGGAAACGGGGAGAATCGGCACTGGTGCGACTTAATTAAGGATTCACATGCAAATGAGAGCGACTCATGACTCCTGATGGATCAAACACCCCCCCAACCCCGGCCCCACACACCACAGCCACTCTCCACTCCACTGTCCAATAAACGGCACCGACTCACCCAGGCGTAGCGAAAGGCACCAATTATGTGACTGAAATAACACAGCAATCTAATAATCACACCAGAGAGGGCAGAGAGGGACTAGATGCCACACAGAGAAATACATTTACAGTAAATTTCTGCTATCAAATCTGCTACCAGTTCCTAGGGCAGAATATGACTTATATCCAGAATTATATGACGCTATAATGGAAGTTTTGTATGCTAATCTAATTACACCACAGAAGGGGGCTTTTAAACAGACATTGAGGCTCAAGCCTAGAAAACAACTGTGCCCTTCAAACTGTTTGAAATTTTTACGCTTCGTTCTGCTACTCTTTAAAAGCGTGTGCCGCATTTTAAAATAAATTAGGAAAACGGTGGGATATTTGCAGAAGAAACGGTTACCTGAAGAGATTAAATTAAAGTATTTCTTAAGCTAATCAACCTGGATAATCATTTTGCATTGGCTTCAAAGGGAGGAACAGACTTCATTGAGCGTAAAGAAATAAAATGACAAAATATTCCCTATAGCAGAAAAGCAGACGGGTAACTTCAGTGGAAACAGACATATAATTAGGTTTTGATATTTAAGAATTGAGCATCAACAATGCATCACAAACACATTCCACTGATGACTTCCAGAGGGGATCTGAGAACAGTATTAAACATCAGTAATCAGTCTAGACTGCGGCCATGTTTGAATAAAAGCGGATTAATGGCATTTTGGACAGAATGTAAACGTGCCAGGATGCAGTCCTGGGCTCAGAAAGCTGGTTAATGCAGAAATACAAAACATGACTGTCTGACATTTAAACATAGCCACTGGTATTCAGACCAGTAGTAGTTGAAGACCATGTGATGGACTAGGCAAGCTTCTCCACCGCCCCCCTCCCGCAGCTGTAAAAGTAGTCGACCAGGGGATGGTTTGCCTCCCCCCCCCCCCCCAGACTCTAAGATGGTGCCCCTCAGAGGATGT
>JAODLD010000052.1:12405158-12416471 GCA_026781065.1 Mormyrops boulengeri | reverse complement strand
CCCCCCCCCCCCCCCCCCCCCCCCCCCCCCCCCCCCCCCCCCCCCCCCCCCCCCCCCCCCCCCCCCCCCCCGAGGCTCGGTGGGAAGTCTCCCCAGCATGGCCCCTTGAAATAGGCCCCTTCACCCTCTCATTCTGTCCTCCGCAGAGCTGGCTGGCAGCTCCCTCCCCCCTTCTCTTTATAGACCAGCATGCCCCCCAACACCATGCAATCACAGGCAAGCTGATGCTGGGCCCCCATGCAAACTTCAAGGGCCCGTGTCACTTCCGAACTCTTCCTGACGCCTTTTTATTCAAGCGAAGGTTTTATGTACCTTCCTCACCTTCGAAATCCTACCTAAACAGAGACACGGTTCATTCATAGAATCGTTTACATTGTTATTATCACATTATTTTACAGGCAGCGACATTGCAGCTTTGACGAATGCTGATAATTTCACACAACCGGCGAACCTACTTTTTTTTTTTCCTCGTTTTCGTTTTCAAAAGAGTTCTGACTATTTTTGTGCACCGTCTCTTTCATGTAAATCTAGGACAGCGGCGGTGCCCGTTCTGAAAACGCGCTTTCGTTCGAGTCATTATAGTGGCATGCTAATGAACTCGATTCCACCTTCTCTGAGGGTCAAGAACGCAGACGTTGGCGAGGTAACGCACATGCAGGAAAACATCTGGAAGAGCGCACTCTCACGCCTCCTCCCTCCTTAAAAGGTTGGCTTTGATGCCAGCCCAATTAGCAAGGCGTACATGCACTGATATATAAATATGCGCCAAACGAATGAGACAGAATCCTATTTCCCAAAAGAATTCTGGCATTTTAGCATTTCAGCTTGTTATAGTACCTGCTGCATATACATTTTATTTTTACTTTAACACCTTCACAAACAAACGGTTCCACTAATATTAATATATGTTTGATTCGGCACAAAGCTGCGGCTATACGGAATGTTTGCTTGCCGCGAACATCCCTGCCAAGCCAGTAGCTTGGGATTTCGACATTCCTCAGAGGCAGGGTAAGGTGGAATCGGTGTTTTTCAGTCTTCTTTGGCCTCTCAGTGCGATTCCGTTCTTTCTTAACGAAATATGCTTGTTTTGGCGTCCTGCCAGGCCTCCTTGGGGGATGGTTAGCTATTCGTGGCCTTGTGGTCTTGCGCCCCCCGCCCATGCTGACCACTCCATGCCTTGCCACGGAGCCATCGAGGGAAGGTTTACCGGAACACGAAACGATGTTGTCGGATCACACGACTTCATTCCCGCTACAAATAGCGCTAAGGAGCAAGCCTGATCAGCCATTTGCAGTTGGGATCCTGATTAAAAGCCATTATTGGCTGTGACACTGTTGGCGTTGGGGGGGAGGGCGATATGGGAAGGTGTACTGAGCCAGGCAGGTCATTAAAGCAGCAGCTGGAGAGGGCTGGGGGGGAGGTGGGGGGTTAAGGGAATTAGGCTCAAAAGAGGAACAGGCTGCGAGCAACCGCAGCCGGAGGCAGAGTCGACAGCTGGAGTGGATGGAGTCATCAGCCCAGTGAGGAGAGAGCAGGCCCAGAAGCGGGTCCAGGAGACAAGCTGCCGCCCAGAGCGGCCCCGGCCCCCCCAGCTCAGCATGCAGGAACAGGGCCCCATGCCATAACCGCTATTGCATCACCGGGCACTGCTGGGGACTTGCAGGGCTTATACTGGGCTGCAATATTCACTTGCATATTTTAAAAGTACACAGCACTATGTAAAGGGACAGAATAGACATCCAGTGGAGACTAAGGCTCCTGAATGAGGCTGCCACATGCACACGGACTCCCTCATTTAGCTTAGCAATAAAAGCCGTCACTTGCACAAGGCAAAGGCTCTTAGCCTGTCAGCAAATCCCGCACTCATATTACTGCTCTTTGAACTTATACATAGGAGCTACTTCCAAGCAGACAGTGTTACTCTGTACATACTGTAAAGTAGCATCTTTTTATCTGCTTAGTTTCCACAGCTGCAAATATTAGTGTTTAGTTACCAGTCACCTTTTCTAAAGGCTTGAAAATATGCACACGTCTCATTTACATTTATTTGTCAAGCTGATGCCTCTATCCAGGTGGGTCACAATACAGTTACACACTCTGGGATTCAAACCTTCAACCCTTATATTATTAGCGCAATGCTCTATTTGTTGAGCTACAAAAGGCATCACGAGAAATAGTTACAGTGCAGAGGATGCTCTGTGTAACACTAAATTATAACATCACAGAAACTGAGTAGGAGGTTTACCGATATCGTTTGCACAAAAACCAAATGCTTAGAGACTTTTTAGCTGGAGAGAAACTATGCATAAATATCATCACAACAAACCATGTAGCATATTAATAGGGCAGGGATGTAATCGGGAGTCTTTCCAGAAGGGTCGCCAATTTAGCAACACAAAGAAGACCCCTGATTAAGGCTGGTTTAGCAAAGATAATAATATAGTTTTAAGTGCTTTTTTGAGGCAAAGAGAAAGAGTTAAGGGTTAATGTAAATGCACTTATGAGGGGTTATTAAATATTGATGAGAACTGTTTTGGATTAAATATTCCATGCCCTTACATTTCTGATCCCCTCATGCGAAGTCAAATCACTCAAGAGAAGGCTTTGCTTGTGGGTTTCAAGAGTGTACACTATAAAGTGCTGCTCCTCATTCCCGGGGGGCAGAAAAGTTTTGTTTCAGACCAGACTGTATCAAGTAACTTAAACTTCACATAGATTCTGCCCAGCAACCACTTTTTTTGAAAAATGTACATACCACTTTACCTCATTTTTGTCAATGCTGTTTCCTAACATGAAAGAGTGAAACAGTGAGGTTGGGAATCTCAGCACACTCCCCCTATAGCAGGTGCTTTACATAACAGCAGTGTGCCAAATTCCGCAGAAATCAGGGTTCAAAAATCAGCAGCAAGTAAGAATATTCTGGCAACAACTTGGCCTAAATACGAAAGGTCAGGACAAGATAAATGCATGAATCTGAGTGACATAAAGCGTTGCGTTTTCATCCCTTTACAAATACAAAAATAAACAGATTTGTAAATAAAAACATTTACAGAAATTGAATATTTTGACAAGCAGTGAAAATTGGGATTCGTTTTATTGTGTCAGTAAAATCGGCATGGGATTCTAAAATATAGATGTCAAAATCTTTCAGCATCTTCCCTCGGTTTTCGGTCTGTCACAATGATCTCCTTTATACAAACAAAGCCCGGATCTACTCTCTCAAAACTTTTCTAAGAGTGAAAAACTGTGTCTCAAAAAAGCCCTTAAATCAGAGGGCCTTTGCATCTACTTGGCTCTGCAAGCCCAGAATGGCCAACCAATGCTTCCTTTTTCCAGGTCCCTACACTTCAAGTCAGATTAGATCAAATATTAACAGAGTGTTGATGTGCCTGGATGATTTTGTCAAGCCTTTGTGATTCCGGGGTTCTACCATAAAGCCACTGGCAGCCCTGTCGTCTGCTGCTCTCGCCCAAACCTAACAGATGATCTAAAGCCAGGCTAGTTGAAGGACAGATTTGTAGTTGTTCTTACAACTCAAACCCTGTGAGACACCCATGCTGCCCCCCACCCTGTGAGACACCCATGCTGTCCCCTGTCCTGTGGTTGAAAAATGAATGGATGAAATGGATGAAACATTTAACATTAAAACAGGAGTGTAGCAGTACACATATTCCTACGAAAAATTTCTGGTATGGTTCTTTCGGTTCGGAATGCATATGTAGTGAACGAATGCAGCGAATGCTCAACCTTTGTGTGTTTGTGTGTTTCCCCCGAACCATATTCGGAAAGAGGTGGATGAAACCGTCCCAGTACAGATGCGCGCATAGGTCCTAATGCGAAGCTGGAAGTTGTTAATGTGAATACAAGTACAGCGCAGGTGTTTTTAAAATGCTGCACCATAATGGACATTTATTTTGTTATGCTTTGTATTCTTGAGAGGACATTTGTGTCACACAGTTCTAATATGAGGCTGAAAGCTGCGAATGTGAACACAGTACAGATCAGGAACAGTTAATTTTCTAAATGTGCACCTGAATGGATATTTATTTTATTTTTATTTACTTGAGAGAATATTTATTTTGATTTACTTTTAAGTAAATTTTAGTTTTTTTTTATTAGTAGGTTGCAGCAATATTGACAGACTTTTTTTAAAAAAACGACAGTCATACTTTGTTCAGTAAATCACTGTTTAATAAAGAGAAGAGGCAGCAATTTACGTCTTAATCTTTTATGCCCACTGTACCGAAAATGTACCAAACTGTGAGTTCAAAACCGAACCACGATTTGTGTATACTGTTACACCGCTATGTATACATATATGCATGAATTAAAGACACCTTCAACCAGTTGAGAGACGTCTCCAGGATTTCAAAGAATCGCTAAAATGTTAATGTTAATCAGCGGGTGACTCACTATTCCGGGACACAACAGGCATAAAAGACAGTTACATTAGCTAGATGTGTCTAATATATGATAAGGCTGGGTTGTTAAATGGCTTTGAGGTTAGATAAATACATTCAGGAGATGGCGAAGCCCAACATTGTCTGAGGGCATCATGGCTTCATCTCGCGATGGATCCATCAGCACAGAAAAAGGAAATTTTGAGAACGTGGCTTTTTGCACAGAGCTTTATGGGGCTTAAAGGTCCATAAGTGACCCATGCACACTGAGATGTAACGAGTAGAGCCATCTAGCTGCTAATCAAACACACAGCCTGCCATTTAGCCTAAACGACATTTTAAACATTTAGTCCGGATCTCTGTCCCATTGTCTGAATTTATTGAGGTAATCCTTACAGCAGACTGAGCCTAATCCATGTGTATGGAATCACAGGACATGGACCGCGGTAGGTGTTCGGCATTCGGCGGAACTTTAGAGGTCTGAGTCACTGAGACAGCTGCCTTATTTCTACGCTGTAAGCCGTGAAAATCTATCAATGTGTCTCACTATATTATCTTTAGATACTCAAGTGCAACCCTTATTGGTACACGGGGAAGACTTACAAAAAAGCAAATATGTTATAAAGGAACTGCACAATGGCAAGATTTGTGTCTGTATGAAAAAAACGGGAACTTCTAGGTTAAGGACCTTCAAGAAGGAATATTTCACAAGCATGAAAGCAAGGTTGTTCTCTCATTTCCTGGAGATACTATTGTGGAATAATAACTATTCTCAAATACTTTAATGAGGAAAAAAATCAAGATACTGGACAAATGAACAGCTTGGGGGGTCATTTGCTAGAAGTGTGTTAAAATGGGTCACCCAGTGAATGTAACAGCATATTTCTATTTTAGGCACAGCCATTTTTTTCTACACAAAATATTTTGTTGGTTATTTTTTGTTTTTGTAAGCAGTTGCTGCTTTGGGTGTGCTTCTGAATTTCCATACAGTACAGGCTTTTTAAAAAACCTATTTTTATTGCATTAATTCACACTTTCTAGATGTTCACTGCATTACAAAACAGCCAGCCAGTGACCTTTAGGTGTAACGGAACCAATAAGATTCCAAGTTAACCTGCTTAATGATCAGAAAATATACAAATGAACTATGGACTCTCTCAAAGGAGTCTGGAGGCATACGCCCTGGATGGAAAGGGAGACATCTTAGTTGGGCCAATATCGTGGTGGATCCGTGAAGTATTTAATAGTTTGCTGCAATCATACATTAATCACAATTCCTCACTATATTGTATATTGTCTTCCAAAGCAGGGTAGACCACAGTAGAAATAAAATAACTGAAGAACGGAGCTGAAGAAGGAGGACCAGAGAGCCTGGTGCTGGATCCGTTTCTTTGCTGTTCTGTTGTATTCTAGGTTGTAATGATTGGTAAGTATGTGGAAACGATGTTATGCTCCTTCAAGCCAATGTCCACTTATCAAAGGTTAGCTAAATAGCTGACAGTTTCTAATTCCTGATGTTGCATTTCCTATGTGCAACTGAGAGCTTCCTTGAAAAGAAGGTACAGGGGTGTAACGTAAGTGGTTCTCCTTGTCCTTGGGAAAGAACTGCCCTATGCCAGCTTTGACGCCATTTACATCTAAAATCAATGGGATGAAGGGCTCTGCATCTTTTGAAATTGAAGCAGTGGCAATTTGGGTCCTCAATTCCTCAAAGGTAAGGTCAGCTTCTTTTGTCCACTTGAATTTGAGAGAACCCCTTTCATTAAACAAGGTTGTAAGTGGTTCCATGGCAGAGCTAAGATCCCTCACATAATGACAATAGAAATCGGTGAATCCTAAAAACCTTTGCACATCCTTTATCGTCCATGAGTTAGGCCACCCTCTCTGTGTTTTTTCCTTCCACGGATCCTCTTGTACATCCTGAGCACTGATCACGTAGCCAAGTAACCAGCTTTTAGTTTTATGACATTTCTCCAATTTTCTCAAAAGGTTAGCTTCTGCTAAACAAGCTATACATATTCTGTGTGGCGTTGGTAATCAGTGAAATACGTCAGCATATTACCATATACACAATAACAAATGTTTTAGGTACTCAGGTGGAATTTCATTTAGAAAAACCTGAAACACGAACGATGCATTGACCAGCCCATATAGCATTACCGAATAGTCATAGTGTCCAACGTGAGTGTGAAATGTCATCTTACATTCATCTCCTTTGTGTATCCAAATTTAACTGTATGCACATTACAAATACATCTTAGTAGAATAATTAGCTTCCCTTAACTGCTCCATAGTTGCACGGCACAGAGGTATCGGGTAATGGTACTTCACAGTGACTTCATTCAGATGGTGATAGTCGATGTCTAGTCAGAGACTACCCTCCTTCTTCCCTATTAAAATGCTAGCTTCTTTGGGTAAAGTTAATGGGTGGATGAATACTTCCCTTGAAGAGTTCTGTATGTATTGTTCCATGGCTTTAGATTCAGGGTCTGACAAAGGATAGACGTGACCCTGAGGGGGAGCAACTCTAAGTCGCACATTGATAGCACAGTCCCATGGTCAGCGGGTTGGTAAATAAATGGCTTTCAGTTTAATGAAGATCTCTAAACCAAAGACCATCAGATTCTCCACACTTCTACAATGCACAGGTAGGGTAAGACACTGTAGGAAACAGTCCATTCCCCAATCAACCAATTCCTTGTTGGATCAGCAGATAACAGGATTGTGGAAGGCTGGGCTCTACCTCAAAATTAGGAGAATCAATAACCGTGTGATGGATTCACTATGAAGAAAACCCACCTGTAACATTACGGGAAGCATAACTAGATCCAATCCACCGTTAATGTCTCTCATAGCTATAGATGATTGACAAGGACAGAACGGGATGCTCAAGTGTTTCACCATGATCTCACTTGCAAAATTACTAGCTGAGTCAATCACTGCTGCAGCAGAAACAGAGTGATTGCACCATAATAATTGAACTTAGATATGTATTTTCAATGTCAATGTGACAGGACATGTACTACATACCCTGGATTTAGTAAAGTGTGTTGTCTTGGAAGTTGAGCACTATTGTGCCCCAAGTGACCACATGTATAGCCACAAATGTTGCTCCACTCTAGAGTGGTACTTATCCATAGATAGATGATGCATGTCACCAACCTGCATGGGTGAAGCTCCATCTCCATCAGAACTACTTGTTGTAGATAGGAGAGGGTTCAAGGCAAGATACATATGGAAGAGGGACACTCTTCTGATTTTTCAAATCCAGATCAAGGCAAATAATCTCCAGTCCCAATGAGTCATTTCTGCAGACTAGCTTGGAGTAGTGGTAGGGATTAGGCAATGAAGGCACTATCATTGTAGGCCTGGAGTCCAAAACTATAAAGCGTAGTCCATAGTTGATTTAATCCACTGGCGCAAATTTAGCAGAAGCTCCTCAGCACTTATGCTGTCTGTGGCATACTGAAATACTTCTGAAAAATGTTTGATGAATGGAGATAGGGTCCTGATTACAGGACCTCTTTTAGACCAGACAGTTGTCGGCCACAGTAAATCCCTGTCTGTGAGCTGTGAAATCATAAGTGCGATCCTCGCCCAAATCAACACAAAAATCAGCCGGCCGATTAGTGAACTCCATGGGTTAACCATGGTCCTTGTTTACTTCTTGGTAATAGTGATGTATCTGGGGCCACCTAAAGAGATTGTGAGGTGGTGATCAGGGTACTTGTATGCCCCATCTAAGGTACATTCTTATGGCATTGCAAAGAAGCTCCGTTGGTTCCTTTTCCATGGCGAAGTCTTTTGCAATGATTGAGGGAAACTCCATGGGTGGACATCCAATCACGGAGTTTATTGTCAAAGTAAGAATTTCAAATCAAATCAAAGTCAAAAATGGAAATAGGTCAATCAGTTGCTGCAAAATCTCTCAGGAGATCCAGAATTGTAGTCCAGCAAGACAAGAAAGAGTAATACACAAAATAACCATAAACCTAGCTATAGCACTCAGAGTGAAACTCGAGTTGAGAAATGAAACTTTGCAATACCCTAGCTAGCATAATGGCATCGCTGGAAAGAATCAAGCAATCGGAATAGTCCCTTCATGATCGTTGGTGAATCCTCGTCAGCAAAACCTTGTTACTACTGAAATGTTTGACGATAATGGAGCTTACGCTTAAATTTAGGGAGATCACGTGGGAAGACAAAAGCAGGCAAACATTGTCCAATTCAACTGAGAGAGCGGGGGGGGGGGGGGGTTATTTTTTGCTTCCCACTTTTTCCTCTCATCTGCCTACAATGTGATCTATGACTTTTGTCCCGTTTCCCCCTGATTGTCATTTAATGGTGTGCCTGGCATAACTAAACAAAAAAGAAACAAATATTTTGATGGAGAGAGGGAGGACCAGCTGCTCTGACCTCTGCCAGGCATGACTGAAAAACAAAAGCACTTTAACATAGTCCAATTACTGTATTATTGCATTGTTGACCTGAAACAGGTGTCCGTGCACATGTAACTTAATTAGCACTTAAATAGTTTAATTTTACAATCAAGGCACAAGCAGAGCTGTACAAACTCCTCGCTAGCACTGACTGCTGAGTACATAACGTACCCTATATGGACAAAAGTACTGGGACATCTGGCCATTACATTTACAGGAAATTTTATGACATCCCATTCTAAATCCATAGGCATCAATATGGGGTTGTTCCCTCTGTTGGCAGCTATAACAGCTGCCGCTCTTCTGGGAAGGCTTTCCATAAGATTTTGGAGTGTATCTGTGGGATTTTTTGCCCATTCATCCAGAAGAGCATTTATGAGGTCAGGCACTGATGTTGGAACTGACGGTCTGGCTCACAATCTCTGTTCTAGTTCATCCCAAAGGTGTTTGATGGGGTTGAGGTCAGGGCTCTTTGTGGGCCAGTCAAATTCTTCCACACCAAACTCACCCAACCATGTCTTTATGGACCTTGCTTTGTACACTGGGGCACAGACATGCTGGAACTGAAAACGGCCTTCCTCAAACTGATCCCACAATGCTGGAAGCATATAATTGTTCAAAATGTATTGGCACACATTTTGGACAATTCTAAAAGTTACTGTGGGTGAAGCAGTGATATCCACCGGTGTATGAATGTGTGTGTGGAAGGGTGAATATGAGGCAAGAATTGTAAAGCGCTTTGAGTGCTCGTAGGAGTAGAAAAGCGCTATATAAATGCAATCCATTTACCATTTAATGGCCAAGACTCCCAATACGTTTGTCCATATACTGTATGCTGCGTATTTAGCAGTCAGTGCTACAGAGTAGTTTTGTACAGTTCTGCTTTGGCTTGATTGCAATATTAAACTATCTAAGAGCTAATAATTCTTTTGTCCATATAATGTAACTTGGTGAGGCAGTGAAAGTGTTTATTTGAATATTCACTCTGCAAGCAACAATTTTATATTTCCAGACACTATTCATGAGCATACGGCTAATTTGTTTCTAGTTAACTTACATTGAACTCTGCACCTCATACTGGTGTATTTTCACCCATAACTATTGAATATTAAAGATCATTCATTATACAAGGGATTTAGAGTCCTGGACACTTTACAGCTCTGGAACTGTGCCAGTGAGGCAGCAAAACACCTTGGTGTCAGAGCCAATCATAGCAGACAGCCTGAGTCAAAATACAAGCAAGGCAAAAGTGCAAACAGGACCCCCACCAGCGCCCCCGGGCCCCCACACTGGGGGAAGCGAAGGGCAGCTGGGGGCATTGGGACCGCCGCAGGGCTGGCGGACAGACGCGGGCAGGAAGGTGTGAAATTGCCCCCTCTGGCAAGAGTTGCTGATGTGTTATGCAGCCAGGGTGGTGGGCGACAGAGCCTGGGGGGTGGGGTGGGGCAAGGGGTTTGGGGAGGGCGTCAGTATGTGGGACAATATTAGAACTGTCATAAGCAGCTCCAGAAGGGGATTAGTGTCTGCCATGATAAGAAAAATGGCTGAAAATGTAAAAGGCAAATGAGAAGAGCGCAAAATGCAATATTTTCCCCCTCACCGTAATTTTACTTCTGAAAATGACTCAGCAGATGCCCTTCTGTGTAGCGCGACATTTATTGAATATTTATACGACGTTTGCTGGGCTGAGTGTCCTGCTGTGGCAGACTACTCTTCCGCAGCTCAGTTTTCCGTAGCGTAACTCGGCAGGCATGCGGTGTTGCTTCAGTCTGGCCCGGGATTGGCCGGTCTTCCCGCGTCGGGGGGCCCCCAGTGCAGATGGAGGTTCGTGGGTGGAGTAAGCCGGCTCTCTGCCGGGATCATTAACGTTGCTGCGCTGTGCTGCTTGCAAATTGAGGGGAAATGCAGAATGAATCATGTCACACAGCACAGTGGAGCCAGTCAAGGGGGGAGAAAGAAAAAAACATTGGTCCGCCTTCATGGCACATGACAGGTGAGCTATCACGCCACTGTTAGCATGTAGCACCTGTGCTCTGGCTTTCCCAGAAAGGGTGTTATCATCAGAATGGAAAAGAGGACCAGCATCCCAGACTGCTCGCGGGAGAAGGTGAGAGAGACGGGAAGGAGGGAGCCAGATCTGCAAGCTGCAGGCGACATGTGTGAGGCAGATACCTCGCGTGTTTTCCAGAATTTCACTCCTGTCCTCTGGTCCGACCCGCTAAACACAAACCAGCACTCCAAGTCGTGAAGACGCCTACATACGGTAATATGTGTCCGCTTGGAATTACTTCCTGGTCATTGCAAAATGTGTGTGTGTGTGTCTGTGAGTGGATTAGGTTAATATTACATTGTGGGGCCCACAAAGATCTGTGAGTGTAATTAAAAAAGTGAAAAATACCAAAAGTCTCATATTTTGTTTGGTTACTTATGGTTAAGGTTAGGGCTGGGTAGGGGTTAAGGTCGTCATGTTGGGA
>JAODLD010000052.1:12369666-12383423 GCA_026781065.1 Mormyrops boulengeri | reverse complement strand
GAGGGAAGCTCAGTCTGTACGTTCCAGCGGTTGACAGATATGTATATAACAGGCCCACTTGTGTGGCCGCCTCTCAGTACAAACGTCAGGTGCATAAAATGGACCAACGGCTGCTGGCAGGTGTAGAGCATGCAGCAAATCCAAGGCTCCATGACAGCTGATCAGGTCCGGAGTCCCAGTAAAGTGCGTCAGCTGGGCTGCCGGAGTGAATGCAGAGCCATGCCTTGGGCCCAGAAGCCAGATCTCTAGTGAGTCGGTGTTGCAAGAGAACTGAAACACACCCTTATGCATGTCTAAGCTTGCAGTAGATTTGTTTTTTTTTTCCCCTTCCTTGTCATTCTCTCTCTCTCTCTCTCTCTCTCCCCCCTCCCTCTCCTCCGCTGCACACAGGAAGTCAGGCACTTCCTCAAAAGAGCACCGATGAAAGGGTAAACAAGTTTCTACATCTTTTTGAAGCAAAACAATTTTTTGAAATTGCTAGGCTGTATCCGTGCCCGCGTGGCTAAATATGCTGAGCGGGCTAAGCTGAGCACGGAGATCAAGAGAGAGAAAAATATAATTGCCGGAAATTCAGGTATATTTGTGGCCAGGATGAAAAAATATGTATATATTCAATAATCATAATTTTTAGGGGTAACCTCATTGGTTTTAATATTTGAAAGGTCAAGTGTTTAATATCCTTTTAATTCAAAATATTTTGAAAAACACTTCTTCAAAATTTGGACCACTAGTTTTTTTTTTTAAGTTGAAAGAGGAAAAAGGTTTATAAAAACCGATATTGAGTTTGCTGCTGTAAAATTTTCAGTGCATGTTAATATAGCTTCCCTTTTAAAAGTTTCTCACATATTAGGGGCCTGGTGAAGATCTCCCTACATTGGGTGTAGTATGAAACTGTGGTTACAGGGTTTGTCCCTGTTGATGTGGACACATGAGGGAGTTTATCTGAGGCTGCAGCAGACATCAGCTATCTGTGCCCTGAAAGATTTCTGCCTGATTATTTGAACACTAACACCCCCGCCCCTCCCATCTACTAGTCTCATGGAAGAAACTGGAATAAATTCTGTGGACAAAGCGACTAAGTCTGCATAATTCAAGTTTATATTTTCATTAAATCTCACAGGGATGAATCTAGCATACAATGGAAATGAAATATACGATTTGGGCGTCGGCCTTGTATGAGCGCAGAACACGCTGGGGTGCGGCACGAGTCAGTGACTCACGCGCCGTGGACGCTGTCCTTCCGTAACGCTTCGTGCACCGTGCTGCCTCCGCCGTGCCGATAAACCACAGCCAGGGTTTGGCACGAAACACCCCGAAATCCCAGCTGTGTCACGGCTGTCTGGAATACGGACTTATCAGCATAAAACAAACGAAAAATAAATAACCGCAATTGCACAATGCTAATAGTGGAACAGAACACCATAGACGCTGCCTGTTTTTGTTCTTAAAATGTTCTGCTCCAGAGTGAACTAAATGTTTATAAGAATACAGTACTTGCCTCCCTGTATCAAGAATTTCATTCGTCAGCTTCCAGGATTCTCAAAGCAAGATGTGTCTCCATTTTATGAGGATGGAACCTTAATCTTAGTAAAATCCTTTAGAATACTCTGTCTGTGGCCTTTTCGTTTATTCCATCAGAGTATCTTAAACCACGGGAGAAGGTGACCGCAGTTGCGATTCTCCCATTAGAAGCTGAGAGGCCCACAGGGCACCAAGCGATGAGCCAGATTGTTCCTGGGGCTGGTGAACGAGCTCAGGGCTGAGTACCTCACCCTTGGCAATGCCACAATGCCCTCTTGGTAACACCAGTGCCACATTTCAGCCCTTGGCATTAATTCTCCCAAGGTCAAAAATGAGACACATTGGCGTACAATGTGATCTCTCTCTCAGTCCATTCTCATGGGTTTTGGCTGAATATTAAACACCATTCACCGGATATTAACTCTACTGTGAAAGACGTCCTTTTCAATGACATTTCCCAGAACGTGTCTTTAATTATATCTCCGTAATGTCTCTGATTAGGTACAGGTAGATACATGATTAAGTTATTTTTGGCAGATGGTGAAAAACCAATTACTAACCACAGGTACCACAGTGACCCACCATGTAGAGAGAATTGGATTAAAATCATAGCAGTTAATGGCATACATGCAGAAACTGTTGGATGAATAATATTTTATATGAAGATTACTTCATTCAACATACCAGTGTAAACTTTTTGATGTGACTCCATAGAATTTTAAGTAGTTCCACTTAGCATGTGTTGATATTGTGACAATATCCTCTGCAAAGATTTGATTTGTTGATAAAAATCAATGCAAATATGCAATGGTTGTACACACATCATAGTGGCAGCATGTTTGCATAAAGAGGGCCCACACAGAAGGAGTGGTGCAGTGTGCTTCCTTTATCTAAACACACTTTTGATTGATTCACAGATACTGGCTTGGCAGTAGTGTCTATGGAAACACCAGGATGTGACTCACAGGGCCGACAGTTCATGTCTTTAATGAGTTTTAATTATGTCAGCTTAAACAAAACCAAAACTGCAAATTGATTTATTATTGCCTGGATAATTCTTTTTTTAAAGCTGCTTACATAATTCCGTTCTAAATATTAATGTTTTTATTTATGGTTTTTTTTCCAAGAGATGGTCATAGCAAGAGCAGAATCCCAGTATTGACAGGCATACAGCTGTCATTCCAGGGCCCTGAACAGACGGTCGCTGTTTCCGCAGCTTCTGGACTTGACGACAACCGTCAAAGTCAATCAATCCAAGAGGCAAAACTGGGAAATTTGAAATTCTGTGAATCTGTAAGTCATCTGTATAAAGACTTCTATGCCAGATCATCATGCCATTCAGCAGGAAAAAGTGGTAGCCTCGTGTGTACAAGCACATTTTCCCCATTTTGGGGGGGGGGCCCTTATGCATTTGTCCACAGGAAGTCCCAGATGGCCAGACACACCCAATAAGGCAGCTCATTGTCCGGTCCACACAAACATACGCAGAGACTTCCCCCCACTGATTTATGGCCTTATTTGTTTGTGAATCTGCACTGTGACCGAATAAAGGCACAGACAGTGAACAATGGAAGTGATCCCAAGTGACCGTAATATACACAATAGCTCCTCCATGCCGTTTTTGACAGCTATGCCGAATTCACCAGTAGTGATCATGTGCAGACACATGTACACTAGAAGGACAATAACGAGACAGGTTTCTTTCACAAGAAAAACACAGGAGTTACCTGAGAACGGATGCCCAGCTCACTGCGGCGATACCTAGCATACCGCACGGACTTCCTGAACAGACAGGAAGTGAGATGGCTTAACGTGAGCAGACACATCACATACTGCAAGTGCTAGACTCTTGGTGCTTTAATTTGAAGACTACCAATAAACTATCGCAATTTTAAAAGATAACCAGTATGAATAATGACTGATTAATTTCCACAATGACTTTTATGCATTCCTTTTATACAACGGCATTGTTAAACAATGAAAGAAAAAGAAAAAAAAGTTATTATCTCAGTCACTGTTGCTGTATCATAAACTAAAACCAAACAAAAAATCTATAATGAAAACTGCAGATTTACAAGCTCAACTTAAGCCTTACAATTAAATCCAGTAAAAGGTGCGCCAGTGCTAATTGATGTCATTTTCATTATCATCTGTTATTGCAAGTGGATGATTGTGAACGTGTGAACGTAGCTTCATCTTCTACTAAAAATATCCCCTTTGACAGAAGATTTAGGAATAAACATTGTACAACAAGCACTAATCTAACTTTCATTGGGTTCCGTCTCAATATCATTCACAGCATCCAATATGTACAGCCAATTCAATACACACGTGTTGACACCACATTGCCTATTGTGAATGACAAATCATTATAACAAAGGAGGGCTGCTGACTAATGGATCATCACTATCAAAGTAGTGAGCCAACAGGCTCACCAGAGCTTGTTAAACTCGTAGGAGGTGCTGACAAGGCAGCTAACAGGGATGTACAGTCCGACGTAAACCCTGCTCATCCCTACAAAACGTGTGTGTGTGTGTGTGTGTGCATGCGCATGTGTATGTGTGTGCGTGTGTGTGTGTGTGTGTGTGTGGGGATTATGTTTATTTTACATTGTTGGGACCAAATGTCCTCCACTATGCAATAAAAGCCTGTTGTTTTGACATTGTGGGGACCATTTTTCAGGTCCCCACAAAGATCTGTGAATGCAGTCAAAATACTAAAAATACCAAAAGTCTCATATTTTGTTTGGTTCCTTATGGCTAAGGTTTGGGCTGGGTAGGGGTTAAGGTCGTCATGTTGGGATTAAAGTTTTTCCCATAGAAATGAATGGAGAGTCCCCACAAAGATATAATTACAAACCCGTGTGTGTGTGTGTGTGTGTGTGTGTGTGTGTGTGTTTTACCATATTACAGCCTTTCATTGCCAAATCCGTTCACAAGAAACGAGCCTGTCCGCAAGCCCTTCAATGCCCATAATGACTGATGATGCTCAATGACATCTGTATTTTTAATGCAGGCGGATCTTGCTCCTCAAAAGCCATTTAAAACGCGACGCACCTTGAGAATGACGAAGTTGCCCACTGGTAGTTTTTACATAATCATGAGAGTTTTCAGGTGTGAACTTGGCAAACTCTGCTGTCTGGCATGGTGAGTCGGACGGTTCACTAGATCTGCTGAGTGATTAGTAAACGCCAAACAACAACATATCAAAATCTTTGTAAAAAGGTTTGTTTTTAATGGGTGATTTGACTGCCAGAATTAGGTGACTCTCAGGAGAGGTAATTGAACGGTGTTTTCATTAACGTACAATTGCACAGCATGTCACAAATGAATCTAAATCCTGTCCTCAGTTATTCAGAATCCTTGAAAAATAGAAGTGGCTTTTTTAAAAGCAATTTTCTCAATTAAATTGAAGGTAATCATATGGCAAACGTTAAATGCCAAATAAAAGTGTGATGTGGTGTTTTGTATCGGCATGGGAAATCTGCTTAACCAGCAACATTATTATAACCTCTGTAGTGCGTATAGAAGTGAATATGTGGGCTAGTTTTTGTCTTCCTTTTTTTGTGCGTCTTTGTGACGCAGCAGGGTGGCTCAGTAGGTTGGGTGTTTGAATCCCGCCTTTGTTCTGTCTGTCCCCTCTGGCTTCCCTCCTGTGCTTCAAAAACATGCCGGTAGCTTAGTTGGTGTTTTTAAGTTTTCCATAGATTGTGTTTATATGTGTTCTGTGATGAACCAGCTCCCTGTGAATCTGGATTGAAGTCGGATGGATGTTTTTACTCATTTCATTGGTTCAGTACTTTCATCCAAAGTGACTTAAAGTACAGCAAAGGGTTACAACCTAGGTGCGCTCCCTGTAATTCCTAGAGCTTTGTGTTGTTAGCACAATGCCCAAATTGTTGAGTTATAGGAGCTTTGGTACATTTTTGTGCTGTTTCTCTTTAACTCTTTTACCCAGTTAGCCAGGAGTTATGCTTAAGCTAGAAGTCATGAATTTCCAATAGGAACGCTCCTTAACTAAACTCTTATTGGATGAGCATGACTTCTAGCTTAAGTTAACCCAGCTAACTGAGAAATCCTGCTTTGTGGAAACACCCCGCAGGCTTACATCTAATCATTTGCAAGTGTTTGTGTTATTGTAAACAATACTAGTGCTGAATGCTTCAACTTGATTGGTGATGGCAAAAATTCCTTTTTCGATTCTGTTACTGATAAGCATCCGTTTTTTACAGTCTTCCAAAAGCCACGATGGAGACCTTCAGTTCCAAAGACATGGCCATGAAGGCCCAGAAGAAAATCCTCAGCCACATGGCCAGCAAGACGATGGTGAATATGTTCATTGACGACACTAGCAGCGAGATCTTGGATGAGCTCTACCGGGTGTCTAAGGAGCACTCAGGCAACCGTACGAAGGCCCAGAAGGTGGTGAAGGACCTCATCAAGGTGGCGGTGAAGATCGGCGTGCTCTTTCGCCACAACCAGTTCAGCCCGGAGGAGCTTGGACTGGCAGAGGAGTTTAAGAAGAAGCTTCACACAGGAGCTATGACGGCCATAAGCTTCCATGAGGTAATGTTTCAAATGATAACTCTCCTAAAATCCAAGATATAGATATAGATGTAACGAAGTATAGATGATGTAAATACCCACGGGTGTAAGGACCAGGTAGAAGGGGTGAGACGCCCCCAATGTTTAATTTGGCTTCATTTGTCTCCCCCAAAAAATAGACCTTTGCTTTTAAATTGTTGCATCCCTCCCAATATTACATTCTCTCCCACGCTCTTGTGAACACCAATAAATTATTGTGTATTATGTGATAATTTTGGTTTCAGTTCAAATACAAGAAATAAATCACAACAATTATTATCAGTCATTGATGCCACGTACGGGACAAGCAGTTATGGAAGACTGATGGATCTGTCAAGCCAACGAGTAATTAAACAGCTAAATAGTTGCTACATATTTGTTCTCTTGCCATTTACCCTTCAGGTAGAGTTTTCCTTCGACAAAGTAGTGATGGCTGACATCTTAACAGAGTCCCGGGACATGCTTCTGAAGCTGGTAGAAAAGCACCTCACACCGAAGTCCCAAGGGCGCATCACAAATGTCTTCAACCATTATGCGGACCAGGATCTGCTGGAAAATCTCTACAATCCCAAAGGGAAACTCTGGCCCCATCTGACCAAAATTTGTGCCGGTCTCGATAAGTTGGTGGAGGATGGGAAATTATGAGGTTGAAGAACTTGGGGGGGGGACTGAGTTAGACCTCAACAGGGGAGGTGCAAACAGCCGGCTGAGTCATCACACAAAGGAGGGACTGCAATCTAGTCTTTATCCGTGGACAACTGGTGGCACTGCGGTTAAAGAACTGAATGTGTACCGGTAATTTAAATATCAATTCCAGAAAAGCAATTGTTCTACTTTCAAAAAGGTACTTAAGTATAAATACCTTGGAAAATATGTGGCCTTAATAATGAATCGAAGTAAATAATTGTAGGCCTTGGACAGAAGAGCCTGATGGCCTACAAAAAGAGTCGCAGAGTTTGGTGAGTGGTTTTGTTAACAAACCAGAGACTATATCTGTCCATTCAGGCAACAGTGTTATCCCGTCCATCGAATATTTAATAACCAGGCTGCACTGTATTAAACCTTTAACCGTAAATGAGAATAACGCTCATCCTGAGTGGTCACAGTTAGGTGATTCCCAGGGATGTAGCAATATTGTTGACCACTGTTTTTTTTATAATAGTTTGGGGAGCATTTTAATTTATTTGTTCACTGTAGATATGTATTTTCCAATCGCCAAAAGTGTTACAAGCAAGCACTGAGTCTTCGTCCTGTTTTAAATACCTTGTATGTCCCCATATGTTGTATCTGTGTACATCAGTGAGTGGGGAAGAGTGTTTTCACATGAGGAGGAAAAGACAGGACAGAAAGCAGACGTACAGCTCTGGAAAACATTAAGAGGCCACAGCACAATTTTTTGTTTCACTTTTTTCTCAATTTATAGGTATGCGTCTGTGAATAATATATATATATATATATCTGCAAACTGCAGCCTGGGTCTTCTCTGTTTCTCATTAATGAAGGGCTTCTTCCTTGCTTTATGGGACATCAGCCCTGCTTCTAGGAGCCTGATACACACTGACCTAGCAGTGCACCTCACACCTGCACTTAATGTGTCCCATTCCTTTTGGTCACTTGATATCATCCTTCAGTTCATGGGAAACTGTCTGATAAGTTGATGGTCATCTCTGCCATTAGAAAGTCGCTTCTGCCCTCTACCTGACTGGTTTCTAGTCATTCCCAGTGTCTCCTGCTTCACCTTTTTCTTGAGTACTGCTGTCATAGAGACTTTGAGCTTGGAAGCCCCCTGCTACTCAGCGTAGCCTTCTGCCAGCAGAACCAGGATTAAACCAGGATTTTAAAATGCAGTTTTGTTTAAAACTATAGAGTGTTCTCTTATTTTTTTCCAGAGCTGTGAATTGTATCATGGGTTTACCACATGTCGATGTTGGGGACCATAAATTCAGGTGCTCCATCTAGTGTTTAAATTTAGTAACACAGGATTGACGTCACTTTTTTTTTCCCACTCCCAACGTAAAATTCATCATCCAAATATTAGCACGGTAACAGACCATGACAACTTGAATTTTGCTGTGAACCCATTAACCAAATGGGAACTGAATACTGAATATAATCTTGACTGTTCCCTATTATTGCAACAACATATTTTCCTGTTTGTATGACTTTTTAATAAAGAATGCTCCTGTCACAACAATGTGTCATTTGTTTACGTTTTATATTAAATTATATATTAATATATAAGAATAAGTGCGCCCATTAGAGCAATGTTCTGTTTGGTCGATGAACAAACATGGGTCACTGCTAGATTGAAACAAATGTTTCATGTAAAAGTCACCAAAAATGCCCAAAAGAACATTCTTTTCCATCTACCAAACCAAAACCATAACCAAAAATAAACACTAGCTCAAAGCACTTTCAGCTTCCAGGCAGAATTACGTAAGTGTTCTCGGTCCTGCCTCGCCACCCAGCATTTAATTGCCACGTTCCAGTGCTGATTCAGCTTGAGCAGCTCAGGTGTGCTGCTTTGTCAGATGGATGGGTGGAAGGCTCTCTGCCCGGAGAGCGTCACAACAAGAGTGCCAAAGTGTCACAACAAAAGGTAATTCCATGTTGTCTTCCACATATCCTTATCTTTTTGGGATAGATGTCCCAAGACACTGAAAAAAATACATTCCCCCACTTGGTGTCACTGTAACAAACATTTGTAGCAAACGTAAGAGACATGTGGCAAACCTTTCAAATGCTAACCCCCGGCACTCAAGCCCGTCTCTGTGTTTGACAGCCAAAATCAAAGAATTAACACAATGAAGGATGATTCACCATCTAGTGGGGAAGGGTGTGGCAAATGCTGTGTCAGTCCCCCTTTTCACAGTGAGTTGGTTTGGTCTGATTTATTACGATTAAGCCCCAAGTGGAATGCTCCAAATCAGCAACAGGTAGGCAAATAGTTTCACAAATCTGGGCACCGCCTGGCAGACTTCAGCAAAGGGCTTCAGAGTAATCTTCCCCTGATCCTCCATTGTACACTCAAGCTGTACTCATTTCCTTGTGGTTTAACTGCAGTAGAGAAAAGGAGTTTCGTTTCTCATGAAAAAGAAAAACTAAACGCTCACTTCAGCTAAATTTGACAGAAAACGTGAACTGAATTTCTACAGATATTAGCTTGTATCATGGGTAAGAAAAGTCTGCTTAGTGCTTTGCGGCAGCAGAACGATGACGCGTTTTTGCAGAACCGCAACAATCTGAGTAGTTTGTTTGGTGTGTCAATCACAGGCATATAAGCCGACCCCCCCACACACACCCCCCCCTCCCCCCCACACACACACACACACACATTCACACCCACCGCATATCATGTTCAATTCCAGCACCAATATCCGATCACCCAAATTTAACCCATGTTTCACAAATGTGTCAATATTCTACTACACACAAATCACAGCAAGACAGTGAGACTGAATAGAAGAAGCCAGCAGAGCCTGATGAAGAATTCAACCATGATATTATGGGATGGGAAAAAAAAGGAATTAAATGTCGAAATGGAAAGGCTTGCAGGCAGCTACAACGTCAAGCTTTCCTCTAGATCGAGAAATTCTCAAGAGGTTAGCAGCTGTTAGTTTGCGCAGGAAATAAATCTGACTTCGTCTTCATGGGAGCTGCCTTCAGCCCCATAAAAAGAGATTTTATTTTAAGCACTTTGTAACTTGACACAGAGGCTTTTTTCATTGCCTTAACAGACCCCCCCTGCAGCCCTGTAGGCCTCGGGTATACATAGGCTTAGGTGCATAAGGATTCTGCTAGGTTCTTTCTGGGCAGCACTGTGTTCAGGTGGGAATAAGTCATCATGATCACCAGGTCAGACCTTCACCACGAGCACCTCATCCTGTAATCGGCATCACCTTTGGCCTGTCCTAGTCACTCATGCAGCTGCTGATACAATTATCCTTGTGAACAACTCCATTTTCTGTAACCGCTGATCCTGTTCAGGGTTGTGGGGAGTCCAGAGCCTATCCCGGAGGCTACAGGCGCAAGGCAGGGAACAATCCAGAATGGGGCGCCAACCCATCGCAGGGCACACTCGCACACCATTTGTGAATGATTATCATATTCCTAAATCAATGACTATTTTCTATAATCTTGCCTGTTTTACCTTTAATGACAAATGATGATAAATTCGTTATTTGCCATTTGCACAAGTACAAGTACAGGTGTACTGGAATTCTTGTCTTCGCCTGCCCTATCTTGCTCTCCATAGCTTTGGGGTCAACCGCCCCCCCTCCGGAGTTGGGGGTTAAGGGCCTTGCTTAAGGGCCCAGGACTAAACATGCGACCCTCGGGTTGCTGTAGCATTCTAATTACAGTTATACATTTAACTAATTCATATATCAAGATGCTTTTTGTGTCAGCACCTTTACGAAGACGAGCTGAATGAGGCCAAGTGAATTTGCTTATTGAATTTCATATATCTGGCTCCATGTCAAATGTTTATTATCCGTAGTTCTGCTTAGCTGAATTTTATGTATCACACAACTTAAAACACCCTCAGCAGGAGTTAATAAAATCTAAATGTATTTAACATTTGGAATAGAAGAAGTGAAATCTACTGGCTTCCCCTACATGGCTGAGGATTGGTGTGTTCAGATCCATTGCTGTGCTGGTGGTGGTCAAAGACCATGCCATCTACAGTATATAGTATATATCAGATCAGTTCAGCTAATCCTAGTACCTAGTTTGAGATCCTTCATCATGAACAAGTTAATATCAACCTTGTTAACTGAGAGGATTCCACTCAAACTATTTATAAACATTTTTCCTGCTGACATATATAGAACAAGTCATTTGCTGAACACCAAAATATCATTTCTGATTCTGATTTGCCAATTTAAAAAAAATAATTTGCAAGTTCTATACTTTTTTATATATCTACATTCCTGCATGTAAAACTCATGACTGTAAGCAAAATGACACAAACAGCGTGGAGAATTTAACCTTTATTCATATTATTTACAGAATAGGATGTTTCCTCATTTTGCCCCATAGCACCAGTCTGAGGTCGAGCGCTGGTCTCAAAGCTTTCATGCTGATCACACGTTGACGGCGTCGCCCTCACGCAGTTTTGCCCTTTCTTTAGGCATGGCCGCTCTGTAAGCGTTACGACGGGAGCCGCACAGGAACTCTGGGTGTCAGAAAGAGGTCTTCCACCCGGATGAATGACTCACTCACACACGGCTGCAGCGGGGATGCAGAACTCAGACGACGGGATGGTGGACTTTGCACATTTTTCAACGATTGGCTGACAGGGTGGAGACAGAGTGACACTGAAGGGGGAGGGGCTTTAAGGCATTACGGCACAACACATATAATCCAGCGCTGGAGGGTTATGGGGCTTTTGTTGCAGTAGTTGGACAGGGTGGCTTCTGTAGGTGAGCGGGCAAACCTGTCAGCCTTGGAGACCCCTTTTCATTTTACTCTCTTCTTGCGGACTAGAAGAAACAAACCCATAACTGTTATAAGCTAAAGAAGAAGGACCATGGTAATAGGTACCTTGAAGGAGAAGTGTTTGACACCAGCCTGTCAAATCCTTTCAATAAAAGAACGATTTCCAATGTAAAAGCATATACCATTACAAGGAATACAGTCTTAAGCCCTAGATAATATTACACATTAACACCTAATTGCCAATAACAGAGATTCTTGCCAAGGATCATATTAAAATACATCTCCGTGCCGAGTCATATTGACATAAGAAACCTTGAGTAGATGTGCACTTACAGACGTCGTTGTTTCGGGTGATGGCCATGGAAGCACGGGCGCGTGGACCCTGCTGATTGAAATGGTACCCAATTTTGAGGATGGAAGGGTTTTTCTCCAGCATGTTGGCAATCTCCATCTCCAATGAGTCTCCCAGCTGCTGTCTCTGTGGATAGAGAAGAGAGCAACGTTAGCTCCCATTAGTGATGGCCAAATGAAGCTTCATGAACCAACTGCTGTATTTTCTGACACCACTAGATGGTGCTCTCTATTCAAAAAACAGCTCAATTCATGCCCCAAAGCAAACCAAGAGCGTCATCTAGTGAGATCAGAAAATATAGAAAAAGCTTTCTTTGGCCATAACTAGCTCCCGTTCTTCGCTGCGGTAGATGTTTGGAGGACTGGACCTGGGATACGTAGGTAACACAGGGATGTGGGGAGCCCTGGAGTGTCAGTGCATGGCTGTAAAGTTAGCATCAGGCTACCCCTGGGAAATAAACAATGGTGACATTGCGAAGAGGTCATCTGTTTTTAGAGACCACTTTGTGTCGAGTGTTACTCTGATTTATCGTTGTATAAAAGGCATTATGACACTGTGTTCTGGGCAACTTATATTGGCTGAGCAAAACTGCAGGACCTAGCTTTGTATTTATGACTGCTCATATGACTGTTTATAAGCCGGCTGAATGTCACAGCTTCCTCACTGAGAAGAGGACGGGACAGATATTTCAAGGACAACTGATCCACAACAGCTTGAGGGTTCCTGAACAAATCTGATGTCTCATGTGACTTTACAGTAATGGCCCATGTATGGGATAAAGCCAAAGTAAGCAACCACAACAAACTCTTATATACCTGGACGGAAAACCCTCCATAGCTGGTCCTTTGTTTAGCTTATATTATGTACTATGTTCAGTAGTAAATTACCTTCATCATCACACTGGAATTGAATTCTTTGCTCTTTTCTTAGGTCTTTGGTCCTTTTTCTGGTTATTTTTATTTGTAGTAACAAAGAACTTTGATTTTGTCAGCAAATACGCTTTTACGATAGTGCTCTGTTTTTCATAGGAATCTGTTTTTAGTTCTGACCTGATTATCAATCTTAATCTCCTTCAGCGTGGTGTTCTGGCCCAGGGCTTTGATGATAGCCATCATGCCTTCGGCGGTAATGAAGTTGGACTCAATGTTAAGACTTTGAAGGGTTTTGTTGGATACCAGCATCTCAGCGATGGCCTACAGAGAACATCACAATAAGTCAAAGTGGTCACAATCCGGAACAGAATGAGATGGATGCCACGGACACTTCAGGCACGCGTCACCACCAAGCACCAGAAGGGCGGTGCTCCACTCACCGCGGCGACAGGGTCGTTGCTACGGGTGGCGGCGATGCTCAGTGATTTCACCTTGGTATTGGACTTCATGGCATGAAAAATTTCCTTAAGTTTGGGGATAGGAATGTCCTGCAGGGAGGATAAAGGTATAAAAGGTATAAAGCTAGGTCAGCATTCCTTTGATTGGTCAAGTAGGGCTTGTAAACTGCATGCCTCTCTGTTCTTGTTCAGGGTAGGTGATGAAAGGCCATGAACTATTTGGAATGACCCATACAACCTGGGAAACACAGTGGTCTCATATTCATATGTTTGACTATTTGGGGAGATGTAGTGTGACCCAGTAAGTTACTTTGTATCCATGGCAACCTAAAAGCAAACATTGTGTTTGATGGTGGGTCCCATCTTTATGATGATAAATGCACCTCAAGTCTTTCTTCTAAGGCAGGGATGGGGAACCTGTTCCATGGAGGGCCATCTCAAAAACCCGCACCCACACCAGCCCTCCAAGGAACAGGTTCCCCACCCCAGTTCTAAGGTAACCAACAGATTGGCTCATTTATTACATTATAAA
>JAODLD010000052.1:12344836-12369566 GCA_026781065.1 Mormyrops boulengeri | reverse complement strand
GATGGGGAACCTTTTCCTTGGAGGGCCATCTAAAAAACCCGCACCCACACCAGCCCTCCATGGAACAGGTTCCCCACCCCTGTTCTAAGGTAACCAACTGATTGGCTCATTTATTACATTATAAACCTAGAACCCCAATAATGTTACTCAAGGGGCTGGAAAGTTAGATTTGGCGGGTGTCGAACAAAAATAAGGGTCCATAATTGGTTACCTTGATGTTGTTCAAGTTGACGTCACTCAGACTGCTTTCATTTTTGCTGATCTTGCGAAGGGTTTCCTCAACGTTAGTTGGGTTGGGAGGCTCATCCGGATAGATTTTGTACGTGTCCGGCTTCACCACACCTGGTGGTATGGAGACACCTCAGCATGTGGAAGCTAATGGAAGTCTTGTTGCTACACTCATGACAGTGCTGACTTTGCACGTCAGTCCAAACGTGCCATGACCGATTTGTCCATCTACTTGATGAGATGAAGAGGTTCAACAATAAGGGAGACAGGAATAACCCCCATATCCCTGTGTCCATGTTCCTTTGAGTACTATACTACACAACAGAGTTTGCTGATTGGGCGAGAACTCCATTTTGGTTATTCATTTTAGATACGCATATGTATATACGCTGCACTTACTGTTTATGCCCTCTGTGTTAGCGATTCTCCCTTCAAGGCCGAGAGCGTCGTAATACTGCTTGTTGCTCATCAGCGTGTACATTCCCAAGATGGCTGCAGGCAGAAGAGGACAGGTGTCACGTGGTTTTTTTGTCCACATGGAACAAGAACAGAGTGCATATAAAACCACAGTTGCCAGTGAGGTTGCTAGATGTTTTACAATATAACACAAAATTCATTAGATACGATTTCATCAACGGGACTGTCAGCTATTAAAGATTTTAAGGTTGTGTTGTACATTATTCATTTTCTATACCACTTGTACTGTACTAGGGGTGCAAAGTAAGGAATAATCCTAGATGGGGTGCCAACCCATCCCAGAAGGCAGTATAAATTAGGTCTCAAATTGTCTATGAAAATGTCATGGAACTTCCAGTCAGTTATCCTGGATAGAGTCACCTCTGTCACCTTGGGGCCACCTGTACACAGAGACTATTTAGTGAGGACTGCAGGAGAACATCTGAAATATTCGAAGGCAGTGTTTCTCAGCCAGGTCCTCAGGAAACCCTAGACCATCCACGTTTCTGCTCCCTCCCAGCTCCCTACTGGGACTGTCTGGGGGTCCCAATGGACCGGGTGAGGAAACACTGCTCTAAGGGCTGAAAGGTCACCATGCCACCCTTACAGAAGATCACCCTCAAAATTCCAGGATATTGACACTATAGTAGCAAACATTCAACAGAAGAGGGCAGCAAACCCTCCCATCTAAAGCACATAGACTATAAAATAGCTACATACATAGCCACTCCCCTCAAGGAAGAAAAAATGGCAAGGAGACAGAGAGAGAAAGAGAGAGGGGAGAACAAAGAAAAAGTTGGCAGCTGCCCAAAAACACTCCGCGTGAGCTACGTCACGTATCCGTAAAAGATACATCAAGGAAACGTTGGTTCTATTTATAGATAGCTAAGAGGACGGCTCATTTTACACTAAAAACACATGCAGACCAGGTCCTGCCATAGTCTGCCAGGCCTGTGCTTCCAGCTTTAGCCAAAAAGGCGGACAAGAGAATCATGCATCCCCGCATAGTCCAGATCCTAGTCTGGCCTCCTTCCAGAGCAGATGGACAATGGTCAATTGAGGAGACCTGGGGAACTCCCCATCCCAAGTGTGAGGGAAACTGAAAATGCGGCCCATTTAGCCAAACTCCTTATCGGTGGATTCCCCAGCTACACACAAGCTCTGCGCTTTGGACCTGCCATGAACCCGCCCCAGCCAGGACCCAACCCACTGTAGATGATGAAAGAGGAGCATGATGTCACCTCTTTGGCAGCAGTCCTGGTCTTCAGGGCTCTGATCTCCCCAGGGGCTGTTCTGCTTTCCATTTATACTGTCGCTTATAAGCTGCGGCGATGCAGCGGAAATCTAACTTGGTCCACTCTTGCCTAGACTACAGGAGTTAAGTAGAGTTCTCAACGTTGCGTTTAATTTTGACAGAGGTTCTTTAGTTTTTGCGACTTAGAACTTCAACTTCAACTTCAGCTTTATTTGTATAGCACATTTAAAACAACTATAGTTGACCAAAGTGCTTCACAGGTTAGCCAGCAAAAACAAAAAACAATAGAAACAATTAAATACACTAAAATAGGATGAAAGTAAAATCAAAATAAGGTACAATAACACTGCACTGAGATGTCTGGGCTCAATTCGAACCAAAAGCCAAGGAAAATAGGTGGGTTTCTGTGCGTACACCCTGAGGGGATCACAGGAACAGTGTGGCACATTTTCATGCGATGTCACTATCAAGTGTTAAGTCTACAAGGTTATAGCAACATGCTAAATTAATAATGTACTGAGCACAGAGAGTGTAAGTGTGAGAAACAAATAATGCTGAAAGGCAATTAATAATCGTTAGCGTCAACCATGATTAAAATATACAGTGTACAAAAATCAAGCAGTATAAAAGGTTAGACTGATTTTGATTAATTTTAATTAATATTTCATATTTCCAATGAATAAGAGGCTATCGTCTATGGACATTCATTTTTATCTAAGTGAATTGAAAGGAACAAGACTAGATTTTTAAATACATAACGGGTTAAACAGAACTATCTGGTTAAAACTGACTTGGTATTTGTGGCTGAAGTGTGATTGTAATTCTGATTCTTTTTTACATGAAATCTGAACATCAATAAAGGCTTTACGTTGCCCAATAAAGCAGCAGTAATAAGAAATAATGGCCAAGAAAACATGAACAATGGGCGAAAAACAGCGGCCAAACAGTTAAAAAAGATATTTGCTGGTAAAGGAAACAATGAGCGTAATAGAGCTTGGCACCATAAGCCCGGCTTTGCTGTGGAAAGCCTGTTGCTGCAGATTCTCCACATGCATTCATTTAGGTATTGCATATTCAGCTATGGTGTGATATTCAGCGGGCATTCTCAGCTGTGGGGGGTGAGAAGTCACATACATCAGGTCAGCTGAGTGACAGACGTGTTGATAGAAATGTAGAAGGCAGGGGGAGTGGCCAAAGACCAGGGGGAGGGGCCAGTGGGGTAGCAGGAGCGGCAGAAGTTGGAAGGAGGAGACTGTGAGGTAGATTTGGAGCAGATGGGAGCTTTATAATCACACACACATAACACCATTGGCGCAGTTTCACCTGTAACATCACGGAGAAAAGATGTGTTTTATATTTTATTATAAGTCGGTGTTTTCCAATCCGGTCCTCAGGGAGCCGCAGACAGTCCACGTTTTTAAAGGAGCTGGGAGAGAGCAAAAATGTGGATTGTCTGGCAGGGAGCTCAGAGGGAGCAAAAACATGGACTGTCTGACAGGGAGCTCGGAGGGAGCAAAAACATGGACTGTCTGGCAGGGAGCTCAGAGGGAGCAAAAACATGGACTGTCTGGCAGGGAGTTCGGAGGGAGCAAAAACATGGACTGTCTGGCAAGGAGTTCGGAGGGAGCAAAAACATGGACTGTCTGGCAGGGAGCTCAGAGGGAGCAAAAACATGGACTGTCTGACAGGGAGCTCGGAGGGAGCAAAAACATGGACTGGCTGACAGGGAGCTCGAAGGGAGCAAAAACGTGGACTGTCTGTGGGTCCCCAAGGACCGGATTAGGAAACATTGTTCTAAGCAGGCCAGCAGATGCACATTTCCCTGGAGGAGAGATGCGTATGACCCAATGGAGAGCGTATGGAGAGCCACACCTGCAATGTCACACATCTCTGCGTCCGTAGCGTTCTTCAGGGCCTCCTCCAACTCCGGCTCCAGGGTGATCTGCTCTGATATGGGAATTTGCCCTGAGCCGGGTTTGGGGACAAAGGCTTTTCCTGGGAAAAAGACACACACATGCAATCAGTAACACTGTTTAAGAGTCCTCACTCACTAAGCATGCATACTGCCTGACAAACACCAGCACCAGATAAAAAATAAAAATATTTGTCAAATTTAGGTTTCACCCACAGGCTCATTTAGTCCCAGTTTTCAGCCCAACTATTGTGAAAAACATTTTTAAAAATCCATTTATTGATTTGTCCCATATTTCCATACACATTTCATATTGTCAGGCACCCCCCAGGCTACGCAGATCATCAGGATTGCAGGTGATGATGGGGGCGGCATCCCAGAATTTCTTCAGACTGAAACTGGAATCCAAACTTAAAGTCAATTCATCAATCGCCCTTGCGTACCATGGCAATTTAAAAATTATGTTTTAATTCTTAAAGACCTAAATATGTGCCCTCCAGCCATTAGATATGGCTACTCATCCATCCATCCACCCATCCATTCATCTTCCATCTGATCTTGATGGTGCAGACTTTTGACCTCGGCACCAGCTTCCCCAGAGAAATACAACATGGCGGGGTACACAAATAACAAACAGCCCTGAAAAACGCCGCTCTGGGCATATTCCTATGCTGTCAGAGTTCCTCTAGAACAATAGTTCTCAATCCTGTCCCTGGCACCCTGCCTGCCAGAATGTTTTCATTCCAACCCACACTGCTTACATCCTGCCACATTCATTATTAGCCTATTAACGACCATATGAAGCTGATTAAGGTAGGGTTGGACTGAAAACATTCTGGTAGGGAGGGTGCCAGGAACCAATTGAGAACCAATGCTTTAGAACAACAGAAACCAAAATGGCGGGGTCTGTCACCATGGCAACACCATACCAACTCATCGCCAAGGAGACAGAAAGAAAGAGGCCTAAATGTAGGCCATTGCCTCCTTTCTACAGGAATGGGCAGTGATTGTTAGTACCTCCTTCTCACCATAAAAATGTCTTAGGATGTCTTAGGAGAAGCTTCAGTTGGAGGTGTGAAACCATAAACCAACAGTTGGTGTTAGGTGGTCGTCCAAAACACAAACTTCATACTCCTAACTGGGGACGAGCCACTACTTTATATAATTCCAGGTTGTTTTTTTTTCCTGAGAGTGCTTTACCGGCAACATCAATTCCCTGAGCAAATCAAGGCGGCAACTGAGATGAAAGTATAATCTTGAATAAGGATGGAGAGGAATTTTTATTAAGAATCCCCACCAGTCTTTCAGCTAGATGCATGATTTATAATTGGATTCTTCCCTTTCAGTGCAATTTCATATAAATCCCCCCCCCTACAGAATTTGTCCCAGACTTGTTATCTGTAAGTAACAAACACCACAAAGCCCATCTCCTGTAAGACGCCCAAGCAGACTCTTTCCACATTAATAACAGTGGAGCTCCAGCAGGAGATGTTGTACCCTTTTTCTCCCCGGTAAAGGGCACCAGGTCTTCACGGTCCTCATGCTCCAGCGCCTGTTTCTCTAGGTATTCCTGCAGCGCGTCTCGGTCAAAGGGTCCGGTTGGGCCTTTCTTTGTCTGGTCACGCTGGCGGAACCCAGCCGGGAGGGTGGCATTCTGGGACATGGAAGGGGGGGTGAGACAAGATGGGTCAGCAGGTATCTCAGGTCCAAGCTTCCAGATACTGTCCACTCTTGATAAATAATGCGGGCTGCAGCAGTTTGTGCTGCAATACCACTGCAAACAGTCCAAAATGCGACAGCATGTGTGGTATTCAGTCACTGGCACACATGATACACCCCTTTAGTCTCTCTTCGTTGACTCCATGTAGGTGCTTGCACGAAGCGTTAGTCCTTAGTGCCCTGATTTCAGAGTTATCATCTACCTATACCTACCGTCCCAGTCAAGAGTCTGGACACACCTAATGAAAATCATTTGTTTTTCAGCAAGATAATGATCAAGGGAATGCTGTAAGTATTATCACATGAACAAGGAAAGAGATCTGCGACAGATGACCTGGCCCCCACAATCCCCCGACCTAAACCCTATCTATAGAGCTGGTTTGGGATGAGTTGGATCGAAGAGTAAGAGCAAGGTAGCCAACGTGTGTCCAGAACTTGTGGGAACTCCTTCAGAACTGTTGGAGAAACTTACCAGGTGGCTACATCTGGGAGATGGTTGAAGAGCCTAAACTATGAAGAAATAATGAATGGTTGAAAACTTTTCTTGGTTGTTGCAATATTTGATATGCATTACCTTCTTTGTCATAACGCTGTTTACTACTAGATGAATAACAGCTAAAATAGAGACAAATGTTTTAAAAGCAGGTGTGCTGAGACTTTTGACTGATACTCTACGTTCCATCTCACCCTCTGTGGTTTGCAAGTAAAAGTCACCTGGTGACTCCACCACCATGTGAAAATAAGTTTCATAGTAGAATTTTTTCATATATGGTTCCTCAACAGTGGAACAAGCCAGCAAAGTACATCGGACCTGAAGGGTATCTCACAGCATTTGGGAAAGATCCTGAGACTCCTCTCTTTCAGGGGTACATCAGCTAACATCATCCTGCCGCCATCTTTGTTGACTTTTCCATTTAAATAGCTTCACTTGACACTACTGGACCCTCTGTACTTTTCTGACACTAGATTCTAAACTTATTTAGGTTCTAGATTTATGTAACTTGTTCTGATATCTCATTGGGATAATTGCACTAGTCACTTATAGGAATCTTAGTCTAGCCACACTTGCGCCTTGTGCCAGGCAAGCCTGGGTGACACCTGCTTCTCCTACCTCTGGGTCCATCTCCTGGAGCTCATATTCCAGCTGGTCCAGCTCCTCGGCACTGAGGCCCCTGAGGATGGCATCCTCGTCAATGTCCCTGGGGTCGCTCTTGTGGGACATCCTGGCTGCCCGGACTCCTGGGACACACAAACAGCCCTCAGTAGGTGCATTAGGAATGGGCCCCCGGTACACGTCACCATCCGTGACACACGTTAATATACCCAGCTAAACGGTGCTGACATTCTCTTTTCCTACAAGGCACCAAATGAGCAGATGTCATTGACTAACACTGAAGAATCCAGACCATTCATTCACAAAATGATTAAACCGCTGGGTCTGCAGCCTTGAATCCAAATCTGCAATTCAAGCTTTGATAAAAATGCGTAACATACCTTTTTTTTAATTAGCTCTTATCCAGCAGCATAAATGCTGTGTCTTACAACTAGGTGACAATAAGCTGTGGTCTGGGTTAGGTTCTATGTTTGGTTTGATTGCCGCACTTTGAAAACCACTTTAAGTCTCCGTCGCACGTGATTTACGAGGAGCGACTATCAGCGTAGTCTCTTACTGCGGCAAATGGAAACGATCGTACTGAAAAAACTGTAAATACTGAAGAGGATGGGTACGGTCACAGAAAATGTTTGCTGACAGGAACAAGAGGTTACGTGTGGAAATGATGTAATTCCCTATTCTACTCTGAATACATTGGAGATGTTCGGAGGAAAAAGCCACCCAAACGTGAGGCCAGAGATGGATCAAAGCAAACAGAGATATACGGCCACTTGGACAACAGAGACCTAAGATAAGCCAAATCGCCCCAGCATTATGCTCCTGTTTATGTCGACCAGCTTCCGGCCATCTGATAAGTAAATAAACAGCACAAAAGACAATTGAGGACAATAGAGACAATGGGGCACACAACGGCCGATCGTTTTACTGTGAGGTCCGATAAACACAACACTAAAAACATATGGCTGACTGCAGGACTCTGCTAGTTAAGCAATTACTTAAATAAATATACATAATCTTTTTTACATGTACAATATATCAACATATTCATTCAAATTATGATAAATAACCATTTGAGTAATCAAATAATAATTTATACTGATATAATTATGACCCTAGAATAGAAATAAACATGATTTTCCTTCATTTTTAAATAATAATAATAATTATTATTATTATTATTCTTATTATTGTTGTTGTTTGTTCTAAAGCCTCGATAACAAAAAAGAGCTCTTTCCTCGTTCATCTGGTTTTACAAAAAGGAGAGTAAGACATGGGTAATGAGATTTAAAATAGAGGGTTTTCCGCTGGTCTCAGTGTCACCCGCAGTGGATAGGGTGGTTCACAGTTGCTCCTTTATTTATCAGCCTACATACAGAGCACCGGCACACCCATAGACGCATTGGGATGGTGGCACAGATAGAGAGGAGAGAGCAGGTCCTACAAAGGGTGCCCATGTAGACAATGTGAAATTTTAGATGGACGACCAGGGAGGGAAACCTATTTTAATTACACCACACAGACTGTATGATTCAGGCTGACACAGTACAGCCTGAAACTGGCACACTCTACCTAAACATTTATGAGCTACAGAAAACCATTCGGGAGAATCATTGCTGGTAAATTACTTTGTGATCGTTTAACATAAAGCTTATTTGGTAGCCGTGGAACCACCCAGGGCTAATGACACCAGGACACTGCATGGTGCCAGTTAGGTGATGACGGGCAACCTAATCGCATGCCAACATTGGTGGCGGACATGGATGGGCACCAAATATCTCTAATGTGTAAATCCCACTGAAGCCAATGACCGAAGCAGAGAACGCAAACAGAGCAGGAGCTCTGCAGATCCTGCCTGGTGGGTGGGCCACCACCTGACCTCAGCTACTTTCAGATATAGAGTTTCACATTTGAGTTGCACATCTATGTATATTACCAGACTGAATCGTATGCACTTGCTCGGGTAGCTGTTCTCAATATTAATCAGGTAATAATCAGGTAAGAACAATGTCGTAATATCGAAGACCATGACGAACTCTACAGGTCACTTTTGAAGCTTTTATTTTCATTACATCTTTAGTAGCCCACTAGTTAAAAATAACAATTGCATATAACCAGCAACAATTAGATTTGGTGGATGCATGGACAATATCCATACATCCATCCATCCATACATCATCCCTCCATCCATCCATCTATGCATCCATACATCCATCCATGCATCCACCCATCCATCCATTTTTCCAGTGCACAGTGCAAGTCTGGATCCTATCCAAAGGAACATTATAGAGGACACCCTGAATAAGACGCCAGCTGTAAGGAACATGCTCTCGTCATTATCATTCTCCATTCAATTATCTTCCTGCTCAGACACCCAGCCATTAAATCAAGCCCTGCAGTTTGAGCATTAATAATAACCCAAACAAAGCCAAAAGAAAACAGCGAACAGCTCCAAGATGTTTCAAATATTAGACGGTGTTTTGGCCAAATATGGACCGAGAGCGCTGAGATCATGCAGTATCCCGAATCAGCTTTTTGCTATTCAC
Organism: Mormyrops boulengeri; assembly: GCA_026781065.1. Taxonomy (NCBI): domain Eukaryota; kingdom Metazoa; phylum Chordata; class Actinopteri; order Osteoglossiformes; family Mormyridae; genus Mormyrops; species Mormyrops boulengeri. The sequence goes on along the minus strand of JAODLD010000052.1, from coordinate 12,360,339 downwards.
CGTAATTCGGTGTGATGTTCCCCAGCAGCACAGAAATCCCCCCCCCCCCCCCCATGTGCACCTGTTCCCACAGTCCCACGGGGCAACCTTTGGGGGCCACGGCGAACCCACAAGGCGACAGGGTGTGAAGAAATCAGACAGCGTCAGTCACCTGTCACAGCCAGCTGGCCAAGGAAAGCTATTTCCAGGCAGTTTAGCAGCAGCAACACTCTCAGTGAGCATTGCTGCCATACCCTGGCCAAACACAGGCCGTATAAATGTCTCCTAGAAAGGGGAACTAGCGCATCAGACCTCTGACTCCGCCTCTTCCTTCCTGGGATAGCGAAACCGGAGGCATTTGGCTCCCAGGTCTGCATGAAGGCTGTACAGCCAGCACACATATTTCCTTTGTATTGAGTGTCTGAAATATACGGTTTCTCCTTTGGGGACACCGAATATAAGGTCAAACATTGTAGCATGAACCAAGTACGAGGAATACAAGGGGTTAAAGAAACAAACTGAAAGCAAAATAGGTGTTTTTTGAATTGGTTTTTGGAGCTAATACTATTCTTGGGGATCACTTCAAATTTTAATCAGCAAATATAATTATAGGCTAGAATGCATGACAGATATCACCTTTTGCCATATAAAAATTCAAATACTGTGCAAAGGCTGGGAACTTAGCTTGTATCCAGGGCTGCCGGATCACTCTACAGCAGTGTTTCCCAATCTGGTCCTCGGGGACCCGCAGATAGTCCAAGTTTTTGCTCCCTCCTGGGGGCTTGGAGGGAGCAAAAATGTGGACTGTCTGGCAGGGAGCTGGGAGGGAGCAAAAACGTGGACTATCTGTGGGTCCCCGAGGCCCAAGTTTGGAAACTCTGCTCTACAGAGTGAAGAAAAGATATTAATCCAGGAGCTAAGGGCCCATAGATCAGTACAATGTCCAAAATACCAATGCTTTACTCTACGTGCTCAGAATCTTGGTCCATTCATTAATTTGTGGCTCATTGGCCAATAGTGGCAAAGCACTTTCTGACTGAACCGCAGGCAAAAAATATCCAGCTATACTCAAATCTGTCAACAAATAAGCTCTTCCAATATTACATTTAATTAATTGCTTTGGAAGTATCCTGTGAGTTCCACCTTGAGGGTCCCCAGCCAATGACATTTTAACAGTGATGACTTCGCTGTTGACAGAATCACCATCTGTAGCAACAGCTGTCACTGCAGAACAAATGGCAGCCCAAACAAAAGGGGGACTTGGAATACAATGAACGCCTCCGGCTTTGAGTGCTGGAACCAGCTGGAATGTGTTGCATTGTAAGCCTACTGCATCCCCCCAAAATTCAACCATAAAAACCAGATTATCCAGGCAAGGCAGGCACTTTTACACAAGATGAAAGGGTTTGTTTATTCTAGAGGCAGCATTCTTAAATTTGTACTTAAATGCACAGCACTGGAATGTGTATTGTAGTTGCTCACACACCGATACACAGGGCACTCCTATAGTGACAATGTCACATCCATGCTTGAATCATTAAATTATTTCGCACTACTTAGAGTAGATCTATTTTGAATCTTACTGCCTAAGTGCAAATACCAGATCAACTCCAGAGTAGTTTTAGTCTGTGGTGCAAAATTTGAAGCCCGGATTCAACTCTCACAGTCACTTTGGTTGGACTCAAAGCTCCCCAGCCTGTAAACGACTCTCCCTGTAATGCACGCTAGTCCAACGCAGTCTGGAAACAGTCATATTAATGTTCCTAGGAGGCTCAGACTCTCTAATGCATAAGAACAGAGAAAGGAGATATGGAGCTGGCGCTAGCTGAAGCCAACAAGAGGTGCAACCAGTCCGACAGCAAGAGCGTGGAGCCGGAATCGATAGCCAGCGGGTACCCTTTGGGTGAAGGCCACGGAAGAAGGCCTGGGTCACACAAATATAGAAATATCAGGTATCACAGATACGTCAGGCAGCTAGGATAGCTCTAAGTCATTCTGCAGATGCTGCCACTAGCACCGAAGCAGAGGCAGACCAAGTCGAATGATGAGGATCGTGGCGCAAAAATTACGGACAAACTACTCAACGTCGACGACAGCACGGATAGCGGGATCGGGACACTCATAGCAGCCTATGGCCAGTGTCACTCGTGCAGAGCCACAGACGTCACGAGAGACGAACACTAAGTCGTACCTCGTGGTCGCAGATGCAAATGCGTGGCAGTGACCCCAAGAGGGACTTCTACCCCCATTAAACAGAGGCCAGGAGTCGCATTATGTCACCACAGCCTTAGCCAAGGGGAATCAGGCTCCTGAGCCCAAATGAGAGTTTGCCCGACCCATACAGCGCTGTCCCAGCCGTTGTGCACAAAGCAAAGCCCACCAGAATGAAGTCATCCCCATCGCCACGGCACCCGCCCCAGCCGCCAGGTCTCCTCTGCACCTACCTTCACACACTGTACGAGCACTGTCCCTTCACACGGTGACAGCAGCTGCAGGCCTGCGACACTGGCTGTGTGACTGTCGATTTTTTTTCCCCTTCTCCTCCACCAACCACCCCCCCACCAGGACCACCACTACCACCTAGTTTTCCCTTTCTATCCTCCCTCCCCCTCACTGTTGGGGGCTCTGCTGAGGCAGAACTACTGGGAGCACTTTGTGAGGTCAGCAGTTTATTATTTTGGCTCTTGGAGAGGCTGAGGAGAGAGAGAGAGGGAGGGGGGGCACACACTGATGGGTGTGGGCCGGTGTCCATGTGCTTATCAGTAACTCTAGACAACAAATGAAAAGTGCCAGGGGTACAGTGCCATCTTCTGGTAGCACTGGGTATTTTTTGCTACTGTCATCCAACCCACTGTCCAACGTCCTTGATTTAAAGGGTTTTATTAGCCCCGTTCCTGGAGACCTCATGTGAATGCTGGCACCTGGTCCAACTGAGGTCTTCATGTATTAACTCCCAGTAAAAAAAAAATCCATTATGAAAATGGAGTCTCAGTACAAGTCAGCAACTCTCTTGTTTATTTGCACGTGATGCAATTCATCAGTACTTAGTGTATTAAAAAAATGGGAAGTACCAGCCAGCAAAATGGCGTTGCGGCAGACGTCCCAATCTGGATCACGTGACCTGACCAACACGGTTCGAACATCCACAGTTCCCTTACGTACAATGTAAAACCTGGCGACTATAGGCTTTGCAGGTCACTCTTCTTCGAGGCTCGTGTTTTGATAGGATGATAATGACCTTTTTCCTTAAATCTTTCGATACGTTTACATGCATACTAAGAACATTGAATTATTGTGTTAGTCTCGGACTAAGACACCCAGATAATGCGACTGGAAGTCGATTTACTCCTGCATGTATCTGTTGAATCGGACTCAAACTGGCTTAGGCACTCTGCACACGCTCCACATGGCAGTATTCAAAAATTTTCCAATACTGTGCTGTCATAGTATATTATACAAAATACTTTATTTTTTATGCTGTCCTGATGTTGTTGTATCTGTACTTCCGACCAGATCCCAGTTGAAATGTAAATTGTGTCGCTTCATTTGTCCATGCACCCATTACTATAACATTTATAAATTGTATGTCTGTGACACAATAGGGCAACCAGAAAAAGCCCAATATTAACAAGCTGAACGGAGATATATTGCCACCTATTGTAGGAGTCAGACATACTTCGGTCAGTAAATCGATTCCCCTCCCGTGCATGTATACTGGGAGAAGGACAGTAGTCCGATTAAATGGCGTAGTCAAGCTATAACCGTAGCTCGAGCATGTAAACGTACCGATTGACTGTCAGATGTGTCACTGCGTCATTCAGTTTGTTTGAAACCAATACAAAGGTTAATTTTAAAGCCATTTTTATTTCATCAACTATTTAATAGTCAGGTCAGGTTACAAAATCTTAGCCTTTCATGGCAGCAAAATTTCATTTTAAAAAGGAATTAAATCGTAAAGTACATACAATTCTTAATCAGAGAAGCCAGATAAAAAATTAAGTAACAGGAAATATAATGTGGCAAAGAAATTAGAACAGAAACTTTGCAAATGCATCGAAAAACACACAACTTCGGGGGTGAGGGAAAAAAACAAATGAGAGGGCCTTACTCTGAAGGTATCAGAGTGAACCAGGAGTGAAACTCCACCCCATTTCTTTGCGGCTAATGACATTACACCAATTGCAAGCCACTTAATTTAAATATCTGTTTCTATTGGGTAGACAACAAAAGACCTCCTTCAAAACAGCGAGGTAAACCAAAACCGTGAGTCCTGAGGTATAAGGAGTGTAGCCCGAGGTCCGGCCTATGTGGCCGACATGGTCTGCTTGATGACTATCTTCTGCCGGGCGCCCCGGGACACGGAATCCCCCGAAAAGCCCCCCGAGGTATTCGGCAGCCCGTGGGCCGCAACGTATTTCTTGTAGGCCTCGCGGATGATCTTGAAGGCGCGGGTGTTGGCGTAAGGAATGTCGGTGATGGGGTCTCGGTAGAGTGCGGGCTTGTGGGTGACGGGGCAGATCTCTCGTACGGGAGGGCGGGGCCCCCGTGACCTCGGGAACACCGACACGAAGGCCTCGTCATCGCTGAAGGTGATGAAGGTGCGTGCACACTGGCCCCCTGGCGGCTGCTGGGAGGTTGAAACTGTCCCTTCACAAGGAGTCTGAGTCAATGTAGCCGGGGGCTGGGGGGTGTCTTGGTCCAACCTAAGTATAAAAAAAAGGAAAAATTTTACAGACACATCTCACTATGAAGAGCAGACTGCACAGGATTCCTTCTGAAGCAGAGATTAAGAAACACCCGTTAATAATAGTAATTAAATGCAAAACAAATTATAACATGAATTTAGCCATTTGCACTTGGTAGCAAAGATTTGGGGCAAAAAAGGACAAAAGAATCCCTTTGATCACAAATTTTCACTACCTTTTAACAGAGAGACAGTGTAAAAGAACTCCAGCCAAACGAATCCTGTGACCCAGTGTTTCCCAATCCACTCCTCGGGGAACCACAGACAGTCTGCATTTAGGTCCCCTACCAGTAAAAACGTGGACCGTCTGCAGGTCCCCGAGGACCAAGCTGGGAAACACTACTGTAAGCCAGTACCAGTTCCAGGAATTCAGCATTCTCGATTGGCTAGGAGCAGGGAGGGAGCAAAAATGTGGGCTGTCCGGGGGTCCCCGTGGACTGGGTTGAAAAACACTGAAGTATGCTGTATGACGTGCCATGTGACCTTACCCTTCCACGTCCACGTTTTCCTCCTTCAAGCTGGCGTCTGGCACCAAGGGCATGAGCACTGAGTGGTAGCGGACGGTGGGGCCCTCAAACGGCCGCCGTTTGTGCACCTGCTTCTTCTTGTCCGCCACCAGGCGCTCATAGTTCTCTGAGGGAACCCGGGAGACAACATCGATCAGGACGACAGCAGCTCCCTAGCATGGGAGACGGCAAGGCTTCCTATACATAGTGAATTGGGGGGAGGGGGGCCAAGGTGAAGCCACACCCCTCCACTTTACTCATTGGCCACCCCCCCCAGCCCACTCCCCTCCACACACACCCACCCTTCCTCACCTAGAGATCGGAGATTAATTTCGGCGGTGACTTTGGCCTCAGCTAGCAGCTCCTCCTGTGTGAGAGGCCGGTCATGATGGGCCCCCTTGCGGCGGCGTGGGGCCACCTGTCTCTCCTGCAGCCGCAGATAGGTCATCCGCGTGTGCTCTGTTGTCGACTGGCGGACGGACTTCCGATCTGGGAGAACCAGCCACATCGTTATAGGCCTGGGCAGGTTATAAGAACTCCATTATCAAAAATAACATTTTCATTAATATTGTTATAAAACAGAGAACCAAACTGGCACAGGACACCTTTAGATTTTTTTTATCTTATATTTTACCGACACTCCTCACTTAATTGACATGTTCGTTCCTACGGCTAGGTCATTAAGCAAATTGGTCAATTAGCGAGGAGCCGCCCCTTACCAATATTTCAAGCACACTGTATTGGTAGTGGATTTGTGTCAACCATCTTTAGATATTGTTTTAATGTCACCTTTGCACCATTTATATTATTTTGTATATTTATAAATGATGCGAGATGAGATGCTTGACGCCGACATGCCAAGCTACCGTTTCTGACTGGTCGGAGAACTGGTTGTGAGTGCAGGCGGTCCTTAAACAGGAGTACCTGCATTATCTTTTGTAAGAGAACCTCATTATTTGTTATCCCAGCTCTCTCTGAAATTTAATCTAATTTCCAAACGTGCTGGTCTTGGTTCACTTGACGGCAAAGCCCAGCATAAAGCTGGGAGTAGATAAACTCAAACTGCCTTAAAGTTCAATGCATAACAAAAACCGAGCAGGAGACATACTCTCGCCAATGTCCTCAAGCGAATCCAGTGGGACAAGTGTGTCCACCTTGACCTTCTCAACCCTTCTGGGCAGCTCTGATGTCTTCTTGGGTCTGGGCTTCACTATGTTCATGGGCTCCTGTATTCACAGAAGCATGAACATGCATGGCAAAAAGCTCAGGGTGAGCATAATGTAATGTGAAGAGATAGACTCCCCCAAAGGTAAGTGAAGTCAGGCTGGGCGGTGGGACAGCCAGACCCCTTACCCTGTAAGCCTTGGTGACAACACGCCTCTTCCTGCGGGGCTCGTCATCCTCCTGGTCGCTGTCCGGCTCGTCACCCTCGTCAATGTCGAAATCACTGTCCACCTCATCCTCCGTGTCGGACTGATCACCCTTGTACTCGTCATCTCCAGATTCCTAGCCAGAACAAAAACATTCATGTTTAATAAAACCCTTAGAACCCACACGTTTCTGCGTCTATATCCGTCATATCAATATCTAAGTATCATTCTACGAGGTAGATAAAAGTGGGGGGGGGGGTTGTATTTACACCGAAAACACAGAAAAACGTTGAAGTGAATTCGATAAATGATCTCAGAAGGAGCAAAAATGTAAACACCAGAATGCTTAAAATGTCCTTGTAATGTTCCCATTTGTATAGAATAAGTCGGATAGTTAGGCCCATGATCTTTTTAAGGGCACAAGTTGTAATATACTCACATCGTTGAATCCACCGTAGGTAGTTTTGTAAAATTCATCTTCTTCCTCGGCATCCAATAATTTCGACATTCGATTTCCCGCTGTCATGCGGGGTTCTCTGCTGAAAGCTAAACTCATTGTTACCTGGATTATTTTACAGTTGTGAAAAATAAAAAACAAAAGCGGCTGTTAAGAGAGCCGCTGGTGGTACTATGAAATCGACGAACTCGTGTGGCACTTCATACAAAGAAACGAGTTATCATTAACAAAAAACACGCATATGAATTTATTCCTAGACTCAGATTAACAGTTAAGTGTTAACAAGATAGTAAACCACGTGCTGTTATATACTATTACAATATTTCTATGTAAAGCAATACATTTCAATTTAGATTCCGCTTCGTCGCCACGTTTGACGTCACAAAACTGCGCCAGATTTTTTTACCGATTGAATATAGGCGGGCAGATCTGCAGAGTAATTTATTGATTACCCAATAGATGGCAGTAGTGGCTCATGTTGCCAAGCCGGTTGGTTTTGAATTTGGTTTTGCGGGTCAAAGTTTCTTTGGGCGGATGAACACAATATTGGCTGGTTTGGGATGAATTTGGTAGTACATTCATACATTGTATAGGAGCCTAAGAGTGCATATATGCCATCCTATTAGTTATCACGACGTTATAAGACAGCCGGGCTTACTGCAGAGTCGGCTACTGACACTTGACGTATACACACCTGTCTGTACATAGTAAAATGTAATACATTTACCGCATTTGGCAGACGCCATTAGCTAGAGCGATTTACGTAAGTGCTTAGAAGTCTCATCAGTAATAATTATAACAATCATCGATCAATCATTGTGCATATAAATGACTTAAGTCTTTAAAATAGTTTGAACCCACATTGTAAAAGTGCATTGTGTGGACACAATGAATGCACTCTGAGTATGTTTGTGCAAAGACGAGTGTATGGATTCGTTCGAATAACAGGGTTGACAACTTTGAAGCAGGCTCACGCCAGACATCTTCCTGTAGGGTTACCATATTTGGTGAGACGGAAAAGAGGGCGCGTCCGGTGAACATATTAACATATTAACGAGTTTTCACGTTCACCGACCAATCGGGTAGCGCGCAACTGCTGAATATCAATAATGTTTCGAGTTCATCTATCCACCCTGTGGTAACCTTACAGTCGTTTTACAATCTACACACAGTTGACACAATATACGGCTATACAAGTCTTTTTCAACAAACACTGCAAAACGCTAATCTAAAGTTCGTTAAACTAAAGGCAACGACGCGATTGGCTGTTCACACGAAAACAGTGTCAAAGTGCAAATGGTTTCCGGAAGTTGACGTCACTCGTGAGCAGCGTGACACGTCAGGACGTGCGTATTATTTAATTTTCAAAATAATCGTGTGCCCGAGCCTTTGCAGGCGCTGCATGGCGATACTTAGTGGCTGTCGGATATTGAAAATGAGAGTCTTTTCATTCACTTGGTAGGTTACTCCGCTGTAACTGCAACATTGCGTCATACGGGCTTGCGGCGTTGGACAAACCGCCGCTTTTTGAAAAACCGCCCGGACAGGAGTCCAAAAAGAGGAAGTGTCCGGGGAAGCCCGGGCCTATGGTAACCCTAAGTGTGGTACAGTAAGTAATCGTGGCAGTTAAGTTGCTACATTCTTGACGAAATATTTTGGGCAGTTTCTGAACCGTTTTTGGGCTGCAAATCAAACTGTTAATTCAGCAGATGGGAGCAGATTCGTTTGTAAAACATGCATGAAAGTTGTAAAGGTGCTCATGAAAAACTTGAGATTGCTCTTCAGGTATGCTTATATATTAAGTAACTTCAAGTATGTGCATGATAATTCAGAATATTTACAATTTTATTTCATTTTTCCAAAATTGACCAATCCGCATCTACCACACATCTGCAGGGTTAAGCATGTTTCCCAACAGTTTGCAATATGTTCTGTACTTCCAAATGATGGTGTACTCAAATCTATATTTACTGGGTATAATAATTTTGAAACCACAAGATTCAGATCTTGAGAGAGCACAGAAAATATGAGCATTGTTCCTAAATGTGTATCTGAGTTTTGGCTTTATTCGCCGCACATCGTAAAAAAAGCTGGTAGGTCACTCTCACTCTTACACGCCTATATGTGAAGTATTTATCTATGGGATTCATGGGAATAAACACGCATTACTGCATGATTGCCCACTTTTGTGGCAGGCTAGACATTAAATAATGGAAAACAGTAGGCCTAAATTAGGTTGCAAAGGTAACTTCCGGGAACTTTTCATTTGAAGTTAAGTTGGAGAATTTTGGAAACTTTCCATGGGAATCAACGAGAATATATGGGGATTAACTGGAAATTTCGGGTGATTTACAAAACTATCATATACAAACAAACAAACATTTTTTGTCATAAGCAGACTTGCATGCAACAATTTCTAATAATTTTTTGGAAATAACTTTTTTGTAGAACTTTAATCGATTATTCACTGGACAGCAAAAAAAACATCAATGTTGAATAAAATAAACATTCCCCATGATCCCACACACCCCAGAAAAAGTGTCATTCAGAATGTAAAATAAGATTCCCAAGCCTCTGGTCTCTGCAACCTTCCTCTCAGTCCTTACAGGTCTCAGTGGCTTCTTCTTGGATATCATCAGTGTCCTCCATGTCCGCTTCCTCGACATCTGGCTCATGTTCATCTTCAGTGTCACTGTCCAACCTTGTTGAGGATGGCTCTGTGTCAGGCTCAAAGAGCCTTAGGTTTGCCCGGATGAGTATCAGTTTTTCGACACTTGCATTCGTGAGCCTGTTGCAAACCTTTTTGTGAGTGTTCCCGAACAGTGACCGATTGCGCTTAGAGGCAGCTGATGTTGGCGGGATTTGGAGTATGATGGAGGCTACAGGTGCAAGGGCCTCAGATCCACAAAGTCCCTTCCACCAGGTGGATGCAGATATGTGCTTGCATGACAGCCATATCCCATCCCCTTCCCAAAGGTCTTGCTTGGTACGGTACTTTGCCAGACTGCCGAGAACTTTACCTTCATCTAGACCCAGGTGGTGAGACAAGGTAGTAATAACAGTGTAACCTCTGTTGATCTCTTCACTAGAGAAGATACTTTGGGTCCAGCATGAATTCTGCTGCATGTACTGGCTTGATGCAGAAGCTACCTGTTTGCCCTTCACACAATTCACTACTTGTTCAAGAAGTTTGTCATATACACACATGTACACGTTAGAACCATGTAATGAAATTCTTAGTTTGTTTGCTCACCTTTGAAAAAAGATATATAAAATAGAATAAATAGTAATTTAAAAAATTGTTTTGCTCTCTTGTACCGGGTGTCCATTTTCTGCAGTGCCACAATGTCCTTAAGAAGATGATTAAGAGTATGGGCAGCACAAATAATCACAAAAGTCCCTTTATGTGTGCTTACTTAATATATAAGCCTACTATATTCATGTGGGGCACACAATGTTTAATTTTAATTGAGCTTCAGGAGCGATGTCTTAATCGGGGAAGGTGATAGTCTACCCCAACCGAAAATGGTGCGGGTGTGGACATTTTGGCTGAAATTTTGATGATTTTGTTATTTATCAGTCAGGATAGGTCTTCAGGTCTGTAACATTTACATAAATGATCTCTACGTATATTATCTGTTGCTGTTTTCCTAAACTGATATGCAAAGTATGCAAACATACAAAAAAAAGAGCATACCATACATACAGCTGCTATGTTCTCTATGAATGGCATTCTTACTGACAGCATTTTCGTCATAGTTCTTGCAGATGAACCTATGGTATGAAACAATAGTGAAAAAACGAAGGTTATCTAGGATTTTCTGTTCTTAACCATGCGCAATACTTGACCTGTTGCCAGCTCACGTCAGTCTCATTCTCGGCGGTTTAGAGATTCCATGCGAATGTACAATGACAAAACTATAAATGAAAAGGAATCCTTTGTTTGGTGTACCATCATATTCTGGAACAAGACGGGGGACAACCATGGTAGGATGGCAGAATTTAGAGTAACTAACCAATCAGAACTGCATATCTTGGATGTTGTGGGAGGAGCATCTGAAGAGAACCCAACATAGAGTTGGGGCAAAAACTAAAATCTCAACCATGGAGATGTGAGGCCACCATGCTGCCCACCTAGACGTCAAGGTGCCTGATACACTTTCACTTTCTAAATGGATTTTACTGTGAATTAAACACAAGTCACCAGACACGCTGATGTACACAGGAAATGTTTTGTTTTTCCTGAAAACCCTGGGGGCGAAGCAGCATATTTAGCTCTGGAGTTTAGCCAGGCACTACAGGAATCGGAGAACAATCATAAGAATGGGCAGTCTTAGTATGGTGCTAACCTGCTAGACCGTCGATGTGCAGAACTACAGAACTCTCCTCACAATGGACTGCTCTCTTCATTTCACCTCAGTAATAATATCATGTATTTGCTAGTAATCCATATCGACATCAAAAAAGAATTTCACTGAAATGAACCACGGCCGTTTTTCTCCTAAAATGCAAATGAACCTCCATTTTAAGCTTTAGGATAAATGGTTGGGAAGTACTTTTGCATGGGCGTCAGGAAGAAATGGGAACTATTTGACTACTGCACGCTGGCAGAGCCTGCACTCTGGAAAAATTTGTGGAAAAACTATGCAAAATATGTCAATGTTTTCCTAGAAAAGATTCTCATCAACCTCTGTCATCCAGGATACTCACTGTTCTGCTGGAGGAAGTCTGGGTGTAACTAAAGACATTGAAACGTGATCATATTATCAGGCGCAGAACATGTTTTCACAATAGCTGGTTACTAAGGACATTCAGGATGGATAGAAGTCTCCCCCCCCAACTCAATGTCAAGTCAAACTGGACTCAGACTCTACCAACTACCCTACATCCAACACTCAAGGCACCTATCTATCTTATCACTCAGTCGCCTGATCTTTTGATCTATTTAATCTATTGTAAAAAACTGAACCCATACTCCTTTCTTTGTGTATTATTGTGTGTGTGTTGCTTTAAACCTTGACCGAGGGAACCATGCAAGAATTCCAGTGTACTAAAGTACCTGTGCAAATAGAAATAAAGTTTCAATTCAAATGATCAATAAAGAAGAATCATTTCCATGTTACCCCGACCACACACACACACACACACACACACATTCCTTATGTTAACATTATAATAGCTGCCTCAATATTATGTCTGGGTTTTGCATATTTTTCTTATTATATTTTTGTCTGTGCGATGTGCCACACACGCAACATAACCACCATCAGACTGTAGGTAATAAATAGCCTTCCGGACACACCTTATATGGTATTTACATATAAATTTGAAATGAGATAATATGGCATAGTAATGTAAAGTCGAAAGTGAAACGGGTGCACCCTAGGAACATAAAAGGTTGTTATTGCATTATCGCTCCTTGCAGTTGCTGGGTTTTCCACTAGATGGAACTTCCCACCAATCTCCTCTAATTTTCCAGCAAAGACATCTTGGCACAACAAAGTAAGTATTAACCCTTATAGATACAGGGAAAAAATAAGGAGTTTTTATCCAGACTTTAGCAGAAAGTTATCAATTAAAATTGCCATTATGGTTTTGAGGTTATAGTCTTTTTCTTGGACATCTGGTTGACCGGATGTAACGGTGAAGGATTTGCCTCACAATGAACAATGGGTTAGAAGGAACAGCACTGGTCATCTGGGAGCAGCAGGGGACACAATGGAAGCAGCGAATACATTTTCTTTCGTGTTTACAGCAAACATGGGCTGTTCCCTATTGCCATGACAATGGCCACGCGTATGAATCGCACTTAACGGCTCCCAAGCGGTGTCCCATTTCTTCACTTACACAGCGACCTGATAGGGATAGTCCAAAGATTCATTCTGATGATGTGGACCCGTGCGGGACTGCCCTTAGCCACCCCTGCTGGCAAACCCCTTACCAAGCAAAGAAATGTCAGCTGATTGTGGCATCGACAACACAGTGATGTTTTCCAGTGTTTTAGGTTGTAAGCAGAAGGTTAAGGGGTGCTTCTTCCTGCAGGTATGTAATTATCATCTGTTTATTACGTTTATGCAATTGGCAGTATGCAAGGGCATTGTAAGATATTTTTAAGGTGGGGGCATTAGAGGGACTATAATTTGTACAAAGAGGCCAACCTTATCATTAGCCAATGATATGTGTTGAAACGGTGGATGATGCGGGAGGGGGCACTCCGGGGGCCAATCAGCTGAGGTCAGTATCCCCAAATACATGATTGACTGTGTATCATTCATAATCCACATATCTGGTAAGTATGTTGGATTCAAGTATTATTGTAATTGCTTATTGCATCATTAGAAGGCGTTCTTATAAAAGAAGTGTTTTAAATGTGAGCACCCTCCAATCCAATAGGTCACAAACCACCCCCCCAATTTTGGCGGGGGGGTGGGGGTTGTTGATGACAAAACCATTAATGATGCCATCCACCTACATCCTGGGCTGGGTTCCGGTGCCAAGGACAGCCGTGTGTGACTCAAAGGCAGGGCGGTCTTGAAGCATGAGACAGCAGAGCTGCGTGGAGGTCTCCAAGGGACCCCCCTTCCAGGTTGGCAGTTAGACAGACACCCTCCCGCTTCTTGTGTCACAGACCAAACTGTCTAATTGTCTGCACCTTGCCCTCACATCAGCCCACCTGGCCTCTGCAAGGAATTGGGTAGAGCATCACTTGTCCTGGCCCGCTGGAACATGCACAAAATCTGATTATGAGTGTGATGACTCACATCCAGGCGGGTCTCCAGTAAAAAGACAAATAAAAATTTCATAGCATGAACTGCTAAGACGGCATCCCCAAGACTCAGAGCAGACCAGTTTGTGGGGTGTACAACAGTACAGGTTCCCAGTGCCCATCACAGATCACGTGTATTATGGTCACATGACCGTGTGTCCATGGATCATGGAATGCCTCAAAACAAGAGGAGGGTCATGGGGGCATGAAGTCATGGCTTCTTATCTGTTTTTATCTGTTTATTTATTGAAAAACTCCAATATCATCCTCTGTTTAAAAAAAAAAAAACATGGGTATAATTTAGGCCTTGATAAATACAGGTTCATGAGTTTGCATTAAATTATTTGTCAGCATTCTTAATGATTGCTCCCCCGCCCCAAGTTCCATGGTCCTGGCCTGGACACAGTAGGAGTGTACACTAATAGATGTTTGTCACACAGTCTCCCTTGATATGACCATAATAGTGCAACAGTGCTGCAAGAACAGTCATGTAAAAGCAGTTGACTGGAACTAATTTTTATTTCAAAGGGTGACGTGAGGCATTAGACTAGGGGTCACCAACCTTTTTGAAGCTGAGAGCTACTTCACGGGTACTGAGCCATACGAAGGGCTACCAGTCTGATACGCCCTCCTAAACTTATCTAAACTTCACGTATAATAAACATGTTTTAAATGCTTTTTTTTTTTTTTAGATATTGTCATTTTCAAATCCATATAAATGCAAATGTAATTAAAAAAGAATGGCAACAGGATTAAATTAAATTTTAGACGCTGCTCACTGGTGAGTTGTGCTATTTTTTAGAACAGGTCCGCGGGTGACTCATGTGGTCCTTGGGGGCATCCTGGTGCCCAATGGGCAACATGTTGGTGACTCCTGCATCAGACTGACTCAGATTCTGCCGACAGCTCTCCCTGGTCTTCCAGTCACTCCAGGAATCCCCACCTCAGAAACCACATTAATCCATAAGTGCTGAAGGACATCTTTCTCTTACATTCTACCATGTTGCCCTGTTCCTCCTATACCTCATCTAAATATTTCTTCCTGTAGTTCACTCTTGTCATATTTTCACTTCCTGCTGCCCAAAGGAGATCATTTATCAGGGTGGCTGCGTCTGCTGTCCAGCCTGGTGCCTTTTGGGCTTTTTGTCATGGGTGGGTCACAAAACACTGTAATCCATAGCAACAACCAGAAGACAAAGGCCGGATTCTGCCCTGACGGCAAGGAAAAATTGAGACGTGTTTAATTATAAGCAAGAATAAACAGGACTCTGGGAATGGTCAGGAACACACTGCTGTGATTGGCTTAGAGGTGACATTGGGTAGACGTAGCTAAGATAAATGGTAGCATTGTACAGTTGCAGTTTAGCAGACAGACAAAGTATCATCTGTTTGTATATGGATATGAGTAATTTGGATTCAAGTCCAGTGACTGGATTCAGTTTCAGCCATGACTGATAAAATGTAGCCTTCAGTTTTCGGAGGCACTCGAAGCCCAGAATTCTTATGCATCAGACATCAGGGGGTGCTCACTTACTACATCAACAATGTTACCCAGCCCCCATCAGTCATGGCCATTTCAGCCCCTCTGTAGGTGCCAGGCGCGGGGGCCCCCCCCCCCCGCCCGCGGGGGGGGGGGGGGGGGGGGCGGGGGGGGGGGGGGCGGGCGGCCGCGCGGGCGGGG
>JAODLD010000052.1:12315394-12344736 GCA_026781065.1 Mormyrops boulengeri | reverse complement strand
TGCCACATACACAAGTGGGTGGTCACTCAATCACCCAAAAACTTTAACCACACCCCATATTTGTTTGGCCCATCCGCCCCCCTGTTTTGGCCACCCACCCCCCCCCCCCCACCCCGCTCACATGGGGCTAGAGTCTCACAGAGGCGCCATTGAGCAAAAGCACACGACAGGACAGCTTGTTCTGAGCTGACCTCATGGTACAGGAATGCGTAAACACTGGAGGCTCTGGGACCGGCGGGGGGGATTGAGCACACAGGGAGTTGGCGTCCAGACCACAAGAGCGTGAAGACTGGGAAAAAGAGAAGAGCCAAGAAGATGTCCCGTAACGGAGCTCTACATTTGTGTTGTATTTATCCAGCAGACAGCCTTACTGAAAGTGATGTATTATTTTAGAGAATGCAAGGTCAGGGACAGTTCCCGAAACAACTGGGGGGTAAAAGCCTGACTCAGGGACCCAATGGTGACATCACTCCATCAACACTGGGACACGAGCCAGTGACCTTCTGATCACAGGCACTGGGTCCTCACCAGCTAAGCCACACGACACCCCGAAGGCTCTCAGAACTAGGGTGCGTGTGAGATGTTATACTGAGAAAGAAGACCTTGGGAAAAAAGGGAGGAGAAAAAAGAGACCCAAGAGAGTATGACAAAGACTTGATAATGACATTAATCAGAGAGACTCCCAAGTGCGGCCATAAGAGTCTGGCCATAGAAATGGAGTTTGGGGTGAAAATAAGAAAAGGCATCAAAACAGGGATGGAATGTCAGGTAAAAGAAACACAGATAAAGGGGTGAATTGATGCAGAGACGTGAAGCAAACTCCATAAGGCAAAGTCATATGAGAAGTCAAGGGCTATGAGAAGGGGTGCTACGATGCAAGGGGTTACCCAGTCTGAAACCCAGGGGCCTCTGCTAAAATGGGACCCAAACTAATCACACTTTAAATTGTATTAAGGGGTTGTCCTGTACTATGGGATTGTCCCGTATTGCATCCCATTTTGAACCAATACAAGCCGTATTTTCATGTCAGGATTGAAATACAATTTAATCTGGACCGCATGACCAACGCCCCCCCCCCGGTTGACAAGTATACCATGGTAGAAAATAGCCCTTGGGCCTCTGACCATGTTAATGGACATCTGTGGAGAGACTGGGCACATGGGCAGGTAGGATCCAGATCTTCAGATGAGAAAGGAAATCAGGCGATGAGATGAGCCAGGATCAGGACGGGCAGAAGGGAATGAGGAATTCCGGAGGAATTCTCCTCTTCACATTCCTGTCTGAGTGGCTTCCTGTTAGCTGGAGCCCCTCTCCATGCCCCCCCAGCACAGCTGTGGGTTTCACGGTGAGGCAGCTCAGCCGGGGAATTACAAAATTACAAGTCGCCATATATTTGTGTCGCTATCCGTTCCGTTTTTGTCGTCCCTTACATCATTTTTTTGTATGGAATTGTTTGACATATATGCCTTCCTCCACATGTATCCTGTTTGATATTAACAGGGTACTTTATCATTACAGCATAAGCAATAAGCCTGTTTTTTTTGGGTTTTTTTAGCCGGAAAGTAAAGCTGTCATTTGTGCCAATGAAGTGAGTTTCGCATTGATGCTTTTAATATAGATTTCCAGTAAGCCGTTTCGGTGTAGCGTGTGTGTTTAATTTTCAGTTGGGGATCCCATTAAAGGGAGGGTGGCTTTCACCTCCCTCACAGCTCCATGACGTGACAAGCGGAGGTCCAGGCCCTGTTATTCAGCATCAGCTGGGCTTCTGATGCCGCTGTGGTTTGCAGCCCAGGTATAGGTGAACCTCCAGTGCATGTCTAGGCATGCAAGGCCCTGACTCACATTCTGCCCTGTGTTCTAGAACGCCGTGTCCTCCAGCACTGAGGCTCAAGCCGGCTGGTCACGTCATACCAGCTAATGATGCACATTCCAAGCTTATGTAATATCCTGCTTCGGTTTGCGAACGCACGTACACATGGGCTCACAAAGGGGGAAAGGGAACATCCCATGAGTTTACAGCCTGGCCTTTTGTTTGAACTAGAAAGGACCCTGAAAACAAAAGTGATTACTGAGCGAGTACCGAGCTCGCTTGAAACAATGTAGGCAGCCCTAAACGCAAAACTTCACCCGTCAAAAGTTGTTACACAGAGAGACGCAAAATATGACACTAATGTTTATGGAGGACAGGGGAGTAATTAGACTTGTTTAACTGAAATCTTTGCCGCAGCCAATCAACAGCGGTGATCATAACCACCACTCAAACCACGCGTTTGTGTATGGGCCCCCCATTGGCCGCCAACGGTCAGTGAGACCCTGGGGGCAATGACACGATGCACCAAACTATGTGACATGATGGGCTGTCGACCCTATTGTCGTGCAGCAGGCTAGATTTTGGTTCTGTGACATTTTCAGAGAAGACGCGAAAATGAGCATCTACACTCATGTGGCAGGGCATGCCATTACGGGGCAGCGTGTAGCTCAGCGCCTGTGATCGGAAGGTCGCTGGTTTGAGTTCCATCCTTTGCAGAGCAGTCACATCTCTGTCGGGCCCTTGAGCGAGGCCCTTGCCCCCCCTGAAATCCTCCAGGGTTGCTGGATAAATGATTCACCCTGCGCTTGGGGTCCAGGCTTTGCCCTTAGCTGTATATATGTATCTGTGTATGTCTCAAAGGAGAACATGACGGGTTATATGAAAAGAAGTATCACAGTTCTTTAGTGTTCATCCAGTCTCCATAACAAGAAACTGCAGTAAATGAGTAAAACCAGTATCTGTGTGAGATCCTGGAGCTCAAGCGACACATGAGAATGGCGCATGCAGAGCCTGCCATGGCCCCTGTTTGGGATTAAAGTGAATTCTCACGCAAGGAGCAGCTTCACCTTCAGGGCTCACCAGCCAGTGAACGGAATGTTCCGGATGAGGATGCAGCAATGCCGCGGTTAGCCGCCAGGCGACTACAGGAGACTCCGGAAACCTTTTCTGTGCGTCTTACCACGGGGAACAAAAAATGCAGGTAATAAGACTTTTTTGTGTTACTGTTATGGTAGTTGTTCAGGATAAGGGTAATCTCATAATTATAAATGTCAGATATAGCTCTGTGTTATAGTGTGGAGTATATTATACACGATCCAAACTCATTTCAACCTGACCACTACTCACCTGTTCGCCTTCTCCCTTTGAATGCAGTGGTGTCAGCAGGAGTTTGACATTGGAGGGGAGCAAATTCGTGGTACATCATGAAAGGAGGTGGTGTGATGGGATGTGTTGTGATGTAAGAGAGAGTTTAAAAAAAACTTTCTAAATAATAAAGATTTCATGATTTAAAACCAGACTAACACTGTTTAGGGTACGGTCTTGCAACTAAGCAGCTAAAAACTGATCCGTATGATGAAATGAGTTTGTCTGGTACAGGATCCAATTTTCGTTAGAAAGGCCTATATGTTTCGTCCATGGCTCTGCATGCACAGTGAATTGGCCTTTTGCAGATTGCAAAAATACTCATCTTGTTTAACAGATCGACATGCCGAATTTTACAAAAGATAATTTCCTGAGAATTTCCTGGCAACATCAGATGAATCTGAATAGGAAGTGGAACAGGAATATGCTGTGAGAATTCAGCAAGTCATTTTTTATTCGTTAAATCTGAAACCCAGTTCCTCGTTCAGAGGATGACAGGAAGGCAGGGACTCGGTGTGCGGCATGCAGAGAGAGCTACGTGGCAGGGCCCTCCCAGTGCTGACAAACAGGCTCTGTGACATTCAGGTCTGAACTTCCCGTACACTGCAGAGGACGCTCCGGTTTGGCTCGCGGTGCTGGTGGATCCCGCTGAGCTTGGGTGTAACCCGGTCTGCCTAACGACGGGAGCGGCGACGAAACTCCCTGCGTTTCTGCTGCTTCCCTGTCTCTATCCTCATTTATATTTAACTTCAGCCAGCTCCCAATTCCCAATGCTCAGATCTTTCAACACGCCCCTTTTGGCATCCGACCAGCTCACCTACTGTAAACAGCAGACCTTCCTCTGTATTCGCTACGGTCAGGGATACTTCATAGCACGAATACCTGCGACGAGTCCTGAAAAGCTGGCCAATGTGTTCCACAGATGGTTATATCACAGGTAGCCTGCAAAGCCTTTTTTATTGTCTTTGATGTGTTTCCGTTTGTAGCATTTAGCGACGGATTATCAGATCAGTTTCCAGCGTCAGTTGCAGGCTCATAAATCCTGGATTATCCCATACTCTACGAGCCAGTGAGATGCCCGGTGCCATCCTGATTACTGTTAGCCCTCGAGCTCCGGAAGGAAGCGTCTCGGTTTTCTCTGGAAAGTATTTGTGTGTGTGCAAAGTGGGAACAAAGAGCCCAGAAAAACCACCTTATGTTAAGCTGAGTTCCAGGTTTTTGAGTTTGCTCTCAGCAGAAATGTTTCGAAAAAGTGTCCACCAAAAACAGCAGAAGGGAAAAGATTATTTACAGAAAAATCACCTTCTCTATAAAGAGAACTGTGTTTAGCTATATTCTGTCATATCACCTTGCAAAGGCAATGTTCGTATAATTATGTATCTACAAAAAAGATATACCCATAAAAATTTTATACAGTGTGAGTCACGTCCGCTGTTGTTATACAAAGTCAGCAGGAGCCGGCATGGTTCACACTTTGATATTTCATGCCCTCTTGTCATTGGATCTCATATTTCATTTCATATGTAAAGGTCAGACGCGATGTGAAAGCCCCCCCATTAAAGGAGACGTGTAGGGCGGATGAATTGGGGGGCGCCCAAAAGTCTGAGCATGTGACAATCGTGCCCCCGCTGCTAAGATTGCCCCCGAGACGAGGGCCAGCTGGACGGGCAGAGAGATGGGAGAGAACAGAGAACAGAGCAGCTGCCAGCTGGAAAGAAGCAGAAGGACTCGTATGCTCTGGAGTGGCGTCCACAAGCGCCGCGTTCAGACCGGGTCCCCATCAATGCTCAGCTGGTCGTGGAAAAAGCCGATGGGGAATTAAAAGGGTTCATCCTGTTCTAGCGCAAAGTTTATAAGAGAGCCAGTGGGGCCATGCTTTGTGAGAGTCCTTCCTGAAATGGACAAAGAAGGCGTTGTGCCCTGTGTTGGGAGAGAGAGGAACAGCTAAATTTGGGGCAAAACAAAATCGGAGGTGGGAGGAGCAGAATGAGGCCCTGTCACTGTATACCGATGTGGCAACTTTACAGTCAAAGGCTAAAAGATCATGACTGCGATTATGAGATTCCTTATGCTATATCAAGGTCTCAATGATGCAAGTGGGGACTGGCTCCAACATCTTGTCTTAATTGCTTTATGGGTTTCAAGTTTGATTTTTTTAAATCGTTATCCTATTTCATTTATCTTTAAGTACGTCTGATAATTGCATTTTGGCCCAGTATGCAATAAACACTGTTTGGCAAACACATGTAATAGAGACTGCTCCAGTTAGACCAGCGGAATGGATTGGAATTAAAATTAGGAACCAAGAAGATTTCCTGTCCCCCCTGGGCAGGACGGTGCTGATCCAGTCATGTGACAGCAACCTGGACGTGAATCATAATAGCTGCCTGACCTCACTCCTGTGAAGGTACCATCAGTAGTTTGAGAGATCAGGGGCCTGTACCACGAAGCAGGGTTACTGGCTTATCGGGGTAACTTGTCAGATTTAAGGAAGTTTGGGCAAAATGAGTGAACGAATATGAAGTCCATTTATACTGTGGTACCTTAAATCCAACAAGTTACCCTCATAAGCGAGTAAGCCCGCTTCGTAGTACAGGTGACAGGTATACCTGGGTATCTCCATCAGTTTGTGTTCGACTTGCGGTAAAAGTCCTAAAACAAAATGAGTGACATCTGGTACTTTCCTAGGGAAATCGACGACCAACGGGGAATCTCTCTTCAGTGTGCAGCCAGTTGTAGTGTTTATTTCGCATTTCAATTTCTCTTTCACCCGGGTCACGTCATTGAGGGACTCTCGGTCTTTTCACAATGACACTCTCCAGCTGCCAACTGCACGTGTTGTTACAAGCACCGAAACTTGTGTGGCATTAGAGGGAAAGAGATATTGATAAAAACGGAACGTGGGCGTTGGTTGTGAGAAACACAAAAACTCAAAGGTAGACATTCTGGGAGCAGAATCCTTATTGGTGAGTTGCAACTGCACTGCAACTGCATCTTGACAAATGCGTTCCAGCTTGGCATTGACATTATGTGGCCAACGCCAAAGTTCAGAGTCCATTGATAACTGGCATTTTATTACATATGATACTTATCTGGTCCTGCTAACAGCACGTAGATCTTTAAAGAAAGATGAATCATCTCCACCAAAGTAGCTGATACCACTGTAGATGTGGCCCAATGTTGACACGCTACAGTCAACACACCAGTGTTTTTGTGCAGTGAGGAAAATCATTATGATTTAGACATCTGAGCTGGACAAAGAGCTAGCAGGCTGCGTGCAGCAAGAATCTTTTCTCAGCAGCGCTTCCACAATCTTCACAAAATATGCCCTACCATTCCCACGGTCCAGTCAATCATTACCTGTTTAACCTGGCTTCTTGCAGATTTTCCACTTGATCACTCCTCATGCCGACACGAACACTAAATGTGTCGACGAAGTAGATAAAAGTTTGATTTTTGAAAATTATTTTTCTGTACTGATGCTAATTTGAAGCTTAGCCTGCAGCTAGAGTCTGAATGTATTATTTCCTTGGTTGGAGACTCAAAAATGTTGACATTCAGCCATTGTTCTAATGAATGAAGATGGAATGGGAGATATAGAATTCCAATCATGCCCAGATAACATTACTCTTCTGTTCTATATATTAGGTGTTGTTCTTTCGTTGAAACATATTAGTAATAGTCTAAACATAGACACCCAGACACAAAAGTCCTATGATTCACACGCAGACACAGACATGTGAACGTCACACGATGCAGGCTGCGTTTTTGTGGGAATATTGGATAAACGGCTGGACCTCTGGGCAATTGGATATGTCCCGCCACTTCCTTGTGTTTATCCACGTCTAATTTGGAGCCAGAGTATGAGCCTTGTTCCCATAACACAACCCACACAGTCACAGGCTTAGCTTAATAAAAAAAACGCGTGGGAAAGTGTCCAGTGTCAGGGACTCATTAGCTCATGTTCCACCTCCTTGCCACACCTCCTCTGGCCAAAAACAGGAATAAATGGGACATGGGCCTGTGCGAATCCAGACCTTGTCCTCTGCAGTGCCCTTGGCAGCTCCTTTAACATTTATAAGAGAGTCGCAGTTGTAAAAGTCTCAACTTTTCCTTTTATGCTCCGCCAAATGCTTGCTATCATTTTAAAACCAAACAGAGGTGCATTTCCAAGAAGCATCATATTGCTATGATGATATAATATTCAATGTTCAACAAAACCCTGAAATGCCTGTGACATTTGCACCCTGGATTATGAGACACAAAGACCTTAGACACAGCAAACCTCTACTACCTTCATGAGCATGATGTCACTCTGGTTCATCTTTCAAAAAAGAGGAGACCACAAACAATCTGGGGCGGATCCATAAGTTCTCATTAATGTCATTAGAATTTGCTGAGGGGAACCCCCCATAATGTGAAATTTTGGGGGCCCTGACTATGCTAGGAAATCCATGTCCTGGAAATCACCTGAAAACATTTACGTCCTTTAGACCACTTTTGAGGAAAGCATTTCAGATCTTGAGAGATCAGGTATTCCTGGGTATCGCCATCAGTTTGTGTTCGACTTGCGATAATGACATGATCTTGTTTGTGTACCTACCAGCCCTACAAACAGGCCTGGAGATTGCGCTGGTCTATATATTTCACTGGTGATGAGGGGAGGGGTTCTCCTACAGTGTTTTGCAGATCTGCCCTGCAGATCATGAGACTAATCCACTCAAGAATCCAATTTAGCATTTAATGAGAATAAGCACTGAGCTACTTTAATGTGGTGAACACTCATAGATGAGGCATGTTGATATGGGTCCACTGGGAAAAGCCAAGATAAGAGGGTTCTCCATGGTGTTTTCAGTAGGTCTTAGCGTCAGGACAAGAATGTGTTTATAAGCAATGTGTTCATTCTGCACACTGATTGGTTGATTTTTACAATAAAGTGACCTTTAATAAAGTCACCATAGCAGATGGCTCACCTCTTGCATTATGATAAACTGCAACGTTTTGAACGGAATAAAATACCAAGCAGAAAATTCTTTAAAAGCGCCTTCATGGTGGTAACAAATGGTGGGATTCTGTCTGTGAGACTGAAGTTCGGGTCAACATGCTATGCATAAGTACATCATTATGCAGTGAGATTTGCGTAATGGTTTAGGGACTATCCTTGGCATTCACCAATCCCTGCAACGGATTCAAGTTAGCATGCATTAGAAAACTGTCCGGCTGCATATAGGGTTAAAAATGTTAAGTGAAAGGGTTCTGTTTGTATAAGAGCAGCTGATAAGTAAAATAATCATAAAAGTCAACTTCCTTTAGCTTTTTAAAGTCTCTCGGTCACATTGTGTTTTTATCCTCCTATGTTATGCAGCAAATCCATCACTCCCCCACCCAAGCCTCCTTGGAGCTCTAACAGAGCAGAGTCGGCATACTTAAACCATCATGTCAATGTGGACTGTGGAAAACTGGCCGCAATCCACCTCGGTTCCCAGCTCTCCGGGCCTCCGCTCCTCCTCGGATTCCCCCGGATCACGTTCGATCTCAGAGCCAACAGCCTCGTCTTTGAAGTCTGCGGGGGCCACCCTCCTGTTTTTAATCACGCAGAACACACCCTTGAAGGATGTGAACCAAGTCGTTGCTGTTCATTATCTTCACAGACTCCAGAAAAGGCCCTAAATCCTCCCATCTCACCACAAAATGTTAATATAGGTTCAAACAAAGCAGAAAGTTTGTTACTACTTTGAAAGCTAAATTAAACTCACTACAGCGCTAACTTTGTGTGGCTTTACGGCTGCTGTAGAAAATCTGCATCTTATCGATTTAAAACCTTAACCTGACCTTACAGCAAATAGTCAGCCTTCATGTAATCAGGTAAAAACATCCATGCATCCATTTTTCTACTTTTTACCCAGTACAGTGTTTCTCGGGGGCCTGGATCTTCACTTAGAAACATAGTTCAGCTGACACCAGCATAAACCCTCGGCCTTCAAAGAGTCAAGCTTCCTTTCCTTTACTGTCAGGAAATACCAGCATATTGTAAACAAGGGAGTGGTTTAGTATGATATTATTCACATTATAAACATTTATAACATGGAGGTGTTTTATAAAACATCTGTTAATATTATGGCCACACATGGTCTTTTATAAAACTCACCTGCAAGACCAGGTAAGAAGATACCGTGCAATATGCTGTAATGTACTGATTAATATTGACTTGACATTTATGGCATACAGCATTTTGTAAGATATCATAAAGCATAAAGTGGTACGTTCAACATAATGCTTTCCTGGATTTCTGTGCAATGCGGCTGCGTGTTTATTTTTGTGGAGAGGACTGCAGAGGGTGTGCACACCTCTGGGGAAAAGCAGGCAGATTTGACATCCTGTTTACACAGACAAAATCATCAGAAAATTCTATAACATCTTCAATAATAATTCTTTTTACAATGATTTGAGTTCAAGCACTAACATATTGTCTGGCTATAGAAAATGTGCATCTGATACATTAAAAGAATTTGTTTGTGACCCAAAGGCGTCCCTTTCAATGACATCACAGGGTGATGAGGGTAGTTTTTAACCTGAAGAAGTACGTTTTTCCAAAAGCTAATATTTATGGATTGATGTCAGACACTGAGAGATGAAGCACATAGTGAAATGACTATGATCAATATAGTATAATACCATATAGAATAATTTATCATCCTTAGCCGGTGAAGTTAAAGCCCAAAGTGTGCTATAAGGTATTCTGCCATCTATGCGCAGAAGTAGCTTAACATTTATAACTGCCAGTCATACTGGGCACTGGACAGTGAATCTCATAGCAAAGGAGTTACCAGATTAAATCAGGGCTTTTGTGATGGATTAAATTCACTGCACACAATGAGGCTGTAAATAAGTTGATTACTTCATAGATCTGGACATTGACATCAAAACAAAAAAGCATTCATTGAAGTCCAATTTAGCTGCATTGAAGCCCAATACGTCAAGCCTCTATTGTGTGTTTTTTAATAACTTTTAGTGGGAATTATCTACACGTTGACGTTATTTATCTGAGGAACAATGGAACAATCCTCCGGGAGCTACAGTCTGGTGATCTGATCAACTGGTGGCCTGCAAATATATTTTTTTGACAAATGATAAAAGTTTTGCATGTGACAAAACTGTACGTGGTAAGTCCATGGCCTCTGGGTCTCCATTACTCATCAGTTTAAAAATGACACCAACGCAGTCACGCTCCAGAAAACGTGACAATGAGCAAACATTGACCAAAACAATCTTTAATTGTTCAGAAGTTATATGTAGCCCAGTTCTGCCTTCGGCATATTATCTTCACTCGTGTTTTAGAAATATCGCTGGGCGTAGTGTGGATGGCAGCGAACTGACGAAGTAACAATGCAATTCATGCCTCTATAATTGCTAGCCAAATATGGCGCTGCATGTATTCCACAGGGAAATGATTCCTTCACCTTATTGCTTTGACTGCATCCTTAGGGCTCTATGGGAACATCAGGAACAGGGTTTGCACCTGGTGCTGTAAAATCACCTTCATAGTTCTAAGCTGATATATGACCACGCAGGACAATCACAGTCCTAAAGTCTCGCACATCATCGCTGCCCATATTCATTTCAGCCAGAAGCCGTCCTTCGACTTTCTCCAAATGTAAACCCACTCTGAAGTAGGAAGTGTCAGAGATAATTATAAAAATAATTAATACTTTTATTGGTCCCTGTGGGGGAAATTGTCTTTTTTATTCCTCCCTCAACTTGCTCTTTGTAGAGTAAGCTGTCTGTGAAGGGCAGCCACCTGTTGGGGCACCCAGGGAGCTGGGGGTTAAGGGCCTCACTCAGAGACCTGCAGACGTGCTGAGGCTGAGTTTGAACCAGTGACCTTCTGGTTACAGGAACACAGGCTTAGCCCACTGAGCCACACACTAGGCCTGCTGATGATACTTTACCTGATGGGACACAATTAACTTATTAACTGAGGTACCACTCAAGTACAAATCATCGAAAAATACAGTAACTGCATGAAATACATTCAGTTTCATTTTATTTATATAGCGCTTTTAACAACAGCCATTGTCACAAAGCACTTTACATAAAACAGGCCCGAACCCCACCAAGCAAGCCTGAGGCGTCAGCGGCAAAGAAAAACTCCCTCTAGCAGGAAGAAACCTTGAAAGGAACCTAGACTCGGAAGGGGATCCCATCCTCCTCTGGGCGACCGGGGAGCATGAAACAGTATTTTCATTGACATTAATTCCAGTCCAAATAGTTTTAAAAGTCCCAGTTGGTTCCATGTAGATATATCCAAGGTGTCCAGGTGAGGGTTCAAGCGGTGTAGTGCTGGCTCGGATCAGCTCAGTATCAGCTCGGAAGACAGAAGATGGAGAAGAGCGTTATTGCCCTACACCTAACCTCCGGCAGAACTACAGTAACTATGGGAGCCTGGCTAAAAGAGAGACCTGGAAGGAAGCACAGACATGAGGGTTTCCAGGACTTTTGGCATCAAACCAAACTACAGTACCGTGATCGGTGAGAGTGGCAGGACGACAGCACCAATCCCCCTTTCACCTTTAATCTCAAATGACCATGAACCTCCAGATTTCCCATTCACCTTAGAAAAGGGAATTTTACTATCCACAAGACTG
The DNA here is from genome assembly GCA_026781065.1 of Mormyrops boulengeri. Classification (NCBI taxonomy): domain Eukaryota; kingdom Metazoa; phylum Chordata; class Actinopteri; order Osteoglossiformes; family Mormyridae; genus Mormyrops; species Mormyrops boulengeri. The sequence goes on along the minus strand of JAODLD010000052.1, from coordinate 12,332,916 downwards.
ACTAAAGAGGTACGTTTTAAGCCTTGACTTAAAGGCAGAGATCGTGTCTGAGTTCCGAACACTAATAGGAAGTTATACATGAACTGTTATAACTGATTAACGATGAAAGAACGTGGGATCAATCTATCACTTAGTTTCTGGTTAATTAGTACATTAAGTAAGAGTGTACTACTACAGTATTGTGCCCCTTCAAGTGAAGTGTTACTGTTGTAATTGACACTGGATCACCTAGCGCTGTTCTGCAGTCACTTTTGAGGCTGTACCTTCTTCATGACTATCCTGTGAAGTGTCCATCTATTCCTGTATCGAAAATCAAGTCTTTGGCATCACTGGAATCTATGCTCGTCAGAAGTCTTTCATTCTGCTAATTGGAAATCATGCTAATATTGCTCACCTTTGTTGCTGCATTTCTAAGTGACTTCAAAATAAAAGTCCTTTTCCATTTGGTGTTTGCATTATTCTCTTCAATCCCTGTGTGTGTGTGGATTAGGTTTATATTACATTGTGGGGACCAAATGTCCCCACAATGTAATAAAAACATGTTTTTTACATTGTGGGGACCATTCTCCATGAATGGAGAGTCCCCACAAAGATATAATTACATATGTGTGTGTGTGGGTGTGTGTGATCCAGGTCCACAATTCCACAGTTGTCATTGCTGTAGAAGGGTCACGAGATCAAGATCAAAGGTCAAGCTTAAAATGTTGCACCACAGCTGAGAAACTGCAAATCACTCCAAGTTCATTTCCTCAAAATATCCACTCTTTACAAAGTATTCTGGTCCTCACTAACTACCCTTCTTATCTATTAATGATAAGTCACTAAGTTACTAATAAAAGGGAATATGATAAATTAGCTGTGAGACAAGGGTATTTTAGAATAAGAAGATTAAATATGTAAAAAATGTTACAATTTTGCACAAACATATAGTATCAGAACCAACCAGGTCAGCTTTCTGTGGTCCTTGTATAAATTCTCTGTGACTGACCCTGGGTAATGGTTAATGTTAAATTGTTTAAATCCTGAATGGTTACATATGATCAGGGAGATCCTTGGTCTGGACCAAATCATCATTTGTTATTTTTTAACATGCAGAAAATTTAAGATTCATTATCCCAAAAGGCAGTACTAAACTGGTTTCTGCAGTTGCTGTGTCATATACCCGTAAGCAACTTTTGCATTTTTGTGCTTTTCTCAGCATTCTTATGTGTGCAAACCTTTCCCTCTCCCAGCCTGTGTTTGCTTTGGTGATCGTCCCGCCTTTTTCTTGTTTTGATTTAAAACATTTTCCCATGTTGCTTCCTGCAAATGCACTATAGAAGGGAATATGTCAGTTTTCTGTCAATATTTTGAGTTTAACTTTGTTTTGCGTTTCTGGAATTTCCCTCGGTCACGTGTGAACAGCTGCTGGCGTCGATGCGCAGCCGTCGGACTGCTTAAACGATTAATTGTATTCACTCGCACAAAATAATAAATAATTGAGCAACTGCTGTAAATAAGTAAAAAAAAAAAAATGAATTTCATTAAATTTGAACATTTTGTAGCTTACAGCATTTCCTTCAATATCAAACAGTGAAAGAAATAAGACACAAGTAAGTGGTAAATGGTTCGTTTTTTTCCCCAGAAGAAAAATTGCATTCAATTATACGTAAACATGTAACTGTGCCTCTGCCATTTTATTTTCTCATATATGTAACATTTAACAACGTTAAACAGCAAACCAGGAACATACTTTAAAAAAAAATGTGTAGTCCAAGTCCAGACAGTCAAAGTCCAGACCAAGATTTTGTTTCAACCAAGCAGTTGGGTATAAAGAATCACAGTCACAGAGTACTCAACTGGTTGGTTGAAATAAAATACGGCATCAGCCATAAAGGGACTCTCTCTAGCCCTTAGCACGATCACGCTCCTCAGATTACAGGGATATGGCATGATAGGCACCACATGTTCTTTTATCAAAAAATCAGAAAGGCAACAATGAAAGGAGAACAACGAGTTTTGTATGATCCAATATGATAACACCGCTCTCCTACCCACGCACTGCAGGCCTTGCCAAACTTTATGAAATACACACCTCGGTTGTAGGTCATCCTGCTGATAAATTATTGCTTTACATGCAGCACTGTAGTTTTAACTACATATAACAATGCAGATAAAACTGAACTTTACCTTTGCATTTCGGTAAACATTGAATAGAATAGAATGCCTTTTTGTTATACATCAGCCATTTCGTGGTGGACATACAAATACTTTATTGCATGGTTCATTGCCCTTGAAACAATAAAAGCAATCGAGCTATTTTCATTTTACACAATACTGTTTTTCTTGGGGGTTTTGCCCAGCTGATATACCACAACTTCTGACAACATTGACTTGGTATTGAGTTTGAATATTGACTTATTATCCTGCACAATGAGCGCCCTCAAATGCGAGCAGAAATTTTCCACCCAAAAAGGTGAAAACTGCTTAACGAAATGTCGCTTTAAACAGAAGAAATGAAATAGATAATAAATATTGCCATTGTTAGTGTGGACTCACTACCCTGTCAATACAGGAGCAGCTAAAGGCTTTACCACTACACCAACATAATTAGAAAGTACAGGGTGATATATGGTAAAACAGAGCACCTAGAACGATTATGCTACTTTACTTTATGTACTTTAATTTAACCGTCTTCTTACAATGGTTAACATCAAGTTGGTATTTAACCCTGAATTCAGCAGCAAAGGTCAGGTTTCTGTGACCCAAATTTTAGTCCAGAAGGTTCTTCAGCTTCATTCGAAACACACAAACCCTTTTAGCTGTAAGTCGCTCTCCACCCCCAGTAATTATTCTGCTCACACTAATTCCAGGAGATACAGCACCTGGGTCCCTGTATCAGCAATGGGGTTAATGTGTCCGGCAACAAATAAGCATTTTCCAGCTCTTACTGTGGATATCCTAATCTAATAAATGAATATTTTAAAAATCTGTCACTCCATGTTAGACGGTAAATTTCCTAATAAGCGATAGATTCGGAAATGTCTTTTCACTGTAGGTAGGGCCGTCATGTAGCCAGGTAGTAAAATTATGAGTGTGAACACCCATCAAAATTTGCTTCCCCCCCCCAATCAGCAAAATGCACTGATGGCTGCAAGACCCCCCATAAAGTTCATTTCTGGCTACAAGCCTTGGGGTAGCATGTTCAGATAGTGTCAAGCACTTAACTTGAATGCAACTTTGTTCACATTCTGTCAGTCCCATATAGCATGTAGCTTGGTCTGCTACACCCCTGTACGTGTCAGCAGAAGGTTGCTGGTTTGAGCCCCGCCCCAGCGCAACAGTCATGTCTGTTGGACCTTCAGCAAGGCCCTTAACCCCCAGCTCCCTGGGTGCTGCTACAGGTGGCTCCCATCTGCTGCTTGGAGAGCCAGGATATGGGGGAGGGGAAATAGAATTTCCCCATAGGTATCAATGAAGTATCATTATTCTAGAAATTGATCAGGCAAGTAGCAGGCCAGCCTGGATCCTTTGTTGTTGCTGATGCAAAGGTAAATAGAAAGATATTATCGATCCTGATGGAAATTTAGATGAACGTGGGAGGTGTGGGAGGTGTGTGGGGGGGGATACTTCCCCTGACGGTTTTTGCAGAATAAACAAACACAGGTGGCAGTGCACATTCCTTGGAGCAAGCCCGGGCCTGCCGTGAGCCACTCTCCATGGTCACACGCTCGTGAGTACATAGACATCCCCACACAGGCATTCTGATCTGTAAAGCTGGGACAATGGAGGTCTGGGCATCAGCAATGTGTCACATCAAGTTCAAATGACCAGCTTCATCAATGAAAAAGATGTGTGTGGAGAATCTGATCAGCATGATCCAGCCACTTCCTGACTCAGCCTATGCGGTCACAGGCTAAACAACACTGCTGTTAATCACAAACAGGCTGATGCTTCCCAAAGGTATGCGTAATAAAAAGATAAGAACATTTCAGTTTAAATAAAGGGAAATGAAGCAATACTATTTCATAAACTAGAGCAGTGTTTCCCAATCCGGTCCTCGGGGACCCACAGACAGTCCACATTTTTGCCCCCTGTCAGTTTCCTGAGGGAACGAAAATGTGGACTGTCTGGCAGGGAGCTCAGCGGTAGCAAAAACACAGACCAACTGTGGATCCCCGAGGACTGGATTGGGAAACACTGGACTCGAGGCTCCAGTCCCTGTTAGAAGCTCTACCTTCAAAATAACTAGTATCTAAAGCCAAACAGGAAGTCTAATCCAATCTAATAACAGGGTAAAGATCCGATATTTTATATGCAAACAGTCCTAGCAAATGGTAGTCATATTCTAGCTGTATAATTTGCCAGGGTGACCTTCTCAGGTGGGAAAACTAATGTTGTGTCTGATCTATTCGAAGGTTTTACCACCCTAAGGGCTGAAATGATAAGATTAAATGACAGTAAATCAATAATGGAAAGCAAAATTCATTAGACATTTATAGGTTAGACCTGGACACTTTTCTGTCATGCAGATCACAGGAAACATAACAGACCGTGTCATAAAGCTTCATGGCTTTCTTTCAGTTAGGTTAGCCTAAAGGACCCCCCGACTGTGAGTCATGGGAAAACCTAAGCGTGTGTGCCAGAAGTACACTGATATGGGTGCTCTGAATGTATTCTTAGTCACATTCCCCATTGCGTTGTCCCAGTTCAGGTTCGGCATACTGCGAACTACTCTTACAGGGGAAAAATGGGGGGGGGGGGAGGGTAGGGGCTGATAGAGCATTATGGGAAATATGTCAGCAGAGATTTGGGGGTTAGATCCTTCAAAAAAACAAAAATCTGCATAACATGCTGTTATCCGACCTTTAATTGTATCCCAAGGCTGCTTGTTGGACCGGTTGATAAATGAAACCATTCAAATTTCATTTTTGACAGAAACCGCCAAACAAGGCTGAAGGTTAATGAAGTTCATCTTACCTGCAGCTTCAGGAGGGGAAAAGTGTTTCCCATATAAATACAATAAGCTTCGTCTCTGTGCCTCATGGCATTTTAATGCCTCATCGCATTTTAAGTCATATGATGTGTTTGCTTAAGATGGTTCCTTATTCATTTGACACTTTTGTCCAAAGTGACATAGAAGTCAGGCAAACAGTCTATTGCAAATATACATGCGGTCAAGGAGTCAACTAGGCCTAAGTGCGGCTAGGCTGAATATTGGAGCAGGAGCAACAGAACAAGCTGTAACAAGGCAAGAATCTAATGAGATTATTCAAGAGCCAGAAATTCAACAGAAGAATTCCGGAAACGTAGAGAGGCATCAGGCTAGTAGAGGAATTATGCAGTACGAGCATCAGTGTTTGCTTTTTAAATAATGTATAATCAGACCCTTTGAACAAGAAGACATTTCAAAGTGCAAGTGCAATTGATTTCCCCACATGTAACTACCGATGCAGTTAATGTTCTGTGTCTCCTCTGATCTCCGCTGTCATTCTGTTAATCTGCTTTGCTCCATCAGTCTGTTCCCAGCAGCTCAGCACTCCGGCATGCGTTTGTTTGAAGGGCGCCACTGAAACATAATGACGATATATATCCGATAGCATGATGACACTTGCACTGAATCGGGTCTCATTTCCCGCTCATGCTAAATGAACTCAGGCGAAGGACCAAGTGATTAAAAACCAACGGTCATTGAGATCTCATGACCACATCAAGATGTAGAAAATACATCAAGTTGTTGGGGTGTTTCTTTTGTCTTTCAACCACTACACGTTAAAGACGAGATCTCCTGACAGACCATGGGGCCCTTCCAATCTGAATAATAGATAAATAGGTATCAAAGAGTTCCTCCCAGCCTTCTGAAGGCTGCCCAACAGTATCTGGTTTCCCACGCAATGTTTCCGAGGCACATTTCAAACTATGCGATACTTCAGGGCACTGGCGGTCTTTTATTTCCAGCCTGGCAGCACGGGGTGAATTACGACAGGATAGTTTAAGCTGACGGGAAAACACAGCCGCAGATGGTACCCTGCTATGGCGGCAGCTAATTGTAGCATGATGATGTTATTTAGCAATTATACATACGCTCTAAATAAACTACAGTGCATACAAAGGCTAACTGCTCTGTTTTGCTACCCTAGTCGTTTAAAAAGACGTAGCATATTAGCTAAAATTACACTGAGAAAACTGCATTGATACTAAGTGCCAAAGGCACTAAGCAGGTAAATTTACTTCTCATCCATATATTATTAACACAGATGTATTTTTACTTTTGTTTTTTTCAACAACAAATGCAAACACACAACAGCACGGAAACAGGGACTGCATGCAGAATGTCATGGACAGGGATTGACATAACTGGTACGCAAGTACGCATTCACCTTTTAAAGAGTTACGTGCGGCTATCGATTGTTGTAACAGTGTGAATGCATGCATGATTTATGTGCATTTGCGCCGATATGACAAGAAATTATCGTGCATTTATTGCAGTACTGCAGATTTGTACATATGTATGTACATAAACTGAAATTAATGATAACAGGATACCATATGCTTGCATTTTATTAGTATAATAAAGTGATTAGTAAAATAAGTGATCCTTAAATCCCGTAAAAAATATGTTCAAAATGGATACGACAGACCCATTCATTGATATTATTTGCTCAAACTAAGACACACATATTTCATTGACTATAGTTTAAAACACACGTAACACATTCATTGACTCAAAGTCGCATGCAGGCCCCATGCAGAAACCAGCCCCTCCCTCTTTAAAACTTTGTGTCAGCTGACTTCTGGGAAACGTTTCTGTTTTGTTGCTTTTTAAAGCTCTAGGGGGCGGCTGTTGCTAGGGCAAGGTCGATGAGTCTGACCAATGAGCAGCAACCTTCTGTGATCCTATGCGTCCGTGGTTTGCAGCAGCTTGCAAAAGGAAAGGCATCTTCGTTGCTGGTCTTGTTCAAATAAATGTGTAAAGAATAAAGCAGATTAAAAAAATACTTGTTCTTAGTTTTTGACATTTGAAGTTACTTTGGTTTTTAAAACTAGCTGACAATCCTGGGATCTGACAATTCTGTCATTTCAAACTTCAACTGAAAGCAGAATTTACCGCCACAGATAGTTTCTTACCAGCATGCACAGCTTTTCATATGTGCAGCATTTTCCCTCGAAATGTTAACTGGAAAAACAGAGGGTCCAGTCAGAGCCGCAGGTCAAACTGAATCTTGGAACGACAGAGGAATGTCTGTCAGTGACTTTCCTAAGTTTGGAACTTTTTTGCATTCCTGTGGCAAAGTGTTTCTTCCTCAGACATCAAAAAAATAAATAAATCTTCAGATATTGTACTGGAATAAGAGAATGTGAGAATGTTCTGGAGAGCTGTGCACTTGATGTGTACACATAACCTCAATGGCCGGTTTGTTAGATACATGTGCTCACTAATGCAAACAGCCTGTTCCACAAAACAGGGAATCATGTGGCTGTAACTAAATACATGCTACATGCAGACACATTCAGGCGCTTCAGTTACTGTGTGGATAAGCATCAGGACGCCTAAGATGCCTTTTAGATGCGCTGCAACATGATGATCATGAGGTTCAAGCACCTCAGAAGCAGCCGACCTCCTGACATTTTCACACACTGCAGAGTCTGGAGTTTACAGGCCAATGGTGTAATGAATAAAGAACGCCCAGTCAATGGCATTTCTGTGGCTGGAAATACATTATTAATGAGAGGAAGTCATTCGAGCTTACAGGAAGGCCCAGCGCAAAAATAACAGCTCAGCACATCAGTGGCGTGCGGAGAAGCTCCTCTAAACACAGAACTTGTCTACCCTCAAACCAAAAATGGGCCCTACATGATATTTGCTAGCTGCATGCAATAAAATGGCCACTAAGTGTGCATTCCATACTGACACGAGATCCAGCTTCACACGCACACATCTGTGACCTTTGACCTGTTTTTAAAAGTCTGATATGGAGCTTCTTAGTTTCCTTCGCATCCATTTTCCACACATTCCCAGCCAACCATCAAAGTCGGCGGCTGGGGAGGCGACTGTACCTGTGATCGTATTGTGCGCCCCTCAAACGGCTTTGGTGAAACATACCGCTTTCTTCACATAAAAGGCACCGACAGCACAGGCTGAGGTCTACTGAGGGATAAGGCACAGGGCTGTGTGTATGTAAGGCAGTACGCTTGCGAAGGCAGCTGTGCAGGCCAGCACTTGGACAGTCTTAGCAATCTGCTCCTATTCCATGAAGCACTCTGCACCGAAACTGCTATTCTAGCTTCTAAATGGATTTGCTATACAGACCTTTTTTTTTGTAAAACATGGAAGCTCATACACAAAAGCTCTATAAATAAGGACACAAGCACAATAACACCATTTTTACAGAAGACAGTCATATAAACTCCTTTATTTTCCTAATACCGAAATGTTCATCAGCAGCACAAATTAATGAAATATATGCAGAATTTCAGAGTTTTACAAAAACAACGACACACTCAGTAACTGAAAGCTGAACTCCTGTAAAGTGTGGAGTTATGTTACTGCTTAAAAATTATTAGTAACTCTGGATGAGATGGAACAAGAAGAAATTCCTTGCTAGGTATGTTATTTAGCGTATGACAAAAATATCATCTTAAAATCCCATAACTGTGCCCTATCATTTAACTATTTAAACTAAGGGAAAAAATCTATTGTATTTATTGCTTAATTATATTTATTAGGTACGCATCTAAAGACTCAGCCCGTGGCATATTTCATTTTTACAGATCCTGCCGGTTTACTGTAACTGACTATTGTACAAAGGATATCCAATCCCTTTAATTATTAAACACTGCTGACGCACCCGATGTCCCTCATTCTCACTGAGATGGAGGATCCTGGGCCCAAATCGAGACCAGAAACAAGATCTGTGTCCGGTATCCCATTCATTCACACAAAGGCGGAACCGAAAAGCCAGCGATTAATGAGGAAACAGTGTGAAAAGCACCCTGGGGCCACTTGGATGCTATACTGGGAAGTCTCACTGCAGCCTGTCGGGTCACATGCCTCATCCTATAGCCTCACGGGGTGACAATTATTTCATTGAGTCCCACCCCAGCCTTGGCGGCAAGCTCAGAGGATTGAGTAGCCTGCTTGACGATCAACAAATGTCTTTGAGGTCTGAGGAAATTAGGGAAGTCAGTCCTGACTGAGTTCCAGTAAGAGGTTTCGACCTGAGACCGAGATAAAGACAGTCTGAACATGTCTGAGATGAGTTACATCATCAGATAGCTGCCAGCTCTTCCAGCAGCACTGTCCTCACTAGTTCAGGCTGTCCGGCCAATTTTAACTGTCCTGGTGATAGACCATTCATACCTCATGGATCATAGTAAACAGGATTCACGCATGACAGAAATAAATACTATTCCCGGCCAGTATTCCTGTGCAGGATGTGACGTCACGGATACCTCCCTCCAATCAGGGTGTGGCGAACATGACAAGGTGACAGGCCAGTCACCTGGGAGGAGATCAGCCTATGACTGAGACAAGATGTTCTGACTATTGTTTCAATATTAAATATCCTCAGTCATACTGAGGCTGTTTCATGTTTATTGTGCAGGAAACATGTGATTTGCTCTGGGGCCTGCTCCTATTGTATGTGTGTGTGTGTGTAGCTCGCGATCCTGGTCCCACACCTGCTCCGCACGGCTTCCGCACATCTGCTTTGCGATGGTGCTTGTCACCAAACAAAACCTTAGCGGATGTTTCCTCTTCTTTACCATGTTTGCCCAGTTTATACCCATATCCCGGATGTCTTGTGCTAACATTCTGCAGCTCCCATTGATGTGGCTCCAGTTCAGTGCATTTGCCACATGCATTGCGTGATTATGCCCGGGATTACCTTTCCACAGAAGTGGCAGCTGACGGCAACACTGCAAACCCGGTGCAAAATAGAGCTGATTCTGGCAGATCCTTATTTTTGTATTAACTGCCATAGCAGATTAAGAAAGAACAATGTTCATATTATACACATTTACATACGCAAAGCAGTTTGTTTTGCACCTGAAAACATTTGTTTGTTTTGCTGCAGGTGGCCGCATCTGCGTGACCTCTGCATTATATTAAACCTGAATTCAGTAAGCAAATATGTCTTGCTTGGAAAATATTGAAATTTATTATTACAATATGTCTTGCGTGAGTTAATGAAGCGCCAAGACTCATGACGCTAATGAGCTAACTGGCTGTATTTATGCTGGCAGACATCAAATAATTGTAATGTGCACCCATTTGTGGTGCCGTGAGGCGTCCGTGTCCTTGTCTGAGAGTCTGATAAATTGCAGAAGGAAGGAATAATGTCTGCATGCGGCTGCAGGAGTATCTAGCCAAAGCTAATCAGACGTGAGCAGCTGCCACCAGCCGTCAAAATATCTCTGTCTCTGTCTTCCGGAAAGGCCTATTTGCAAATTTCCATAGTGGTGCATATCAGTGCCCGATTAGATGCACCACAGCTTCCTTTTCCCAAGCTCCAAACCTCCTGAGCCACAAGCCGAAGGTCTCTCCGGCACTAGAACATGTGCCGCCACCTGACTGTCACCATCTGCAGCAGACACGTCACGGGCCTGGAGCGTCACGGGCCTGGAGCGTCAGGGGCCGAAGCCCCGAGTGAGTCCGAACGGGCCCCGCATGACATGTTTAGCTCCGGTGTTTTAGCGACCATTCTGTACCCCTAACCCCCACAATGTAGGAAAGTTGACTGCAATAGGCTGCTCTTTGATAGCTCATCAAAAGTCAGGGGTTCCATTCTGCTAAAAACCAGCAGTGCTGATTTGCATCCATACAAAATTTCATGGACCAGTAAACTGAGGGGCATGCCAGTGATGTAATAAGTTTTACCGTTCCGGATGCGTATAGAATTGGAGTTTATTAGGAGCCATAAAAAACTGAAAATAGATATATTAAATACTATATTATCAGCGTTACATTATATTATGTGTTAACAGCGTTACATTATATTATGTGTTATCAGCGTTACATTATATTACGTGTTATCAGTGTTACATTATATTTGGAAATGAATGAAGCCCTCAGCAGATTTCCCTTTGTTCCGTGCCCAGGCAGTTAGGATCCACCGCTGAAAGTCCACCAGGTTACTGTCATAAATGAGCTAATTACACTCTTCCCAAAACGTATTTCCCAAGTCTAATGCCATCACTGTGTCGTCTGCCTTCACTTCCTCTTTCCCTTATCAGCTTGCACCAAATGGAAAAGTCTTCGAGCACATCTCCAACATTTCCATAGCTGGCCGAAACAATGCCTGATTTCGCTCTCTCTCTTCACAGAGGTAATTTCCAGCCTAGGAAGAATGAAATCCTCTTCCTGCAGAACCTGCGATTGTCCCCCTTCGTCACATCATATCACAAAAGACAGCCACGCAATCCCGCATGGCGCCATCTTGGGTTTTCACAGCATTTGCTATGACACGTCTCACCATAAACCCAGAGAAACCCACCACTTCGAAAATAGAGCAGGTAGCTGAGAGCGGTGGCCGCCCCCAGGGATGTTGTTGAAAAGCAATAGTTTCATCATGTGTTCCCTGACACACGTCTTGCTTCAAACATGACTCTGCATCCCTATCCAAGAGCTGCCACCCATCTCTCATTTTACAGGATTGTCCCAAATTGAAAAACAAAATGCTGTGTCCCATTTTGAACCAATGCTAGATGCTATTTGTCCTATATTTTTGTGGTTGGGACAAAATACAATTTTATCCGGACCTTATGACCGATTCCCCCCAAATTTTTTTAAGCCATTTCGGGATCTTTAGCCTACATGTTGCCTTACGTAATATATACGATTGGAGTTTGTGTTTTGTTGAAATTACTTTGTCAAGAATAATTTTCAAGCCCACCTTTGGCTAATCCTAATACAGGTTACATAAAATCTGTCTTCTAACCACTTGTCCAGTGTTAGGTTACTGAGGGTCTTGAAGCCTATACAATAACAATGAAGACATTCTATTGCATGCAAACAATAGAAGTAAGACTGAATCAACTGATTCTGGAATTATGAGTCTACACAATGAGCCATTATGCTCAGTCCCCGATACTGATGAAAATCAGCTGTTCTTACGCAGCTGAGATTCCATAAAGGTGAAAGTACTGTACTGATATATGAACTGTTGATGTCTGCTTACCTTATCTGAATGACAGCCATCATCCCTAGGAGTTGTCTGAAATACCTGAGGGCTACACGTATGGCACTGTGAGGTTTTCACTCAAATCGAGCTTTTAATTCTGTTGAGCAAGAGTTGGACGTGTTGTTACCTGGGCTTAGATTTATCTGCCAGAAGGTGACTAAAATGTTACCTGAAGCTTTCAGTATTACTGTAAATGGGTCATTTTGACATTGGTCTGCAGTCTGATCTTATGTTTGGTGATGCGCCTTCACCCTGGATGTTCCCCACAAAGCTTTCTGCTTTTTTCTCGCAAAAACTGCTTTTCAAAAAAGAAAACAACACTGACCATCATCCAAGACGCAGTGGAAGACAAACCCACAGTTTAAAGGCTAACCGTTAGCCTTTCTAATCAAAAGAAGAATCGCTTCCCAAAAAAATGACACTGACGTGAAACTAGCTAGCTGTTTGAGAAACACCTGGCCCTGCGTGCTCAGAAACGATAACCGAGACATGCAACGGGGTCGGTTGCGAGAGTGCCAGCTGACCAGAAACAGCTACTTTACGACATGTTCCCCAGCTTCTGTGAAATGCTGCCTATGTTCCGTTTTCTAACACGAAGTTTCATTTTAATCAAAAAGGTTTTCCAGTATAGCTAATGGAGATGGAACAAGCAGACAGTTTCAAACATTCATATGAGACCCATCTGATCTATATATATATATATATACACACATCTACACACAACATATTATATATACGCTGTGTTTATTGTGCTTTATAAATGCCTTATAATGCATTATGAAAGGGGTTTATAAATAACTTAAAACATGGCCTTACATAAACTGTTACCAAATTTATTAGTGATAAATACTTTTGGCACTATTTTCTAAAATGACTAAATGACATGTATTTTTTTGATGTATTGATGTATTTTTTCTGGATTGGATTGAGAATGGACATAAGCGAACACTTGAGTGGATAAATTCAGTGACCATTGAGATGATCCCTCCTGTTTGGCTGTGAGGGAGGCTGTAGATATCCAGGCGTGCTCAGGTATGACAGAAACTGTGAATCATGGCACATCACGGTTCAGTGGCATGGCGATCATTACCAGTGACATGCACAGACATTTCAAAAGGTCGGGTGCTGCAATGGAGGGCGTGGCCAACAGTACACTCAGTACATTTTCCCAGGGTAGGGCTTTCGATACATTTTCACGATCAGGAGATTTTGCATGAAAATGAAAGGGGTGGGGGGGCTTCAGGCAGCCCCAGCCTCACCCCCTGCATGTGCCTGTGAAGAAGCACATTTTCTCAGAAACTATTTTAAAAAATTAACCTAAAACAATGCAATGAGACATCCTTTGCACCACAAGTAGAAATCTTGACACAGCTGTCAGAGAACTGGTTTATTGTTTTAAATGAGCTTAAGTGGATTGTTCTCAGTGAGGCACATGTCAGTGTCAACAAGATACAAACTATTATGGCTTTACAGTATATTGCCGGTGACATGGCTCAGCATAGCAGCGCCCAGTAAGTGCGCTGAGCATGCTGGGAATGTGGTAAATACTTCTTGTATTCCTTATTGTTGCCTGCATCATATGTGAACCCTGTCCCGCCCTCTTTTGTCTTTAGCTGTTGTATAAATTACCCACCGTGAATGAACTTTACAGTCTGACCTCGCTGTGTTTTCGGGTTACGTGTGGGTAGGTGCCTGTGTGGTGCTTGCATTAGATTTTTTAAAGGATTAGTAAAAGGGTGTTGTCGATGTTGTCTTGCAGCCTTCTCTTACCCCAATGTGATTTCTCGGCCTGCCAGATGCAACAGTATTCACAACGATGTGAGTTAGCTAGATATCAGCATTACATTGTTAGAATTAGCTGTATAAAGTAATCTAACTAGCACAAACATAAAGCAAAGGATTAGATCATTTTTTTCCACTATGAACGCAGATGTGGGCTGAAATTCTCTTCTCTTTTTTGCCCCAACACGTCTATCACAGACAGACCTACACTTGCAGGTTGACTCCTTTCATTTTATGGAATTAACTGCTTTGCATTCTTTGTATTCTTGTGTCAATGGAGGAAGTGCACATGTACAGCCAAGAAGCTAAAGTGTGCTCGTTTGCGACTTTATCAGAGAATGACAGACGTTCTTAAACATTTTTAATATCTTAAAGACTTCTAGCAATGTTCAAGAACGAAAGCAAAACATTAATGCTTGCACTGTCCAAATGGCTTGAGGTTATGTTGTATTCTGCGCAGGTGAAGGGGAGGCTACATTTTTAGCATTAAAAAAAACACGCAAACACATCCTGAGATAGGAGGTGGGTGTAACCTATTTCAAAAGAGCCACATACTTTGTCTTCAGGTCTGAACAAGTTAGCAGTTACAGTATGGAAAGGCAAATTATTCAAACCATATCTGGAGTCTTTTATTAGCTTTATGATTTTTGTCAGTTATTCCGACCCAAGACTCTTGCAGGACATTCTGTAGGTCAACAGACCTACTTCCTTAGCCACATTAGCAGTAACCTTGGGGCCCCGATATCAGTTGTGTGAGGGCTGTGCACATGCACAGTGCCATCCATCCCATCAGGCAAAAGAGGCGGCCGCCTAGGGCACGATCCTCTGAGGGAACATTGACTTAGCAAGTCAACTATGGGGGGGGGGGGCAACATGTGGGTTTCAACCATGCAAGTTGCCTTAACAAGAGGTTCGCCATACATATTCAACAAAGCCCAGCTTCTTCAATCAGTCAAGCTCTTTTTGTAAGGGCACGTCAAGGTCAAGGTTCAACCATTTTAGTCATCTATCTTCCAGCAGTTTATCCAGTACTGGCTCACACAGGCCTGTACCCATCCCCGACTACACAGTAGCAGGGCATGCACGTCTGCAAAGGTGGAGTACATTGAAGGATGACATCATTGTGCGCCTTGCTTTTAGAAAATGACATCATTTAAGCCTATGAAACCAGGACTGGAAATAAGCTGCTGCTGGCTGGTAGCTGAAACAATTGAGGAGGTAGAAGACAATACGTTATACAAAATTATAATAGTGGATTTTTCCAAAGAAGAGAGAAAATGTGTTTTTAAATGACAAAAAAACTGTAGTAATGAGTCACTTCAAAGTTACTTCAAAGTTACTAGTCATTTAATCTAAACTGCGGGAGATCCTACCCCTTCTACCTCTATGAACCAGCCTCCTTTGAATTAAACATACACTTCTGTCCAGACTCTGTCTGAACTAAATCCTGCAGGCTAATATCTACTTATGTGGTAATGTTACGGGTAACTCCCATAACTACAGACCTGGATTTAGACACTGTGTTTACAGCACGTTTGAAGACTGTGCCAGGCACTCTCCTGATGGTAAAAAAAATTCACATGACATAATGTCTGAAGTCAATATTTTTGCAACACTGAATCCTTGTGGGTTTCCACCCAAAAATAGATTCCTTTTTCTTTGTCATTCTAAAAAAAAGTGACATGATAAATGGACATTTTTTTTGTTAATTGCATATTTATCATATTGCAATATTTACAAAATTGTCTGTATTTGAATCTTTTCATTCCAGTATATTTTAACCAAGAAGCTTACCATTTCTTATAGGGTCCCTTTAATTCCCCACCCATATTTGAGCAGCAAATTCAAGACTGGCCAGAGAGGGGGCAGTGTGCAGTTCAGTAGGCTAAGCCTCTGTGCCTGTGAGCAGAAGGTTACTGGTTCAAGCCCAGCCTCAACACACCTGCGAGTCCTTGAGCAAGGCCTTCAACCCCCTGGTGTGCTGCTCTGGGCTGCTACCCTTCATAGACAGCTTGTTCATGGCTACAAAGGGCAAGTTAGGAGAGGTGTAATGAGAATTTCCTCAGGGGGATCAATAAGGTTTCGATTTACTTTATATTCATTTTGTTTTCCAGTTAATAGTTATGTAACCATGGAAATGAATCATTTGTTTTTTCTGCCTTGTTTTGAATTCATCAGCTGTTTCACAAGACTCTCACATGGATTGACGTATTTCAGCATTGCGACGGACGCCCTAGTCATTCTCTCAGCTGATGCCATCAATGCAGCAAGTAGCAGGGTGATAAAGGGCATGGCCTTGTCTCTTCTGCTCTGAGTCCCAGAAGGAGTGATACCTTTTATCTGGTGCTGCTGTCTGTATAAGTTTGTCATTTGACTAGAGGCAACTTTTTGCTGATTAGCACAAACAAGTCTAAAAGAGACCCTCTCTTTTGGTCACTATACAATGTCAGATAAAAGGATACTGCAAGGGTAAGGATTTGTCCCCCAGGTATAAACAACATTCATGTACCCCCAATGCTACAAAAATGTTCGTCAGAGTCCATTTCTGTACCTTAAAAGGTACATTTACCTACAGCTAGGGTACAGTTACCAGACCCTTAAGGGTACAGCCCCAATGACAAGTAATTGTACCCACAAAGGTATAAAATGGTATTTTTTTTCTCACAGTGTATAACAATAATTCAATCATTTAGTTCAATTGCTGGGTGGTGTTACAGAAAAGTATTTTATCCATTTTGGCCCCAATATTTTAAAACAGGATGCCTCAGCTTAGTGGTTTTCATACATGGAATATGATGGATGGATGGTTGGATGGGATTTAAAAGCTTTTAATTTAATAAAAGTTAATAAGAAATTATATTAACATTAATGTTAAGGCTCAAATGTTTCATTGCGAAATGTCACAGAACATATGATCAGGAAGGCCACGATGTCTTAACTTGGGGTTGCTGTTGAAAAAACATCTTGCTTCAGCATTTCAGACACGCACGTGTCCGTGGCAGCATCTGTTTTCCGTGTCTCGAGCATAAGGACGGTGACTGTATCTTTGTTGTTTTGCTCATACGGACACTCTACCCACTGGACCCACTGGCTACGGAAGTGTTATAATGCAATGTCCGCCATATTGTACAATTTTTTTTGAGGGTATCAAGTATAAATACCAGAAGGAACAAAAGGCGAGGCTGCGTGGTGGTTAACGCTGTCACCTCACACCTTTGAGACCTGCATTTGCGTCTCCACCAGGGTTCCGTGTGTGGAGTTTGCATGTTCTCCCCATGTTGTTGTGGGGTTTCCTTCAGGTACTCCGGTTTCCCCCCACGGTCCAAAAACATGCTGAGGCTGACTAGAATGACCAAATTGCCCATAGGTGTGAGTGACTGGTGTGAGTGTGCCCTGCGATGGGTTGGTGCCCCATCCTGGGTTGTTCCCTGCCTTATCCCATGCAATGGGTTGGCGCCCCATCCTGGGTTGTTCCCTGCCTTATCCCATGCAATGGGTTGGCGCCCCATCCTGGGTTGTTCCCTGCTTTGTGCCCTGCGATGGGTTGGTGCCCCATCCTGGGTTGTTCCCTGCTTTGTG
>JAODLD010000052.1:12299525-12309651 GCA_026781065.1 Mormyrops boulengeri | reverse complement strand
TAAGATGTTTTATTTCCTCCAAAGACATAGAAAATCACAAATAACCTGAAATTTTCCTTGGGTCTCAGGAGGATATCGCCGGTGCCAGCAGTGCCGCACTATTTTGTAAGGCATGCACTGGCCAATCCTGTAGCACTTCTCTCATGAATATTAATGATACATCTCCTACCACCCAGTAAAAAGGACATTTGCTGCCGCCCCCCCCCGCGCACGAGGCAACACGGCTGCGTCTACCAGCAGAGCTCCCGAGCCTCAACTCGCGGTCTTCCAAAGTTTGGGAATACTTCAGTCATGACACCTTTTCTGCACCTCTATTGTAGCTGACGTCAATGGCGCTGTTTCGGCCGTTTAATATTTTCTGTTTACTTATTCTGTCATGTAAGACTGAGACAAATTATCCTTTACGACTACTCTTACTGTAGCCTAAATCGTTCCTTGCTCACTGAAGTAAGCTTTACTATAAGCTACCTTTGCTAGTGTTTGTTAAAAACATGTTTCTCTAGTTGTGAAATCATTCCATGTTTTAGCATCTATTTCAACATTAAAGTCAAATTGGTGTGCTGAAATAATTACGTAGCAACTATCGCAGTGATTATAAACTTCAGTCTAACATAGAAATCCTATTGAATCTTAAGATTTCCCTTCTTTGTTAATAATGCTCTAATGTTTAAGAAATGTTTGAAATGTTAATGAGCATTTCAGATTGTGTGTGTGGGAGGGGGTGAATTGTTGTATTAAATGACTAACTTGAAAACAATTGCTTGTCAATCAAAAAATTAGCTGTTAGATTAGTCGAATAATCGAAAAAATAATCACTAGATTAATCGTTTAAAGAAAAATCGTTTGGGACAGCACTAGTAACCATAATGTAATGTATTACAATTCTGAAATGGTCTTTTTACATACACACACACACACATATATATATACCAGCAATTCAAGCACTCCATTGGGGGTATTTTTTTCTACTAGGTGCTTCTACCAGTTGTACATAAATGGGGAGTGTTTGCCTTAAAGCTGATAGCTTTGAGATTCCACCCTTTGGTGTGCTGAGCTCTGGCCCAACGCTGGACCCCCTTCCCCTAAAGGCCATGTATTGCGTCTGTCTTGGCCAACAACCATAGAAAAAAACTAGTTTTTTCTTTTTCCAAATAGTCCCAGGTAGATACTGTTTTGTTTCATTTGAATCACTTATGCTGTTCATTCCAATAACAAACAGAAAATCAACAGAACTTGTACTTATAAACAACACATAACTGCATTTAGTTTCACTGTCTGTAGCTTTTCCAGGGGTGGGGGAAGCGGAAAGTTTGGTGACACAATATTTTGTCCTTGAAGGTGGAGCTTCTTACTTTCACCCACTGGAAACACAAGTGGTCTTCACTATTACAGCGAGTTGGGGCCCCAGCGCAAAACATCAACAGGTCTCTCATAACTGGGGTTTTTTTTTTTTTTGTAAGTCAAATGCAGGTCAGAGTCTAGTACAGTGCTTATGCAAATGCCAAGTGGAAAAGCCCAAATTCCAGAGAGCAGATTAAGCTAAAGTTCTTTCAGAGAGCATAGGAAAGCACTGATGAGCAGTGCCATTCCGAAAACGTGCTAAAGAATGGCATGTAAAACGTCAGGTCTAATCTAAACTTCTGCATAAGTACCTGAGGGTGCGGAAAACATGCCAAGTAACATCACAGACGACAGGTACGAAGGACACTTCCTCTTTAAGGCTGAATAATCATGTGGTCCGGATCAAGTTGCTTTATCTGGAAGCTGTGGAGATTTCGGCCATGAGCACCAGGAAGCACAAAGTAAACGCAAGTCATGGGCCTTGACTGCAAGCATTGCATCAATGGGCAAGAACATAAGGAACAAGGAAGAACCAGCCCTTGGGATGTTTATCTCTGTCACATGAGCGGTTTTTGAGTGGACGGGTGAAGCTGCAACAATGCAAACTGCAGTAACTGAGCCAAGTACCTCTCAAATTAGACCCACCCCATATGGAAAAAAGATAAAACTGCTGGAGGATTGTTTATAATTTTGGTTTTTATTACGTGGACAGGAAGGCATTTGGGGAGGAGGGGTGTGTGTGCAAAGAATAGGGGAAGGATTATTCTGCTCAATGCACGTCTGCAGAGGCCCAAGAGGAACATGTAGGCTGGGACAGAAACCAGACATTCCACAGAACTGCTAGGAAAGCCAACAGAAAGCTAAGCTAGAGAGGGTGTGAACGTAACACTGGGCCATACACAGCGCTCAGGAATGTGACAGTACAGCCTGCGCTACCAAAACAAGGACTTTGTGTTAGAAAGCTTCAAAAGAGATCCAGATCAGTGGGTGGTATGGAAAGGACAACAGCTGTACAACCACGCGAGGTGATTTTGAGGGGCACGTTAAGAGGGGAAAATTTCTGTAAATATGCCACCACAGGGAAGACCTGTACAGGACTACATACAAATATTGTTGGTTCAAGAAAATTGTGTTCTTGCTGGTGAGGGTTTTGACATT
This sequence comes from Mormyrops boulengeri, assembly GCA_026781065.1. Lineage (NCBI taxonomy): Eukaryota > Metazoa > Chordata > Actinopteri > Osteoglossiformes > Mormyridae > Mormyrops > Mormyrops boulengeri. The sequence continues at coordinate 12,307,152 of JAODLD010000052.1, read as the reverse complement.
TTTCAATAGCAGCATCGTTTGCTGAATCGCTTAAAAACACAACACGCAGCAGATTTAAATACAGAATACTTTAATAGAATTTATAGAAAAATAGATTTAGTAATCTACATAGTCGCACGCAATTTTCCAGAATGAACATCAGACCAACTGACTTCCAGAAAAAAAAGTGGGTTTACAACATATGCCGTTAATGGGTCCAATGAACATTCAGAGGACTGTGTGTCTCATTCAGTCCGGTCACCTGCCGACAAACGTGTGAAGACCAAATGGGGGGTGGGGAAGAAAAAAATCCCCAAGACCACTCTTGCTGCTCCATGTCTACTCCCCGCCTGCGTCTCCACCCGGCTGACAAAACAGTCGACCTGTTGAGGCCTTGCACCCAACCTAGGACACTACTGCTGTGCATGATCCGGGGCACAGACTTGCTGTTTTCGGACTGTTCCTCTGATAGATCATTGAATCACCTCATCAACAGAGCCAGTCCAGCCCCTAGGCTTGCAACTCCCGCAAATGCCACAAGTGCATTACGCACAGTGGACTCTGGGTCTTCCACATAGAAGAAGTTTGTAAATCCCTCCTGTAGGGGGGGGGGGAGAGAGAGAGAAAGAATGTTGTAAATACTGCAACTGCACCAAAGAATTTCCTAGAAGAAAAAAAAAAATGCAGTTTCTGCAGCCAGGTGGTCATTCCCCATGCACTTGCATAACAATACTAAACTGGGATGCTGACAAATAGCAGTTTCCTGCTCAGATGCAAGCTGTAAAGTGTGAACGTGTGAAGGCGATTGGGTGGGGGAGGGAGGGGTTAAGTGACACCCAACAAATAGCAGGTGCTGAATAATGCACATGCACCTCTGGTAGGGGGGTGTCACTGCTTGCCAGTGAGGTGATAACAGGGCACAGTAGGTCTCCATGGAATAAGCTCATATTACAGGATTTAAAGGGGGAAGGACAGCTTGTATTACTGGGCCAACAATGAACACAGGGAGCAGCCAGACTGCCTCAAAGAAAAAGGTTCTGCATGGATACAAAGATCTAAGGCACTGCACTCACCCAGCCATTGTTATGGTTTAGCCAGTCCCTCTGGTCCTGCAGCAGGTAGGAGCTGATCTGGTGTGCCACATTATCCACGCAGTTGGGCTGTCCGTGATCTTTCAGGTACTTGCACACGACACCCCCAAACGCCATCAGGCTGGCAATGCGGCCCCAGTTGGTGACCTTGTCGCTGAAGATTTCCTTGGCCACCGCTGTGACGAAGCTCGTATCGTCCCCATGCTTGTCCAGGTCTAGTCTCCTAATCATGCCTAAAAACGGAGGGGAATAAGCAGACACATTGTACATTGGCGGAGACCTAAAGAACGGCATTCGGGCAGCTGACTAAAGACCGGCAACCTTTGAGACTTTGCATAACTCCCAGATTGAATCACCACCGTTCACGAGCATGACCATCACTAGGCAACTGCTAGTTCATTCCACAGCCATCTAACACAGAGGCAAACCCAGCACATTACATTAAACAGTCACTGAAGTCTTATTTAAAAATAAATATTAATATGGGGATCAGAAACAGGAGGAGGAGGACTCATTACCATCACCGCAGGTCCTACTTGCCTCTCAGGCTAGCAAACTCTCGCTTTCACTTCAGTGAGGGGCCGCAAATTTCCCATAATTGCCAGAATTTTGCAACCAAATCTCACCAACGGTTAAGAAGAAGTGGAAGTGACCCCAGATACTCAGAAATGCACTGAGAGACCAGGGCTAGAGGCTCTCTACAAACGGCAACTACAGAAAACTCGGCGGCTGTGGGTAATGGCGCTACTGCTTATCAAATAACCACTGGTTTTAAGCAGTCTTGCATGAGTTACGAAATATGCAACATGTTGCTATAGAGAAAGATAAACACGCAGAATACAAAACAGGTTTAGGTTGTAGGAAGAAATTTGCATAGGTCGGTTGGGGGGAGCACCGCAACGCTGCTTACGAGAGCAGTTCAGTAGTTGTGTACAATGAGGTAAATCCCCTTGAAGGGAAACTGGACTGCCCTTGCAGACGAGGGAAATTTCAACGACCGAAAGGCATAACATTTCAAAAACTACTCCGATAAGCTCAACATTTGCCCCTAAACCTGCCTGCTAAACACGCCGTGAAAGGGAACGAGACCGATGGCTGCGCGGGGGCGATTAATGAGCGAAACGCCCCCTAGACGCACAAACACATCGGAAAGATTCTAAAATTCTTAGAATCAGACGTAAGCGGAGCTTATCTGCCCGTAAAGCGAGAGGTATCGCTACAGCCAGGAGCCGAAGGGCGATGGCGAGTGGGCGGCGCAACGTGGGAGGCCCCTTATCATCCAGCCTTATATATATATGCGCTTCCTGTGCGGTACCAGGAAGTGGCGGATCCCGGCTGACAGCGCACGATGGAGGCTCAGTAAGGTTAATCAGAAGCACGCCATAAATTAGCCCGTCGTCCCAAAGATCGCAAGCCAACCACACGGAGAATAACTGAACGACGGGTAAATTATTCACCCTAAGATAAAAGCGTAGCAAGATTTCCGTGGTTTACCTCTTTAAAACCATAAAGACCAAATAACCTGTGGCACCGAAACACGGCCCGCGGGTTTCTATCGGAGTTCAAACGCCACGACGTTAAATACAATGTTACAATGTTCAAGTTAAAGTAAGGAAAAGTTAGTTTACACATTAAAACTTCCTGTTTCAGGCAGTAAACTTACTCGCCAATAACGGATCGCCTTTTATCTCTTGAATTACTCAGAAACTTTGATACATTGTTTATTTAATTAAGAGACGCTTTTGTCCAAACGACGTACATCTGAAATTCAGACAGTCCCCGGATTAAAAGGGGGCCTAAATCGGGGGCCCCGCGGGGAGATCGCCCAATAAACGGGGGTCTTTCGCGGGGGGACTCACCATTATACGCGATCATGTGCTTTTCTATGACACTCTCCACCACCCGTCTGAGGACAGGGTAGGCTTTGTGTCGGCTGGCCGAGGCCGGGAGGCCGCTGTAAGTCCGAAAGAAAGTCCCGATAAGCTCTTTCGTCTCCTCGTCCAGCGCCTCTCTGGGAAACATCGGCGCTGTCCCGTAGTCCGGCGGCGTCCCCGGCGTGGACGGCAGAGACCCGTCTTCGTTGCCCGACGCCCGCAAGCGGCGCTCGCAATCACGGAGCGTCTTCGGCGCTACGTGCAAATGGTCGCCGTCATCCAGGCTGTCCAGCTCCTCTTCGCTCTTCTCCTTCTGAAGAGCCACGGGCAGCGGCGGCGATGGAAAGCCGTATAAGCCGTGCTGCTTCACGCCATTTTTAATGACGGGGCAGAACAGGCCGGTGGCCGTAGTACGATTGATCAGATTCATGTTTAGAGTGAAAAGGTTTGCGGTACCTTTATACTGGGTACGGCGGAAAAAAAAAAGAAGTTGCCGGATAGATTTGGCAGCAGTTTCAAAAGACAAAAACTGAAGCGGAAGTAGGAGAGCGGAGCAGCAGCATATATGTAAAAGAGATTTACGCGTAACGTCACTCGCTCCGCCCTTTAAAACACGCCTTTCTTTGTACGTGAAATATTCGGCATTGCATTGCCGTTAATACTTCCTTTAAAAATATCTATATAATAGACCTGTCTACGTTATATAATATAATATTATTGTCGTAGCATTAAAAAGAGGGCTCTGGGAGAATCGTTGTTTGAGGCTCACCATGGTAACCTGTGCTGTGTTTACAACAATTGAAATTGTATCCTCTAGATATACACGGCAAAATTTTCTCGATAGTCATTTCGTTAGGTTAAATTGCTCTGGGAAAATTACCTCCCCTTTTATTTTAAACAAGTCGTAGAGATAAAAGCGGTATACTCTAATCATCCCTGCCTTGGAAAACCTTGTGTAGGGGAACAATGTTCAGAGTTTCCATGAATGGGTAAAATAAGTTCATTGTGCTTCACCTTCCTCTAGCCTGAATTAAGTCAAGCAGGGTTGTACTATTTATTTATTCTCTGTTCTTTTGTTCGTGAACTTCATGTTTGAGTGATTTGTTCTCATAAAAGTCTCGTTATAAATACTACATTTTTTGCCATGATTGTGAAAACAATTGTTATTAATAATGATCACAAAAATACAGGAGATGTCAGAGTTTAAAGTCAAAAATAATATATTACTAAGTGAATATATAGCTAATTTTCTACCACTACAGTCCTTAAATAACTCTGAACAAAAAAAACCGTCTGTGACTAACCGATACATTTTATTTAGCTGGTATGTATAATTATGAACCTAGTGACGCAAAGGAATTTTCGTATAATTTTGTTAAAAATATATCAGTTCTGGTTGCTGAAATGCGATGGGGGCGGCGGGGTAAACCTGTCCACGGCAGTTAAGTCTAGTGTTTTCTAGAATTGTCAAGGTTTTGAGTGTCATGGGTAATATGGAAGCTGATTGGCTTTTTGCACAAAAAAGACCTCCTCTTTAAATTTCAGTTACTAGTAAACTTTCTTCATTTTATTAATAAATCTTTTTATTAATAAAAACTGTAGAAAAGACAAAATGATGGTTTGTAAACACAGAGATGTCCACAGGGTCTAAAATAAGTATAGATTTAAAATTGCAAACATATCCTGAATATTTTGCATAGCACGAGTGTGTGATCATTATAAATCTGAGTATATACTCTGAGGTATAAGAGTCTGGCCAAACCCAAAATCATTACGGTTCTCAGCTGGTTGGTTTGACCCCCAGATGTATCTCACATTTATGCTTGGTGATCATCACTTCAGTGTTAATTGCTCAAAGGACAATTTGCCGCATGTTTCATTGTCCGATATTCGACGTAATTTCTGTTCTGACCAAGGGCATAACTTTGTGCGGGGGCGGGGGGGTTGGTTGAGGTATCCATCCATTTAGGAAGAAACATGATTATTGGAGGTGTGCGATGCCACCACCCCCCAAATCATCTTATCTAACCCTAACCTATTTCATTGATGTTTAAACCGAAGATTCCAGACCCTTTAGTCATGTGATTAATCAGTGTTTTAGTACACAATTTTTTTCTTCTGATAACCTTCAATGGGAATTCTTCTGCAAGGAGTGCCACTGATAAGATGTGACATCATTCATTCAGATAGCAGTTCGTACGGTACTATGAACAACTGGATGCTTTGTTCAAATACATAGAATTGTGCCTGTGAGAAAATAAAATGGAAACATAACATTTAATTTTATGACATAAAAATATGTTTTGCATCATTTATGTACCACATTATTTATATATAAACGTGCATTTTCTGGGTTCGGGTGCATGCCTTATTAGAGGATACATGACTTACAGACTTATTAATTACGTAACTAAATGTAACTCTTGAAAATTCTAAGGAGTCCCAGAAATCGCTGGCGCGGGCACGCGCATTGGTTTGTATTATGTTTCCCCCTGCTGGTGAAAATGGGGTATTGTTAAAATAGGACACCTGGCAGAGTGACATTTAAGCTTTGCAGCTAATATGTGTTTAGTAATACTTCATTTTCTCTTCTATGTAGCGTTCAAGGGGCATTCATGTATTTAGAATGGTATGAAGCTGGAGTTCAAGACATTGAAATGGTTCTGTAATTTTTTCCAGAAAGCAAAATTTCAGAAAGCGTCCCAGTTCAACCTAAACGACGACGCTGGAAACTCAATTTTAATTATCAGTATTCTGATTATTTACAGCAGTAAAATGTGGTGCCTCTTTTTTTTTTTGTCAGGATCCCATTATAGATGCATGTCATATGTCTTAAGGAAAGTTAAACAAGTGTGCCACTTTATCACATACACCACATTAAGCTTGGTATAGTAGTCATGAAATATACAAAAACACAGGACACCGCTTAAATTGATGTAAAAGTTTATTTCAAATACTGACAAAAATTACTCTCATCACTTCTCTCTTACTATTGAAATGTCTTCTGTACATTTTTACTTTTACTTTACAATCGTCACCTATGTCTGACATGTAAACCCTATTAAATGGGATCATAAATCCCGGATTCCCTGACATTTTCTTTGGGTCAGGGTTCCATGTTTTTTGTTTTTTATCTATGACAGGTGTATCATCACAATAACTAAAACCTATCGAATTCCAGAAAGGTGGAGCAAGAGAACATAAGAATCTGCAGGTAATGCATTTACAATGAAATTTGTACATTCTGGTGTACAGCCCGCATAGCACACAGAGACACAGTGGTATAGAATACCTTTCACTTGCATTGCACTGTGCTCCATAGATATTTATTAATTAAAGGACAATCTCCATGAATTATTATAAGCTTTGAAAATCTTGTTGAGGAACAGCGCCCCTTACAGGACTGCAGCGGAACAGATGCCTGCTGTGCCAGCTCACCATTGGTAGGATCAATGCGTACAAGTCATCGTTCTCCGCAGTGTGAGCCTATTGTCACTCTTTCCAATAAAACACGGTGTAGCATGAACAGGGTAAGCACAACATTTCGTGGTGAATATCACAGCGTGTTGGCTGGTCGGTAAAACTAGCGACGCCACACTAAAGATTCAATGTTGCTCATCTGGTCATTATTCAGCAACTTCCACTTAGATTTTAACTGCTTGGCCTGATTCTCCTGCACAATGCACACTTGCCATTTCGTACTCTCAGCTCTATGGGTCCTTCTGATAGATGATTGTACTGGAAAGCCAGGCTGAGAGGGACTGACAGGTAATGGTCAGGTCACCCCTGGACTTCCCTCAATGTCGACATGAATCAGCAGCATATTTGCATGTTACTACTTCTAATTGTACATGTAGAGTCTCCAACAATCTGGTCAGCGGCAACGAGGCTGCAAATAATATCTGTGCAGCAAAAGTATTGTGGAGGAGGAAAAAAAAAAAAGATCAGATTTACAAGACAAATTGAAACACATTTCATTTGCTGCTGGGAAAGGAAAGGCCTGAAAGTGACCAATCAGAAAGAAAGAAAAACAAACAGGGAGTTTAATTTATTTACAGTGGGGTAAAACACAAGCAACCACATGGCATCGTATGAACAGGTTTCCAAAGAAGAAAGCTCACCCAAAAAACACAAAAACAGTACTCTTGAACATACATATGCATGCTCAACAAAACTGAACAGCGCCCCCTACGGTCTTTCTACCAAAAAGCCAAGTATTGCCTCATTAGTTCCTTAGTTATTTACTAAATCATGAACAGGATAATAATAATAAAAATTTGCCAGGCAAGGAAAAATACAACAGTCCATTGCAATTTTAATGTTTGAAACTGAGGCATTATGGTGGAGAAGTCTTTCCTCATACATACCGAAATGGCTTTTTCTCACACCTACATGTGAAACTACACTAGATGATCTCTGCCCCCAGTTCACGTTAGACCTCACAAAGGTGGGTTTTCCTCACAGCACATGGCAACGGTTGCGTAGGGGCGGCGACGAAGCGGAAACACTGCCCTCGCTGCCCCCAGTCGCAGTGAAGTGAGTCAGTCCCTGAGCTCACAGCTTCTCTCATCTTACGTTACCCCACCCTCACACCTGAGCCTCGTCAACTCAGATACGGGGGGGGGGGGGGGGGGGGGCGAAGGGGGAAGATTATAAAAAAAAGAAGTTAAATGGTAAAGAAAA
>JAODLD010000052.1:12286419-12299515 GCA_026781065.1 Mormyrops boulengeri | reverse complement strand
CCCCCCCCCCCCCCCCCCCCCCCCCCCCCCCCCCCCCCCCCCCCCCCGCGGCGGGGGCGGGGCGCCCCGGCCAACTGGGGAAGCTGATCTCAAGAAGCAGTTAACTGGTACAGAGCATGTAATCTCCTAACATGGAAAGAAAAAACACACACAAGACACACCGGAATTAAGTAGGTGATGGCATCTAGGAATGACACATTCTGCACAATAACTGCGCAGACTAGAGTCTGAAAAACGCCACGTCAGCCTTGGAGTGCTTATATGTATGACTTAGGGAGTGTCTACAAACTCATGACCCTGCCTTTTAGAAAAGCTGTGCCAGGGGTTGAAGGGGAAGCGACTTCAGCAGGCCCGCATTGTACCATGACACAGAAAACACAAGACACACACATCCTCCAGACCCAGTGCTAATAAAAACAATGTCAGTATAAGATGCACCATCTTAAGGTTCTCAACAAAAATCACTGATCCCTCACACCCTCAGCCCCACTCTGTTCACAGGGTTTCTGTTGCAGCTACATTTGATTATTTAGGGTTTAAGTTCTGAGCATTTCTGAACACATCTTAACATTGAAAACTTCTGGAAAGGTCTGACTGCATTAGACCATTCAATACTTTATTTAACTGCGCACTTTGAATAAGTGGATAAATAATTACATAATCTGATCTCTGCGTAATAATTAGTAACTTGAATAGCAATTTAGTCTCTGAGTAGCCTGATTGAATCATTGACTGACACACCAATACTAACAAATCATCTCCACTCAAAACCTAATTAAATCAGACCTTGGTCAAAAGTAAATTCAGCAAACAACTGTGAAGCAGAAGAGAGTTGATTATATTACAAATAAGCTAAAGTAATGTATAAACTATTTTACATAAGCACACTTAAAGGGTTTCAAAATGTACTCAAATGAAGGCTCCATTCACCTACACATGTTATGGGCAACGTTAATGCCATCCTGACACTGTGTGAGAGGGACTGCAATGTGTCTCGCACACTAAAAATGCCACTGGAGAAACTTCCCTCTCCACAGCCCAGGGCTGATTCACTGCATCGAGGCACCATGACAACCCCATGGAAACCAGATCTCCCAAACAACCATGACCAATGACAGACCAAAGTCTGAAGATGATGCGTGAGGGGACTGGACACGCCTCTCTGCTCAGATTTACATAATCCCACACTAAATCTCAAAGGCTCATCTTAAAACAGGGGAGAAATCGGATATCTTACTGTGCAGGTTGCTTCTGACGACTTATGACTATGTTCCAACACTTCTGGATTTACGCGGAGCTCAACATTCTTGCGCCAGATGTAAACAGACTTGCTGGTGAACTGTAAACATACCGGCTGATCCATCTTAGCTCCTTCACATGGGACAACAAACACATTCTGTAAAAACCTTTGCATTTTTGTTTTCCTTGTCGAGTCATGTGGTGTTGCCATCAGGGTTGGTTTCCACTGATAATCCACCAATCAGCGAGCAAAATTACAGCTGGGGGGGGAGGGGGGTCACAACAGCTTAAGCAATAATTGGATGGGTCTTGCATCTTTATCTCCCTCTGCAGGAAAAACAAAAAATCTTATCGTGTGATGCGGCAGCCCTGGTGTGTGAGCCGATACATGAGGATTGGGTCACCAGTGTGGATAAGAGATCGGTTCAGGTTAGGCAGAGGGACTGAACGCTACTTAGAAGCTTGTACTGATGCTTGCTGGTTATGTATACAAGTCTAGGAATTTTGATTTTTTTTTAAGATAGCAGTGGTTTGCTGAAAGTATTTATGTTTGGCCAGGAGACTATTCAGAGCGATATCACTGCCCCCATCAGGTAAGAAGGGTTCATAAAAGAGACAGCGAAGCAGAGAAGCTTCGGTCGAAAGCTGATATTCCCAATTACCGGTGGCAGCGGAACTAAGACGACGTTAAGCCACTACCATGACACCGGCTACTGGAACTCTCCCGTCAGACATGCACGCCGATCATTTTAAATCCACCATTTGTGCCAAGCTACACTCACATTCTTCTTTGGCTACTAAACCAAGGCTCAGAAATTTGGTTTCATCAATCCACGCTTCAGCCAACAGAAAAGACAAGATAATCAAGAACAGCGAGATGACGATCCTAGCTGACACGATTCGACCCCTTTCCCGGTGGCTCTGTTGCATTGACCGAGGCTAACGCTAATGCTAATTCTTCTGACTCTACTGCCTCCATTCCAAAACGGGGGAGGGGAGGCATGCCACAAGCAGAAGTGCACATGGAGAGACGGCTCCACCCTTATCCCGAAAAAAGAAAGAAACGAATAACAAAATTAATCAACTCTAGAGCCCTTTCCTCACTGGTTATGCCCCATGGAGCCTGGCAGAGGAGTACTGGGAGGGTTGGATATACTGGAAGAGGAGAGGGGAGTTGGGATTGGTGTGTGGGTGGGGGGCGGCACGTGAGCTGCGGTGAGACCGCGACGCGACTGCTGCTAGCCGGCCAGCTTGCTGGTCACCAGCGACGACTTCCTCTGGGGCAGGTCCTGCGGCGTGGGGATGTGGTCCCCCGTCACCAGGTTCTTGTCTGGCCCAGCTGTGGGCAGTTGCTTGTTTTTCATCTTGGCCTTAGCCATGTTGTAGTCCCCCGAGTCAAAGTACTTCTGCTGTGGGACGGCAAAGAGGCAAACATGAATGTCTCGACTTCGACGGTATTCCCATGCAGAACCATGCGGTATGTAATCACAGGGCAATTTAGATCAACCCTAAACACATTACCAAATGAAACATCCACCCATTCATCTTTGATTTACATTTTTAAAATTCCTTCATATATCTTCAATAACAATGTGTGATCCAAAATCTCATCATATTTGACTATTTACCCAATTATGTACTCAAATAGAGTGATGGAATCCTTGGGTTTATGTATATAGCACATTGCAAAAGTATTTAGACCCAGGACAAGTTCTCTCAGTGTACTGAATTACAGATCCCATATTCTGCTTCCGTTTCTAAACATTAAAACTCTATAATTAGCGTTACAGTGTTTTTTGTTTGGAGAATAATCTTAAATAAAACGCATTGCTCCAATCCCAAACAGCTTCTGGAGGTATAAGGAACAAAGCAGGATGCCAGTTTTAAAAAGAAAAAAAAAAAAATGGAATATTCCATTCGCATAATTAATCGGTCTTGTAATGTGAAAGCTGTAAGTTTACGGAGCTGGAAAAGAATGTTCTAACGAGGAAACAACTGCCTTACAACTGTTCTACCTGCGAATAATGAAAATCAGTAGCTATAAAGATAAAACAAAGTTAAACAAATACAAGCAAGGAACACAGTACAAAACTGTCCGGCAGTCCCAGTGGACACTGCTGGTTCTATTATCAGGAAGCGGAAACCACACCAAGCTATTGAGGCACTGCCTGAAAGGACCACCCTCAAAACTTAAAATAAGAAAGTAAAATAGAATTTAAAAAAAACTAACTAAATAAAAGTTATAAATATTGCTTCTGATACTAACTGAAATAAAATAAAAACAAGGATCAATTCATTTCCATTACCGTTTTTAAATACTACTTAACTAAAGTATTTGTTTATAGTTCCTGTTACCTGGGACATGTTTTGCCCATTTGAGGACATTAGTGCATAATGCGTACTGTGTATTCGTATAGGGTTCTCTAAAGATCAGACACATAGAACAGTTCTACATCCATCAGTTTATCCCTAAAATACTAAAACAAACTGAAAATCCATAAAAGCTAGAAATATGTCTTTAAAATAAAATCCACAACTAACTTAAAATAAATTGCACTTCAATTCAAGATTTGCGAGATGAGACCAAGACCAAGTGGCACAAATCTAACACTGGCAACACCTACAGAAAGTGCACACCCAAAATGTGGCACAGTAGGGGGGCATCATGCTGCAGGGCTGCTTTTCAACCGCCCATGTGGGCATCCTCTCAAAAAGGAAGGAAGGAAGGATGGATGGATGGTGCGAAATACAGGAAGACAGTAAAAAGACCTATCTGCTAAAAAACAGATGATGGGGAGAAAGTTGGTCTTTTATCAGGACAGTGATCCCAACCACAAGGCCAAGGTAACACCAGAGAGGCTCATGAACATGTCCTGGAATGGCCTAGTTAAACCCCCGTCCTCAATCCAAGTGAGAATCTCAACAGCTATTCTGACTGGGAGACTGGGCCAAAATCACTCCCGGACATCATGCAAAGCTGGTACAAACTAATGCCGAAAGAGATAAGGCTGTCAAAAGAAATGACTTTTTTGAGTTTCATTGCTTTGGAAGAAAAAAAAAAAATCCATGTATAATTTGTATGTCAATCAAATGATAGGACTGGTCAAGGGTCAAAATACTCCTGCAAGGTACGATAAATTAGAGACATTTTATTGATGACAAACACAAAATATGATTCCCAGCGTAACATGGAGGAAGAAGAGGCAGATGCCAGGATGGGATCCACGTTTGCTTCGCCGCATGCAGGGCGGCACTTTAGTGCCAACCGTGACACAGCCGCCATTGCTGCGAGCCAGACGGTGGGGGCGCTGCCTACCCCCTTCTGAAGCCGCTTCATCAGGAAGTCGGAGCCTCCAGGTTTCTGTCCCAGGTTGGGGTACTTGGCTTTCAGCTTTGCCTCCTCTGCCTTCACCGGATTGGAGTCCTTTTCCTGAGTGTCCTGCCAAAGAAGGTCTTTCCCTTTCAGTAAGCGCTTTAAATTTCAGTTCTCATCTCTGAAACATTTAAGGGATCTCAGTGTCGCAATTATGAGCTGAACAGAGGCGGGGACTGTTGTCACAGCAGTAAAACAGGACGGGCTTGGAGCCAACCGACATCTACGCAGAGAAATCTCACTGTATGGGCTTAACACTCTTACACTTAACACTTAACCCTCCTGACGTCACAATCATCACTCAGTCGATAATGTTACCTAACATTTCAGCGATTTACACAGCTGTGTATGCCCTGTATTATACCCTGTATTTCTTCTTAGAACTACCGATATCAATAGTGTCAACAGAAAGGTCCAATCTGGAGGCTGACCCACCCACCGTCCAATAAAAAGGTCATTTCTTGCATGTCCAGCTGCATTAAATGGAAAACAATGTAAAGCATCAAAGTAAGTTTAGTTCAATTCCAGACACACATTGACTGACTGAAGAACAATACATACTTAAAAGCACAAAAATAGGACAGAATGGGACAGCTTCCAGAAGTTGCCATGGCAAACTCAGCCCAAACCAAATGCCATGACTGGATCTCTCTGAGCAGACAGCTGAATCCAGTGACGCTCTCATTAGCCGAAAAAGCAGTCCACTCTCAGAGAGCCAGGAACATGAAGTGGCTTTACCATGGAAGCTTGTTTGTCACCTTCCCCAGCTCACAGTGACAAACCAGGAATTTCCCATCTAACAGATGTTCAGACACGCCCTCCCTTTCATAACTAATCATCTCTCAAGATTTATGGTAGATGTTAATACTTAACTATTTTCAATACTGGGACAAAGTCCAGAGATTTGTTCCAGTGTTGATAGCCTGTAAATTACTATAACTACCCACTGTAGAGGGAATACATGTGTAACAGTTTATGCAGTATAGAAAAAGGCCTTAATCGGGTTTTACTGTATGTTAAAATATACTGACATAATTATTTCGTATGACTCTAAAAGAAAGCTTCCCAATTAAGCGCTATTATATTAATCTTCTTTGGGAAGGTTTTACGATTCATTATGCAGTGCAACCCTACCTCATAAGCAGCATAAGGCCAGAAAAGTAGGCTAGTAGACTAAAAAACGAACTGATGGGCTGCATCAAGAAGGAAATTGTACATTTCTGATGGTTTAAACTGCAATACATTTCGGTAGCTAACTATCTATGTACATTGCATTGCGATATATACAATAGATCTGTGGCAGTGTTTGTCAACCCAGTCCTCAGGGACCCTCAGACAGTCCAAATCAACTCCCAGAACGCCTGCACCAAACAATCAAGAACACGAAGTACCTGGCACAGGTGTGTTGGGAGCTGGGAGGGAGGAAAAATCTGGACCGTCTGGGGGTCCACGAGGACTGGGTTGATGAACACTGATCTACTGTGTCCAACCACATTAACTTGTTTTCGAAGCCAAGAGAGTCACGTGTATGTAAGCTCAGTGTATAACTGCAGAACACCCTGACTTGGCAGTTGCATTAGGAATCAGAAAGCCAGAAAGTACATAAGCCTGTACCACGCCCACTTTCCCACAAGGCCTGACTGGAGAATTCATAGCAGCAGGCCTGCCACTTCTGTATCTGATTGTTCAGACACTGTCAATTATGTGAGCCATTAGACCAGAAGGGCTAACTCGTATCCTGAAATACCACAAATCCTGCAATCCCCCAACACAACCAAAAAAATAGGTGGGATATTTACACGAAAAACCTGTTTCTAGGTCACAAAAGACGTGACCTAAATCAATGCAACTCTGTCCTTCGTCTTTAGGTCTTTCTAGTCAGTTACAAAGGAGGTAACCGTTAGCGCCTCTCGAAGGCTGAAATTAATGCTGAGCATTGTTATCCCCCTTACTCCAGGCCAAAGTCATCTAAAGACATCTGCATTCTGAGTAGAGGTAAAAAGAACTGCCTGAGAAACTAGAAAAGTGTCAGGGTCCTAAAATAAAGCCCCCTGGAGGGTAGCAGCTGCAAAATTGAGTTCATCTCAGTGGCACCAAGTCTTTGTTACTTTGGCAGCCTAAAAAAAAAGCAGATATCAAGACTGCCTCATGTCATCTTAGGGAAAAATGAAGAGTAATTGACAAGAAGCAGTGTGTGTGTGTGTGTGTGTGTGTCTCTCTCTCTCTCTCTCTCTATATATATATATATATATATATATATATATATGCATGTTATGTATATGTGACGTATCACTTCTCCAAAGAGCGATGCCAAGAGAGCCTAAATCAAATTAAATTAACATAATAATTAATATGCAATTAAAAAGCACATGAAACACTGTGACAGCAAGGATTCGGTCCATATGCCTAATTCACTACAATAATCTAATTTAAAGCAAAACGGCTGAAATGCATGATGCACATTACAGTAACCTGGTGGGTGGGTGGATATCATTAGCCTTATCAGCTAACGTGATTTCGCTTAACCTTGGAAAGGGAGCTTTTCTTCAGCGTGGGGCGCTGGGTGGCATAGGTTAAATATCTCCTAACTGAACTGCATATCCCAATGTGTTAAAACATTAAGAAGGTACTGAAAGCCAATGACCACAGCACGCATAAAAAAGGCTTAATTTAATAATGGCCTCGTGACATATGTGAGCACTTCGCGGTTGGTTATTCCATCTTACGAGCATTCCTGTATATTGTTAAATAATTCAACCAGCAGCGACCGACGTGATTGCTAGCTAGCATAATATCACAGCTGGCTTGCAAGGCAGTTAATTAGATAAATGGATACAGTTGTCCAAAATCAACACAAAGCCAAAATGAACATAAATATCAAAGTTATTTTTTACTTTATTAACCCCTGATCAGTTATTTTCTCCTTCAGTACAACCGGAAAATAACTTTGCAACAGCAGTAAAGCTAAACCTTAACCAATGGCGCACACGACCAAATTGACTGCTTAGTTCAAAAGCCAATGGGAGTCAAGATAAGCCGTTGGCGGAGGCGGGACTTCCGTGGCTCTTCAGCGTAGAAAAATAGGGAGGTGGGCACGACTTTCGAATTTTATTAATTACATACTTAGTTTTTGTTACATTTTGTATGACAGGAATCGCAATATTAGCATACAGAAAACACATACAATAATTTAGCCCACACAAATGATGAAACTATCGAGGGCAACAGAGAGACTAGGTACCTGCGTTATTAAGTTGGCTACTGACTGCAGAAAATTAACCTACCTGTTTCTCCTCGCCAGACTCCACCTGAGCCTCAGACTCTTCAATTTCGGATGACATGTTCACACCGTAGCCAGCAACAGAACGCCTTTCCTCGTCTAAAAGGAGGAGGGGGCTTTACGTGATCAGCCCTGTCTACACACCTACTCCGCTTCTGTATATGTTGACTATTCCGTTGAAAATGGCGAATATCACTGGTGACATCATCGTGCGGGACCGTCAGCTGTGAAAGACAGATACAGTGACCAATAGTAAAAGAGAATCTATGAACACGGTTAAAGGAAAACCAATGAGCGACCAGCAAAAGCAGTGGCATTTAATGACAGCTTGAAATGACTGTTTATTTCTGCAAGCTGTAAAAGTTGCAGAATTACACAAAAAAAATTTAAACACGCATTTCCTTATCAGCCAATGGTAAAAAATATACGCATTTTCGATGAATATCCAATTTTCTATATTAAGAACCCAAGGAAAGACTTTAAAAAATTATAATGAAGTGCAAATCAAAAACTTGTGTAAAATTCGGTGTGTTATAATAATAACATTTATCATTTGGCATTATTATAATAATTATAATAATTATTATTTTTATTTCTATAGAACACTGCAAATGGACAATCAGGTTGAAAAAATAAAACAAATTTTGTACAGAACTACATACAACTAATGTGCTTGTTGAAAACTAATAACGTTGTACAGATAAAAAACTAAATAACTAGAAAACATATTTACGGGGTTTACCGAAAAGTGTCGCTGTTTCTCGGTCACAATTTGTAAATAGTGTAAAATATTCAGTAAGGCTTTGGGAACCAATAAGGTATTTAATATTTACTTTTGTTAATGATGAGTGTTGTGATACTTTATTGTATGTCCTTATATCAGTGTCACATTTTTCAGAAAGACATAAATGCGTTCAACCTTCTACGCACGATAAGCACAATGAGATATGAATGAGACCTTGGGAGATGAGTTTACCGTATTTACATTTTCAGGGGCGAAAACAGAAGGCCACCTCCTTGGCGATCCCGTAAGACACACATTGTGCCAGATTTCTATGCGAATGACCAGTTCAGAAAACCCAGTGAAAGTATGCTAGTTTTGGTGTGGTTGGTATTACATTTGAAATGCGTGATAAAATGACACGCGCTAACAATGGTTATTCAGTTAATTACATATAATCTTAAATTCAGAGCCTGGCTCTAACATCAGTGTCTGATCATGTTGGGAAAGTAGCGCACCCTCCAGAGGGAGGAGAGATAAAACAGTCCAACCAAAACCCACAAGTTACCAGATTAGTTTTAGCCTTTCCGCCAAAGCTCCAAAGATATGGTGGGCGGGGCTTCTGTCGGTCTATTTAGGTCATTGGTGAATTTTAACATACACCGTTTTAATTGGTCATTTGTCTAAGAGGGCGAATCCACAAAAGGCAATCATGTTTGGTTGCGATTAACAGGAAGTTTTGTATTTACTTTACATTTACTTCGCCTAGCCAGATTGGCTTTACAACTATAGGAAGTATTCAGCTAAATGTGTTTTGCGATTTTTAACAAAAGGGGAAGACTTTAAAAACATAACTAAACTAACTAATCGAAGATCTGTATATAAAACCGGTGGCACGCATACTGACAGTGAGTAAGATACTTCGTTATTTGTCTGTGTGTGTGTGTTTTTACTGACGAGGAAATTGTAAGTAGAGATAGCTAAGCTAATTATCGTTTAACCGGTAAGATTCCGTATAGATAACTTTGTGGGGCAAGTACTGTCCACGACAGTCGAATTGTTAAGTATTAACCAGTTTGTCCAGGACAACGTAACTTATTTTGAGAGTCTTTTGAAATCTCCAGCGATTATTTTTCCTGTTTTTGTCCTCCTCCTTCCTTTAGTTTACCTGTGCCTTCCTCACAGTGCACGTGAGTCTCGCTAGACGGGTTAACTGGTAACATGCAATTCATTAACCTAGTAGGCATAAAACAAGGGTAGCCAAAATTTGAAAAAGAAAATCTGTTTTTAAAATCTTCCCGCAGCCGTAAATATCGACCCAGACTATCACGGGACCTCGTTGCTTTCTATGATGCAGTTGTAACAGAATAAGCAGCTCCTGTTTTATTTTATTCCACGTTTTAGGACCATATAAATACTGGTTCTCTTGAACAAGCTAGGGATAATATTATCTGGTAACTTTTAAAATGATATATTATTCGGTGATGCATCTGGTATTAACACTGTTAGTATCAGTCAGTTTGGGCAGGCTGATGGGTAGTTTGTGTGTGATTTGTATCACATAGTAGTGATTGTTTTTACTCTTTTGCAAATGGCCTGGTGAGCAGGATGACCACACTTACCCATCGGAGTCGCCGCTCTGAGCCAGCGGTAGAGAGACGGAGCCAGGAGGAGGAGGCTGGCCAGGGAGGCTACTCCCCAGATGACGATGAGCGTGACTCCAAGGATCTTCGCCTGACCCTCATGGAGGAAATCCTTTTGCTAGGCCTGAAGGATAAGGAGGTATGGTGTTACATTCCCTGCCCTGAAAGAATCGAGTCTCCTGTCCAGGATTCCCAACACAGGATGCACGGGGTTTAAAGACCCCAGTTCCATCTAAAGCATGTATTGTTGGATCAAGATCATGAAAGGAAATCACAGTATGGAGGGCAGATGGGTATTAATGCACAGGTTTACCCAGGCTAGGGGCCTCAGCTGACCTTGTTTAATAAACTTTTACCATTGCCAACCCCCATGAAGAGGGTGAATTGGGTGGTGAAGTTTTGCAGGGGGAATGAAGGGGGCTGTGGTGAAGTTTGCAGGTGGAATGAAGGGTGCCCGTAGTGAAGTTTGCAGGGGGGACGAAGGGTGCCCGTAGTGAAGTTCTTCCCTTTTCTTTTTGCTCTTTTGACATAATGGGTCCTAAACGTGAAATGAAAAGTGGTGTCAGGTTCGTGCTGTTAAGCCAAAAATAAAAGAACAGTCATACTGGGTCGGGAAATAGACTGCAGTTAAACTTGTTGTTGAAGTATCATCATATCGTAATAACGCTTTTATCAAAAACGAATTGCCACATATTTGATATTCAGATTTTTCTTTTATATCGTTGGATGTTAAATTATAAATGGCTCCATCATCGTGAAGGATTGTCCTTTTCTGAAGACGCCATATACTTAAATGTTTCTATTAAAACTTTGCCAAGCCCACCACTAGTGTCATCGTAGAGGTGTTGGTCGCACAAACTTCTGCAACGGCTCTTTAAAACTCTGTAAAACTGTGAGAGAATGTACGTATTTCCCTCTTGGTGGTTGTGTGTTATGGGCCACACTCTGCAAAATGGACCATGATGCTTATTGCCCAGTGAACAGTTTATTGCGACAGACTTGCATTTAGTTACATTTTTTTCAGCCAGATAAAATGCCTGTAAAGTTCATATGCGGCGTGTAATATTTGAACAGAACCTGTGTCTTTTGTTTGTTTTTTATTAGTGTGTCTTCCCTTAAAAGCGCCATACAGTTCATAGTGATTTAAAGCAGGTTTGTAGCTTCAAGATGGATATGTGATATAAGGTATGCGTGTGAGTAAGAGAATTTACCCGGTAGTGCAAAAAAGTTGTAAATCAGGTTAGTTCTTGTGTGCTGTAAAAACCATGTCTATAACAAGAGGAGCAAGGGAGTTAAGTGGACTATGGCGCTCATCCGTTCACATGAGTGAGACATTTCTCTGCACTTATTGCCTCGTTAGGATGGTCTCTGTACAAAAGAAAGGCTTTATAGTTATAAATAATGTCACTTAATCTTGGCCAGTGCTGATAGGCCATTCAAAACCCTGGGCCTTTTATTCCGTATAAAAGCTGACGCCTTTGGGAACCTGGCTTGATGACGGATGTGTGGGTGGAGAATTTGAGGTTCTCGGTTCTATCGTGAGCAGACGCAGAACATGCAGTCGTGTGGTCACTTTAGCGTAGCTCAGCTGGGTGTCACCGTGCATATAGCATGTCTCTGCATTTCCTGCCATGAAATTCTTCATGTTCTAAAACTGCAGCTTTCACACCATTCCAGTTCTTGCTTGGCGCTCTTTTGCTTCTCTGGCTTTGATTTTCAGGGGTTTCTGAAATGTCGTTTGGTTTGAGGACTGAAAAATAAAACCTGTATTAATTGTACTTGTTTTTGTACTGATTAGTGTGTTTGCTTTTTGTTGAAGTATCCGGCATCGCCAGCCTAATGTCCTGCTCCAAGGTTGGGTCTCACTTTCCCCTTAATGGTCTTAAACAAATCTTGTGGAATGTAGGCTGAAGGACAGGCTTGTGCGTCAATAGAAAACATTCAGGGGAAACGTAACATAAGCAGCTAGGGCTTTGATGTGGGATCTCTGTGTAATAAAAGATAAACGGAACTGATGTAGTTCTCAAAGCATCAGAGGTGTGGCCTTGTGCTGCTGGAATTCGGTGTAACTAGAATCCTGTTTGTTTTGTTTTTTTAGTTTTTTTAAAGTACCCTTAATCAGCTGTGGACGCAGACTTGGTTTGGTTCAGCAACAGGTATACAGATATAATTAAGGAAAGAGATGTAAAAAATCTGCTATCGTATAAGTAGGTGCATTCTGAGGTTCGACATTCCTTACAGAATTTCAGTGCCCATATTTTAGTGACACTTCGGCTGGGTGAAGAGAGTCTGGTCCTGCTGGTTCTTCGGTGAGCTGTTTGGGGCCTGTAATAAGGTTATTGCGCAAGGTGCATGCGTGGATTGTCATGCATAATGGATTTTCAGAGGAGTGGCTCCACAGCAGTGCTGAATACCACTACTGGGGCTTTGTTTGAAAATAATCATTTAAAAACCTAAAGGTTTAATAGTATTGGTTAATTCAGGTTAGGCTTCTAAACAGAAATACAATAAGAAGCTTTGCTGCAGCTTCACATGGGAAACCTTTATGCTAGTTGTGACTGTGAGTTGCTTATGACTAATGCTAGTTACAGTCAGTCATTACTGACAGTTTGGGAACATTTTAGTTTCCTAATAAATTGCACCAACACTGGAGATTGTATGGAGTTTCAAGTCCGACTGTTATAGTGAACTCTGATATGATTCTGGAAACACATCCAACATCCAACTCCTTTGAGACAACTGTGTGTGTGTGTGTGTGTGTGCGCGTGCGTGCGTGCGTGCGTGCGTGCGTGCGTGCGTGCGTGCGTGCGTGCGTGCGTGCGTGCGTGCGTGCGTGCGTG
>JAODLD010000052.1:12272305-12283794 GCA_026781065.1 Mormyrops boulengeri | reverse complement strand
CGGTTGGTAAACCTTTTGACCAAGTGCCACTTTCTATCAAATCAAAGCAGCCAGGTACTATGCAGGTGGGGGGGGGAAATCACCATAACTCTAATCACAGAAACAGATCTTCAGTCTTTTTGAGTACCACTTGGGGACGCTCTAACTACCACAGTTTGAGAACTACTGAACTGTAAGATCTGCTCTGTGGAAAGGAGTGAAACCTGGGCACCCCGGTTCTAGTGAATGGATTTGCGTCCTTTCGAGAGGGTTTTAACGCCTCTCTCTCCCAGGAGAGACCTGGAATCCCATGAAGCTGCACTACCAGATCCGCAACGTCCGCGAGCGCCTGGCCAAGAATCTGGTGGAGAAAGGCATCCTGACCACGGAGAAGCAGAACTTCCTGCTGTTCGACATGACCACACACCCGGTCACCAACAGCACGGAGAAGCAGCGACTGGTAAAGCGCATGCAGGACAGTCTGCTGGAGCGCTGGGTAAACGATCCGCATCGCATGGAGCAGCGCATGCTGGCGCTCATCATGCTGGCGCACGCCTCCGACGTGCTGGAGAACGTGCTGACGCCACTTTCCGACGAGCAGTACGAGACGGCGTCCACGCGCTCCCGCATCCTGCTGGACTGCGACCCCGACGTGGAGAGCACCAAGGCTCAGGCCTGCGAGATGATTTGGGCCGTCATGGCCGCCTTCAGCAAAGCCTGAGGTGGGGCGTTGGGCCAGGTTCCCAGCTCGCCCCCACCCGGTATCTGACACCCACTTTGAGCTGGCTCAAGTATCTAGGAGCAGTGAGACGGGAAGGTGGACTCCTTTGGCGGGCCTTACGAAGCCTTACTTTTGTTTTCTAAAAGAAGTGTCATAATTCGGTATCAGAAACTAGCTCATTAGTCTCTCATAATGAGCTACTTGTTCAGCTGCTTTGACCCCCCCCCGACCCCGTCTCACTCTCCATTCTCTGGAAAGTTCCAGCAGGAACTTTAGTTACGTGACTGTTTGTCCATTCTGTCCCATAAACATGCAATAAAATGAGTGCGAATCTGTGCTCTACCCACTTTTACCGGTGTAACTCACTCTCCCATTGACTGGCTCCTGTCCAGTTCCGCTTACGGTTTAAGGGGAGTAGTTAACTTTTTGGTTTATTAGATATGGGTGAATACTATGCGAATATGGGCTCAGTTGTGAATGAGAGGGTGTTTCTTTTTCTGTGAGGAGGAAAACATATTTAAAATCCAGCTGTGGTTTTATGTTTATCTGTTCTTTCTAATCTGTCAAACTATTTAAGCCTCCAGTACTTAATAGAAAATATTAAGATTTGCGGTTGAACGATTTAAATGTCTGACTCCATGTTTTATAACAAATTAGATCTTGAATGATTATATTTTTAGAAAATGTATATAGTGAAATATTGGGTATAATATCAGATGTTTTTATATCATATTAGTGCTTGTAATTATTTAAGATGATATAATGTTTTTAGTGAGATCTAAACGCTTCTTTAATTTTTTTCACAAATCGAAAGTATGTTTTTTACAGCACTTGTGAACAACATAACTTTTTTTGTTTTGGAGTTGATTCGGACTGGTCTTTATTAAAGTGAGGGAGGCTCGCGTGATGGTACCTGTCTCGTCTCCTGCTCGTGTGACATGCCCCGTGTGTAAGTGCTGCTTTACTTTATACATATTGTTGGGTCGAATAACGGAGAGCTGGTGAGCAGTGTATGTGGACGTCTGGGTATCAGAGCTCAAACTGTACAGTGGCTGGGAAGGGGGAGAAAAAGAAGAGAAAGTAGGGGAACCAGGGCTACTGCAGGTGGCCCAGCAGTCATGATTTGCAATCTTTAAGACCACCTGGACCTTCCTCTCTACTCCAGGGCTGTTTTTAGCAAGAGCAGTTTCCTGCTTCCAGATACAAAATAATATCCAGGGCGGCACTGTAAGTCACTGCTTGTCAAACATGTCAGCCATGTGCTGCATGTAATTTTGTTTGTTCTGTTGATGCTTCCTTCTTGTCCCTGCTGCTTCGGGCCTGATGGTCCTGGTTTCCCCCGCGTTTGGTCGCCAGAGGACCCTCACTGCCTTTTGCCTGGTCTCCATGGATGCAGGGCCAGAGTCTCCGTAATTAGACCCCCGCTGATGGTCTATTTATGGACGGCAGCTCGCTTTGCGCAGATCAGTTGAAGCTCCATTTGTAAATCATCGATGGTTTTATTAATCTCTGCCAGTAAAATATACCACTGCCAGCTGCGGGTTCATTCGATACAGTGACACCAAAAAAACTCCAACACTCGTCTGCCTGTTTTATTTCTTTTGCATTGTTTTGGATTTCCGCATCATTCCCCTGTTTTGTTTTCAGGCTGTTTTTGGTTTTTGTAAAACCAGGGTCAGGCAATGCTTGGAGAATGTGGGGGCCTCGCTCAAGGGCCTGACGACAAAATCCCCCGACCTTGGGATTTGAACCGCCAACCTTCCAGTCATAGACACAGAGGCTCATCTCACTGAGCCGCACACCACCCCTGTATGTTGATACTGTTTACTTGTATCAGTTCTGTAAAAATCCACTGCTGATATTTCCACCTCATCATGGTCAGTCCTGCATGAAGCTGTACGCCATACATACCCTTCTCCCTCTCCTCTGTCTCTGACAGTTTCATGGGCCTGGGTCCATTTTTTTCAGTACATCCCTCTAATGCCTCCCATTGTGCTGCCTTCACAGGGGCTGGCCGCCACTCCAGCTGGCGAGTGCCAGGAGTAGGCATCTGCCCTTTGCGACTGCCGAGAAGTTGCCGTGCAAACACTGAGCTAGTGAATGTGGGCGTGTTGCTTCAAAGCTGGGCCCCGCCCCCTTTTGTGCACTGATCCTTTGAAACCGAGAAGGTGGGCGTAAAAGTGGAGGGGGAGGGTCCTTGGTGAATATATGAGAGTTCCGGCCTGATCTGTTTTGATGGCTGTCAAAACAAAAGATATCTATTGATCCACGTGTCTGTCTTCATTTGCATCTGAGAGCCTGGGCCGGCTTGCCTTTGTCAGGAAGGGGTTCAAAGTCTGCTGTCTGTTTCTGAGCCAAGGTAAATACGCCCTCCCAGGAATATAACCAATTGTTTTTTTATCATCTTATTAAAGAATTCGTTGTACTGCAGGGAAGAGGCAGCCTGTGGGAGAGGACGTGGGGTACCCATGCTCACTAATTGGAGTCGTGCCCAAGCGTGTCAGAAGTGAAACATGCAGTAGCTCAAATGCAAATGAACCATCCAGTACCAATTCCGGAAGAAAACAATGTTAAATCTCTGATCTTTTATCTTTTCCGGGGAAATAAAGCAGAACAATTAAGTCTTAAATAAAGTCTGTTATGTGGGGAAGTATCTCCTGGTTCGTGCTCCACGTTTCCTGTAGTAAACACACCTGTGGCCTGTGGCACAAAGTGGGGTTACTGGCTTACCGGGGTAACTTGTCGGATTTAAGGTAGTCTGGGCAAAATGTCAGTGAACGAATATGAAGTCCATTTAAACTGTGGTACCTTAAATCCGACAAGCCAGTAACCCTGCTTGGTAGTACAGGCCACAGGACCTCACAGATCCATATACTAAGCCGACCCAGACCCAGGCACTTAGCCCCAGCCTGCAGCTCTGTCACATGTTGCCCTGGGATTCTAATATTAGCTGTTTGCGTGCAGGCATGTGTGAATTTAAATCACGCCTCTGGTTTTCACAAGCAGCCGTATCGTTATCCAGCGCACTCCGTTGTGCACGTAGGTCTGGGCACCATCCAACCGTGTGAACCTGCCTGGCCACTCCTGTTCCTCCCACTGACATTTGGAGAATTCGGCACAATCACAGTGACGCTGGGACAGGTCTGAAGGTGCGGGACCTGCCTGTCTGGAACAATAACCCGCACGACAGCTGTCATTTGGGCCGTGAAGCTGCTACACAAAGTGAAATTCAGTCGAAGAAAACCACTGAGCTCAAAATAAACATACAAGAACTCTTATCACTACATATATCCTCAAAGACAACACTCCTTTTTTATGTTATGTCATGAATTGAAATATAACCCATTACACAATAAAGCAAGAATGATTTTTACCATCTTAAGCTGTACTTAAACGAACACATTTTACTGCTGGTCTGCTAGTCACTACTGGTCACTACTGGTCACTATTGGTCAAGCAGATTCCTGATTTTATTTGGCATGTATTTATTATTTAAAACTCTTCTCTGACACAAGAGTCAGACGCAGGAGTGCTAAATGATTCACTGTGGCAATGGACTGTTTTATCTACAGTTAAATTGAGGTTCCTTTTTTCATTCAATTGTTTTCAGGCCAGTTAAGACAATATGGACAAGAATGACAATGGAACCAGATGGGGACTCCGCTGGACAGGCTGCAGCCTAAATCCGCCATTTTCCAGGCTATTGTCACTCCCTGCGTGTGTGGTGGAGTAGCCTGAGTAAGCTGAGGAGGTGTCATCCCTACGGAAAGAGATGGTTCACGATCTATCGCAGAAAGACGGCAAACACAAGACGGATGAGCTTTTTCGCTAGGCCTGAGGTTTAGTTAATCCTCTACAGTCGAGGTTCGCGACCCCTGGTCCGTGGCCAGTGTTCCACCAGGACGGGGTACCCTGTTTTATGAAAGGGCTGGTTAATTTCCAAAAATAAACTACAGGCCTATATTCTCAATTTTTCACGACCCCCAATGTTCCGGCAAACTGTTCTCTTAAAAAAATGTAATGCTAAACTTATGAAATCGCCCACGGATTTGCCATATAGACCAGTCCGCGACCATTAAAACATTAGGAACCATCGCTCTACGGACACATAAGTACGGTGTACGATTTCGCTGTATAGTTTTGATGACCACGAGGTGGCGCCATTGCATTCGCAATCTTTGGTCAACGCTGCAGGAGTAGCAATATACCCCGAAGTGCTTAGCACTTTAAGCTACGTGTTACAATAATGTACCAAAGACTTAGGTTTGGCACAAATAATCCCAATAATTACAGTCTCTTTCTAATTAGGAGTCTATTGGTGGAATTCAAGGAACAGACTTGAATTCTTCAAATGCGTTTTTTTGATTTCGTAATGACGCCAGTAATGTTAAATTACTTGTGGCTATTTCGTTTAATCTAATTTATTTACGTGCACTTCCTATGTTATGTTATTCTTTAAATTATTGACATAGGCCTAATTTGTCTTACAGAATCGTCAATGTCAAAGGAATACCTTGAGGTGGACGTTAAATGCGTCTTACGTCATTATTCTAAGTAACATAATTCTGGAGGGCCGGGAGACTGTCGCAGTAATTAGAGAACGTATTCTGTTTTATCGACTGCATGAAAAATACAGGCCTAACGGTAAGTTGGCTCATTTCTTAAGATAGAAGTAGGCCTATTGCATATTGTCTAAACAGTGGCGCGACTTTTACATCGAAACACGAATCGTGTCCTGTCTTAGGCACATTTAAGGAACAAGACTTACACTGTCCTATATCAAATGCCTGTCCTCTTACGCATGTCCTGGGCATGTTTTATGTTATTCTCTTAAAAGAAACACGTGTTATTCGTGCATCCGTCATTTCAATCGTGTATATTGGTGAATGCTGGAGATGCAGTATTAATTAAAATTCTTTACAAAATTCGTAAAACAACATTGACGTACAGCACAAATTGAAGTTTAATTAGCCTACATGTAAAACCCGTCATGGTTATAGCGATGGAATAGATATTTGCGAATGTAACAGCAACTAACATCCGCCTGGGGGAGAGAAAGTTGTAGTCCTTTCACTCGCCCACTGAGGCTCAATGCCGATGACCCCATATCCGCCCCTTCTGTTCGGGCTGAGAAGCTGGGAGTGTTTCATCTCAACAGGACCCAAGAGCAGCCGCTCTGCGCCCCCTCCCCTCTCCTGCCCTATCCTCCCCAGCCCCCACCCTCCAGATCGGACACTCGCAGAGAGATTTACATTACCACCGCAGCTTGTAGCGCAGAGCGGGGTACAGGACCTCGGGCGAGCCGTCAGATCGCAGCCCATCGGGCTTGGGAGGGAGGACGGGGAGAAGATGAGGCAGAAAGAGCTTTTCCAGTCACGTGTGGTCAAGCCTTGCCTACAGGTCGTAATTCCTGTCCTGCTGCTTCTCACTGTAAAAAATGGAGCAATTTGGCCATCAGTGATGAGCGATGTTGCATTCATTCAGAAGACTGCTGTATTTGACACGGACGCAGCATAATCAGTGCCAAGGCCATCAGGTTTGCTTTTTAGGACTGCAGAATTAAATAATATGACACTTTTGGTCAATATTTATCTAAGTATACACTTCAGGGCACAATACAGTTCTTGCCGTATTGGAAAAACTTAATTGATGCCTTTAAGCAAACCGTTTGGTCTTTTAAAAGTTTGCAGTTATATTTCATACAGGAACACTGTAAGTCATCAGAACTTGTAAAACTGCCTTACGTTGTACAATAAGAAAATCCATGTTCCTAAAATTATAGATATGATTCAACAATACTCTTTTTAATATAGGCCTCATATTGCACCCCGTTTTTATGAATACATGTATGCTTACATAAAAGTACTTTATTTATATTTTCCAAAGAGCGCAGTTTAATTTGCCTAGTAATAACAGTATTACATTTTAGTGAACTTAAAAGGGACCTTATGAAAACTAAATTTCTGGGAAAAAAATCTCTTGCTGAAACCCATGTAGGCCTACAATTAATTCCAGCCGCAATAAGAATTCATTATTTTTTGACAAGGAAAAATTCTCACACTGTGAGTAGCGCAGCAGATGGCCAGGCAAAGGTACTGTCATGACACGTCCCAACGGGAGACATGGCGAGGATTGCATGTCAACCACAATACAGGCAAGATTGTTACTGTCTCACTAGGACGCCTAGACTCCGTGGCGAGAAAGCGCGATCATCACTGTAATACTTTGTAATGCACTACCTTATTAAAGAGTCTAGACCTTTTAGTTAAGTGGTTGCAATTTCGCCCACAGTGTGGAAGGTTGCGGTCCTTTCTTTCCTCTATCTCTAGCAAGTCACGTGACAGTTAATGGCTCAAACGCCACGTGGAACACTTGATTGTCTTTCTTCTTTAAAAAATCCCCATTAAAATGATACATTTCATGTCGTACGTTGAATACGGCTAATCAGAACTACTAAGTCACGACACTATAACCATTGCGCATTCATTTAGTCACAATTTTATTTATAATTTGAAAACCATACACCACGTGAACAAACTGCACACTGCTAATAATTCTTAATTAATGAACCAGTTTATTAACCAATGAGATGCATTTATCAATATTGACGGAATGCACAGAATGACAAGTGAAAATCAGTAACTTAACGCATAACAAAGTTTAGCAAGGAGTTTCCGAAGCGGCATAGATTCCAAACAAATAAAGTTTACTCCTTAATCATATCTATAAAGAATACACAATAGGACTATTGTTCGAAATTTGTTTCGAAATGATTTCAGCTCATTATTTTCAGCAATACAGGCTTTTTACCCTTAAGCCCCTACAGGCGATTGCTTAGTAAGTATACATTTATAATTACCAATGATATAGCCTATGTGTAAATCTAATTTTGCAGTTTTATTCTGAATAAGATTTTTAGACCCTGCTGCTTTTCCACGTGTTTTAAACACATGCATCTCCACCTCCGCGCGCTGCCTATAACGGGTCAACTATGGATTGCCCTGTTTAACATACCGGCACAACTAATTACATGGGGAGCCTGAAGGCGCTGGATTTACTATTAGGGGTGAATATTTTGACCTCGGTTTAAAAGCCCGAGAAAACCACAAACTCCACAGCGTAGGGAAATGCACATTTCAACCCGGTACAGTTGGAGCGCCGTCTTACACTTTCTTTTTCCTGTAGGCTCAATGGATGGTGGCTTACCTCGTCTCCATGGAGACACCCAACTTCTCCCATCGACGACGCCCCCCCCACCCCCACCCGATTGATCGACAGGAGCCCGTGCGGCCGAATGTGGAGCGCGCTGTTTCATTGTTCTCCCACCGTGACAGACTGCAGTTCCGATCGATATCATAACCCCCACCCATCCCACCCCGCCATTGCCACCTCCGCCCCCCCCCTCAACCCCACACTATCTCTCGTCTTTGAATCATCCTATTCAGAACTGGCGGTGACCGATTTTGAACTATGGTAAATTTAGAACAATAGGCGCGCGTGCACCAAGAAAGCGTTTGTTTTTACTGCATCCTTTTAATAATTTCCAGCTGTTATATACCTGCCATGTAACACTGATTTAGCTCTTTTTAATCCGATGCAATCTTGAACCTGATAACCTGCGCAATTGCAAATAAGACGGATATATGTAAGTTATGTCTTAAACTTGTTCGCGAACTTTATTCGTTTGTTAATGTTCCTTTTTTAATTGCATTTATGAATAAGTTTTGCACATCGGTGAAGGGCATTTCTCTTACTAGGGCAAAAGGGCAGAGGAAACCTAATCCCCCTTTGTCCCTTGTGCACTTTAGTTTCAATATTTTCATCTCTGCTAGAATTGCGATGACTGCCTCGGGGCATGAGAAATACCTTAAGGGACGGCCACCTTTTGAATCCGACGCAGTGAGGCTCCATCCAGGACCCTTGGCTGGGGGGGTCCTTCGGGCGAGGTTTAAACGAGCTCCCCTCGGTCCGTTTTTTTCGCCTTTAAAATGTTAAACATTTGAATTACCTAACAGCGTGGCGACCTTCGGCTACATCTGTTCTCATGATATAGACTAAATGAGATAAATCGGCGTCGGTGCTCATTGCTTTGGCAGCGCAGCGGAGTCGACGTGGGAAAGTAGGGAGCGTGAGAAAGTGATGATTGGCAGCTAAGGACGGAGAAAACTGTCTTTATTTTAATAGTTGGCGTTCATTTAATATATTGACACTCATAATTAATCACATAATAATCCTTTATAGTAAACCAGTATCATTTTCAGATGTGTTTAAAGTTTTTTAAATGTGGAAAAACAGAAACAAACGACGTTTTCGTTAAAAAAAAAAACATCACGAAACAAAAAACATTCAGATGGGCGATTAGGCGGCACTTTATTTGCGTTCTGTATTATGCCAACAAAACAAATACGGCCCCAACGACTTCAATACTTGAAAGCTGAACGCATAACATAATTCAGACTTCGAAATAACACTGACATACAGCACAAATGAAAGTTTAATTAGCCGACATGTAAAACCCGTCATAGTTATACGATTTAGAGTTTTAGACGACGAGCAATAAATTCTTAAACATAACATCAAGCAAACGGACTGTAAACCGAAAAGAAGAGTAAATGGGCGTGCAGGACCGGGTCTTGCAGCACTGGTGAAGCAGCAACCGCTTCCTAACAGTTTATATGAATATTCCCAAGTATCTCATCTATTAGGTATATATGTTGTCTATTAAAAAATATAAAAATACAGAGAATCGTTGACACTTGAGTCTGTATATATGCTGCTCATCCGATTCCTCCCCTACGGTCCAACTAAGCTAAGGAACGCGACAAAAACATATAGGCCTCAATATGGGGTATCGATCGACGCCCATCACTCCAGGAAAAAATGTCGGTTCAGGGGCAACACAATTCCGACTGGACACTGCGATCGATAGCACGCTCCATCATCGGTTTCTATGGAAACCCGCCGGAAAAAAAGGACACGGCCTGTCATTTAGCGGCGATCCGCCCGCAGCCGAACCGGACAGGGGCCGAAGCTGCTGGGGTCACCCGGGGAAATTAGCGCCCGAAGGCGAGCCCCCTTTCATCCGCGTTAACGGCTGTATATGCCAATGGCGCAGCGTTTCAGCCGCAGACACGCAAGTCGTTTTGTTTTTATGCTTTTACTTTTTTCATTTCTTTTTCTTTTTTTTTGGTTGGTGTTCTGGCAGAATTGGCCATTTAGGTATTTTGAAAATGGTTGTTTGAATAACAACACGCTTTATTATTTTAGTATTCTCTAAAAGATGAAAAAATTACGCACATTGTACTATTATTTAAATGTACTGTTTCAATTATAAAATTTTCCTCACAATCCGCTATCCGGCATTTCGTGTATTTTATTTGTACGTTTGGATTTTGTTTTATCTGTCTGTATTCATGGGAAGCTTTTAAAGGTGTCTGTCCATGCAGATAAAATGGCGATGCTCGCATCAAAGTGTTCTTATGTTTAAGATGGAGAGCTTATGATGTTGACCCAGTTGGGGAGGTCAAGCAAACATGGTCCTTGGAATGGTAGGTTACACCAGCACGGCCATCAACCCACTGGTGACCAAAGGCATGGTATTTTATAAAGCAGAAAGAAGTGAAGGACACAGAAGAGGACGTGTCAGCCGTTACTGATAGCTTACCTGAATCCCACGGCCACGACAATGGCAGGTTGTCAATGGAGGACACATTAAGACCGGACCGAGCCGATCGCGAGACGAGCTCATTCACGAGAGACTGCAGTTAGAAGCCGACAAAAGTAGACAGGTTATTTTCAGAGGAATATTCATGTCAAATCATTAGAACCATGAGTGCCTAGATCATTAGCTCACACCCCATCTCTGTTTTTTAATCTCTTTGTTCTGCTTCGCTCACCCATACGGCTGCGATGCGTATTACCATCGAACTCAAAACCTCTAGGTGTGGAAAGGCTTTTAAGTAGCATATGAATGTATCGCCGGTCTGGGACATTCACAGCCGTTTGTACGGGGAGGGAGCAGGACTTTGTAAAGAGATAAGCACCGCTGAGATATTGATGGGCGCACGCAGCCCTGCCTCCTTGCTGCTCAACAAAGGGACATGGATGGCCGTGGTGACCTTTGACCCTGGTGGCTACCGTGATTGCCTTTTCGGTGTTTGCCCCTCCTTCCTCCTCACCCCTCCCCACTCCGCCCCGACCCTCGGCCATCGCGTTCTCGCAATCCGCTCGCTCCCTCTCACACACACACACCCCAACGATCAATGTCAGGCTTCTGTGGTTTCTTGGTCCTGCAGTGACGTGCGGCCTATTGATTTATCGACGGTCTTGCGCATTACTCCGCACAGCCGACCCTGGGGCCGCCTCTCTGTGGGCAGAGAGGCTCCAGCGGGCGTGGAGGCTTCCACCGTTCGATCCCGGCCCCTGGGTTTCACCCACAAAACCATGTCTTTGTCAGGCTCTCTGTGGCGCCGCTGTCGTTTGATCGTGGAACATTAGAGTTAGAGCAGCAGGGTTTTTTAAATCGGTTGATTGAGGTGGAGCGGCTGAAGTATCTGCTCGCCCGGCTATTGAACAGGACAGCTGGGCTGCTTGGCTTCAGACCAGAAACCTGCCTTCCAGACAGACCTTCTCTCCACCTTGACGCCTCCTACTTTTGTATTTTTTTGTTCCTAATCCAGAAAGAAGCAAACGGTCAATATAAGTTCCTTGGTCCCTGGGCCACTGGCCTGTTAGTGTTCCTGCCGTTCTTTGAGGTATTTTTGCAGCCCCCCCCCCTCCCCGCCCCGCC
>JAODLD010000052.1:12252078-12272159 GCA_026781065.1 Mormyrops boulengeri | reverse complement strand
CCCCCCCCCCCCCCCCCCCCCCCCCCCCCCCCCCCCCCCCCCGGGGGGGGGGGCCGGGCGCCCGGCGCCCGGGCCCCGCGGGGGCCGGGGCGGGGGGTGGAGTCTGCGTCCAGCCGCGTGCCACATGACCATCTGTGACCAGGGGCCAATAGGACCATCTGGATGACCAGTGTAGTGCATGAGGCAGGGCGGCTCATGGAGGAGCGGATACTGTCTCCTGGCAGCACACTGCATGGACCCGCCTCCGTGGACTGAGATCCCTTGGTGTCTTTTCACTCATTCTATTGTAAGCCTTTCTTTCTGGTGGTCTGCTGTGATTGGTTGAACCCACTGTGTGTACGTTGAGCCAACTATACCTGCAAATACCTGCTCTGGCGGTTCACAGTATGTCCAAGACGTTGTGGCACATTTCGGGGATGCCCTACTGAAGAATTCCCTGCCTATATAATCCCACACAGATGTGAGGGGGGGTTCCCATTCAGCCTGACTATTCTGTGTGGTGGGCCCAACAGGGGAGGGGCAGATTAGCGCCTGTTTGTAATCACCGTGGCCACCCTCTCCGCCTCCCCGCCGCACGCGCACGAAAATGAGAATCCACCCCCTACGTCTTAAACTGTTTAAGGTAATTGTATTTACACCACAACCGCCCCCCATCCCCCAGCGTGGGAGCACTGGATCAAAGGTGCCTGACCTTTGTCCTCTTATAGAGGGCCGCTCATCCAGGACCCTTGTAGGATGAGTGGGAGAGGAACAGCGTCTCGCACATGGTACTCCCACCTCAGCACCCCTGCCCACCCCAGCCCCGGTGTCCCATGTTTGTTTTTTAGCTTCTGGGTGGAGCCCGAGCCCCCCCAGTGTGTGTGTCGGGTGCCAGGCACCTCCATGTCCTACGGTAACCTCTTCGTTCCCCCCTGACTGATTTCAGTTGTTCATTACTTCTCGCTGTTCTGATGCATGAAACAGTCAGTTGCCCCTAATGTTGACAAATTGGGATTTTATTCTTTTGTATTTCTGAGTGTTCCTGTACATTTTCACCCTCATAATAAAGAAAAATAAACAGTGATCAGTATTTATCACATATTATTGTAGAGTTTCAGTTTTATAATTCGTCGTTCTTTTCGCAGCTTAGTATGGCTGGAATCCAGTTACACCCAGATAGCATCAACTGCAAATCAGCGAGATTCTGCTGGGTTCATTTCATATAATAATATTTGAATACAATACAGAGGTTACATTTTATAAGAAGTTTAAATAGTTCCTTTGTATTTAATGGTTCCAAATGTTTCACAGTCAATGGTTCTTGCAAGAATATTATAGGCGAGTCACTGGCTGCAGGGCCTCCTTGGCATCCGACGCCGGCACGGATTGTTAGAACATGTGCTTCTTTGTGGGGAAACAGAGATTAATGCCTTTTATTACAGTGGTCACTATGAGATTGATTATTTGTTTATTAATACTGTTGGCAATAATACATATGCAGGTCACTGACCTTGTGTACTTCGTATGCAAATAACTGTGTTCACTGGAATTTTCACAGCTTCGTATATTTCCTCTTCTTGGACCTATATCTGTAAATGTCCAAAATGCAGTGTGGCGACCTGGACTTCATTGCTTCTTAATGACTCTGGACCGGTCTTTGGGGTTCTGGGGAGGAAGATGTAACGTGAACGTAAGGCATTTTTGATTCTATGCGCACATCTGTAGAATTTCCTGACCAATTTATCAGCCTCCATGTTTCATTCGAGATCTCTGTTTTCCTGTTACCCTCTGCTTTTCCTCCCAACAGCTCGCTCTAATATAACAGAGGGCAGCGGGAGCCAGGCCTTGTTTCAGAGACATTGATTCAGGGGAGTTCCAGGCCTGAATGTGTCCCTTTTTGGACCCAGTCTCCTGGAACCGGGTCTGCGTCTGCAAAATTAATTCCAAGGGAAGAAAAGAGCGAAAACCCTGGACCACGGCTGCGGAGGCACCAGGAGGGGATGAGCTGAGTTTGGCTGCAGTCCATTTATTATCTGAGGGATCGATAGCCCCTGGTCTCCGAGCAGCCATCCTGGTTACCGTTGCTAGGCGACTGCAACATCCAAGATGGAGGCCTGGGTGATGAAGGACGACAGCCTGCGGGGGTCAGAGGTCACTGAGGCCATTGGACAGCATGACCCCCTCGGGGTGATTTGAAAGCTACACACAGAGAAACCTAAGTGGGCTTCCTAGTTGAAGAAGGGCAGCTGAAATGCTCTGGTGGGTCAGGGGGGGCTGCCTCTGTCCTAAAGCAGCACTGAAATGCTTCACTTATGGCTCATTCTGGAAATTGAGCTGGAGAGAAAAAAATGATTGGAATTAATGGAAGTGCCTCCTCTTTCTCTCGCTAATGTCACGGCCTTTTGACTTTTATAAGTCATTTGCCTGTTAATAAACTAATGTCTGCTGCACTTGCGCTGGTAAACAGTCCCCTGCAGTTCGCTGGCCTACATTTCCGAAAAGAATTTCATGTCGCTTCATGGTCCAAGGTCAAGTTTTTGTTGCCCTTCGTTTCTCTAGGAAAACATAGACACTTGTGTCTTTTTTGGATGCCATGTTGTGCGTTTTTTCTCAGCAGGATGCCAAATGATCAGTTTCTGATCGCGAAGTTATGATGGTGTCCTTTGATGTGTGCGCCGCTCTTTATCAGTATAGGATTGGTATGGGGTTATAGCTATAGATTTGAGGTTGCACCCCAACCCATGAGGAAGAACAGAGGGAAGGCATCTAAGGCAGTAGAAGACAGTTAATGACACTAATATTGGAGAACCACAACCTCGTCATGCATTGTGATGCTGTGATGTCTTTCGGTCTTTCATATGTCCTGTGCAGTTGTTTCAGATTCAGAGCATTGCTGAGTGTTGACTCCTGTTCCTGGGGTTTGATCCTCTTTCTATTTTGTTATATCTGTTTATTTTTTGCCCATGTTTTGGGAGGGGCGGGGGTGACGGCAAACGCATATTTTTCTGTTGGAAGATTTAAGCCCTCAAGGATTATTTGGGTCAAAAAAAAAAACGAAACAAAAAAAAGACAGTGGAAAGAGACTTTAAATGAATCTATGAAGAAAGCGTAAACCCAGTAAGACCGGTAAAGGGAATAGCGGAGAGGCTAGCACTTTACTGGGTAATTGGATTGATGTGACAAATTCACCACTCACATTAGGAAAATGATCATTTATTTTGATTAGCGTTGAAGGACCCCTTAACCTAGAGAGTCCGGAGTCAGAACGTGTGTGCGTGCGTGTGTGTGTGTGTGTGTGTGTGTGTTTGCGCGTGTCCGCGTGTGTGAGGAAAGGGGGGTGGGTGAGATAGTATCAATCGCCGGGGCCTTGCCATTGAATGTATTGATTAGTTACCTTTCTTATTAACATGCTGATTAAAAAGAGAACGGAGGGAAACAGAAGGGAGAATGAGAGGCAGAGTCCCTTCGCCGGCGAGAGGAGCAGGGCTGCAGCTCAGCACGGCATGGGGAGAGGACCTGCCGAAATGGGGGCCAGGCCGGCCCGGAGCCTGCAGGAGGGGGGAGAAGGTGGGGGGGCCAAGGTTCCGACTCTGGACGAGGGTTAGGTGAGGCTATGGGGGTCAGGGGGGCACAGCCCAGCTGTATCCTCATCTTTGCTGTCGACTGATGGGACAAGAGACTCCGTGACCGGGCTGGATCCTCCGAAGGCGGACAACTATGGCAGTACGTTTCAGACGGGGGCCCACAGGGGTCCGGACTGTGGTGTGGGACTGAAGATTAACATGCGGGTACGTGCTCGTCGCAGGATGCGGCTCTTCAGCCCCGTTGCCACCTCTGCTGCGGCCGTGATCAGGAATGAGGGGTACGTTGATGTGGAAATCTAAGCTGTTCTTTTTTTTTCGTTTTTTTTTTTGCTGGTGCTTCTGCTTCTAAGGGGGGGGGGTATCACGTGCCGACGGGAAGGGGAGAGGTCGTGGGCAGAAGGGGGACAAGTCTTCGTCTGGGAAGTGGTGCCGCAGTGACGGGGACGTAGACCGCGTGACGGGAGATGGGCGGCCGTCGGCAAGGGGACTAATGGCATCTTAAAACGAATCGGGGGGGGGTGTTAAAAAGACAGCTCTCATCTCAGTGCCTCATTTCTCAGGTTCAGCTTTTCTGCCACAGTGCCCAAGTACTTTTTTAAAATTATTGAACTACAATCTCCTGTTTGATTTTAAATGCTCAGGTTTAATTAGAAAGAAAATCACCTCCATTAATGCGGCATTTAACTAATGCAATACTTTCATGTTTATGGTTCATGTTTATTCTAGATCAGCCTTGTTCAATAACACGTGTCGAGTTATTACATATGAGATGCTGCATGTATTAAAGCGTAAGATATTTCCTAAGATCTTTAGGCCCAAGGTAATTTTACAAGACCTTTAGCAGATGTGCATAGCTTTCTGTGTCATTTAGCATTATATTTAAGACACATGTTTGGCAGGAAGGGTCATACCATAAAATGGGACGTCAGCTTGCATTAAACATCACCTCCTGGCACTAGCAGAAACAATGCGGAGAAGTTAGCTAGAGGAAGTGATGTCATTGTTTAACTTAAACTGCGGATCGTGGCTGATTGGTCAAACCGTAGAAGACATTAGTAATAACCAGTTTTTTCATTCATAAAATATTTTGAAAGACGCAACAGTAATGATGGTTATACTGTATCCATATGTAAATGAAAATCTGTGACTTTCTACCACATTAAGGCTTTCTGTGGTTCTGGATTTCAGCATTGCAGGGCTAAAAACTCAGCAGGCATCCAGGCAGTCGCCCAAATCCCTGTGACTGGTCACGTCCGGTTAGGACCCGTTAAGGACACCACGCAGTGGGGCAGCGTAGCGTTTTTAAAATCTCAGGAAACAAAGAACATTCTGGGTGTTGTTTTACATCCCTGTTTGATCTGGAAACGTCTACAGAGACATTTTGCAATATTTTAGTGCCTTGCGTTTATGTTTATTTGCAGGAAATAGAGATGTATAATTGCGAGCGGCATTTAAATTTGCTGCTGATTGTAGATTTGTCTCTTATGTGAGATTAGTACTGAGTGACCGGATACCAAGCTATCCACATAATTTTACAAAACAGTTCAGCTGGCTTATTTTAAACAAAGATTTTAAAAACATAAAACGCGAAATAACTGTTTTTATCTTTTTAATGGCGGCCATAACTGGGTGAACATGTAGAATTACCCTTGAGAAATACGAGGTCAGGCACCTTTGTCTGTTTTAGGGTGAAATTTCTAGGGGGAAAAAAATCTACATGCAGTAATTACGCGCGCCGTTAATTCCAATCCGGGCGCCTGTGTCTCCGAGAGTCTGCAGAAACTGAGACAATAATTGCCGGTAGTTGGGCCAAGGAAGGCGACATGCCCTTAAATGAATTTGTCCACTCCCTTTTAACGAGTTCGTTTTAGGTTCTCCTATTTCTCAGGGTCCTCCGACGTCTGAGGTCTCGTTTGGGGAGTCGGAGAGATGGAGAGAAATGGAGAGCATGCTAATTCAATTTCACCCCTGTTATCTCCCAGCGCCGAGGCCGGCAGTGCGGCATCCCTGCACGGGCAGGTTAAGTAATGATGATTGTTTAAAAGGAGGTCAAACGCGTCGTTTACTTATAGGCACACTTGTAGAGATTACAAGAAAAATGCAGTCGTTTTAGCCCGCGAATGATTCTTTCTATTATAACACCTAATTGCCAAATATTTGTGGACTGTTTCGCTTCCCGTTTCCCTCATGGCGACTCTGGACCTTTCGTGCTGTCAGTGTCACTGTTTTGGCCAAATATATCAGTGTTACTATCAAATCATCGAATGCAGACTACTTCCATTTTAAAATGTTTGTTTTGTCATATTTCAAAACATGTAATTGTAGCCCGAAAAATACTCCTCAAGACAAGTGTTATTTAAAATCCAGAGTCATATTCAAGATTTTTCCGTGAGAAAGTACGCATAGGGGTGCGCTATCGGTAATTTTACATATCAGGGTCGAATACGGCCTGGAAAATGGCGATGCTTGTCATTTCATAAGTCAACCCCAATTATGTAACTAAAACATAATGTCTACAGCAGTATTTCCGTGCGCGACATTTTCGACACTTGTCTTTCGACCGCCTTTAATGTTGAATATGTGTGTTTTGTATCGCGAAAGTTAAGGAAATGCGCGTATACCTCCGCATCAGGGAGCAGACCTTAGTTTCCAGGTCGCTGTGATTTAATCTGTCGGTCAAATTACAGCATAAATCTAACCAATAAACGGCAGGTAGAGTTTTATATACTAAACACAAATGCTGGTATACTATGCACACAGAATTATGAAATCAGTTTGAGTTCTGTGTGTTTTTGTGTCCGCATATCACATAGGGTATTCGGTAATGCTTTATACTGTATGAGTATATTTAACTCGAGAAATATAGCAGATTGAGAAAATATACAGGGATTTTAGCAATGGCATCAATAATTGTTAGTTGTCATAGCAATATAAGTATTATAACTAATATTTATATTATGCGTTTATTCTTTACACAAATTATAACGTTAGATATTATGTTGGTCTGTTATTGGTGTCGGCATCTATTAGTCTTAAGGTCTGACTGGAAATTCGCGAGTTATTCGTGCCGATGGTATTACAGGGTGCGGATAAAAAATATTTAAATGATTAGGCCGAGGCATCTTTCGCGAGCGATATGATCAATGGGGAGATACTTAACATGCTTTAAACTTCGTCGTGAATGGCTTTAATGCCAATTGAGAAGGACGCATCACATACTTGGGGCCTTTCCAGCGTGAGATATGCCTCTGCATGGGGCCTCGGAATACAAATGAGCCGGGTGTCCGCTGACAACGATTGTTTGTGCCACGTGTCCCCAACGAAAGGGCTTTGGGCGCAGTTAGGAAAGCAATACGCAATGACATCTATTCAACTATTCATTACTTTGTTCACATAACTTCTTCACCATAACTTCTAACTTGCCTGCAGTTTAATTGATTTTTTCCCCCCACAACAGTCTGCCGTCGAACCTTTGGTTTTCATGGAGAAATTCCTTGTGCCATACCTGCGTTCTAATTTTGAAACAATTTGTTTCTCTTACATGCATCTTAGCAGAGTTTTATGTAGATTACGCCCAGACTTTATGCAGGAAAATTATCTTTAGTTTTACATGAACTGACCTAATATTTCAGCCCCGTATTTCCGATTGATAGAAACATGAATCTACAAATCGCCAGTAATCGAATCTAATATTCAACTATCATTCCTCGATATTTCTTTTGAATGCTGTGCGTAAATAAGAGTTTAACCTGTAGATACCAGGTACACGCGGTTCTGTTTTCAGTATCGCAAACCTGTTGCTGTTGTTCTTTTCAGTTGTATTTTCTGTATGAGTCTGTTTTCACTCCTTCAAAATACCCAATACATCTATTTGCTTTAAAGTCAAATCTCTGTATTACTAAACTATTACTAATACATGCCTACTCATCGGTCATACTCATTCAGTATTTTCACGTTCCCTTTATAACAGCTTGTGTTAAAAATTCGAATGTATGTATCAAATATTAGATTTTTCGGTGAAACGAGAATTATTACACTTTAAAAGTGGACTGACTGTAATTACACAGACCAGACAGATACAAATACATTATGAAGAATATGTTTGATTAAAGCAATGACGAGAGGATGATGAAATGTATACAATTCCTTTGAAAATTTTAAGAATACAGTTAATTCAGGTTTATCACAAAATGTGCCATTAATAAGTTACTGTATACGCCCGGTCAAATATTTCAGCCGAAATATTTTCATCTTCATATATCTTTAAAATATCATTTTGTAATGGCCTAGCGTTTTCCTTACCATGTGAACGTTTTTTTCCTCTTAATGTTGGACGCTCTATAGGTAGTTTGTAAAGGAAACATTGATTTTATCGATTTGTGTAAGGCGCGAGGATTCTTTTGTTGTATTCGCATTCAAACCTCCTGCTTTTGCATATTGAAACTCGAAAATGTTTAATGCTATAAGAAATACGTGGCGGTCTTATTTTCCTCTTTTAAAATTTTGCTTATAGTGTTACGCCTTACAAAAAATTGCACCCTTCGTCAATATTAATAATTAATAACTATTATTTATATACGTTAAAAATATTTTAAGTAGCAGGGAGAAAACTGAAAAAATAATCTTTCATTTTATTTAGTGGGTGAAGTAGATACGTATTCTATATATTTTTTTCTAATGTATATATATACTTTTAAGATATACATTTAAAAAGTAAAAAAGTGTCAAAACAATATAATTTAAAACTTAATGATATTCGATGGTTTTAAAACTATCAAAATTATCTAGTTTATATAAATTTTGGAAATGGTTAGAATATAACTTAAAATTCAAGTGAAAAGTGCACCATGTGATATACACCAGCTCAAAGATGTTTTGTGGTTCAGTAAAATAATAATAATACTTAAAAATATTAATTGAGCGCACATTTTACGTTTATGTAGTAATCCATTTGATTCTCAAAATTACAGTTACACCAACTTAACGATATTGGAATTATCTACACAGGTATAGTTTTTGCAGTTGAAGTGTTTGAGTTAATATTTTCCTTGCAGTTCGGAACATGATGTTTCACATAGAAATATATTAATGCTAGTTATGGTGACAAGACGTGAAATCCGAAAATTTGACAATTTTTAAAACAATAATTTGTAAAGCAAAAAAAGGTTTTTCGGTCCAGTTAAAATAAAGTTATTGGAATTTTTTCGTGATTGATTTGTTGTATTTTTTACAATTTTGTAACTCCAGTCTTGACATATTTCTTATTAAAATATAGTATACGTCAGGGTTTCTTCCAGTAAGCTAGAAGAAACCAATCGCGAAGGTAATCTTTACTGGTCTGCCTGCCGTGAATATTTCACATATGGCTGCGATGAGCACATTCAGACTTAAGCATCTGTAATGTCCATGTCTGAGTATATGAAGACGGCGACAGATTGCGCGTTTAAAAGGAAGGAAACAGCCATTTAACGTCCCCTTAGCACCCTTTGAATCCCCCAAAAGAAAGGTCATTTGGACAATATGAGGAGACCAGGAAGACGGTAGACTAGGTAGTTAAAAGTCATTCATTGAAATCGTGGTAAATAATTAACGCGCTGGATTTGAGACTCTTGTTTTTACATAGAACCGCCAGCACACAGAAGTGTAATATAACCAATATCTCAACCAGCCGTAGTCAATTAAGATTACCACTCGTGGATTGGAGATTGGATTCAATAAGCATATTTTGGTTTTAATCGTAACGGAATCTGTTCTCAGACCGTGTACCCTGAATGTTCCTACATCTGCGTGTTCATACCGAGTAGGCCTTCTCAGAACTAAGACCGTATGCGTTTTGTTTTTTTCATACCGAGAATTAATCGATTATCTGTCAGTAATTTAAGAATATAGAAATGCACATTTTCTGTTGTTATGTATCCTGACGTCTTCTGTAGTAACAGTAATTGATTAATATACCTATATGAAGTGGATGTATACCACACAAAATTTACCAACGTAACTAAGATAAGGTATTTGTAATATTAAGGCATTTGTAATATATTTTGGATTTTGAGAAGCGTTTGTGTCCTATCTGTAGTTAAGTATTAATGCAAAAGATCGTAAGGAAAAGTAACATATCACACTGAAGCAAGCTGCATATTAAGAAGTGGAATGAGGTCAATTTACAGTGTATCCCCTAGTCATAGAAAGGAACTGTTCGGTATTCATAGTGCTGATTTTCTCGTGCTGCTGCACCGCACTGTCTTTAACGGTGTACTATCTATAGTTGCATTGAAAGTTTCGAAATGATGAAATTCTGATGTGATTGGGGGATAACAAAGATTTTTGAGCTGACACCGATGTTATTATTTACCTAATTATAACTTGCTTCGTTTTACGGGGAGTCTTACCAGTAAATGGGGGGTGTATTTGTAATATTATTTCTATTTCAAATGTGAATATTTCTACGTACCCATTTTGCATAACATTTACCAGCTTATCATAATACTTCAAAATAAATGAAGATTCTGGTCTTCGTCTGTTAGTGTCCAGTGACCTTTTGGTCTCCATCTGCGCGGCTCGCGACACCGGCTCACTGCCCGCAGTCTTGATGCCCTTTGCAGACAAGGTTAAAGGTGATAACCGTGTTTAAGCCTTGGCCGTTCAACGAATAAACGCAATTATATTATCCAGAAAATTAAAAACAAAAACAGTGAATTCGCTTGTTTTAATCGAACACTTAATAGAATGTGCCTATGTACAGCTGTACAGTAGAACATTTTGGTTTTAATATAAAAATGTACTCACCCTCAAATGAAAGTTTCGATAACTATTATTATTATTAACTAGGTTCAGATTCACGGGAGTTTTAGCTGCATTATTCATGGAAATATCAAGAAAAGCTGTACATAGTGCATCACACGGGGGACGTTTTTTGGAAGGTTTGCGAACAACAACATGTAATATTGATCCAGCCGCAGTTTGAATATAGATCTAAATAAACGGTAAATAAAAAACAGCAATTTTATTATTATCATTATTGTTTTAGTGGTGGCGGTGTGGTTGTTGTCAAATTGTATTTCCATTAAGTATAATTGTGCTGAACTGACAATGGAACAAAGGTATGGTAACGCTAAATAGTTCAGGTTTTCTGAACGGTCAGTCTAAAGTCTTCGCGTGCAGCAAAATGAATCAGGTGTCGACGGACTTCTGACGGATTTTTACCGACATAGAAGATGAACTTTAACCTCAAGGCCCCAAAAAGGTGCTATATAATCTTAATGCTAAGAGCCACTGACCATTTTACCTCCAGCTATACACCCTTCCCATACATATATCTCACTCCCCACTCATTCGTGCGCGGATCGATAAGGCAGCATCTGCTCCGGAACGGCTGCAGTCCCACGCCGCGCAAGACTATACTCGGAATTTTTCAGAACTGGTCGTCTTTGAAAATTAAACTGACAGTTAGGTATGATTAGTATGCCGTGTATAAACCGCCTCCCTCTCATGTTAATGTCCAGTTCACGTGGATACTTGTGATTAGCAGAGGTATAAGCTTTGTCATGGTAACAGAAAGAACGCATTGTGGTTTGTTAGGTCCGTCACATCGAATGTTTTGAGTCATTTTCGTTGTGTATGGCAGGTTCAAGTATGAAGTGCAGAACTCACTGTCTGCTATTTAATGTCCCTTTATACCATTATATTTACTATTTATAGATCCTCACTCAATATCGTGTGAACCAGATTAGCCCCAATAAATCATACAAAACACATTTTCTACCGAAATAAGTGTAGAAAATAATGGTCGATTGATTTTGCAAATGTTTAAGTATAACAGCAAGATAGCCGATAAAATATAACAACCAATAAAATATTAATAATTTAGCAAATACACCAAGAAATAATCGAGATGATGCTGCCTGGGCGAACAACAAACAAAAACAATTATAGCAATAATTTCTGTTCGCACTGTTCGTATAATAATCTATACAGTCCATAGCTACTAATTTGCTATAAATATACGTATTGTTGATGTCCTTTTTGGGTAACTGTTTAGGATACCTTCTGTTATAGTACATTTGCTCTTTAACATCATTTAACAACAAAGTAACTCTAAAAAATAAAAACGGAGGGCTCATGGACGATATGCAATAATGTGTATTATTATAGGGACGACTGCTTTTTTTTTTTTTTGAAATCCGTTAGGGAGCAACCTGATAAGACGGGTTTAAAGGAAAGGGGCTGTCCTTACCGCGCCCGACGGACCCAGCCCCCTCTTTGGAGCGCTGCGCAGCATGGAGAGGGTTAATGGGACTTGGAATTTCCGAGCACATCTGTCAGATTTTTAAGCCAGTGACGCGCTGAAACCAGCTCGGAGGAAAGAGTGAAGAGAGAAGGGAAGAGGGAAGAGCGAGAGATAAGAGTTGGTGAGGAAATCAATGAAGTGACAGGCTGGGAGAGCGGCAAAAAGCGGAGGCAAAAAAAATCACATGAAGGAGGGAAAGGAAGCGAAAAAAGATCGGACAGGGGATAGGAGAGTGGGGCGATCTCGACCTAAAATATCTAACGACGAAAGGGAGCGCTGGGTCCGCAGCCGATTATTTGGCGTCTCGTTTTTATTTCTCGGGTGTCTCCAATCCATCTATTCTTTAAAACCTGGAGCTGAACAACTGCGTGTTGCTAGTGGGGATAGCTGAAGGTGAGAAAAGCTTGAGGGAGTCGAAGCACTAAGAGGCTGAGGAAGATGCGGAGGACGAGCGCGGATACTCCCGTGTTTTACAATGGACCATAAGGGATTTTTTTCCAATTAGAGATCGGTGTGTGTCATTTGGTCTTCGACGCGTCTACAAATCCAAATAAACACCTACCTTTTGGTACTTTGTACATTATCGCCACCGCTCATCCCCTACGCGTTGCAAGGTAAGGAAGCCAAAACAAGCTGTGATCTCACCAGCAGGATAATTAATGAATATTGAATATTCGCATAAATTACCAGAAGGACTATAAGGGGATACACGTGTTTTTACTGTAAACAATCTGAGCGTCTTTACTAAATGATAAAATAATGGTTTTAAAATGGTACATGCGCGATTGT
Source organism: Mormyrops boulengeri (assembly GCA_026781065.1). Classification (NCBI taxonomy): domain Eukaryota; kingdom Metazoa; phylum Chordata; class Actinopteri; order Osteoglossiformes; family Mormyridae; genus Mormyrops; species Mormyrops boulengeri. The sequence goes on along the minus strand of JAODLD010000052.1, from coordinate 12,259,520 downwards.
AGTTGTCCTGAAGTGCATGGGCTTATTAAATATCGATATGTTTATAATCTTCAAACAATGGCTCAAAACTCAAGAAAAGAAGTGAAAATCCTACATCAAAGGAAATGTTAAATTCTGATCGAGTACTTAACTGTTAAGTGCACGTCGTGCTTATAATGTAATTTACATAAACAGTAAGAAAAAAAAACTTTTTTTTTCATTTACACAGGCTGCCAAGCAACACTGGTCTTTGCCAAGAAAATGAAGAATATAGTTTAAAAGAGCGATTCTAATACTAACATATAAGCACTGCAATTACTGGCACTGTTGTGCCGTGCGAAATCTGATTTAGATTAAGGTTTAAGAAACTGGCATGATTGACTGACCAGCTGACTGATACCCTGGTCAATCAGTCATTTATCAGTTCATGAACTTGAAGATCCATTTAATGAATAATCAATAGATCTATATTTAAGTGGAGCTGGGGAAAGGCAGACTGAGGCACTGAAACAGTGGGGCAAACAGAAGTGGTATTTATCACAGAGCCAAAAGAGCCATGGACATCATGGGGGAGATGTCCGCGCACAGCCACGGAGAGCTGGCGCACACCGAGGACGGCAGGGCCATGCTGCATGCACGGGATCTGAGCACCGCCTTCCCGCGGCCCCCGCTGGGGGGCTCCTCCATGTCCCTGGAGGGCCACGAGCACAGACCCCCCGGACTGGAGCACTCGCTGTCGTCGCTGAGCTACGGGGCCGAGCCCCCGGGCGGCTGCAGCAGCACCTACACCACGCTGACGCCACTGCAGCCGCTGGAGGAGAAGTTCCACCACCACCACGCGCACCCCCACCACCACCACCACGCGCACCCCCACCACCACCACCACGCGCACCCACACCCCCACTCCTGCCTGCCCGTCAGCAACGTGATCGGCAGCTTCACGCTGATGCGCGAGGACCGGGGCCTGGCTGGCAACTTCTACAACACTTACGGCAAAGATCTGGCCATGCCGGCGAGCCTGTCCCCCCCGACTGCCGGCGCCAGCGTAGGGGTGGTTCCACACGGGTATGGCGGCATGGGAACCAACCCCGGGAGCAGCCAGAGTCTGCCTGGCAGTTACGAGGTCCACTTGGGCGGTAGTGGCGGTAACATCTTCTGCAGAACGGCAGAGTTCGTGCGTGAGATGTCCCCCCCACCACTGGGTGACACGGGTCACCAGCTGAGCAAGATGGAAGTCTCCCAGCACCCTCCACATGGCCACCAAGCACCCATGTATGGGCACCCCTATCAGCAGCACCCTCTGAGCCGGCGTGCCTCCGCCTCGCCTCTGAATGAGGACGTCTCGCCCGGCCTCCAGGTCGGAGGCAGCGGAGGCGGCGGCGAGGAAATCAACACCAAGGAGGTGGCCCAGAGGATCATCACAGAGCTGAAGCGTTATAGCATCCCTCAGGCCATCTTCGCCGAGCGCGTGCTCTGCCGCTCCCAGGGAACCCTCTCCGACCTCCTGCGCAACCCCAAGCCCTGGGGCAAGCTCAAATCTGGCCGTGAGACTTTCAAGAGGATGTCCCGCTGGCTGCAGGAGCCCGAGTTCCAGAGAATGGCCACACTGCGGTTGGAAGGTAGGACGCCCGAAAACCACCAGCCTCGTTCGATTTCCGTGATTTCAGGGTCGAAAAGTATAACTCAGCTTTAACTGGTACGGGCACCTCAGTTGTCTACTGTGTTACTTCACTCTCCCTGGCTGGTGACCTCAAATGCACCGGTTGCATTGTCCTGATGACAGCCACCTTTGTCCCGACCCAAGCTGTCCTTATGCTCACTGGGATCATCATGCATGTTTTGGCTGACCGGTGATTCCCAGTGCTTCCATCTTGAAAAACTGAGTCACATGAGCAACACATTTCATTGCCAGGTAGGACAGTAGTGACAGAGAGGACAGTGATGTCAAAGCACAATAATGAGATACTGTTATTGCTTGTACACTACAACTGAGCCTATACCAATGATTATTCCATGTTGCTATGTCAACCAAGGTGAGACAGTCCCATGTATTTATATGGTAATTACAGGCCAGGTCCCCGGAACAAAATATCAGGGAATGTGTGTACTACAGCAAATCAAGTATTTCAGCATAAGCCATAGTTAATGATGTTTCATTGTGTGTATTTTTTTCTTTGATACAGATACATGGGTAATTGTTATATTTACACAGAGCAAAATTAGTGAGAGTCATTAAAATAAATGCATTTTAGTTCAAACAACTGCAAATTTAGTTTGAAGTCATTTCTACCTTGATTGATGACTCCAAAACAATCTGCAGGTCAGTAGTCTTTAAATAAATCATACTTGGTTATAGAAAAGTTATTGTATTTCCTGAATAAACACCTGGAACCTCACAGATGTCATAACTAGTCCTTCTTATCCTGGGAAATCAGACAGCTGTCATACTGTGTGCGGCCTTGAAATCAACTTGCAAAAAAAGAGAATATTTCTTCAGTAGTTTCAGTTGTTCCCGTGGAGTCGGCCATTTCTGAGCCTCCAGGTTCTGTCCTCCATGTCCTCTCGATAGCGGGGGCCTGTGAGGCACTGCACCACTCAAGGGGCCTGGGAGGGGTATCCAGTGTGGAGAGGAGGGCAAGGCCTGGAGAAACAGTGAAATATGAGAATCGCCCAGAGGGGCTGGCGTCTGTCTCGTCGGCTGGCAGGCTGCTCGCTTGCCGGCGCACAAAAAGCCGGAGCTGGCCTGTGGCGGTCCTGTGCCGTGAGCTTGAACCCGACTGGAGAGGTGGAGCTGCTGGGATTTTTCATCTGTCATTGAGGGGTAGGCAGTGTCTGGGTTCTGGCCCAGCACAGGCCTCTACATCCACCATTTCCGCCATCATACGACATGTTTATGAGGCGATATCAGGCACATGTTGGGTATAACCTAAACCCGCTCTACATCGGACTGCGGTCTGCACGCTACCTGATCAATCGAGGCAGCTGCCCCGTCATCTGTGATTGACTGCCATCGTCGATCCCCTCCACCTCGTAGAAGTACAGTCACAAATGCTTTTTCTGTTTTTTGCTTGCAGGCTTATAACAGGGCAGCTCATTAAATGGCACTCTGGATGTTGTAGTTTTAACGCTAAGTAAAAACCACAACGTATAAGACTCTGATATACAGGCATTTGTTGTACAAGGTACCCATGCATACATTTTAATTAGTGTTTGCCAGACCCAAGTTACTCGATTATGTTTTGAGATTTGCAGCAAAAAGCCCGGCCCAATCATCTCCACGGCAAGCTTTGCAAGTCTCCCTCCGTAACCCACTTTCCAGGAGGGCTGCTCATGCTGGGCGACCCCCTTTTGTTTAATTACCAAGCGTTATTGATTTCCCTGGGAAAGTGCCCACACACACCTTGCATGAGCCAAGTGAGCCCGGCCCAGATTAGCATGCGGGGCGGCCGGTCCTCCCGGTCCACAGGCGGCCGGGGTCTTAACCGCTGGCTGAGTTAAAGGGGCTTAACGCTGGCCACTGGCCTGCGAACGGGAGGCCCGCTGAGGCCGCCTCGGGTGTTCCCGTTTGACGGCTTTACCTCCGTTGCCACGGCAGTGAGAATCATCATCAACTCTGGCCGCCTGATTGGCCAACGGCTTTAGAGTGATGAAGATCCTGGTCAAGTTCGGTGGTGGGGCCGTGTTTGGACTGCGATTGGGGCAGTCTGAGACCCGGAGACAGTGGCGGGGGGTCTGGTTCTGGTCGCGGTGCAGATTTAGTCATTTTCACTGACCGTTCTCATTCAAATAACGGACGTCAGTGCACCTTGGCCCTCATGCTTGTAGTTACTCCTTGAGCAAGATTAACAATGGGCATCCCTTAAGATGATAAGTTGGGCACGATACATTCTGTTGTGGTCCAGATTTATTTTTTATTTGTCTGTGAGCAGCGCTGGCTGCGGCAGTGAAGGGGTTAAGCTCCATCGGTGGGGCGAAGAGTCTGAGCTGCACAGATTTAATCAATAATTTCTATCAGCCCATGGCCCGAGACATCAGTGGGGGGTGGACGAGGGGGTGAGGGGGTGGGGGTGGTGGTGGTGGTGGAGGGGAAGAGAGAGGTGGTGCATTGGGGCTGGGTTGGTGGTAGCTGACTGGAGGTTAAGGGAAGGGCTTTCGATCACGTTTCACCAACACGAGACAGGAGCATTCGTCATGATTAGGTGCCATTCCCACTATCATAAGGAGCCTATGGGGGGGTGTATATGTCGCCCTGTTTGTATCCCAGCCCTGGCGATTTATAGCATGGTAATTCGGGGCCTTTTACAGATGATTACAGCATAAGGAAGCATTTACTTAATGGCTGCTGTTATGTTTGGACAGGGGATGAGAAGCGAAGGAGGAGAGGCTCCGTGTTTCAGCCCATCGGAGCTGAAAGATCAGCCTCTGATACAGTTACTGTGTCTTCATACAGTTACTATATCACATTAATTTAAGGTTATTTTGCTGGGTTACATAAGACGAGGAAAACAAGTACACTTTAACAAATGGCAAACTGGACTAGCCACAGTCATTGTAACTGCGTATTTGTTAATAATGAGATACTAATGAATTGTTTGTCGAGGTGCAGTGTGGAATTCACTTAAGCGTTCACTTTAAAAAGCCACGTGGATTTTTGAAGGGAAAATAACCGAGGAAGACACAGTTTGCTAACATGCATTACCGTCAAGGCATCTTACGTCTCCGAAGACTATAAAAGCACACTGTTACTTGAGGACTTCTGCTCTAAACTTAATTAGTAGCCAGTTAGTTCGCTCACTTAATTGCCCGCGAGTGTGGTTCTGCAATTGACTGAGCCGCGCTACAGTGATTAGGCTGAGCCTCGTCCTGCTTGGGTGTCAGCTGTTGTGCCAGATTCATAGGCATGCGGCATTGATCTGTTTTTATCCCACTGATCGCGCGTTTTGTAAAGTATATCCTTGCAATACGATTATTCCTTCTAGTGATATCCTGTAAGGCTATCTCTGATACACCGTATCGACTATATGTTAATGCCAACGGTCGTGAACAGCAGAAGATATCATATGTCTTCCGTTTTATTTTTCACTCGTTCGACTGCGATCAGGGAAAGAGCAGCTGATGTCAGTGCGATGCGCGGGAGTGAGTCGAACCATTTTCCCCTCACCATATAGCTGTAATTAGCGTATCTTAATGACTCCTGTGTATCTGTCAGATTCCAGTTTGTGTCTAAAAGCGCCTCACTGTCAGCACCAGAGGTTCGCCTCAACTTGATTGGCCGATACTGTAGTGACAACCAGTAACCGGTGTAAAATGATGGATTTGCCCATCAGCATGTTGAACGCTGGAGAAACACCAGTCCGCGTTCTTTTTATTCAGCAGCAGGAATATGGAATAAAAAAAATGTATTTCTACATTGGAAGCGGAATATTGCCATCTGGTGGACACCACGCACATAGCCATTTGTCTTCCCTTCCATCAGCAGAATAAACCCTGGTCAGAGCTATTAGGTAATGCTGATCAAGACCTTTCTGAAAGTGCATTTAGGTCAGCACTGGAGAAGACAGTATATCAGAATATACAAGAGTCCAGTGAGCTGTGACTGCTGTGCGGACTGGTTGGATTCAGCTCATCTCTCGTGTCGAATGTCTCGATGGCAAATAAATAAGCGACCCTTGCTAATGACGTTCATGAGAAAGAATGAGGGTTGAATGATGTGTTGTATTCGGTTGGGGTGCCAGGTTGGTTAGGGGGAATGGCCATGTGAGGACGCTGTTGTAGCAGCAACAGTGTGTGTGTGTGTGTGTGTGTGTGTGTGTGTGTGGCTGAAGGGCAGCTTGACAGTTGGAAAGGTGTGTGTACGATGTTCACTACAGAAGGGCAGACTAAGCCATTCAGACATCACTGCTGTCACTTCTCTTTTCACACAGCCTCAGTTCTCAACAAGTGTGAGACCCACCACCCCTGTTTTTTTCATATTTTATCAGATAAATTCACTTTAATGCTCCCACGGTCAAATTACCACCAGCGCATTACAGCAGTTACCAAAATGAATTGTACAGTTATGACACATTTGGACGAACACTAATGGCTAGCAGGTTCACCTAAACACGGGGAAGCTTAAGAAGGCAATAAGGCCATAAGCTAAACAAAAGGGCTGACTACTGTCTATTGGCCAATACCCAGCAGTGATTGACCAATAGCAATACAGAAATGATTATGATCACCTTACAAAAAAAATGTGACTATGAGAAATCATGTGGTAATCTGTCTCTGAAACCAGTTTTGTGCATGTTTAATTAATATATTTTTTATTGTTTTGGTTGGCATATTAAAGATGAATCGCGGCGTTGTAGTTCCTTCCATCCATCGTGCATAATCCAGTAATGGGTCAGTTGCATCACTAAATATTTTAATAATATTCTTTGTATTTTACTGCTTAAGCATATCTGCATGAGGTGTAACCTATCGTGGTTTCGCCAGCCTGTATTCATTCTGCTGTTGCTGTTCTGTTATCTTCATCGCGATCTTTTCCTCTCCCTGCTGTGCGGTTCTGCGCTGACCCGTCGGCCTCCCTATGTTTTCGGGCCCCAGCCTGCAAGCGGAAGGAACAGGACCAGGGCAAGCTGGAGCGGAACCAGGGGCCCAAGCGCACACGGCTGGTGTTCACGGACCTCCAGCGACGCACCCTCATGGCCATCTTCCGGGAGAACCAGAGGCCCACCAAAGACCTGCAGGTCACCATCTCCCAGCAGCTTGGCCTGGAGCTCACCACTGTCAGCAACTTCTTCATGAACGCGCGTCGCCGCAACCTGGACAGGTGGGCCGATGAGGGCCGCCCCTCCTCCACAGGGTCCAGCGGTTCCACCTCCGCAGTGTCCTGCAGCACAGCATGACTGGAGATAGGGGCTTGGTCTTGGGAATGGAGGGTTAAGTGACCAGCCATTAGGATTAACCCCCCAAGACAAAAGAGAACTTTGCTTCCTTCTTAAACCTTCTTTTTAAAGACCATCTCAGCACATTCAAACCAAAGAAAGTCACCCCTCATTGAAGATACACCAGATGATTTTTAAGGTCGTCTTAGACTTTTGACAAGATGCTCATCCAAATGAGTCCTATCGACTGGCATTGAGGAGACATGATTGCTGAAACAAAGTTGTCACACTATGTTGCTGTTGGGGGGGGGTCACTTGTTCTGCCCTGGTTTCCTGTGCTACATCAACTGTCACCAAAGAGACAGGCACACTGACTCCCTGACGACTCACAATCCTTTGATCATGTGACTTTTGGTGGCCGTGCTTCAAAACAAAGCCAGGCACCTTGATGACTTTGGCAGACACCAATTATTTTTCAAAGATCCTGGCCGCAGTTAGACCCAAGCAGAAGGCCGTTTCCTCTTCACTGACCTTCCTGTTAACCTCGACCCTCCCCACCTTTAGATCTGGAAAGTCATGCCCTCAGCTCCTGGT
>JAODLD010000052.1:12236034-12250811 GCA_026781065.1 Mormyrops boulengeri | reverse complement strand
AAAAATGTACGCCCCCCCCACCCTCATCACCCCTCCACAAGTGATCATTGCTGGTGATGAACGCGTCCCTGTTTAAGGCTAGTGCCATTACGCTATTTAACTTAACCAAAATATTTTTTATGCAAAATAGTTCATATAGCTTACAGTTACATTTAATAGATGCAGGTGGGTTTTTACGGAAGCAGTTTATGGTCCAGCTGCAGTGATTTCCAGGGGACGTGAGCCCTCGCGTACGTGTGACTCTGTGCTGCTTCAGTGTCACCGGGGGGGCAGTAAGGGCGTACCGGTTCACTGGGTTCCCAGAAAGCCATTGGCTCGCTGTAGGATTCGTCCTCATGCACATGGCATGACGCCCATATCTCATCTCGCAGCCGCACACAAGCAGGTGGATTGTACTGCACTGGGAAAGCCAGCGTGCTGAATATCCGCAGGAGAGTCCAATATAGAGGGACAGGAAGATCAACTTGAATTTAGCTCTTTTATACAGCTTCGGCCCTGCTTACAGGGAGAAATTAACAACAATTACAACTGCACTGCAGCACTGGCACCACTGCAGTTGTGCAGCAGTGAACAGGGGCCTGGGGGTGCAGCTTGCCTCCTGCATTTGACCAGCAGTGCCCCACCCCCGCCTTTGTTTCACTGCACATGTTTAAGCTGGCTCTCATGCATTTTGGGGGCAGGGTCTCAAGGTCGGCAGGGGACATGCAGCAGGTGCTTGAGGTGCAGACCATGAAAGGGACCATCGACCTTTGTAGACTTCAAAGGCAGTAGAGGACACAGGAGGAGGATTGTTCATGTCTTTTTTTTCCCTTGACCCGTCTCCTCTGAGCATGTCTGGTTTGAGGCCTGTGCTCTGTCCTATCTGGACACCCCAGGCTTTCAAAGGGGTGAGATCAGAGGGCCGTGCAAAGTGGGGTAGGCCTGGGGGGCAGAGGCTTGGGAGGGTGCTAATTAAAATTTCATGGTTAATCTGAGGCGCACTAAAAGAGGGGAGGGGTTAAATTCAGAGGCTACTTGCTGTAGGTTAGGGAGCCGAATCAGTCCACCCCCATCCACGAGCTTTCGAGCCTGCCAACACCAATAAGGCACCGGCCATTCTGCCGTTTGATTTGTCGCCTCGTTTGTCGAACACTTTGCCGGGATTCGCACATCGGCAGGGAGACGTCAGTATATCAGCGTCGCTGCTGGTTTCGTCCTGCTAGACAGTGCTAAAATACGTCACGTCTGGCAAGGTCACGGCAGCCTTTAGGAGCGGGGGGGGGATCAATATTCCTACAGGCAAGGACGTTAAATATTTCCTGTCGGCCCTTTAAGATTTGGCGTGTGACAAACAGTGGAGGAGACCTCCGGTGTCCTGCTGCTGAATTATGAGAAGTCTTGACGTTTGACCAAAGATGATAGCGCTGCTCTGGCGTGACCCTGTCCTTCCTGGCGGATCCGATGGGCGCGGGGCTCCCACATCAGCACCGCAACCCCGAGACCCGAAGCATCAGAGACCCTGTACCCAGCAATGCTGGTATTGTTAATATTTACAGGTGTGTGAATCCTGTGAGTATCTGCGTGGCTATACTGGTGTTGCATCAGTACTCCACAGAGTCTGTATCGGAGAAAGAAATTTAACAGCGGAACCCTAAAAAAAAAGGTTCACACTCATCTGAATTCCACAGGAAGCAACAAGATTTAAGCCACTTAGGCGTAGAGTATAGGAGACGAATGTAGTGACTTATAATTGAACCCAAAAAATTAATTCTGCCCAGTTTCATCACGTAACTAACTCCCAGTCATTAACACTAAGACTGACAGAGCCTACACTGATCCAGGATTAATGTTTGATGGTCTTTACCATCCTATCATAAAACCATTCCAGCCCTTTTGTATTGTTGTGTGGGGAGAGTTTCCTGTCTACCTCAGGTGTTTTAGAGGTGTGGTTGACACGCTACTGAACCAAAGATTCAACCCCCATTGACCCCTATTCCCGCCATTGTCCATGTACCTCATAGTCTGTAAACACAATATGGTCAAACCGAACTGCTCTGGTCCACACAATTTGCAAAGACTATTCAGAAAACCACTCATCTGGTGCCAGGCAAAGGGACAGGCTTTGAAAAACCGCTGGTGAATTCAGCTCCCCTCAAAATCAGACAGAATTTTCTCCTCAACAAATACCTCCTCTCTGATGCTAAAAAGCTAGTCTGCATTGTAACACAAAGTTTGTAACCACCCCCTTTCAAATTTAAAAGACCAAATAACACAAATGACAATCGGAAGAGGATGGTCATTTTCTTTCTTATTTTTATTTAGTTATTCCACCAGGAAAAGTTAACATTGCTTTAAAGTCGGATAAGACCGATGTAGAATAACGGAAAAGAATGAAATTAACATGGGACTGACTAGCACAGCGTAAATATTATTACTCTACTGTACTCTACAGGGGGCAGCGTGCGGCTCAGTGGGCAAAGCCTCTGTGTGTGTGATTGAATGGTCACCGGTTCCACCCCAGCATTTGCGGGTCCTTGAGCAAGACCCTTAAGCCCCAGCTCCCTGGGTACCGCTATGATTGTCTGCCCTTCATTGGCAACCTGCTCTCACCTACAGAGAGGAAGTTGGGGGAGGTGTAAAAGAGAATTTCCCCAAAGGGATTAATAATGTGTCAATTATTATTATTATTACTCACTTATTATTATTATTATTACTCACTTCTTCCAGTACTGTAGCAGAGACAACTAACAGTTTAATTTTTGGAAGGCTTGAGATAAAATAGACGTTTACCACACCGGCATTCACTCACAGCCAAAGATGTACACCACTGACAGTCCCAGCTGTCTTCACAAACCAAATCCTAGTACTGGCCAGTGTGAGGTTATCCACCAATATTGATGTGTCAGTCTGCCTGCCTTCTTTTAGGATGATAATACACTTTCTGGGTAACCAAGGTTACCATGCATTTGTGAGTAGCTTAATGTTCTGTTGTATTCCTGTCTGTTCATCCTCATCTCTCTCTACCCCCCCCCAGCGTAAATTGTGAGCTTTCCGTCTAAATCTCAGACTATTTGTCCCCTTGGCACTGGACTTTCAAACTAATGAATGTGGCTATGTAACCAAAGGCTTATTAATCATTGTGGGACATTTTGTACCGAACAAGGAAATTCTTCAAATACCTCATGTGAAATTGTTTGTTGTGATGTTGCACTAAACTATTAAAATGATCTGTAATTTCGTGGAATTGCAGAAGGTTTCTTGCACCAACTTCATTTGTTTAAGTCTAGTGGAATAGATAATGCAAAACACCTTATTGTAGCAAGAAAGGTGTCTATAGAATACAGGATGTGAAAAGCAGAGATAACAGCAGCTCCAAGATGGACATTTAGAGGAAGAACTGAATTGCAGGGGGTCGGTGGAAATATGGCAACATTTTATGAGTGTAACAAATAAAGTAGATAAAAATAATACAAAATAAAAATAAATAAACACACGTGACACTAACCTAATAGCACATCAATTGTATGACCAGCATACTGAGAAGTTAACCAGCTATCAAGTGTCAAAATCAGCTTAGATTGGTAAATTAAGCATTCATGCTTAATTACAGACTCCTTACAGGGTTGGGGGTAACACACGCATGCGTGCAAACACACACACACGCACATACACACATACACAAACACACACACACATACTACTGCGGAAGAGGCATTACGGCCCACTTAACAGGCCATATAGTCCAGGTCACATTGGGCATAAGGCCCTAAATCAAAGCAATTTTGGTGGTGTGGTGGTACTTTTTGGAGTTCCGTATAGTACCGGAGTTCCGTAAAGTACCGGAGTTCCATATAGTACCCGAGTTCTGTATAGTACCGGAGTTCCGTATAGTACTGAAAAGCTCACATCTGGACAAATGTTTCACCCATCATCTAAAGCCCTGGTGATGATTGCGCATGCGCCATACAATCACGATTATATCGTTACGTGATCGCGACTGCTCCCCATGTACATTAACATTATTGCACAGTAGTGACCAAGAGTCATTTAGTCAGACTTAAAAGTGCTTGTTTGTATGTTCTGGACATTTTCCCAGCCCCAAAGCAGAAGTAGGTCACATGACAGGACAACATCCACACAGAGATACACCACATTGATTGTGCACCTCTCCTGCCGTTCTGACATAGCCTTTCTCACCATAATGCTTCCCCCAACTGAAACTGAATGGCAGAGCACATGCACAACAAATTCACAGGACAGTCACGGCTAAACCATAAAACCTGTAATGTCCCTAAAATACAGTAACTGCACACAGCATCAGGGTCTTGTCTGAATCATTGGCCTGACTGAAGTGCTTAAGACCTTTTGTCAAATGACTGAAGCGCCTACCTGATCTTAACCAACCAGTAGTCCTGACCATTTAGAGTGCCAGACCCTGTGACTAGCACACCATGGTGGACTTCTTTCATACGTTCTGGGTCATTGCACACACCTGCGACATCAGACATCAGACATCAGACACAACTTGAAACTTCCCCTCTGCAGACTCCCCCACACTCGTCAAGTTGACGCCGGATATTTACACCTACCAGAAGGAACAAGCTTCACCGGAGTGAAGATGGTTACCACTGCGGTAGAAGGTAAAATGGGGCCTTGTGGTGTCAATAGCCACAGATATTGGGCCAGTGTTAGCCTCAGCCTTTTTCAGAGCCTGCTCATTCCCCTTGAGCAAGAAGATGTAACCAGAGCAGTTGGCAACACAGTGAGTTGGATTACACTTGCATTTTCTCACCTGCGAGGTAAGATGATCAGATTATAGCTTGCTCTCCAAGACACTAGAGTATAAAGCCATGCTTCTGCAGCTGCTAAACAGCGATACACAATGACATGGATATACTAGAGTAAAGCTGTCCCTTGGCCTTTACTAACTTCGCCGGTTTATTAAAACAAGCTCCGAAGGCGATGGCCTTGTTGATGACGTACTTGAAGGCTTCTTCATGTAGCCCCCATCACAACCCTGGTTGCCATATTTTACGGACCAGTCCAGAAGGTTCTGAGGGCTCAGAGATACCAGCTTGCTCGTTTTCTTCATCAGCTGGCCCTCGAGGGCACCAGCAGTGCTAACATGAACCCTGTAGGTATCGATATTAGTGATCAGGAAGATTCCACTCCAGGGAGCTGTGTATACTTTAATTATAGCTAAAAGTTTCAATGCCATAAGCTGGTGTTTCCCAACCCAGACCTGGGGGACACCCAGATAGTCCACATTTGTGCTCCCCCCAAGTTCCACGAACAACCAGGTATTCCATACTCATAATGGGCAGCTCCCAAGTTTGCAGTCGTCCAAATTCTTCCATCTGCCAAAAGAAAGTCTCTGATGCAAATATAGCCAAAAGGGAACCCCGCATACAGCATCAAGATGAAAGTGGAGCGAAAATGTGGACTGTTTGGGGGTCCACCAGGACTGGGTTGGGAAACTGCACCGTAAGCAATTCACTACAAGACCAAACCATTTGCATGATTGATTAAAGCGAATCCCTGCCAAGCTATTAATCTCAAAGTGGCTTCAATCAAATGAAAATCCTTTCACCTGCATCTTTACTTCTGTGACAAGACCCTTCTCCCTCCAGTCAATGGAATCAGGAAGGGGAATCTTAGAAGAACCCAAAGAGCCAGAGGGAGGGCCGTTGATCTCTGCTGGTACACTGGATTGTGAAATACTGTTCAAATGTCTGTCACGAGTATTAATACGACTAAAATGGGGCATTTACACGCATGTCATTTTATTACCTTGTAGGCCTAAATAGTCTGTAGGGTTTGCAAAATTAGCGAATTTTAGGTTTATAATGGAATTACATAGATTTGCCATAAAATTTCTTGCGTGAGAGTCTGAAAGCGTGAGTGTCACACCACACGTGTGAGAGTTGGCGACCCTGTATCAATATAAATTTTGAATAATTTACTTCACATCATCTGCGGTCAAGTCAACAACGTTATTTAAACCCATTTCATTTTTAAGCATGACTTATTTAGCGAGCCGGGTCCCTCGATGTCTAACTAAGGAGAACAATATATCTCTGAAATCGTCTGTCACTTTACTTCAACTCATATAACATCCAAGAACCTCAATGACTGCTTAACGCTTCTTCGTGTGTAGCCTGCGATAATTTGCGGGTGTCTGTCACAACAAATTCAGTTTCACCTGATTTTTATCACTTAATATCAGTAATGCCTGACCTAAATTCTCAGCAGTTATACAATGTGTTGCATGATAGCTACTTGGATTATAGTTTGCTTGGCTGCATCATATACCATCATAATATTGCAAAGGTGAAATTACCCCTGTATCACTGACAGCTTGTCTACTCAAGAATTACCAGAAACAAGCGATTGAAAATGTTGTCAAAACACTTGTGTCAAATTTGAAAATAAATTGTTGTAATATCAGCGCAGGGAGACACATAACCGTACACAGTACCAGCAGTAGCGTGCACATGGGAAGTCACCAGCACACACATCTAACACCATCGGGGGGGGTTATGAACATACCACAATAGGGGAACTCTCAGGATGAGAAACTGACACACTTACATGCACTGACAAATTACATATCATGGTCGTTATTTACACAAGTATTTACACTATGTACAGTTCAGTGCAATGCATGCTGGTCCATGAGTGAGTAAGCCTCCCTGACATCACAATATTGTTTTGAACTTTTGTATTAAATACACTGATCGTCTAGAACATGAAAACCACTTAATGGTAAATAACATTGATTGTCTCATTACAATGGTACAAAGGGTGACATTAAGTAATAGGCAAGTGAACAGTCAATTCTCGAAGTAGTTTTGTTGGAAGCAGGTGTCACATAGCAGTGAGAGAAGGATGACCCAAATGCAGGCTCATAGTAAGAAAACCCCTCACATGGGGTATTTATTATAAGAGTCAGGCTGGGTAGCACACACAGATAGAGGACAATGACTGAACAGGGAGCACACGACTGAGAAACGCTAATATACATGAATAACAAAGGAGTAAACACAAGGCAGCTGTGACTGGTTAACAAGAGGGCAGGAACAAAAGGTAAGACTAACAAGCTTCAGGTTGGCTGATTAGAAGCTGCGTCCAAGGGAACCGCAAGGATCAGACAAGCAGGGCGGGGTTGGACGTGACGGCAGGAAAAATGGGCAAGTGTAAGTATCTTAGTGACTTTGACAAGGGCCAGATTGTGATGGTTAGATGATTGTGTTAGAGCATCTCCAAAACAGCAGGTCTTGTGGGGTGTTCATGGTATGCAGTGGTCAGTACCTATCAAAAAATCACAAGGTAATCTGGTGACCCAGCGATGGGGTCATGGGTGGCCAAGGCTCATTGTTGCGTGGGGGGAGTGAAGGCTAGCCTGTCTGGTCTGATCCCACAGGAGAGCTATTATAGTATAAATTTCTGAAAAAGTTAATCCTGACATTGACAGAAATGTGGCAGAACACACAGTGCATCTCAGCTTGCAGTGTACGGGGCTGCGTACTGCAGACTGGTCAGAGTGCCCATGCTGACCCCTGTCCACCTCCCAAAGCACCTACAGCGGGCAGGTGAGTGTCAAAGCTGGAACATGGACCAATGGAAGAAATTATAATTGATACTTTTATTGATCCCCGTGTGTAAATTGTCTTTTTACGCCTCTCTCAACTTTCTCTGTCTAGAGTAAGCTGTCCATGAAGGGCAGGCACCTGTTGGGGCGCCCTGGGAGCTGAGTCAATAAAATGCTTTCAGTTAAGCTGCTAGGTAGAAGAATCCTGAAAATATAATGAACCAATTATGACCCTTTAATGTAACTGACAGTCATTAAGCATAAAGAGTAAAATCCATTACCGATTTCTGCTGAAAGCAGCTTCAGGTGACGGATCATTTCAAATGTGTGGTGTGATAATGATGAACACCTAGATTTGACATAAGTAGTTTTTGTCAAATGTCTAGTACTTCGATCACTTGTACCACTGTTAACACAGTTTATTTTGGCTTTTGAGTATTCGTGTCACCTAAGGTATGTAAAATTGGGGGGGTGGGGGGGCATTACAGACAGAAACCCAGTGACTAATTGCACCAAGATATTTATTAAAGATTATATATATCGCATAGATGTCTGCAGAATACAGTATTTTTACTTTAGGCAGTTATTTTATGATAAGCATGATATCGAGCAAATGAATGATCTCAAAATGCAACTATAAAAGCCCTGAGATACAGTGTATTCTACTGCATGTGAAACCTAATTTAAAAAGTACAGTTTTGCTAACTGATAAACACCACATGCAGATTTAAGTTTTACACAGTCTCTGTCAACAGCATGGGTCCATAGCTGTTTATTAGACCATTTTGTAACATGGGCTTAAAATGTTAATTTTAAATGGTTTAGCCAAATGTTTCATGTTCATTTTTATGCTTTACACACTGCAGAGGAAGCTTTGCTGTATTTGGAAAGCAAGCAAGCAAGCTGCCAGCCCGTTTCAAACAATGGGATATAGTCCATGGCTAGCAATCCCACACATGTTATTGCTGTTTCTGGCCAATCGCATAAATCCGTTTTCCCCCCATCGCTGTCCCCAGCTGCAAAAAAAAACAAAGGGAAAACGGTCAGTGTCAGTGCAGCTTTTGGACCTTTTCTGTGCAGTTTTTTTCCATACTTGAGATACTTAAGGGAGTTTACAAAGGTTGTTCATTATGTATATTCTGCACACACAGGCTGAAAGGTGAAGGCATTTAAACAAATTCTTTGTGAGCCGATAGCATGCACTAAATGATCGTTGGTCTTCCGTGGCATGACATGGATTTCAGTGACACACTGATAGGCTGTCAGAAAATGAACACTAATGTCATCAGTACAGTAACAAAGGCAAGACTGGGGAATCTGCAGCAGAGCGGAAATAATACTACGTTATCATTGCTGAATGTATGACTCCAACAAAGTAAAGGGCACTGTTGATACCTGAATAAATCTGGTTGAATGCTTTCTTTAAGTTCAAATACTATCTAATCATATTACAAAACATGCCAGACTACTCTGCTTTGTTTAGCCTCGATTATTTTAACATTTTACCTGTTCTTCACCAGCCAATACTGTTGCCCATTGTCCGTTCCGTACCCGACTAGTACCACTCCGTGACTTATCTTACTGTGGTGGCAGCGTTTGTCATTGTAAATTCCTGCCAAGGAACCAAGAAACAAAACGTTTCACAAGGAACCCAGAGCCACCAGACTCCCTTGAACTACAAAAGTGCATTTTATTCAGACTTTATCCAGTTAAAGACTGTTTGATTGCATTGTGAATCTGGGTGAAGTGGCTCACTCACCATTCTTATAGTGATGGAAGGAAGCCTCATTGGCATCTACTGCGACAGATAAAGGCCCTATGGTGGCGACAGCCCGCTGCAGCTTCTTCTCGTTACCCTGCGGAATCCTCTTGTACCTACTGCAGTAACCGGCTCGGCCTTCCTTTGTGTAGCGGCAACGTCCTTGCTGCACACAGACAGAACCCACATGACATATAATTTTGCAGATCTGCAAGTAAATGTCCAGACAAAGGCACTTCTCCCTCTAACTGGCCATCAACTTGAGGTGACAGCATTATCTTGAACGTGTTAACTTAGTTAACTATCAACAGGGTTGCTAACTTTGGTCAGCTGGCTGGAGTGAGATTTTCAGTTCATGACTAGTCTGCACACACATTTACATGCATGTAAGAGTTCATTATCTTGTAAATAATCTGTAGGGTTTGCAAACTACCCCAACGCTTTTGATGTAGCTAATTTTAGGTTTGTAATAGATTTGTTTTAAGATTTCTTGCCTGAGAGTCTCAAAGTGTGAGTGTCACGCCAGGTGTGTGAGAGTTGGCGACCCTGTGTTAATGATCTGTTTAGAATCTCATAAAAACGTCTCTTGTCACTGTTAAACATGAGCTTACTGAGCCGACATAAGGGTACGCGTTCTCCGAGTCGATGCCCTGGTTGTCAGTGATGTATTCAAATGCCCGGCCCATGTTGCCACCGTTGCAGCCGTGGTTTTTCCTGTTGCAGTCCACCAAATTCTGGGGGCTGAGTGGTATCAGTTTTCCTGTCTTCAGCTTCATCTGGCCCTCCAGGGCCCCAACTGCGCTGAAGGCCCAGCAGGAGCCGCAAGCGCCCTGGGAATGTAAGTTCATGTCATATTTGTTGCTCACATGTGTTGTAACTTGTGTTGTAAAAAAAACTGAGCTTCGGGGTGGAGAATTATAAAAAGTGGAATGGTTAATCTGTCTCTACACACATGTGGGAGGAAGTCAGCAAGAGAATATATCGTTTAAAAAATGTATGTACCAATTAGAGCAACTCACACGTCTAGTATGTATAGTATATTCTATTACTCAGAAAAAGACTAATACTGAAATATATATTGTGAACATTTAACAGTTTTACCATAGTGACTAATTATATGTTTATATGTTTGCATAAATGCAAACTTAAGAATTAGAAACATTTTAATAAAACACTAGGACTGGGCATATATTAAGTCAAAGACTGACTATTGACAGTCCAGAGAAACTCGCTGATAGTCCCGGTCACGCTCCAGCTTTACTGGCATACATATATCACTTCCTCAGCGGTCTAAAGTCCGCCCATTCTGATTGCAGCCTACCTGATTCATGACAGGGGTCACCAAGCCTTTTGTCCGCCAGTCCACAGTGTCTGGCAGGCTAGTGTCCGTCAGTGGTGCGAAAGTGCAATTGTTAGGCTGCACAAGATCATCTGGCTTCTCCAGCCCATTGAGCAGTGCATTCACCTCTTCAGCAGTCTGTGTAAATAGGAGCAGATCAGCATGGTGGGGTATACAACATGGTGGGGTATACAGCCTGATGGGGTATACAGCATGGTGGGGTATACACTATACAGCCTGATGGGGTATACAGCCTGATGGGGTATACAGCATGGTGGGGTATACACTATACAGCCTGATGGGGTATACAGCATGGTGGGGTATACAACATGGTGGGGTATACAACATGGTAGGGTATACAGCCTGATGGGGTATACAGCATGGTCACTGGACACCTCTGTGTTAAAAATAGGATTCTGAGGAAATCTACAAAACCCAATTTCATCTCTCTGAATCTTCCCTCCAAAAAACATATTTATCTCTATACCATTGGCTCAATCCAATCATCTTAGAGTAGGCCTGCTTCATAGCTGCCTAGTCACTACACATGTCCCTGAACCAACCTATGTGTGATTCTGACGAAGTTTAGCATGCAGTCAGAAGATTTAACAAGGCTAAGCAGTAGCTTAGGTGAAAAGACGCTCCCTTAACCATCTGCATGGACTGACATATTGACAGATACCTTTACTAATACAGCACATACCAGATAAATACCCACATACCAATTAAGGGTGGGCGATATCACTTAAAATTATTATCACGGTATTATATCACGGTATTACTTTTTTGCAAGTTTTGCAAGGCGTAGCATGTCCTGCCCCTTTATGTGAATTGAAAAAATATTTGACATTATATTTAGTACACTTTAATTGCTATTACAGATGGGTACTGAACACCGACGTCCACGGAATATTGCTTTATGCCGCCAATCTTATGTTTATAATGCAATAATATAGATTTGCTGTGAGATTTCCTGCCTGAGAATCTGAAAGCCTGAGTGTCACGGCAGATGTGTAAGAGTTGGCAGTCCGGAACACGTACATTTTTGTTTCAACCCAGTTGATTTGTATTAAAAATAACATTACTTTATACAGTTGTTAAAAAAAATTTTGACGAACATAAAATCAGCAATAAACTTCGTCTATTTATGTAACATTTTATGAAACACTGCGTCTGAAACCTTTTTAGGTTACGATTTCAGGATAGAGCAGCCACTTTCTTAGGAACATTACGGCTTTTCGGTTGAGGGTGTTAGATTCGCCGCTGTTGTTAACAGTAATGGCACATTAGCACGAACAAAAGGGCTGCATCGCCGAAGTACGTCTCGCTTGGAGGTTAAAGGCGTTAGATGTTCATCGACATGGGCGCTTCTAGTGTTAACTGGGTAGTTGTACCTTTTACCACGCACCTTACATGAAGGTAGCTTCACACGTATATGGAGTTTTAGCGAATATGATTTACTTTTTAATTTGCTACTATATATTTGCAAGCAGGTCATTTTGTTTAATGCGTATAATGACGCAAAAATTGTTTATTTCCAATTTAATTTGCTATATTGCAACACTGCTTTGGATTGCATGCACAAGTATTTAGACAAATGAAGGTTTGAAGAAAATATTCTTTAAAAAAAAATAAGCTGTTGAATAATTAGGGATCTTACCATGTCGGAAAGATGGTTGAGTTCCATGGTGTAGGAGTGGAGACCTTGTGTAGCCTCACGGTTGTGCTTCTCTACCATCCTCAGATTCTTCTCCCAGACCAGCCTTCTGTGAGTCTCCAGCACCTGGACGCAGGAAATGCATACAGACATACCTTAGACATCCACACAGAGACAGAACTCAATGGGATGACATGCATAGATCAGCAGACGCAGAACGCATGTATGTACGGTACACACGCAGTATGTCAAACTCTCAAAAAGTTGGGACAAAGACACAAACCATATATCACTTTCATACGCTTATAGTCACTCGTGCACATACATTCCCAAATATATATGGAGGTGGAGAGTTCAGTTCAAGAAAGTAAAAATCCAGACCAAGATTTTGTTTCAACCAACCAGTTGAGTATAAAGAGTCACGGTCACAGAGTACTTAACAGGTTGGTTGAAGCAAAATCCTGGTCTGGATTTTTACTTTCTTGACCTGAACTATCCACCTCTGAATATAACCAAGAAACACAATGTACAATATATAAAACCACAGATCCAGTCAGAAATAAACACACACACATGCACAGAGCATATAAAGGGCCACAGAATGTGGTTCACTCTTTTCTCAAAAGGTTGCCATCTTCTACCGATGGTAGTTGCTTCTGCTACGTATTAGCATAAAATGCTTTCTCATGCCAGGCCACCCTGCACTACCTACCGACTGTCTAGTCATGACTGACCTGGCTTTCATAGGTTTTGGCATAGCGAGTCTTCCACAAGTGCCACTGGTAATCCAGGCTGACGTCAGGGCTGGTGCAGCACATGGCCAGAGTGGCAAGTAGAGAGGCGACTTGCAGAGGGTGCATCGTGGTAAACTCTTTGTACTAGGTACGAGAACCTGATTATGGAGATTCAAAACAAAAATTTACGAATCAAAATACCTGGATGCCCTGAGATATTCAAATACCTCTAAAATTACTAATGGAAAGAAAATACTTTACCTTGGGGGTCAGATTGGATAAGATTTGTTCTGAAAACTTTTAATGATTTGAGACACATAAATCCTATTTTAACAGCCCTTATGTGATCATATTGTATTAATGATCTTAATCCCTGGTCCCTTATTTGCTGTTTTTCAGGTCAGTTTGAAAGCATCCTTAAGTAAGGCATTTGGATTATACCAGTTTTCCTTTGGGTAAGGTCACGGTTTACCTTTATGAAGGCAGCTTTTGTCCTAGGAAGATACCTCTTGCGGAGACGTCCTCACAGCTTGGAGAGTAAGTGTTTCTGCCTCAACCCACCTCTTATATATCTTTCTGTCGCACTTTTTCTTCTCTCACTCTCTCATGGATTTTATCTCAGTTTGGGGAAAAGGAAACCTGTCACTTCATTGGTCTCTCCTCCCTCGCTGTCACTCTGTCGAAAAAAGTATATCAGTACTTTCTGGGACTTGGTCAAGATTCATAAGTTTATTCATCACTTACACAGCTATACAGGTACAATTTGCAGCGAAATGAAAAGCTACTCAGCTCCAAGATAATAGATAATAAAATAATAAATTAGCAGGAGAGATAATGGAATTAAGTAAATATAAAGTGACAAATTTAAATTGACGGTGCAGAGTTGCAGTGGGTGTGCATGAGTTATAGGTTCAGATGTTTGTTGGCATGTCAGAGTTCAGCGTCCTGGTGGCCTGAGGGTAGAAGCTCTTCCTGAGCCTTTCAGTCTTTGACATTAGGCTGCACAGTTGCTTGCCTGAGTTAAGCAGGCTGAACAGTCTGGGCCTCCTCCACCGGCAGGGAGTGTGGCGGGGGGGAATAGAGCCTGAGATGTTATTACAGGTGGAGTCTAAGACCCGACCTGACACATGCGCATAGACAAACAGGCGCACACATACACAAGCATACATTCCCACCCTCATGCACACATAACCAGACAGTCGCCCAACATGGAGACACACAGAAATGAACGCCGTACACACACTCACACTCCCCATATATCCCCCCTCTGGTGTGGAGGCAAGATGACCACCCTGGTCCCCGCAGGAGCCGAGAGGCCCACCATCCCAGACCCCAACCGGACGGCTATCTCTTCCTCTCAGCCCCCAGCCCCAGACGGCGAACAGAGAACGGGGGCGTGAAAAGACCCCATGCCTCCCCCCGCCCACTCAGGTGTGGTGTTGGTGCGTGTTGTTCTAAAGTGCTTTTAAAACAGGGGAAGGGCATGGCACTAACCACCCTCTGCCAACCAACTGCTGGTGTCAGCTCGGCCCCTCCCCAGAACCCTCAATGTCTATGTGGGACTTAAAATTGAGAAGTGGGCACTGGCACCAGAGGTAGGGTTGAATGAACAGACCGCCCTCTGGACGCCATTCCGTGTGTCCACCCCCAAGGCCCTAGATGTGTGTGTCATGGGAGAGTAAGTAATGAGAGTGTCTAAGTTGTGATGTATGTTTGAG
>JAODLD010000052.1:12168752-12211172 GCA_026781065.1 Mormyrops boulengeri | reverse complement strand
ACATATTATATGTGAAGTATAACGAATACAAATTAATCAATGCAACACACATGTAAAAATGTATTTAATTTTATTCTATCCATCAAACATCAACAGCCGCAATGGTCATTTGTCTTAATGTTTAAACAGTACACAACAACGACAAAATGAGACTGAATCACAATGGAGAAAGTGTGCAATATTCTGGACTGACTGATGTTACTGAAGTGGGTTGCCTTCCACAAATTTTCCTTTCCACTCATTCGATGTATATTTTCTGTATGTGTAGTATGACATAGATCACAGGACAGAACATCTTAATGGCCACGGTTTATGACACGTGACAGAAACCATGGAAACGGCAAGGCAGATATGGTGCAAGGTAACGGTCATCCCTCATGGCTAGTATGCTCTGGTGTAGTTTGGGTGCAACTACTATCGCCTCACTCTTTTCACCGTTTTGGCGCCTCCTAGTGGTTACATGACAGGGTAGCTGGCCAGGGATGCAATGCCGCAGGAGTTGTTTCGGCCACGAGCCATCAGGATGTAGCCTTGGTTGCCCCAGTCTTCCCCCCAGCTATATAAGTGAGAAAAAGAGAGAGAGAGAGAGAGAGTCAGTGTCTTATGATGTGTATCTCGATTATTATGGGGGAGAGCTCAAATATACTGTTTAACAATATCAAACACATTTAACTAAACTGTGGCAAATGCTATACGTCTGTTAAAATATGTCCGTTAACACTGATTACGTCTGCATGGAATATCTCTTGATAAATTATACTAAGGCTCACGTGGGACGTAAGTACAATCGAAAGTTATTTGACATGACATGGTAAATTGAAGCAATTAGTTTGCTCTGGTTCAAAAGAGGTACACAATGATGTATATTAATTAGAATAGAATAGAATAGAATAGTGATATTTTTTAGAGCAGTGTTTTCCAATCTGGTTTGTGGGGACCCTATGGGAGCTGGGAGGGAGCAAAAACATGGAGTGCTGCAGGTCTCTGAGGACTGGACTGGGAAACACCCTTTGAGAGAATTTGATCAATCTTTTGGCAGGCCTACCTGTTTTTGATGATCCAGTACTTCTTCATCTTCTTGGGGGTGACACCGTACCCCACAGCCAGTACTGCATGGTTGATCAATTCTTGGCTGCATTCTGAGTCAAAGTAAACACCTACAGACAGAGGTGGAACAGGAGCTCCTTATATAGTACTTGCATCCCATCCATTATTCATTAAGGCATAATTTCTAAAATCAACAGTCAGGTTCTGTTAGGTCTGACGGTAAGATGTTTGGGAGGGGGAACCAGGTCTGGCACCACAGGGAGCCAAAGCTCAAGGTCAGGTGAACGTTAACCAATCACAGGATGTTTTTATTATTGTAAACAGAAGAGAAACAAGGCAAACGCTCACACCAGGCAAGTCCCTATCTATCTATCTATCTATCTATCTATCTATCTATCTATCTATCTATTTTACATTTTTGGTGCCATCTTGTTTTCATATTCTTTTTGTATTCTTGAATCGTTGTTGTGTATTTTAGTTGTCAGGTAAAGCACTTTGTAAACTTGGTTTTGAAAAGTGCTATATATCGATAGATAAACTGATTATTATTATTAATATTATTATCATCATCATCATCATCATCTTTAGAGAGGTCTTTGTGAAAACGCTGTGGCCCATCCCGCATCTTAAGCTGGGTACACGCCAAGCCGACAGCAGAAAACTAGCACTGAGGCCGACAAACGACCAGCTCCTGCGCCTTACTGTCAACTGTGAAAATTCGTGCCGGAACACATGGGCACAGCTAGAGGTGACAGGTGGCATTAAGGTGGCCCCCTAATCCACGACAGGAGGGAGACTATGAGCTACCGCAGGTTTTACAAACCACTTTAAATCTGAAAGGCTTCTGAGCTCGGCTAAATTGTTTGGTTCGTCTTATACTTTTACTAGTTTGTTTCCTTGATTGAAAGACTCATCCAGCTGTTTCACATTAACATTAGTGACACCTGCATGATAATTGGAGACTGACCAATCAGCACACAGCAAGAACTCAGTGCTTAAGTGAAATCCAGGTTGTTTATTTTGAAATGGTTGAAATGGTAGTTTACAAACCCTGTTGTAGCTCATTGTGTCCCTCCTGACATGGAGTAGGTGGACACCCTCGTTGGCATACAGCCCAGTCAATAAGCACAGTGTCACCAACTAGCTTCAACACCAATGCAACACGCTCAGTCAGCCAAAACGACGCTAAGGGAGACAAGCTGTGGCATGCAAGGCAGGGAGAGGAAGTCACTGGCTCTGATCCACGACCTGATAGCTTCCGATGGCAGAAAATCGGCTTGAGATGTTCCAGGCTTTAGTGCTTCAGCCAAGCGCACGAGGAACCAACTCGACTTCCTCTCACCTTTTCTGTAGAACTGAAAGCTGGTGAGACTGGCGTCGATCCCCACGGACACGGGGCCCACCACGGCCACCGCGGCCTGCAGCGCCTTCTCGTTCCCCTCTGGGATCTCCTTGTAGCCGCGGCACGTGGCTGCTTTGCCCGACATATTGTAGGCGCACGACTGGTCCTGAGAGAGATATACTGACAATCAGACTGGGAACAGCAGTAGGTTATTTAGAGTATATGGATGGAGGCCACCCCAGAGGGACGTACTGGGACGTACTGCTCTTGCAAGTCGGCTGACAATCAGGACTGAATCTTTCCATGACAAAGTGTGAGACACTACATGTTTGCTGTTTGTCTTGTTGCATTGTGGGATGAATTTTAGAGATTATTTATTGGAAAATTTAATTGCAACCTGCGGCATAACAGTACTTTTTGTCTTGTTTATTCCAAGGCTCCATTTCCAGTTTCCATCTGGGAGTGAAACTGATATTTTTTTACATTCAACTCCACATTCCTTAATGTAGAAATTACTATTAACGTCCCTATAAAATCCTTTCATTTTTTTTCCCTCTCATTTGATTTTCCTTCTCATTAGTGGTATATTGGTGTGATACTGACGTGACCTGTTGCGTTTTATGAGGACCCCACCTCTCCCACGTAGGGGTACGCCTCCTCAGAATCAATGCCGTCGTTATTCTGCACGTATTTGAAGGAGGTAGTCATGTAACCGCCCCCGCAGCCGTCGTTTTCGGTGACGCAGTCCACCAGGTTCTGAGGACTGAGAGGCACCAGCTTCCCCGTGGTCTTCATTAGTTGACCCTCCAGGGCGCCCACGGAGCTGAAAGCCCAGCAGGATCCGCAGGAACCCTGCAGCACGGTAAACACAAAGCTTACAAAGTTGCCCGTCTCTTCTTGTCCACCAGGGGGCAGTATTGTCTTTATTAATGGAGAAAATTTCCCAATAGACGAAAAGATATTGATATTTAGCGCAACCACAAAACGCTTATGTTAAATTAATAATACACTGTCAGTTTTTTGTTTAGCTTCCAGGTAATTCAAAGTCGAGTGTTCTGGGCTGGAATGTGACCGGAGGCTGTGAATCAATGGCAGTATAAAAGATCACACAGAGTTCAACAAGCGCTGATGCTGAATCCCATACACTCTGCCCACCCACTTATACACCCTGTGAATAAGTGCCTGGGAAATAGGCGTGGCTGGGTTTAGCAAGCACTCAACAATCAGTTTCATTTTGAGAATGACGATAATGGGGATGTTGAGTTATCAGGAATGGCACGTAACAATCTCATGCTTTTAATTAGAATTTTGAGTAGGAACTTTATGAAAGTGTTTGTTGTTTTACACAATCCTTTTTTGCATAAGTTTCGTTGTGCTACACAAACTGTCACTGAAACTGGCATAAAGTAGTGTAAAAACATTTTTTGGCCCATGTCTCCTCCCACAATCCTCTGCACTGACCTGGTTTCTGACTGGGGTAACATAACCCTTCTTGCGGTAGTCAATGGACTTGGGCAGCTTCCCCAGGTCACCGTCAGGACGGAAGGTGCTGTTGGACTTCTTGATCCGTGGTACTCTCAGCCCAGTCATCTTCATAGCTACTTCCTCACTTGTCTACAGGAAACGGAAAATAACAGTGGCCGGTTGGTCCAGTGCAGGTGTTTTCATCTACTGTGTTTTCATGTCAACTCAGCTCTAATTTTAAGTATGTGGCACATTACCAGATACAAAAGTGATGCCAAATCGCTTTACAGGAAAAGAAAAAGAGAGGAAAACCCACAAAATCAAAAAGATTATGTAAGACAGAGACAAAAAAACACCGAATAAGGCAAAGAGCTACAGAGAACAAGAAAGATTTTTAGCTTAGTCTAAAGGAGGCACCTAGCATGTAACGGTAGCTTGTTCCACAGCCGCAGAGCAGCTAATCTAGAAGTGTGAACCCCCTGATCCTAAGCCAAGACCGGGGTGAAACAGGGGCGCAACTGGTCGGATGATTTGGGAGAGTGATGGTGAATAGAAACAAAGAAAGTGCAGAAGGTATGAAGGCCAGCCCGTGCAGGCTTTGAACACCATCAGCAAAACCTTCAAGTCAACCCGATATCTAATAGGTAGCCAGTGCCGGTGCACAGATAATGGAAAAAGTATTTCATTTCAACATTCCCTAGTACTTCCAAATTAGCATTTTTTTTTGCTTTGGCCTTTTATGATTTTTTTCTCCAATCTGGAATATCAAACCAGACCCCAATGCCTGACTCCCATGTCAAATTGGGAGGGGTGAACACTAGGGCAGACCCTCATCTAATGTACATCAGCCAGCCACTTATAGTCACAGAGCCATGCAGCACTGTGCTATTAACTCAATTCCACCAATGGGCTTCAAAGCATTCGGGTCACATGATGTTGCGCAGCACCGAGATGGAGGGGAACACAGCTGCGTAACTCACCTGACCAATGTTCTATTCATTGGGGATCTTTATCACAAAATGCTAACTTAACATTCCATGGAAGGAACCTAAATTCACACTGAAGATGCACCTGACTTTGGCTCAAACCTCCCATAAAAGCTCAATTTATGATTTGAAGCCCTTTTTGGTACTTCCTTTCTCGCTTGGGTTAAGCATGTGTCCCCACTAGCCATTCTGTTGTGTAAGGACTAAAACAAACTTCGGCGGCATCTTTTTCTGTGTCTGTTTATGCTGCAGTTTCCTGAGGTGAATAAACTTTGCTGCCTCTGATTTCTGTTTGAAAGGACAGAAACAACACTGAGGCAGTAGAACGAGTCCAGAGGAGCTCGCTGTTGACCTTGGAGCGTGTGCTTCATGAATGCCAATGAACTCAGATGTCAGAGCCTCCACATCTGCATGTTACAACAACACAGTAATCAGAGGTAACTTCTTGCCTATAATCCCACCTAATTTCTCATTCATCCTTTTTAACTGCCCCCCTTCCCTAACACCACTAATCAATATGATCAATTTTAGGATATATTTCACTTCTGTCATTCAGTATCTGTTATTGAAAAACACGATGAGGTCTCTTCCAAAACTATTCTTCGTGGATCTGAGATCCCAGAGACCTGCGTGTCTGCTCTGGTAACAGTGGGGTATGGTGGGGTAGCTACCCGGTATCATCCTTCCATCGTCAATCCTTCCATCAGTCCATCCATGTTGAGATGGCTGGAGTTTATCTCAGGCACAGCCAGGGGAACACCCGAGATGGAATGCTACTCAACTGCTGAGCCAGCGAGGTATTTTAACATACCCTATTGTGAGTATTATGATGAAGCGATCTACAGGCAATCTGCCTCACACCAGCAGGTGTCGATCAGAACCACACGGCTGGACGCCAACAGTGCTGTTCCTCACGGTCAGTGTGCAAAGCACCTGTGAGAAATGCGAACAGGACGCAGCTGGTGGTTGGTAATTGCTCCAACCAGGTGGTAAAACTGTCTTCTCCAGTGCAGCCTGAAGATGGTCAAGGATAAAACTCTCTTAATCTGGCCACTAGACAGCCGCGCAGAAGACCCCCCCCCGTGGGGGCCGCTGCCTCCCCCTCCACACCCCAGCTCCAAAGGACCCGTGTCAACCTGCCGAGAGTAAGAGCCACAGTCCTCAGTCTCAGCCTCCTCATCATAATACTCATATATTGTCGAACCCAGACCAGATCAACTTCAATGGGGACCCTCAAGCGAAAGAGAAACGAGAAAGATTTTAAGGTGATGCAACTGCAATGATCTGCTAATCAGTACACGGGGTGCCAGCTGTAAAATTCCCCGAATTGGTGGGGGGAGGAGTATCACACCAGTGGATCAATTTAATAAATGCAACCATGTCATTTTTCCCAAGGCTGGGTGGACCCCCTGGTTTTGCCAGGGCCGTAGGCTACAGCCTAGGGTAGCCTACGCGTTAATCTGCCCCAGGTCAGAAGACACTGTTGATGTCCTGAGTCAAAAACTGAACACACCTGGAACAAACATGAATCATGAACAAAGAAGAACAGCTACTGCTTTTGCCATCAGGGTCTTACCATGTCTCCCAGACTGTTCATGCCCAGCTCATAGGAGTGAAGGCCCAGTTTGTATGCCTGATTGTGGGCTTCTATCAGGTGCACATTCTTCTCCCAGATGGCCCTTCGAAATCTTTCCTCATCCTGCAAAGTCAAAGATTAAATTATATGTCCAGCCCAAGGCTCACTTAATATTCTTTGACAGATAACAGTCTGTTGAGATGATGCAACAAGTTTGAAAATCAGGCTTCAAGGGAGCTGGTCTGATCTTAGATAATGCAGAAAAATACAGGGTTTGACTGTGTAGGATTTATATTGGAGGTTGCCATTCAAAATAAGAAAATTGTATCAGTATATGCTACTGGATTCTAAACATGTTTACTAGCAGAGTTACAATGAAGATATTGATGGTATAATGAAGATATAATGATGATAGGTTCAAGTATTGCTTAAGGACTCCCTGATGAATCGTTCATTATAAATTAGCATTAAAGCAAACATCTTTTTTGCTGACCTGCAGATTAATCTTTATTTAGTAGGTTTGGACATTTAACGTAGGTTCTACAATATCTACCAGCCTCAGTCAATCTCTGAGTGACAATCAAGCAGTTTTGCAGTATTTTCAGTGCTGCAAAACACAAAACCTTAGCAGCGACAGATAGTTCAGGTCCAAAAGTTATGGTAAATGCAGGTGGATGGAATGCTAAGGGAGCTTATAAATATGGAAGAGGTATGCTGTTTGCTCTTATCGTCAACTGACAGAACTTTACCGTAAGTTCTTAAACTGTTAAACCTCGGTGGTCTTGGTAATGACAGTTTTTCTTAAGGAGCTTGGGATCAAGTTTTGACTAAAGAGTAAAGAATTCAGACTGAATCCAGTCTTTGAAATATTTAATGATGGCACTCTGTTATGGAACAATGTCAGACGTAGCTAGGTCTAACAAAACGTCTCGTCTCGCCCTTCGGAATAGTATCTATACCCATTGCATGGACAGGGTGGGGGTCCTCAAAGGTCTCATCCACTCTTAGTATTTAAATGAATCCAAGTGCATTCAGGGCACAGCACTGTCACAAATGTAGCTCGATGCTGGCAATTTTCCAGTTGAAATTCACATGATTTATTACCCAAGTGTCCATAAAGTTACCAAGGTGATAATGTTCAGAAATATACCATATGAATGTGGGTTTTTTGCATTCCCCCGGAGTCATTAATCAAAGACCTGTTGTCAGTGTGCATGTCAGCCTGCGTGTATACCAAAACATGCCAGTAGGGGGCACTCCGCTTGTCAGAGGCTTACCAAGGCATTGTATTCCTTCTGGTAGGTTGTCTTCCAGCTCTCCCACTTTGCGTCCAGTGACAGGGAAGGATCCTCGCTGAAGCTGGCCAGAGTCCAGCCCAAAATCAACAGCGCACCTCCGTGCCAAAGCATTCTGGGAGACAGAGGCGGTGAGCAGGGTTGCATCAGTGAGTAAAATGATCCAGACACTAAAGAGGGGTGAACTGAATGATTTTTTTTTGCCAATTGGTGCCATTTGCCACCATTTTTGTGACACAAAGTCTGTACTTTTTGAAAGACAACTAGGACAATAGCGTTCTTATAGAGAATATCCAGTCACCATCCGATGCCAGACAGGGCCCCGAGTTGTATTTGCTGTTTGTCCTATGATGAGTTTGTTCACCCAGAATTAATCAAAAATGTCTCTAGACTGACATGTTTGCAGAAAAAATCCATAGGAACAGGGCCATATCCAGGATTTTTTACAAAACTGGTGTCCAAAGTATTAGACCGTCCCCGTAATGCATCATGGTTATTGGAGTTAAAAATACTGATGACTTGACCTCGGTGTCCTCAATAGTAAGTACGGGTATGCATGTGAACATAACATAAGTCGTGCATAGTGCTATATATGCTGAATAGAGTGGTTTACAGTAAGCGTGGTAAAAGTTCATTGACACACGCTGAATATATGCAAAGTAATTAACTACGGTGACGTATAACAACATTCTGGTATGCTATGATAGTGCGGAGTGAACAGCGATTATCAAGAAGCTCTACATTGGAGATAGCCTATGCAAGTAACTTAATGAATGTGTCCATAATACGATTAAAATTGTTTTTAACTGTCAGAACAAAGAACTGCAAGTGAAACCAAAATAGGGAATAGAGAACAAGAAACAGATGCCATGAATACATTTTTATACCGATTATGTTGAAAGTCTATCTAAAAATATGCGGATATTTCTTTGAATATATTAAACATTTAACGACACCACGAAAGCAAAACATACATAAAACGATTTACATTACCTGACACTAGTTGTGCAGCAGGAATGAAGACTGGCCTTCTGCACAGGTAAACGTTCTCTGTCAGAGAGACGCTTACAAACTCTGCGAAAATAAGGCTGAGTTTTAAGGAAGTGAGTGTTGGGGGTGGGTCGTCTTAGGCGTGCATATGGATTTGTTTATTCGGAGTTTGTTACTGGAAGTGGAAGTATGCGATCCGATCTTTCGATTTTTTTCACTTCTGTCTCGTGATGTTTCTAGACTTTTTCCCCCGTCAGTATTGTCTCCTGCCTGTAACTGGCCGCTCCCCATAAGCCGTACTCTCTGATTCGTAATTATGTCGATGGTTTCATAATAACAAAAATACAATCAGAAGAATCAGCGCGCCACGTAAGCAGCCTACGGGACGGTTAACCTTTAACTATGGTCCGTAGAGGTATAAATAGGTGCTCTACGATTGTAGTCAGTTTCTCGTGAAAAGCAACTTAGTAACTGATCTAAGCACAGTTAATCGTTAAGTATGTTATATAAGTACGTTTATTTTCCGATAACTTTATTTTAATAACGTAATCGTGTGTTGATCGTGCTCGTGAAAAGGGATTGCTTTGATTATTGCTTTGTCGGTTGTGATGTATTTTGTTATTTTTTATAAAGACGGCCGATTTCCATTAGATTTGGGACACGTTTTCGACTAGAGTTTCATCTCAACGTTTTAGTGGGAGGACTGAAACTTAGAAATAAACTCATAATACTGTAATCGCCACCCTTAACAGAATGCTAAGCAGAGCCCTGTAAACTTGCTATCTTTAATATAACCCCCAAGGGCGATTATATCTGTAGTAAACTGAGTTCAGGTTTTACAGATTTCCGTTGAGGTACAAGTCAATTATCAGAGGCAGGAAAAACGAGCTCCTGTTTTCAGAATATCTTGGTATGTGGAATGTCTTCCTGAGCACTATTCGTATTAATTTAAATTCATTTTATAAAGTTGGAAAAGCTCCCTGATACAGGTAAGTATGTGAAGGATTGTAGGATGGAATATAAGCTACTGCTTCCACTGGAAATAATATTAGTGAAACTCGTCTATAGCAAGACTAGCAAAGGCTTTGAGTTCGCCCTCTTAATGGCGAAGTGTCGTGTTTTGTATTCATTGAGGTGTACAGTAAGAGCGTTCTTATAGTTTCCTAACAAGTGGCCAGAGGACTCTAAGGTCTCCAGAATAAGCACCATAAAATCCGCACAAGCAGTGCTTGTAACGATGCTTTCCCCTGTTAATTAAGGAAAAAAAAATCTTCTGTTTAACTCTCCGTTAATGAGTCACAAATGGCTGTCGGGCCCTTGTTTTGCGAAGTCTAACAAAATGAATGCTCTCAGGAAGTGTCTTTATATAGAACAGAGATAGACCCCAGTTAATCTCATTGTCCCTCGAGAGGCTGTGGAGCAACTCATTCGTGAAGTTTGCTGAACAGGAGAGGCGACAGTGTACAGCTTAGTTTTTTTTTAATAAAAACATTTAAGGACAGTTCGAAATTGATATAATTTAATTATTGATCAATCCATCCTCCCAGCAGAATCAAGGGGAGTATGCAGCTTATCCTAGGAAGCAGTGGGCGCACAGCATGGGACAGCCTGAAAGGCACGCCAGTCCACCTCTGGGCCCACATACATAATCACACTCTAGGGGAAATTTTAAGATACCAGTTCACCCAATCTCATATTACCAGACTGGGGGGAGGGGGGCAGGGAGGCGAGGCTGCCGATGACAATACCGGGATCGCAGACCCAACGTTTACAGTCAATGACAGGAACCCGCAGCCCTGGAATGGCGGAGAATTTCCTCTAAATACAGGAAGTTTGCTAGTTACTGAAAACAGCAATAATAATAATATACAACAACAGTGATAATAATAACACACTGCCAGTCCGTGTCTTTGCATATGTAATGTTAGACAAAATCTTTTGTTTTACATTATCTACAGACATTCATAAACGGCGTACTGTCCAGCAATGAATATTTTCGTGACGCTTTCTTATCTACAACTTAGCCTCGTTGCATTATTTTGTGTTGCATTGCACTGCATCATGAGCTTTGTAACATCTGATTATTCTACCACTGATAATAATAGACCATCAATATGTTTGGAGTTAATTGAAGGAAATTGTTTACACAATAAAATACAGTGCAAAGATAAAGGGTAGTATTTGTTATTCATTTCACATTTTATGTTTTTGATGACAAAGCCTTGTTGGTGGTTTAATACAGACCTCCTGATGTCAGCTTATAATGAGCTTATAACGTCTGTCGCCTCATTATTAACTAATTACTAATTGCAAAAACGCATTTTCTTCCTGCTTCTCATATGACGTCTCAGTCTTTCCTGAACTCCATCACAAGGCGATGCACATTTTTGATGCCTCTACTTCACAGATTTTATTAAGGACTTAATGATTAGTTTGAAACTTTTGCCTGAGACGGCCTCCGTGTGATCAAAGCGAAGGAAAGTGGCCGGCATGATGCACAGCAGGGTGCTGGTGTCTACAGAGGCAGCAATGCGAGTCGGGTGCCAGGTGTTGCCATATGGCCCTGTCCGCTGCCTCTCCTAGGTACCAGGCACACGTTCCACTCTGTGACACTGGGCCTGGGGGCCCAGGAGAACAGCGCCCGTTGTCTGGATGATCGTCATGGTGACACCTGAGAACATCGTTCAAAGGTTTCACGTCCACATTCTGTGAAGGAGTCACATGATCGAGAACCCTGAGGTGTTCCACACAATGTTCATCAGTGAAATGTGTATGTCTTTATTTTTCAGCTTTGTTATCCCTTTAGAAATGAAAGCCAGTGACTCCATATGAAAATCTATCAGCTTGGAATCATCTGTATGAGTTAAGTGCTGGTTTGTGTCTGATTACACAGCAGAAGGAAGGTATTAGTCATATGCAGCGTCTGACCACATTCATCTGAATGACAAACATCTTCCTACAGCCCATTCTGATGGGCTACATGCCTAAGTGACATTTCAGATGTTCGGAAGAGCTCCCTCTTGTGGTTGCTTGGCAATGGTGGCCAAAAGTAAGGTAAGCGAGCCGAAGGAGCCAGGTGGAGTTAACGAGAAGTCATATGATTACGTTGTGGCTTTGAAAAGAGGGCTGTGCAGTTTTGAACACTTTGCAGATTGTGAAAAGTGGCTAAGCAAGTTGGACAACATACTGGAATAATTATTATACAGAATGAACAAAGGATATCGATTGACCGGCACACATCATACTATTAACTTTATAAGCAGTTCTTATTAAATGAGCTACTTTATATTGAATTTCATGCAAGGCAAAATATATTAAAATACAGAAAAGAAAAGCTCTCTTTCCTTTTTGTGTTATTTTGTGTCCCGATATATATCGCTTAACATATGCAGTCTCTTCCACCAGTAGAGGGCACTCTTACCAGCCCTCCCTGCTGCAAAGCACACTGACCATGCCGGATGCCAGGTGTGGATTAAAGTGTAACGTCCCAAGGCTAGGATTTGCTGCATCGCAGCTTCAAATCTGGAAAATGCTGTTGCGTGCTTGAGAAGAACGTTCTACCGGAACAGCATCTGTAAAAGGGCTGCTGTGTATGTAAAAATGTATGATCGCGAACAAAGAAGAAATAAAATCCTTCAGTAATTTACTGAAATAACTGGGTTATGTAATAAACCCATTGTTATGCACAACCTCATTTGGGTGCATGACTGCAATGAACATGTTGGCTTTCACAACAAGTAATGCCCGATGTTCCGGGGCTGAAAAACTCCGAATGTGAATTACCTGTTCGACAGGGGTTTATAGTGACTGCAGAGGGAAGTAAAACGATCCGGCTAAAACCAGCAATGTAGGGCAGATGTGAGCTGGGATACGGTGGGTAAAATCTGGGCCACAATGAACAGAAGAGGGGCTACTTATGCCAGGGCTGGGTTCGCAGGCAGGTTGTGGTTCCACAATTATGCCCTTGCTACTTAGTTTATACCAGGGCTTTGCTCAGTTCCGATTCATGACGACACCAAGAAGGACTCTTCAGCTAAAGGGTCTGCGTCACGTCTGAGAGACGGCATGTCGCATGATGATCGAGGGCCTAGACTGCAATTGAAATAAAGGTTATCCGCTGTAGAGCTCTTTAAAAATACCCTGTCTACACCATGGTGCTTCAGTGAATATGTCCATGTTCATAAGTGGTTACATAATATATAATTTTATGGATTAAAGGTCCTATTAAGAAAATAAAAATTCAATGGGCTTATAAGTACAAAGGACAGAGAGTCTAAGGGTTTAAGCTGAACAGCACCTAAGAGGTACAGAATGACCTCCTGCTAAATTATTACAAGGGCAGTCACCTAAAAATACATTTATTGCCTTTCACAAACATTCAAAAACAGAACTGCCCAAGCTGGGCCATCCATCCACAATGCCAGGTCTTCAGCCCACCGGCTGCTGACTGGACGGGCGGCTTCAGAAAG
This sequence comes from Mormyrops boulengeri, assembly GCA_026781065.1. Classification (NCBI taxonomy): domain Eukaryota; kingdom Metazoa; phylum Chordata; class Actinopteri; order Osteoglossiformes; family Mormyridae; genus Mormyrops; species Mormyrops boulengeri. The sequence continues at coordinate 12,198,003 of JAODLD010000052.1, read as the reverse complement.
AGGTGCACAAAAGACAAAGTACAAGGACCTGGAAATGCAGGAACAAGGAAAGAGGAAGTGGCACTGAAACACGAAACCAGAAAAATCACGACAAACCCCAGAGCACGACACCAGTTGCCCAGTGCACCAACTGCGGAATTCCAGCTAATGAGAACCACGACCCCAGGAGCAGGACACCAGCTAACCGGGACTAGAAACTCAAGACAAGATGCGAGCCATCAGAACCACGGACCCAGAAACCAGACACCAGCACCCAAAACCATTAAGCCAGTCGCTATTCTGGCAACCCTATAATAACCCCATCTTAAGTCTCACAAACTAACTAAATAAAGTACAGTTCCAACCCCTGGACTCTTAAGATCAATAATGATGGGTAAGCAATACTCAGCGCTCTGTTTAAATAAGATCCAGAGAAACATCAAAGACCAGCTTCACATACCCAATTGACAATCAGGAGCAGGTATGACGTTGAGTATTCTCAAAATGATGAAGGTTTTTCCCCGTGGCTCATGGGTAAACAAACTGCACTCATCACAGACTCATTCGCTTGGTTCGATTGTTCCCCAGGTCCTGTGTGTCAACGATTATTAAAAAGACAACAGAAGTGGTCAGAGAAATGTAATATGTCTAATGATAATGGGCTCACACAACCAGTGCAGGTCGGGGCCCATGGGGCACCCGAGACAAGCTTCACCACTGGAGGCCCAGGCCTAAGTAAGAAGTGTCAACTGGTGCAGGGGGTCTGCAGTTTGCTAAGTTGGTGCCCCCCTCAGAAGATTCCACCCTGGAAATTACCCCTATTGCTGTTGCCAGGATCCACCGCTGCATACAACCATGCTTAGGGTTAAAAATGAATTGTGCACAAGCACAACTTTCCTGATTCTAAAAGGATTACGTCTGCTTTCAGAGCTCACATCAGCTTAAGGGTTTCTCCACTTGCCATTAAAATGCTTACCTGCATAGCAGAATCTACCCACAAATAATTTCTCTCCTGTGAACACCCGTCCTGCACCAGGGCCATGGTGAGTTTCTTTAGCTGGTATGGGTTGTTAGTTAGGGCAAACACCGCCTCTCTGATAGCCATCAGCTCACCCCTCAGAAAGAATACCACTTACCTGGAGGAGTCATGCTCAGGATTAGATTTTTGCCCTATGGTATCTTTTATATCAGAAAGTGAGTCAATTATGATTTGGCGATAAGACTTACTTTGTGACTCACCATTATTTGCTGTATTTAGATAGTCAGATAGAGATTACTTCTTCTGCCTAGATCACAGCTGTATGTGCGAAGGGTGACTCTTACTACTGCTCTACTGTCGTTCATCCAAGACCATAATTCTTCAACGTTGAGTCTGGCTATGATTTTTATGCGGTGAAGAAGTGTGACCATCTTTGTAGACCACGTTTATCTGTAAATATATATGTCATACCTGCAGGCACCTGGTGATCATGCGGATTCTGATTGGTTCAAGCAACATATATGTTAATCTGATTGGCTGAGTGTTTCACATCACATGCGACGGACATGATTTATCGAGATTATATAAGGGCAGTAAAATCACTGTAAAGGGGGGCCGCTGGCGTTCGCCTGAAGGGACTCTGGTCTTTGTCTTCACATTGAAAGCTGATTAATTTTTAATTTTCTCATGATATTTTAAGCATAAGCATTAAGAAATCTGCTGAAAACGTTTATCCCACAAAGCAACAAAGTTCGATTAATAGCTGTTGTAAGAACATGCAAAACACAGCTCCAACAGGGTTTGATTTTCTTTTTGGCTCAATTCCTTGAAATCCAATGCGATTCAATTCAGGACAGTTATTACATTACAGGTGAACTCTATACTCGAGATGGGCTCTGACTTACAACACACCCTTGCGTTGAGCGAATTTCTCTCCAATTGAGTTTGTGTTAGTCGTTGCCTTTTCAAGGAGATACGGTTAGCAGACGGCAAACTGGCGCCGTTTGTCGTCTGCCCGCGTTTGTAACACAAAGTGGAAACTGAGCGCCCCTCGTTGAGAAGCCCCATCGTGTGGAAGTGGAAAGACACCTTCACCTGGTGCCATCTGAACCCCATTTGTGGAAAAAACTGGGGGAAGAAATACCGTTTTGCTGGAATAAACACAAATAAACATTTAGAACTTGGTATTATTCTGAATGCATTATACCATAGCTAGAGCAGTCCGCACATGGTTCTGCGCTACTGGTAAGGCTGCGTTTCATTGAGTTGGTTTTGAAATAAATAGAAAATGTAATGCCTGTTATCTGTATTCTATGCCAAAAAATACATCTACGATAACGCTGAAAACCGACACAGATGTCGACACAGTGCTGTATACGCATTATATACACATTATAGCATGGCGTAGATAAGTACTGCTGTATCAGCAATATTTTGAAGGCTCAGGTGATATTAATGTGTTCATTAAAAAAGTAGGTTACCTCCTAGTGATGAACGGAACTAAAAGCGGTCAGTTCAGCCAAGGATCAGAGGACTCCGCTGGGAATTTATGACTTATATTTGCTACTAATAATTTATGACGTATCGCTTTCCATTCATATTTGTACTTGAAACCTATCGTTATTTGACTTTTTGGGGGGTGGGGGGGACTTATTAATTCATATTATAATCGACTTATTTATTGGTATAACATCGGTTGCGCGGTGAAAAAAGGTGCAATTTAATAGAATGTTAATTGATTTATTTAATCTTTGACTGTCGTCTGTTTGCTTTTCAGAAGGAGACGCTACTCGGCGATATCCGCTGGCGCTGGGTATTCATTACTGACAGTACTTACTCATTTGGTCTCTATTTGGTGTTTTATTCTAAGGACGTTTCAGTCCTTAGAATTTAGGTTTAAATAACAAGGTATGACTGGCTGGGTAACTTGACTTAAAATTTAAAAAGATCTGACGCGTCATTTAACCTGCAGCACGATTAAGTTCATCCTGCCGCCGTGACCATTCAAGCATTATTTATCAAGTGGCGGCGTCCTGCTTTTATAATGTCCGCTACCCCACCCTTCACCTCCATACCCTCTCTGGTTGCCTTCCACAGATGAGACAGGGATATCGTGATTGTCTTGGGGGAGGTGTAAAGACACGATTGTTTTTCCAGTCGGGTGTGTGAGCACCATGTAGCGTAACTAAAATTGTCTAAATATACTCAGAAGCAAAGCTCGCATGGACCGGAGGGATTTTAGACGTAATTCGGTTGTATGTCTGCTTCTTCGATAACTTGGTGTGGTTCAGTTTGGCGACACAAGTATAGCCTACTTTGTTTTTTTTTAGCACTGAAGCATTTTTTAATACCAGGGAATGGGCAGACGACGGAGAGGAGTCGCACAGCTGGAAGTTCGGCGAATAAGTCGCCGAAGCATGAATCTATAAAGTTACTGCGAAGCCTCCCACGGGTGAGTTACGATTAGTCATGTTCAGCGTTTTAAAAGTTTGTTTTCTTAAGTCTTGTACCAGTATGGCTCAGTTCCCTTATATAGTTTTGAAGAAGTTACATTAACTTGTAACATTACCACAACAGAATGCATATAATTGCGATGCGCACTGCAGTTATTGGAAGAATAATGAAGAAATACGATTATTTTTGTTTTGTGGTGTAATCATAAACATGCACAGCCTAGTCTCTCTGATGAAAATGTTCTTGTCTTTGTTGACGACGACGCATGCATATTATGACCGCATCTTAAATTCAGCCCCTTTAGTAATGGGTTCATTACAACGAATGAAAATTTTCGGTAGATCAGAATGCAACTCTGAAATTGATGGCCAAAATTAATTTTCTCCATGTTTTTTTTATTATTATTATTCCTACGCTTAAATGTAGTGTAATTTGTTTTGAAATATTATTTTCTGGTGGACAGGGCAGGGCCATTCATTTAGAACCAGCCCAGGTACAGATCTGCTATGTTCTTTGAGCGCTGCTCAGTTTTGGACGCATTTGCTGTAAAGTCCTGCCAGACAGCTATTGTCCGGTATATAGCTGAGACCTTAATTATGAATTATGTCTAAAGCCTACCTTTAAATTTATCATCAGGCAGTGTGCATGAACAGCAAAGCGGCAAGCTTTTTAGAGTGATAGAATAGGCCTGTGTCTTGGCTGAAGACAGTGAAGATCAGTGCATGATTTAAAAATTAGAGCATAACCTAAGGCACTGTCTGAAGACTGCAAAATTGGCATTAGGAGAGTAGACATCTTCCCTAAGAACCTTTATTTTAGTAGTCTGTTTAGCCCACACGTAAGGGCAGCGTCAGTAAACGCCTGTTTATCAGCCTATATAAATGTAAATGGAAATATAAATTAAACATAGACGTCGTAATAATTCAGGAATTCATGGGTAAACATGGGGAGGGGGGTGCCAAAGAGGAGCCCGTATTAAATGCATGTTGGCGCGAGGCATTGGAACGTGCGCTGCTTCTCCTCACTTCGTTACTCGTACGCGCATGCGCATTATCGAGGATTACTGAAACCATTTATAAAAATAAACGCCGACGGTGGCTTAATTTACAGGGCAGCTTTTGTTTTTACTGAATTGTGTGCACACCTGGCCGTCGTTTGCGATTGGTGCTACAGTGCATTTTTTCCTGACCTCCTCTCTGTCAGGTCACTTAATGATTACGCCACCTGTTGTTTCGCTGGACATCCGTGAGAAATGTGTCGACGTAATTATTCCCTGATTGAAATAAATGACCATGGTTTTGCACTGCTGGCCGGTTACGGGTCACATGAAATAAAAGGATATGTGTATGTATATTTCAAAGGGGTGCTGAAAAAAATATAAGCAGATACAGTTAAGGAACCACTGGGGCATCAATACCCTGCCTTGTTTATAAAAGAGAAAGCGTGATCGCTTTGTTATAATTTAGGTTTAGGATTGGCTAATGAGAGTTCATACTGACTGATCCTGATTGGATAAATGGGTCATGACAAGCGCATAGAATTACAAAACACTTACTTCCATTTATTAGTGCCGTAGGTAATGAAACCAGGTCCTTATTGTACCGATCGGTATGTCGTTTCTTCTTTATAATGTTTAATGAATTATCAAACCAGAGATAATTCCGTTGAGAAAATAACAATAGCCTGTGTAATTGATATGCTTGTTTTTGCCTTGAATGTTTGAAGTTATTTTTGCAACTTCATTCGTGGGTTTCCTCATATCTGCTGCGGCATTATTCAGATAACATAAAATTAATTGGCCAGTGGATCCTTTTATGTTGATTCTCTGGCTGCTTTAGTGATGCCAGTATTGCCCCCCTGTCCAACTCTTTGTTCCTCTCTCATTCAGGGGAGTAAAAATCCTACAATTGTTTGATATCAGCTGCTCATCTTAGTTTCAGTTGTGCTGGTGGTGGGTGTAACGGTTGGTTTGGTCCACATGCATACAACCTCTGTCAATAAGGTCCATATTGTTTGCCAGTTTTTTGCCAAACTATTCATTAGCAGAAGATCAATAATTCAAGGAATGCTGCGAGAGATTCTAGGGTATTACTGTCATATACACAGTAAACAGTCGCTTACACTATACCTAGGCTATTCAACTCACGGTCCTCAAGGGCCAAGCACTTCTGATTTTCCAGCCTTCCTTTACCTGTGAGCCAGGTGTGAAGCCCCTCTGTGGCCAATCAGAATCAGTAATTATTAAACTAATTAGCTGGGGGGACTGAAAACAAGGCCTGGATTTGGAATCGAGGTCCAGATTTGAAGAGCCCTGCACTCTACAATGAAAGTCTGCATATCTTTCTTGCCACCGGTAAACACAAATTAAACACAAACCACAAATACATTATAAATATTATACATTTCATTAAGCTGCTTAAAAGCAGAGTACAGTTACGTAGTATGTCAGTATGTTGATAAATCTGTAAACACAGTGAAATGTAATTTTAAAAATGCAGTGTAAACATAGAGCAAATATTGTGAATATTGCATAGAGGTTCATAAGTAAAAGGTAGATAACTGCCTAGTCCTTTGTTCCAGGTTATTGTGTAAAAGACAGAATAGTGCATGCAAATGACCAGGCTGCTGTGCAAAGTCTGTGCAGTTTTTTCCATCGTGACTAATGAAATGAGGCTTCGCGTCCTTGGCAATATTTCATTTTTGTGTTGACTTGGACAATGCGTTCATTACCCTGGTTGGATGTTTATCGTAAACACTGGCAACCCGTATTGTGAAGCACGTTTAATCTTGCCGGTCTGGATTAGCTCCCACTGCTGGTCTTTTGATGTTGAATCAGCAGTAGCACTGAAGCAGTCCTCAGGACTCTCGGGCGGGTGTAGGCTTTGATCAACCCCCCCCCCTGCAGTAATCTTTGCTGTAGCTTTAGTGAAGTGAACCGCTAGAACCCGGGCCCTCTAGGACCAGGCTGGATTTGTTCGAGGCAGTGAAGTTGCAGTCTGTCCGCTTCTCAGTGCTGCTGGGAAAACAGATGCATTATTATAAAATTGTGCCTTATTTGCCGGTGCATTGGAATGCGTGTTTTCCCATATCCCATCATGCTCTCCTCCACACACAAACCTTTGAGAGCAAAGCTGAGGGTCCAAGCACAGGATCAGGCCCCTCTTCTAATGGCCCTGGGATATTTTGTGTGTGTGTGGGGGGGGGGGGTTAAGGGTCTTGATCCAGGGCCCAATGGAGATGAAACTATTCTGCAGAGGCCAGGTCTTGAACCAGCAACCTTCTGTTCACAGGCCTAACTTGATGAGCCACTTGCCAGTAATGCTTAAAGTTGTATATAGTAATCCATCCAGCCATCTTCCACTATAGGAGGGGCAGGGAATCTGGAGCCTATCCTGCAAAACGCAGGTCATGAGGCACCATAACATGCACAGTCACACATTCTGAGAGACGTTTGAGATAGAAGTTTGCCTAGCTGCTTGTTTTTGGACCAACTGGAGTACCTGAAGGAAAAAGGCACAAGAGGGAGAACATGCAGACTCCACACACACCAGAGTGAGAGGATTTGACCGCAGTACCAACCGACTGCAATAGAGATTGAAAATGAATTTTTTTATGTGCTGTTTATGTAGCCTACAGCAGTTTGGTGTCTCATGAGAGAGTATTAAACACAATCCTGCTGGCAAAATTTCAAGCTAAAATTCTGCTGTTACCACTGTAGTCAAGCATCCATGAGCAAATTAGCCAAATTCTCCCAGTGAAATTCCTCGAAAATGTGAGAAATTGGCTTATTAATGTAGGACGTACTAACGCCGTTTTCTATTTTAATCAGTGACCATATCACATTTCACATGCTGTGGGCAGTTTAGAGGTACCAGTTCATGTAATTGTATGTCTTTCGACTGTGGGAGGGATACCTACACTCTCACACAGAGGGTTTAAGCAAGAGCGCTCGCTACCATGACCTGCCATGACACCCTAACTGGCAGACTAACAAGACAATTAATTCATTATTTATCTCTCCGTCTGAACCGACATGAGGGATAAACACTAGTGGGAATTGCTTCATGCTATATATACATTACCAGTCAAAAGGACAGGTCATCTATCTGGAAACACCTACTGAACATGATTGGTGTTTCACCAAGAAAATGACCCTAAGCACTTCCTGAGGTCATGCAAACAGTATTATTGTGTGAACACGGGAAGAGATTGAGTGCTGCAACAGATGACCTGGCTCCCACAATCCCCCCCCCCCCCCCGACCTAAACCCTGTGGAGCTGGTTTTGGATGAGTTTATTAGCAAGGTAGCGAACTTGTGGAAACTCCTTCAGGACTATTGGAGAAGCTTTCCAAGTGGCTACATCTGGGAGATGGTTGGAGGGATGCCAAGAGTCTGCAACACCGCCATAAAAGCCAAAGGGGGTTTGTTCTGAAGAGTCTAAAATCTGAGAAAATTTTGAGATGCTGAACACTTCTCTTGCTTATTGTAATATTTAATGTGTATTACTTTACTGCCTCGAGATCTCTTACTGTAAGGTGAATAACAGATGAAATAGAGGAACATGCAACATCCATTAAAAGCTGGTGCATGAAGACTTTTTACTGGTATTAAATGCAACAGTAAAATTCCAAAACATGCAGGACGTTTGTTTTTCACAAAGCTGAGTAATATTGGAAAAAGTTTCCTGTTCAGTATTGTGACAAGTCATGATTAGATTATTGTCGTAGCATAAGATAAGATTTACTTACTTCAGATACCAAGGGTGGCCGTTTTTTTATTAAACCCATAAGCACGGATACCAAACTCAGATTGCTTCAGTAGTACTTACAGGATAATATGTCACATTGCATTAACAATCTGCAGTGCAGCCAGAGCAATGCACCAGTTTTTCCATATATTGCATGGCATGCAAGTCCTTGCAGGGAGTTTATATTTTGACATGTTGGCACATTCATGTATAAGTGGATTATGGGTGCATCCATTATTTTGAAGAGATTGTGGGCACTATTTACTGTTTGCAATAGGAGCTGCGGTCTGCCGTTCCATTACCTATGGTTCCATTTATCAATAGATACATGCTCCGAGCGAAATTTGTGTATGTCTATTGAACAGTGAATGATGCCTTTAAGAAACAATCTGGTCTCTTTATTGTGTTCTCTATATACTCCTGTTTCACTCTGGAAACTTTGGGCGTTGGTATATTGTGCTGTCGACAAAATACAGGAAAACGGTGCGACTGCATCCACCCCATTTATCAGCCCGTCATCAGACTTGAATCTCCATACAGGTGGGGTTAGCAGATGTCTCGCTTTGAAAAGATGATGTGGAACATCTGCTATGTGCTCCGTCGCTGGTGTTTGTTTAAATTATGATTAATTAATTAGTTCTGCTGATTATCTTGATATAGAAATGGATGAAGTGTAAAATGGCTGACCTACTCGAATTGCTTTGGAGAAGAAGAAAATGAAGGATAAAAAGACTGAAAATACCATCTCATGTTATAGGTGCCCAATCCTGTAATGAATGGTAGTTTGGAGCATCTGTGACTGTGTTCTACTGCACCGAAGCTTTGGCCTTTTTCAAAGCCCAACAGCTGTTTTGAGGAACTGATGTTTAATTTTTTTTGATCTCCAACATTTCAGCCTGAGAGCCCATCAATTCCCAGGTGCTGAAGAATTGTGGAAGTAGCCGAAAGTGAGACGGCCGGTTGCCCATCTGTGTGCTCAGGAGTTCAGGTGCGAGAGTGTGGGACCTCAGGCCAGAATGCCCTGTGAGCAGGATATATGAATAAATGCAAGAGGACCAGCAACTCACTTGGTATAACCTGAATCAATATATCGCCCCTCAGCTCACCTCGCCAGAACAGTGTAAACATTAAGACAGGCAATTAAAAAATCATCCTTTTAGAGAAATGAGTACAGGACCAAAAAACCAAAGGAGATCATTCTTAAGACTTTCAGGAAATGTATTAAAAGAAAACTTTAAAAAGAAAAATGTAGTGTTTTGCCAAAATAGAACTGACCAAAAACTAGAAATTTGGATATCAATCTGGGTGTAACTCTGGATGGGCGGAGCCTACTTCCATTGGCGATTGATGCCTAACGGGAAACGTGCATGGATTTGTGTGTGTGTCTGTGTGTGTGTCATACGACCTCCCGGAATAAGAGACCATTGAAGATGTTGGCATGAATAAATGGAGATTTGCAAAGCACTCTTGAGTCACCATTGTGTCCTTGCTGCACTGCAGTGCGATTAATAACATTATCTGCTGTGTTAAAGGGAATAATGATGAGAAATGACTGAACGTAAGAGTCGAGCGGCTTTTCTCCTCCAGCCAGCCGAGGCTATACACGTAACTATTTCCAAGAATTGTAACCGAATCCTATTCACAGGCAACCCGCCTTCCACACGCCATCCTTACGGTTAAAAGCCAACAGCAGGATCACCTGTCTCGTGCTCGCTCATAAATCACACGATACTCTTACTTGCCTATTCATGTACTGATTAACTCCGTAAAACAGCTCATATATATGTGATGGTCACAGGTGTACCCCTGGTATCGTGCGGAGAGAACACAGCTTCCTGTGGTGAGCAGCAGTCTGCCTCGATGCTTGATGACTTTGCAGCAGAAATAATTATATTTCTCTGAGCCTTTGACGGCTTTGGGACTTTGACGATATTCCTAGCTCGCTGTGTTGGTTTATCTGGGTTATAGATAGATTTACTTTATTGATTCCAAGCAGGAAATCGTGGATTATGGCGCTGAGGGTAACACCATGAACACTTGCATCTGAAAATTTGGGGCATGAGAAGCTTTGGTCTGTCAGATTTTACCGATCAGGTTAAACATCTGTGGCCTTGACATCTCCAGAAAAGCTGACATACTGCACTGCCTTACTTTATTGATACGGGACATTCTGTCAGAACAGGTGAAAAGGTGACGGAAAAGAACATCTAAGCTGTTAGGTGTCAGAGTATTCACTTAACATTTCCTACTGAACATTGTTTTAACTTAAGGATAGATGCATAACCGGGGGTTGATACCTCAGTCTTCATAACCAGGCTCTCGGTGACTCTGTACTGGATTAGCGGCTGTGTGGATGAATGGATGGATGGATGGATGGATGGATGAATGAATGGATCGATGGGTTGATGATGGATCGATGATGGATTGATGGGCGGAGGAAGGTACACACGAATTGTCTTTTGGTTTCCTTGTTTAGACATTTGACCCCCATAAGCAAAACATTTTCGTCGGTGAGAATTGCCAAAGATAGGTTTAATTCTGAGATTTGTCATGCTCTTATTCTTTGCTTGACACTAATAAAAATCCATGGGGTGATAATATAGTCCCAGAGAAGCTTCCATCGATCTCCAGCTGAGCGAGTGCTCATGACAAGTACCTGGCGATTAATCTCAATCGCAGGGAAGGCTGCGGCGGCTTCTGCCGCTAATTCATTGGATGTGAAGTGTCACCAGACGAGCCGTCTGCTAAGTGTCACAGATTTCAGTGCCATCGACAGGCTTGCAAAGAGGATTTAGCTCGAATGCAGCTGGCTGCAGCAGAAGGGCTTACTCGAATGGTTTCATTTGACCAAGTGCAGTCTTTCACCAGTAGTGCATGCTGTCTTTGTGTGCGATGTATTCTTTCGTGCATGTTGTCTCGGTGTGCGATGCATCGTTTCGTGCATGCTGTCTCGGTGTGTGTTGCATCGTTTCGTGCATGCTGTCCCAGTGCATGATGCATTATTTGATGCATGCTGTCTCGCTGTGTGATGCATCGTTTCATGCTTGCTGCAAACATGCAGCTTTAGCTGGGCAGACTTATGTGTTACCCAAAAACAATATTTTAATATTTCATAAAATAAATATTAGGACACTGGCTGTATTTCATGACAAATTAGGCAGATACTTATCTCTTTCCATTAGATAAGTGTTGCACAATTATTTCCCATAATTTTCCTAAAAGATCCTACTTTTGTTCAGAGGCAGTGATGGTATCTGCATTCTATTGTACATAAAAAAGAAAAATGACTAGAAAACTGATGACAAAGAAGTTTACTGTGGGATTTGAAATAGCCTGATTTTTACGATTGGCCTCCTGTGACTGTCTGCATGGTAATTTGCCTCAAAGGAAACACTAAACGGGGCAGCTTGGCGGCACAGCGGTGAGCACTTACCAAATTGTCTGTAGCCATGAATGGTGTTTGTGTGACTGTGTGCCCTGCGATGGGTTGGCACACCATCCGAGGGGTTCCCTGTCTTGTGCCCATAGCCTGCATGTATTTTTTTGAAAATGTAAAACACACGTGTAGACATGTGTCGATGTTTTTTTAAAAAAATATATATATAAAATTGTAGGCTACTCATTTATAAAATATGTGTTTGCCATTTAGAACCATGGTCCACCTGTGCCCAATTAATTTCCGCCTGCCACCATACCCGCAAATTAAAGTTTAGGGTATTTTTCACCTATTCAATCAAAACCTACAAGTTACCAGTCAGGTACCCATTGGAACCCGAACTCGTGCAGGACTCCCTGTGACATTGACCAGAACAATCGGGTACAGAAGATGGATGGAAACACTAAATGTTTTCTTGTTTCAGTCCAAGCTGGTGTTTAGAATCTCCACCTCCCTTCAAACGGCAACAGATCAGAAGAGCGTCCCGATTGCTTCGCTTCTCCCGCGTGACGTTTCCCCCAAAAGCGGGTTAGTTGGGAATGGGTAGGATGCCGGATTGTGCCTTTGTCTTGTTGTGAATGAAGCAGGTCTGTGTATTAAAGCGGCTCGGGTTCAAGGGCTCTCGAGTGCATGCTTCTGCTTCCTCTTCCTCTGCCGGCAGACCTCCTCATAGAATTTGCCCCCCCATCTCCCCACATTGGACCTGCACTTCTCATCCACTTCAGTCATTCTGATCCTTGACCTCTCATCCCCCATAAGTTGAAACCCTTGACAAGATGACAGTTCATGTTCATCTTTTCCAAGAGCTTCATCGTCTGTTTCGGGGAAATATATATATAATATATATATATATATATAATATATATATTCCTGGTGTAACTCCAGACTGGGTCGACTTCTCTGAAGACGTTAAGGGCTCGCCTTTCCTTTCTCCTGACGGGGAAGCGGGGCACATATAGCGTGACAAACAGGCGAGCGGCTGGGTGTGGATAATCCCGTCACGATCTGCTACCTGGAACTAAATAAATCAGCGCCGTGCCTTTTTACCGCAAGCTGTCACGGTCTTCCAACTGCCTTTCCATAAGACATTTAAAATGCATAAAAATCTTATGAGACTGAAAATGTGAAATGAAAATATAAGGAAAGTTGTTGCTTTTATAGGAAAACTGGAAGGCTGTGGCAAATATCTGTGGCAGAGAAACGTGTCTCCTGCATACAGATCAGACTTTGGCAGCTTTCTCAAGGTATATTGGGTAGCGGAAGATCAGGAATGTTCTGGAAAATGAAAAGGAAGTCGTTACTTAAGGGCAGTTCTAAATGAAACGGTCAGGCTGAGCAGTGATGCACTGGACGGAATCAGCGAACAGATTCTGGACTTTGATTATCCCGGGTCTCTGGTGGGTTTTTCAGAGAGGGACACTGACACTGAGGCAGCTGCACGCCCACTTGGCCTGCTTATGAATCCATAATTTAAAAGATGACCTTCTACCATGATGAGTCGGCCGGCATGAAAGTGCTTGAGTTTCCCTCGTGAACTTGCAAACGGGCGGACACGTTTGGGCTTTGCTTTCAGGAGTCGGGAATCCCTGATTTTTAAATCCTGTCAAACACTGACCTTTAAACCCCAGCATCACCAGAATATATATCACTGTAAGCAGACACACAGCAATCCACCTCTACATTAGTTAAACGCATCATAGAAACCCCAACCCCCATCCACACGCAGCCACATGACATTTTAAAGAGATCTAATCCACCCAAACACCAAAGGTCGCACTCCCTCACCGGACTGGCTTAGTTTCTTTGCCCTCATTCTCCCGCTAACCTTACTTGTCTTATCCAACAAGTTTGTGTGTTTGGGTGCCCGTCTGTGACGGCATCGAGTCTGTTCATCTACTGTGGCTTTTGCGTTAATTGCCAGGCTCGGCAGGCCGCGCTGAAGAGGGGATTCATGTATCCATTCATCTTTTCTTTTTCTTTCCATGACCGCTTATCCAGTTCAGGGTAACTATCAGTCTGGCACCTATCCCAGAATGCACTGGGCATACGTGCCTTGTAATGCCCATGGTCATTAACAATCTCTATGGGCGATTTAGGAATGCCAGATCGGCCGAGTTGTTTTTTAGATCGTTGGAAGAAGCCAGGTTGGGATTTGAACCCTCTGGGGTGTGTGGAGTGGCCGTCCCTGGTAAAGCTTACTGAAAGAGCAATCGATTATAATACTGTCTCGGACTTAACCACAGCTATCTTCTGCACTGCGGGTCACAATAAACTGTACAACCCTAAGGAATGTACCAGACACTCCTTACTTAACAACCAACAACCGTTCCTATGACTGGGTCGTTAAGCGAATTGGTCGATAAGCGAGGAGCCACCCCCAGAGGCAGACATTTTAGGTCCGGAAAGTAAAAATCCGGGCCTAGATTTTCCTTCAACCAACCCATTGAGTACTCTGTGACTGTGACTCTTTATACGCAACTGGTTGGTTGAAACAAAATCCTGGTTTGGATTTCTACTTTCTGGACCTGAAATGTCCACCTCTGGCTACCCCATACCGATATTTCAAGCACACTGTATTGGTAGTGGGTTTGTGTCAGCCATCTTTAGATATTGTTTTAATGTCACTTTTGGACCATTTATAACATTTTCAGTATATTTATAAATGTGTACAGGTAGCGGGTAATCGTTTTAATTTATTTTCACTGACATCTTGCACTATGGAGTCCACAGAATGTACAAATTTGTAGACAAAATATGTAGTCTTGGAGACTGTGAACGCTAGTGTAGTGAATACCGACTGACTGCGGGATCGAGACTGAGACTGAGAAAGGGTGATGCGAGATGAGATGCTTGACGCTGAGATGCCGCGCTGCCATTTCCGCAAAATTCTCGTATAGCGTGCTATACTAACATGCAACCTGGAATAGATGCTTGTAGTGCGTGTGTGTGAACATGTATAAATCATCCTTTTGTCGTGACTCCCATCTCCCTCCACATGGCTCGCACACATCGCTGCTCTGCGTTAATACACTTTAATCCATGGCTAAGACGTGCGGCTCTTGATTATTCAAGCGGACAGCTTTAGAATCAGCACCCTGAGTGATGAGCCACCCGCTTTTGGACAAATCACTCAAAAGCAGGTCAGGAATGTCATTTTGGTAATGGAGGCTCTGTCTGCATCCCACACGCTGGTACAAGCCAATATGCTGGAAATGACAGAGCAATTAGATTGTCGCCGCAGAGAGAGCTGGCGCAGTTTCTCGGACGTGAGTGATGACCAACACTCTGAACTTTCAAACAGTATGCTCTGACATTTGATCATAATGACTTTTGGTTTGTCTGAGAAATTGATGCTGCATAGGTCTTCATGCTAAGGGTTGGCTTTAGCCTCCAGTGACTTCACTGTTTCCTGAGACAGTGTGCACACAAGGAAATGCTACACCTGCGCTGCGATGTGCTGTAAGCACTGGCTACAACCTACCAAGAATTCATCAAAGGCCATCGGCTTGCAGAAGCACGGATCATCTTCATTCATTATCGTTATGTTCTCTCCATGGAGAGCTGTAATCTTTGTATCCACTGTGCAATTATGCATACAGTAATTCGAAGCAGTGCTTCGAAAAGAAATCGTTTCCCCTCCATTTTATTATTGACACAGCGGGTATTAAATAGCATCTCATTTATTTCCTCATGCCCTGTGCTTCCTGGTATTGGCCCCAGGCATTGACCCTACACTGGATGAGCAATTATTGGAAAATGCTTGGATAGGCGGGTATATAAATATTTACTATATAGTAGTTGTGTAGTAATGAATGGCAGAGTAATGAATAGTGTAATGAATACCCTGGCTTTGCTTGCACTCATAGACATAAAATGAAAGGAACTGTAGGCCAAGCACAGGTCCAGCCCGATGAACCTCTCACTTGGCCATCAGAGGGGGTGTCTTTAGTAACCTATGCAGCATGCTTTTTTAATTTTCCACCCGCCAGTTTCTGCATGACCTTCCTCTGCCTCCTTGCCTGCTCCGGGATCAGGTTTTGGCTGACTGTGTTGAGGGTCCCGTCTCCGACTTGAAAACAGACCTCGCCTTTCTTGTCTCCCTGCTCAGCTAACCCTTTTATTCGAGGGGATTTAGAGGCTCTGTAAGGGAGACACAAACGTTTCAAGGAGCCCTCATGTCTTGCCAACTTCGTGCCGTTCAAAGATGTGAAAAGTGAAACAATGTATCATCCGAATAATACATAAACTAATATGCAAAAGGTTAAAAAAGGGAAGTTAGTGATCTTATTACAACAAATTTAAAAAAAGCGATCGGATAAAAGGGCTGTAGGAGGATCCCGCTTGACCTTTGAAATTTAAAGCAGCTAAAGAGGAATGAAGCCGTGTGTGCTTACGTTACGGTGCGATCCGAAACGAAAGGATGCAATGGCGGCGTTCTTTTTCAGGAGGCGCAGATGTCGCTCCATGGATGTGATTTTTTTTTCCCCTCATTTATGAAGTAGAGGATGCACGTCACCACACACTCACACACATACACACAGGTTTGTAATTATATGTTTGTGGGGACTCTCCATTCATTTCTATGGGGAAAACTCTAATCCCAACATGACGACCTTAACCCCGACCCAGCCCTGACCTTAACCATAAGTAGCCAAACAAAATACGAGACTTTTGGCAGTTTTTGTTTTTTGATTAAAGTCACAGATTTTTATGAGTGAGTTTCCCCTTGTGGGAACTGAAAAAAAAAATGTCCTCACAAGGGCAAAAATAACAGGTTTTTATCACATTATGGGAACATTTGGTCCCCACAGTGTAATGTATATATATCTGACAGACGCACACACATGCTTTGTGTGATTTGGGCCGGTTTGCAGGTGCCTCAGTCATGAGCAGCCACCTGGGCCCCCTTATCCACCATCCCCATAGCCATGTGACCCAGGGCTGGCATCTCATTGGTAAGATCTCCTGAGGGTGACATTACAACGCCCCGCAACACACTATGGGATGCCCCAGTGTCACTATTTACCATTACTATATTAACATGTTTCATCCAGACTTGTACAAAACTTTTTCCCTTCAGTTGAAGTGCATTGACTGCTTGATTTTTACTTGGAATGTTTAACTGCATAGAAACTGAGCAGCTTATGGATTTAGAAGGATTGAGAGAGGTTTTGGCACGGCACTGTAGTTAACTGAGTAGGACTATTGGCTTTCTTCTCAGGGTGCGGGTTTGAACCCCCCCCCTTTGCTCTGTGTGCAGACTGCATGCCGTCTCAGTGCTATGTGGGTTTGAATCCCCCTTCACTCTGTGTGCAGACGGCATACACTCTCAGTGCTGTGTGGGTTTGAATCCCTCCTTCACTCTGTGTGCAGTCTGCATACACTCTCAGTGCTGTGTGGGTTTGAATCCCCCTTCACTCTGTGTGCAGTCTGCATGCTCTCTCAGTGCTGTGTGGGTTTGAATCCCCCTTCGCTCTGTGTGCAGACGGCATACACTCTCAGTGCTGTGTGGGTTTGAATCCCTCCTTCACTCTGTGTGCAGACTGCATACACTCTCAGTGTTGTGTGGGTTTGAATCCCTCCTTCACTCTGTGTGTAGTCTGCATACACTCTCAGTGCTGTGTGGGTTTGAACCCCTCCTTCACTCTGTTTGCAGACTACATGTTCTCTTAGTGCTGTGGGGGTTTCCTTTCATTGTCCAAAGACATGTAGTTAGGCTGCTCGGGGACAATAAAATATGAAAGTGTGTATATGTCATGTGATAGACTGCCATCTTGTCCAGGGTGTCGCCCAGCCCTGTGCTAAGATCTGTCCTCCATAACCCCAACCAGGATGACTGCTTAGAAGATGGAGAGAGAGACTTGTTAGTGGCACAGAGATTAAAAAGCGTTATGTATGTGGAGTTTTTAGACGTTCCCTAAGTATTTCAAGATTTAGTAAGAAAAATGCTGGTATTGACCTTACAGCTGCTCTTAAAGTCAACTCACCCTGGCACAATTTCAACTTTTCCTTCTCATTTAATGCCTTTCTGATGAGCAGTCAACAGCCTTTCGCCAGCCAACTTGGCCAAGTACAACTAGCTTCGGTAAACTTCGAGCAGAAACGTACACCATCCGGTCATTGCATTAGAGTTCCCAGACCATAGCAACCGCAGATTCTAGAAAATTCTATCCATTGTATTATACAAATAGGAATGGAAATATAACAATTGGAGAGAGGGCAGACAGAATGAGGACGAAAGGCTGGCAGAGAGGGTCTGTGTGGAGGGGGGCGTTCACCACGCTGGAATACACATTCCGGATTGTTCTGCCCCTTTGATGCAGCTGGCAATGATCATCACACCGTAATCCATGGGGACGACTCCCAGGCTGCACTTCAAACAGCAGACAGTGAAAGATAAAGCACTGGATGGGGTAGGAGCTAATGGCTTCTGTACTGAGTCGGGGCGGAGCGATTCCCATCTGCTGCTGGTTAGGATCCTGCAATCCACCGGGACTGTCGGCCCGCGTGTACTCCAGAGAGGCCGAGGACGCACTCCTGCTAAAGAATGACGCCTCTCCTGGTCGCCCTTCACTGCACTTTTTTTTTCCTTTCCTTTTTCTCCTCTGGCAACTGTGTCAGTAGGCTGATATCCTGGGCCAGAGTTTGGCTTAATAAGATTATCTACCGAGCCTGAATCGTGGCAGAAAGGGCTTAACGGCTTCTTCCATCCTGTTACCGATCACATGGTCTATCGCTCTGAAAGTCACCTCACTTTATTCAGGTGTAACTTGCTCTACTTTGTTCGGTTGCGCTGATTTTAATGTTGTGCCATTTATTCTGTTCTACTATCTGGTTTAACAGCATTACGGTATGTAGTTCCTGCACTTAGAGAGACTGCTACCTCATTTCATGAATGACACAATGACAGTACAGTTGACTTCGAGTTCCGGAATTCTCAGAATGTCCCAAGCGCTCCGTGAAGGCCATTGTCTATTCCATCAGTGTCTTTTTATATGATTGTGTTCTATCCCCTTTGCTTTTTCAGGCTGTAGTATTTCTTGCTCAGAGAGAACCTGAGCATTTTGCTTGTTGTGTGTGCCGTCAGTCTTCTACCAAATACGGTCCATTTTCATGGATTCTGGAGGCCGCCTGCTGACAATGCAGCGTTTATCTGTACAGTTTGTGGACATGTATTTTTTAAGTGTGTTATTCTTGGCACCTGAAAAGGACAGGTGCTCTTTCAGTGCATTGATGTCTGTGGCAGTGGTAGATTATCTAAGGCGTGTTGGTGTGTCGTGTTATGGGTCAGGACTTTGTGCCTGTGATTAGAAGGTTGCTGGTTCAAATCCTGTTGTTGGCAGAGTGATTTCAACATAGCATTCTTGAGAGACCCCTGACCCCAGTCGCTCCAGGAACTTGTTCACCCTCTTTCATCAACTGTATATTGCTTTGGGAAAAGAGTGTCCACTAAGTTAATAAAGTATCGGCAGTGTTTTAGGGTAGGGGGGACCGAATGGTCGGGTGATGTTTTGCAGTCAGCGTGACGGTTTGAGAGTATGACCCTGTGAATTACTGCTGCTGGGGACCTGAACTCTCCGCCTGAACAAGGCCTGTGACCTCACAACCTGGAGCTGGGTGCGTGACCGTTCAGAGGCACGGTGATGTAACGCAGGCCAAAATACCACAGGCTTTGAAATTATACTATTCCAACCTGTAGGAGACGAGGGACAGCAGTGTGATTCAGCACATTTCAAACTCCATTCTATACTCCATACTCCATTCTATACTCCATACTCCATTCTATACTCCATACTCCATTCTATACTCCATTCTATACTCCATACTCCATTCTATACTCCATACTCCATTCTATACTCCATACTCCATTCTATACTCCATACTCCTTTCTAAGGTAACCTGTTTCAGAAGCAATTTAATGCTCTTATATCTGGAATCCAAGTAACCTGCAAGCTCAGTGACAGCACAGCATAAAAATGATAAATTCATAATAATATGTATTACGTAACACTATTCTATTAAAAATTGACATTAAACTAACTAAAAATAGCAAAGAAACGTGTTGCACAGTACATATGTCAGTTCCTACACATACCTACAGAGCAGCCACTGTTTAATTTGCAGTCTTTTGTCTTCTGTCGGTTAACTGATTTTAAATAACAGTGCAGTAATCATTAATGTGTGTCTTAAAGGATTAAAGTAAGTGTACACATGTTACAATTCAGTGTTGTTCAAGCGTAACAACGCTCCTGGGTCCATAACCTTTTTACTGCATTCTGATTAATAATATTACCTTTTGCAGTTTGACTGTTTTTGAAGAAAATTACCTGGAAGGTTCCCAGTTCCCTGTTGCAAAGCAGATCAACTAATCATAGTTAGGTTGCATTAAAAATTTAGGTAGCTCGACTTTTTATTCCTGTGTAGCCTAGGGTAACTCCATCTGAAGAGTTGAGAGATGAGTTTGAAACACTGTAGTATTGAAATTTTGGAGCTGTTTAGTATGAATGAGGCATGATGGAGGTTGAGGAATCCATGTTCCCTCTTGTCTTTACTGCAGGCAGGGCAGAAGATGTTCGTGGAGGCAGCTGCCCAGTGGTGGGTGTGGCCCACCGTTGTCTTTCTTATGCCAATGGCTTGGGTGCGAGTGGTTGACTCTTCCCTGCCCTGTCCCCAGAAGTGTGACTGCTGGCTGGAGACATTGCAGGTAAACTGTTCCGGAAGGGTGCTGGTGACGGTACCCGAGGACTTCCCTAGCAACACCCTGCTTCTGGACCTGTCTCGGAACCAGCTGAAGACGCTGAGCTACAGGCAGTTCTCCAGCCTGGAGCACCTGCATGAGTTGAACCTCAGTGACAACTTGCTGTCCATGATCGAGGGGGAGGCCTTCCAGGGCCTGCAAAGTCTGCACACACTGAGAATCAGGAACAACCGACTGAAGATCCTCCCTGCAGGCATCTTCTCGGGGCTTCAAAATCTGCGCATGCTCGACATCAGCAGAAACGAGATCGTGATCTTGCTTGATTATACCTTCCGTGAGTTGGGCAGCCTGCAGCATCTGGAGGCTGGGGAGAATGACCTCGTCTTCATCTCACCACAAGCCTTTGCGGGTCTCCACAACCTGCAGGAGTTTAACCTGGACCGCTCCAGCCTGAGTAATATTCCGAGGGAGGCCTTCTTCCAGCTCCAGTCCCTCACGCGACTACGTCTCCGGCGACTCAACCTCAGTCTGCTGCCAAACAACTCCTTCCGCCGGTTGAGTCACTTGCGCACCCTCATGATCTCACACTGCCCCAGCCTGGACACAGTGGCTAGCAACAGTTTATTGGGGCTCAATCTGACCTCACTGACCATCAGCCACAGCAACCTCACAGCAATTCCATACACATCCCTTCAGCTCCTCGTCTACCTTTGTTACCTGGACCTGTCCTACAATCCGATCACGATTGTAAATGCCAACATGTTGGGCGACTTGCTTCGGTTGCAAGAGTTCCACCTAGTCGGGTGCAACCTGTTCCGGATCGAGCCGGGAGCCTTCCGGGGTTTGGCCCAACTTTGGCTGCTCAATGTGTCGTCCAACCAACTGCCTACCTTGGAGGAGACCACCTTCCATTCTGTGGGTAACCTGGAGACCCTGCGGCTGGACGGCAACCCTCTGGCGTGCGACTGCCGTCTTCGGTGGTTGGTGCGTCGCCGCCTACTCCTGAACTTTGACGGCCACCAGCCGTCCTGCGCTTCTCCGTACCTGGTGCAGGGCCAGGAGTTCTCTGAGGTCTTGCTTCCCGGTATCTTCACCTGCCGGCCAGCTCGAATCCTAAACTGGATGCCCCAAGTGGTCAAGGTTGAGGAGGGCAACACGGTGCTGGTGTTCTGCAATGGCGACGGAGACCCCATGCCCAACATCACCTGGTGGACCCCGAAGCGGAAGGCCGTGTCGACCATTGGGAGAATCCGTGTGCTAAGTAATGGAACATTGGAAGTGCGCTATGCCCAGTCAAAGGACAACGGGACGTATGTATGTGTGGCAACCAACGCCGCAGGAAATGACACCATTCGAGTGCGGTTGCAGGTGCGCGCTTTCTCTACCTACCGCAACCCGTTTTTCCTGGGGGGCTGGAATGTACCCTCAGGCCCACCCAACTCCAATGGCTCCTTCAGAAACCGCAAACCCTACCCCTTTGATGCCAAGACCTTGATCATTGCCATAACTACGGGCTTTTTTTGCTTCCTCGGTTCAATGTCCATCTGCTTTGTCTTCATGCTCTTTTGGAGCCACTCCAAGGGTAAAGTCACTCACACATCCATTGAATTTGTGGCCCCCCGCCTTAACTGGAATAGCAGCAGTGACAGAGGCGGTGGCTCTGGTGGGGCGGATGCCGCCAAGTTCTCCATGAAGATCATGTGATGGCAAGGATGGAAGGTGGGCCTTCTGTGGAGCAATGGGTGTAAACGTAGTAACTAAACAACAGTGATTAAGCCCATTCAAAGAGGAAATTCCTAAAAGACTTGCCATCTTTGAAATAATGTGTATGAAAATGTCTCACAAATTTGACTGTGCGGCCATGAGACTGTGTAAGTTGTGTTTGATACCCATTGGTTTGTTTTCAGTTTTATATGTGTATATATGTATAAATATGATTCATTTTTTATTATTGTTTTTTAAGCATGTAAATTTAGACGTAATTGCTTTTATACATGAAAATCAGAGAATGTTTTTGTGGTTATGTTGAAAACTGTATAGCAAATGTAATTTACTATAAAGTAATGGTGTTGTTTGCACAGCGGTCTGTTGGTAAGAGCTACTTATCACATCTGGTTATAGAAATCACATCCTTAATTGTATAAAATTGAAACACAAAACTTTTTCACATGTTTGGAAATTTAAAAAAAAAAAAAGTATCCCACAAGAATCCATGGGGGAAAGTTATTTCATACATGGTGCTTTTCATTTTACTAGTTTGATTTATGCAGAAGTGAATAGTTGAGGTCCAGGAAGTAAAAATCCAGACCAAGATTTAGTTTCAACCAACCAGTTGAGCATAAAGAGTCAGAGTCACAGAGTACTTAACAGGTTGGTTGAAACAAAAACTTGGTCTGGATTTTTACTTTCTGGACCTGAACTTTCCACCTCTGCCTGGGGTGTTATGAACGACTCTGTTTGAGCCCAATAAAACTGTCAAGAGACTTGGTTTTGGATTAGTGTGGATATATAGAACATTATTCCAAATCACTAAGGCCACTTCTTAATCCTCCTTCACAAATAGATCAAGTATGTTCTTATTGCGGTTTAATCGTTTGGATTAGTTCACGAGTTATTTCATTAGCGTATAGATTTAATCACATCAGTCGCTATGGTGTTATATAACAAGGAGGAATGTAATTGATTATTCATGGTGTGAAACTGAAGCTACTAATTTTCAAAGAATATATGGGAAAAAGACACCTAAAAACCATCTTATGCTGGTCAAGCTGGGTTTCCTAGCAGGCTGTTTTCTCTGCTATCTTGATTCATAAGCTGCGTTTCATGTTTTTCTTATTTCTGTCATTCGGATATTTGTACACACTTTTCATGTCTACAAATGCCATTATGACCTGTAACTAGACTCAGGCTGTGTGTGTTCTTTACCATGACCGTAAATTTATAGTCAAACCTTGACATCTGATAGAAATTATACTTCACTTTATTATTAAAAATGATGTCAGCCAGGAGTGTCGCTGAAAATATATAAAAAGGGGGATGTTGATTTTAATGAATGACAACGCAATTTAAACAAATTACTGCAGATTTATTCAGGGGGGTTAAAGAACATTTTAGGTGGGGTTAACACCATCCTCAAACAACCCTAACAGCATCCCTGATGTCACCCATCTTTTTTTTCTTTTACATCAGCAGACAAAATCATGCTGGAATAATTATAAACCTGCATTAAATCTTCATATTTCTTTGCTTGCCGTGTGTGGGGTTTTTTCACGAAAGTGCAATATCTTAGAAATGTGTCATTGGTACAACTATCCAATACCGATAGCTTTGATTTCTCCTATTAAGGTCTACAGTTTGATTCAGAAACATCCATCACCGTGTCGTTTTATCTCTCTACCCCTCCACCTCTAAATCTCGTTGACGCCTGATCTGCCTCGTACTGAACATGTAATACGGTGGACCCTCAAGTTACGACCGACCTGACATACAAACAACTTGGGTTACGATCACAAAATTTTAGTTTTGACTTACGATCAAAGTCTTGCATTAGGACCCGCCGTTCGTAAGCGTCAGTCTGAGCCCAGATGGAAGAGAAGGTAAAGAAAGCAATCACAGTCGAAAAGAAGAAGGAAACTGCTTAAATATGAGAGCCGTTTGTGTGACCGATCCCGCTAATATGTACGCCATGTCGACATCCACCATCTCGACAATCTTACAAAGAAAACATTTGTATAGGGACGCTAGTGTTGCTAAAGGTGTATCTCAAATTAGTAAGTCACGATCAACAGAGTTATATGTAGAACGGCTATTATTAGTGTGGATACACGAAAGGTGAGTGAGAACACCAGAAAAATCATTGGTGTTTCTGGTAAATTATGCACATTATACAACCCATTTTTATTGTGAAAAGGTTCGGTAAGGGGTGATTTGGGAGGTTCTGGACGCATTATGGGTATCCCCATTATTTCTTATGGGAAAAATAGTCTTGACTTACAACCAACTTGAGTTACGACCAGCCCTCGCTAACGAATTCAGCTCCTACGGCCAGGGTCTACCGGACATTAACCAAAGTTTGCTCTAGTTAATCCAATACATATCTTTACCTGATATGATCTTAAATTTTTCTTTTGCATTTCAAGTATGCACAAAATGCAATATTTCGAATAAGGACGATCATGCAGAGACTTATCTATCTCAGGCACACGCGGTGCTTTGGATGACTCAAGCGCAGTATTTGGCGCATTTTCTGGAACTTAATCCCAACGCTTAAACCCTTCTTTCAACTTCGTTGATTCGAGTAGAAATACAAACAACCTTTCCTTCTTTAATACTACAACGGCAAAAGGCGCATTTTGTGTGTGTTTTTTCTTCAAAGAATTAAAATGTGATCGAGTATACAGCATGATCGATTTCCATGCTTGCTATATGCTGGTTAGTGCTGGTTTGGTGCTGGTGTAGCTGCACACGAAGCTGGTCCACCAGCACCAAAATACAACATATGCTGGTATATAACCAGCATGCATTATGATGGTCATGCTGGCCTTTACTGGTTTATTTAGCACGGATGACCCACAAAAGATGGCAGCACACAAATGCGCGCAGACACCGGGCTTTGAGACCTGATCACTGCTAGCGTGCTCGGGTGGTTGGGTGGCCAGGTGACCATAGACCTCAAGAGGTTCCTATTCTGTATCAGAATATGCAGTTTTGTTCCCTGTCCTCCGATCCGGTTTTATTCACTATTAATCCATACCACTGTGCCGTATACTGTTATATGTCGATATGAGATACTTGTTTGAGCCGATCTTATTGACAATAAATTAAAGGACGTGCGACAGAAGGACCGAAACATTCCAGTTGATTTGTGGGAATGTCACTAATCGTAACAAAACCGAGTTTACAGAACACGTGACAAAGCGCAGATTTGAAAGCGTGTTACCGCGCGTGCATAATTTTCGGTCCTTTGTTATTTTTATGCTCACTATAAGCCTCAAGGCAGCAGCGAACAAGGGAATTATATTCACAGCAAATATTCTTCTCTATCCTTAAGTTCCACTACATTAGCCATGAAACCATATATATAGGCACACTTATGACCAGGGGTTCGAAGTCATTCGGATTAATTTTATAGGTCTCAGTCGCTTTCATTTTCTCTCATTAGACTGTGTGGATTGTGGTATCCTCGGATATGATCTGTTTAATGTAACTGCAAGTATACCCGTGCTTTCAATAAAAAATACGGAACTAGAACTAGGACTGTTCAAGCAGACTCTGTAAAACTTGCATTGTACCCGTGTTTAAAAGCTGTCTCAGTATTATTTGGCAAGAACTGATATGAAGTCTTCCCATTACTGTATCTCCGGTTTGGCGATTTTCCCTTTTTTACATAATCATCGTTTGACACTTAAGACGTTACCTATAATATTACCCAGAATATCAATTAATCAAACAGCATTTACTTGAAGTCACGCAGTCTGAGTGGGGATTAAGCGCTCACTTTACATTAATATAAGCGTTTATACACATACTTAATAGCACGGTAGGAGTTCACTCAGTCTGTATCCTCTGTGATCCATTGGTAACAGAACAGCAATACCACCATATGCTTCCTATTTACAGAAACGCCGAAGACGGTTACCGCGCTAGGAACCCAGAATACAAATTAACGCTGGAAAGTCTGCGCTGCTATTTCCCTTTCTGTCCACACGTGGAGCTACACAAAAACGACATATATGTAATCTGGACGAGGCTATATATCAATAATCAGGTGTATTTTTGAACTTGCAAGAATAACAAAAATATTTTAAAACATCCTTTAATTGCATTGCCGTAAAACATCTGCTCTAATTATTCCTATCCTTTATCCTTTGCATGCATGGTAATTAAATTTAGCTGCGTATAGGCCTTAATACATTTAGACTAAGTACAGCATAAACATAGGTTAACATACATCTAATTAGCCTATAGCTACAAAATAATATAAATCATATTGCAATGTATGTAATCTATGAAAAAGACCATAACGTACACTAATAAATAATATCTTCGTTTCATAAATAGCTCATCTGTTTTCGGTAGAACCCCCAATTAATGAAAGGCCTTTAAAAGTCTTCTGAGCCCCGCCGGGGTATTGCGTCAGTAAATGAGAACTGATTTCTCTCTAACAGAGGCTGGCTGACATTATCTCTAACCATTTTAAGCCAGTACTCCATAACACATTTAAGCCTGAAAGTTTTTAAGAGACGACTTACATATTTTTAACACAAAGTAGATACTCTTTCGTATTACATAACGTTATCTGTTAATAATAAAACTCATTGAAATCTCATTAGGCATTGAATATAACCACCAAGGCCCCGTATGACGGCGAAAACAATCAATACAGTATTTCAATGCTTCAATAACGTCTCCTTAATTGCCCATCCTGCGTGAATTTAATTTAAAAACTGTGTTACGTTTAAGTTTTATGTTGTGTTTACAAATCGTACATATCGACCTTTTCTTTTTCTACCCGTTTACTGAGTACAGGTTTGCGCGAACACGGAGTCTCCAAGGGATCACTTGGCACAAGGCAAGGGGACATCATGGATAGAGTGATAGTTCATCGCTGGGTGTACACACTATTGGTAATTTGGAAGATGCCAAATTCCCAAAAATGCACGCATTTCAACTGCATGAGTGATGTTTTAGTACTACCATATTAATGTACACAAAGAAAGGGAAATATTCAACCTTTTACCATGGTTTTTCTACAGTAGTCCCTTTTAAAATGAGTGTTGTGAGCGCCATCTAGCGGCACTAGTTTTCACCCGTCGACCATGTGATCTAAGCTTTATTGACGTAATATTTTCCATATTATTTGAAATGATTATAGCATGGAAAACACGAGCAACAGTTTCGGGACTGAACCCTTATATAATTAATCATCTTTTAGAAAACCAACAGTACGTTTAATGCTGCGACATCAACTGCAATTACAGCATCGACACTCGCCCTTGTTTTTCACATATTGATGGTTGAATTCACTGAATCAAATAACATTCCCTGCCTCTTGCTAATTACCGCTTCCATTCCCGTTTACATTTAGTGGGATTTTATCCCCAACTCCCGTTTTCTTTTAGGTGAACCTTACACATCTGTCTCTATGGAAATGTAGGAGAATTTCTGTGAAATACTACACAGTAGAAAGCCGTTAACGCCAAAACATCGCCACATATTACTTTTATCATCAGCTGGACACAGACAGTCTTTATAAGACACGCCTTAAAGGGAGGGTAACTTGCTTTCTGCGATACGTGTTTTAGATGAGTTAAACGCATATACTGGCTTGACGAAATCCTGGGAGCGAAATATAAGCAATTAGTTATTAATACAAAAATGAGGTATTTCATATTTTGTTCACTTTTTTTCATTGTCTTTGCGGAGAAAGGGCCGAGGCTCAAATTCGTCGTCCATGGTAGGTTTGTCGCTAAACATTCAAAAGATGAGTTAACATATAATCATTTTTAGTTGTTAATTATTAGTTACATTCCTGCTGAATTCGTATTGACAGTCCGTTATTACCTGTGGCTGCCACTTCTTTATGATGACGACAACGAAGGTGCTAAAACATTATTTATTATTTATTTCCTGACGTTTTTTCTTTATATATATTTTAGGCGCAAGTCTGCATTCGGATATCTCGGCATGAATTTAATTGATGGGGAAAAATAACCTTTGGTTTGGCTCTTAGTATCACAGTCTATCAAAAGAAATTAGACACATTTTCTTTGTTTCTCGCAGTCACGATTTGCATTTGGTAGCATCGAGGATTGCTAGGGATACTAATGGCATGGAGATGTTACGGCGGAGATAATTGTACTTTCCATAGACTGGTGATGCTCGCTCCTTCCTAGCATCCCTTTCTCCGCTGTTTGCGTGCCTGTTGATTGCATTTTCGTTTGGTACCACTTATGACGACCACTTTAACTTGAGTTGGTGAAATCAGCCAACGTGGATGCCCTTTGTTAAGTTTCATCATGTCATTGGTTGTTGGATAACAAATATATCGCACGTAATCTGTTATTTCTGGGAAATCGTCGCTGCCGGCGGCACGTTAATTTCTTAGACTCACTGTGAATGTATCCTGGCTTACTCTTTCTAACATGTCCGGAATTGTAGCATAATGCTTGCGAATCCACCCACCTGCCGACATCCTTATTACTTATATGTAGTATGATTAGTATTTTTGACGTTAATTGTCCGGTCGGTTATTGGCCAACATTATTTTAATTCCAGGAAATACTTCAAAACATAGCTGTTTTTAAGTTGTTTTCCCTGTGATACAAGAATGTTATTCATGGGTTAATTTTAATAGTAATCTTACTATATCGTGGGTACCCTAACTGGTATTCATACCATATCTAGGTTATATTTAGTATCCTCGGTGGTACTGAAATCTCAATGATTTATGTTTTGCGATCCCAGTTTTTTAAAATTGAAATAAAGTCGCATGCAAAACACGCGTTAAATATGCAAAACTAGTAGTTCAAACTATATTTCCCCTCGGTGCTGGAGTCTGAGCTCGTAATAGCGAACTGCAATGCAGGTCCGTGAGGGGACGTCTTTGATGCTGCGATCATGGAGAACAAGTGCGGGGTAGCGGGCATCGATGACCTGGAAAAGATGCATTTATCAGCGCGTACGCAGAGGGGGTGCAGAGGGACACACACACAGACGGCAACAACGAATAATTACAGTTTTAAAAGAATTCCTGTCAAATGTTCAATGACCGTAATCATGTACGATTCAATAACAGCTGTTAATAATTAGACGGTAATTCAGTGCTTTATACATCTATTCATCCATCCATCCATTCACCTTTTTAATAGTTTATCCTGCCTGAAAAACTGCATGTTACATGTAAGACTCATTTCCTGAGCAGTGTGCTGCCTGCTGTCCTGGCAATGTTAGGGGCT
>JAODLD010000052.1:12150785-12166625 GCA_026781065.1 Mormyrops boulengeri | reverse complement strand
AATCAGGAATGCGATAATTTCATCACGGTCGTTGAGAAAATTGATGGCTACGTTATGGTTTGCGGGACAAACGCTGGACGTCCAAAATGTTGGATGCTGGTAAGAGTTTTTTTTTTTTTCTTCGTGAAAGAAGTTGCTGATGCGGGTGGGGTAGCACGGAGGACTGGCTCCTTCAGCGCTTGGGGTCACATCCCCGGCCGAAGCCATGGGTGCAGCTTGCATGCTTTTCATATGTTTGTGTGGATTTCTGGGTTCATCTCACGCTCCAAAAAATGCGTTGCTTAGCTGAAATGAAGAGCAAATTTCTAAAATTCACTCACTCCACGGGATACGTTTTTAAGAAGATCTCTGTGTATTTTAGCTGTAGAAATTTAATCAAAGTGATTCACTGGATTACATGAGGACTGAGTGAGCTTGGCTGCCCTGTAACGTGATGAGGAAGCCTGACATTAGGTCACTGGCGATCGCATCTCACACACAACCGAAAACTGGACTGAGTGAGTTCTTGGGAATTTAACAAAAGTTCTTCATTGGGGTACTAGAGGACTGAGTGAGTTTTGGTTCCCAGTAGTGTAACATATATGATAAGGAAGCCTGACTTTGGGTCACTGGCGGTCTCGTCTCAGAAACAATGAAAACTGGAGTGAGTTTTTGAAATTCGCTCTTCAGTCGGTGTTGTAATGAATTGCCCATGATGTGTTTGTGTTAGAACAGTTAGATTGTGCTCCCTACCTTGCACTTCATTGTGTTTCGTTGGCTAGTGCAGTGTATGAAATCAGTGTATGATCTGAGGTGGGAAATAACCGCCAGTACCAGAGTAGATGCTGTAATAATGCCTCACTGGCAAAATGGAATTTGATTCACTCTCTCCAGGTGAATGGGACTGCGGTGGCCAACAGTACAGTCAATGGAGCTGACATTACACCTGCAGATGTTGCTCCACGTGTTCCCTCTCAGCCGTCCGTCAGCTTGACTGCAGGTAAATCGGTGTCACGTCAGAAAGAAGCCTTAGTGTGGCCACCTGCTGCCGGTTATCCATCTAACATCATTTAATCTTCAGAGTTAAAAGCCCCAGGCCTTTATCATGGGTTATGGGGACCCGGCTGTTGTTGTCTTGACAGTATGCGTCGTCCCCTGCAAGATAAATGATCTTGTGCATGCTTTGCGCCTGCTGCAAGAGCAGCACACACTGCACCAGTCGCCGCACAGCATCTGACACGCAGCGTCTGCAGTAGGAATGATCTGATGTTATTTTAGCCCAGGATAGTTCTGGTATTTAGAATGATCTGGATAGATTTAGATTGTAATTTGAAATGTGTGAATTGGTTTGTGCCGCTTGCATGGCAGGTAACTAATGAATCCTCCAGGTTGAAACATTGTTTTAATACATCTCAGGGGTGAGTCTAGCATGATTTGGCCCTTAGGGGGACTCCGCTACCAGCAGCTTGCGCCACGATTAAATTTGCTGAGCCGTGGGGGTTCCTTGACAATAAAATTACAAAATTGGGGTCCTGATGACTGTAAAAATTGTACAATAATACTGGACAAGACGTTAAATGGATTTAGAAAAACATTTTTAGGGGGACTTAGATGCAAAATAGAGTGACTGATGCCCACGGGGGGGGGGGGTATCACCTATAATACATGCGGATAATTTCTACTTGTTTTTTTACCAGGTTTTCGCTCGTCACAGGAAGCCATTCCTCCGGTTTTATGGTTTCTAGGGGGGCCAGTCGCAAAGGCGGATGATTCAGGTCCAGAGAGCAAAAGTCCGGACCAAGATTTCATTTCAACCAACCAGTTCAGTACTCTGAGACTGTGTGACACTTTATACTTAACCGATTGGTTGAAACAAAATCTTGGTCTGGATTTTTACTCTCTGGACCTGAACTACCCACCTCTGACCCGTTAGAACTTTTATGGTGATGCTTCTCTTCAGAGGGCAATCAGACTTTGCCAGGCCAGCTGTGGTTAGAGGTCCAGCTTGGGACATGCTGTGATGGGAATCACCCACTGCTTTTCTCTCTCAGATGGCAATTTCTACTCAGCAATAACAGCAGAAGGACACCAGCCTGGTTTTATACGCCGCACCATTGGTCCTCTAAAGCTCATAACGACTGAAGACAAGTGGCTTCAGAGTGAGTAGGGGGGAGGGGCATTGGTGGAGTTTGAGCTATAATAGATTTAGGTGGGGGGTGGCTGAATTGCTGACTGAAGGTGCAGCACTGGAAAAGATATATGGAAGTTATTATAGAGAATATTTACAGAGAATATTTTAAGAGAGCATTTTTAAGGTTTGTGTTGTCGCTGCTCCATTCCCATGGTGTAAGTGCAGTTATGACGAGGGCAAAATTAGCAAGTTGGCAATTTTTAAAACGCTATACGCTTAGATTTGCTGAATTGTAGGCGCAGACGCGCCACAGAAATGAATTTTGATGAACGTGATGAGTCACACGTTGCCATAGTAACCATCTGATTGTGCTTACCATTACCTTGTCAGTCTCTTTATACGTTGTACTGTCTGATAAACCTGCGTTCATGTTCGTACAGACCCCCGCTTTGCGGGCGCAGCGGTGATTCCAGCATCTGTGAAGCACAAGGAGGAGATCTACTTCTTCTTCAGTGAGATCAACAAGACCGCCAACGTTGACAAGGAGCCCTTTAGGGCTTGTATTGGACGAGTCTGCATGGTAACCAACCAACAAATGTAGTGACTTAGGAGAGGGTAAATGAGGACATATGAGTACAGAAATAAGGTTAGGGACCTATATTGTGTATCAATGAGGACATCAAGCATCATTCCAGTCCATAACTGGAATTTATCCCATAATGCATTCCTTATAGATCGATGAGGGTGGCATCAAGGGGACTCTGGAGAATTCTTGGATCACTTTCCTGAAGGCACGCCTGATGTGCGGCTTTGCCAGCAGACACCAGCAGTTCAACAACCTGAAGCAGGCGTTCGTGTTGACCGCCCGTGAAAAGAGGACCGGTGTGGTGTACGGGCTCTTTGCCAACGCCTGGTGAGCACTGCGGAAAGAAACGACGTCAGTGTCTGATCAAAATGGACTGTGTTTCTCTCTGTACATCCTGTACTTCAGACTGACTCACAGAGCTGATTCCAAGATCAGCAGGACATTTTGAATCGTATTCAAGTCATTGACGTTCATCTGTGCTTTGTTCTGCGCAGGGACATCACTGTGGTGTGTGCCTACTCTGTCGAGGACATTGACCTGGCCTTCTCTACCTCCAGACTGAAAGGATACCGGGGATCCCTGGCAGGCTACCGACCAGGGATGGTAAAATAAATAAATCCTGGAAAATGTAGCAGAGACAGGTTGCACAGCGCCCGTTCAGATAAGGCCTGGTTGCCATAGACACACTATGTATCCTCAGATTATGCTAAAATGTTGTCACTTCATTTGACGCGTTAATGTTTCTTTAGATTAGATGTGATATACACTTCTGACACAAGTTAAACGACCAGATTATTATAACTAAGGAATTTCAAAGATTAATATAATGATGTGTACGGTCCCACCGCTAGATCATCACAGGATCGTTTTTTCCACCGCTAGTGCATTTTTAAGAATGTAACGACGTCCCTGAATGCCAAGACCCTGGGAGTGATACGTGACCATCCGGAGATCGAGGATGTGATCTGGCCAATCGGACTGGCACCTTTGGACCTGCCCACCGGCGACCGCTTCACCAAGATCGTCGCCGACACCGTCCTGGCTGTCAATGATGAGCACTACAGCGTGGTGTACCTGGGCACAGGTGTGAGGCGAGGCGTGCCAGAGGCGGGATGATATGGAACAGCGCCGGGGTTCCGTGTGCCTTAAGCGTGTTGAATCGTGGTTTATCTCTTAACGTTCTGAGACTGGGGTGGCATGGTGATGCTGTGGTCGGCTCACACCTCTGGGACGAGGGTTCGAGTTTCCACATGGGCTCTGCATGTGTGGAGATTGTATATTTCTTCCAGTTTTCCTCCACGGTCCAAAAACATTAAGTTAAAGTGTTACATTTAACATTAGGTTGACTGGAGTTGCCAAATTGTCCCACTGCGTGTGCCCTGTGATGGGTTGGCATTCTGTCCTGGGTAATTCCTTGCCTTGTGCCCATAGCTTCCAGGATAGGCTCACATGGGCATGGAAGATTGATGGATGGATGGACTGTAAGACAGTTATAAATTACTTGCAGGAGTTTTTTTAATATGAGTGAAACATAATTCTGCATGAAATGAATGTTGACATACGAAGATCAACTTATGCATTTATGAATTAATAACATACTTAGTAGTAATTCAGCTCTCATTTTGAACTAAATCTTCTTCCCTTCATAAGTAAAGATTTGTGATGAATTCATGCTGCCTGATTCTTTGTAAAATCTCCATATACTTCTTGCTGATGTTGTAATATAGATATTATGCTAAAACTGTATTCAAATTCAATTCACATGTGTGTACGGGTTTTTGTCCTTCAGATGATTCAGTACCCACCCTCCCTTTCTGTCTCCCTCCTTGTCTCCTTGTCCTGTCCGTATAGAGAGTGGTAAAGTGCTGAAGGTTCTTCACACCATCGAGGAAGCTTTCATCATCTCACAGTACTCAGCCTTCCGTTCTGAGGGTCCAGTCACAGCCCTGACCATCGACTCTGAGAGGGTACGCTGCCTCTTCATCTCTCCCACTCATGCTAGTTGGCTTGCTGATTGGGTCATCTCCTTTGGTGTGTGCCAATCAGAGTGTCACCAAGGGGAAAATTTGGTGCCGAGATTTTAAATGTAACCCAAACTTACTTGGCCTTCAGTATAACTGAATTACAAAGCAAATCAGCAGAATCTTCAAGCAAATATTGCACCAAGTAAAATATACAGCTCTGGAAAAAACTAAGAGACCACAGCAACAAGTCTTGCCTTCTTCCTTGCTTTATGGGACTTCAGTCCTGCTTTTAGGAGCATGTTACAAACTGTCCTAGCAGTGCACTTCACACCTGTACTTAATGTTTTCCATTCTTTTTGATGGTCACTTAATGTCATCCTCCGATT
Source organism: Mormyrops boulengeri (assembly GCA_026781065.1). Taxonomy (NCBI): domain Eukaryota; kingdom Metazoa; phylum Chordata; class Actinopteri; order Osteoglossiformes; family Mormyridae; genus Mormyrops; species Mormyrops boulengeri. The sequence goes on along the minus strand of JAODLD010000052.1, from coordinate 12,161,579 downwards.
CATGAGATACTGTCGGATAAGTTAGCGATCATCTCTGGCATTAGAAAGCCGCTTCTGCCTTTTACCTGGCTAGTTTTTGGTCCTTCCAGGTGTCTCCTGTTTCACCTTATTCTTGTGTACTGATGTCTTAGAAAGTTTGTGCCTGGAAGCAACCTGCCATGTGGCCTTCTAGCAACAGAACAAGGAGTAAACCAGGATTTAAAAATGCAGATTTAAGAAAATAATAATAATATAGAATGGTCTCTTAATTTTTTTTCCCAGAGCTGTATATCAATTAAACCCCAGCTCGGTCTTTATTGGCATTTTGTCTGTGAAATTCCATGGTGACACCACTTGTCTATTCATCTAGTTTTTCCATTGGTCCCAAGGGCTACCTCTATGTGAGCTCACCCACAGAAGTCCAGCGCATACCATTGGCTGACTGCGGTCGCTACGGAGACGGTTGCCGGGGCTGCATCCTTTCGCGTGACCCTTATTGTGGGTGGGATGTCGGCAAAAGGAAGTGTGTGGTGATACCAAAGGAATACAACATCAGTACAGGGTGTGTCATCTGTTCTGTCATAAATTCCATGTTTTTCCTTAAATAGTAAAATGAATATTTTTTGTTTTAATGGTGTGTAGATTGTAGCATACATATATATATACTTTCTCTCCCTGGAATTACAGTATAGATCTTGAAGGCAGACTGAAATATTTCATAGTTTGTTTGTTCAGGAGAAATGTAATACAGATTTCTTACCTAGGATGTCTTCTGATGACTAATAGTATTAGAACAATGAAAATCCTTTTTGAGTGAATTTTTCATTTATGATTTTGAAGTCAACGGGCATCCCTCCAATAACCTTTGAATATAGATGTTTTTTTAGATGTGGCATAACAATATAGGAGTTTTATTAAAAAATATATTCACAGAGAGTCAATAGTTTTCAGAAACAAACTGTGTGCATTGCTTTGTTTGGCTATATTTTCATATCTTGTTTTTGCCATCTGTTGTATTCTCAGCATGATTGTCCAGAGCCTTGACCAGTCCAGTGCTTCCGAGTGTGGAGAATCAGCTGCAGGGTTTGCAGGTCACTCTCTCCTTCCCAGTCCTACGATACCTTCACCTTACCAATATAGTCAATCTAATGGGAGCTTTCAGGGAATCCCAAGTTTGCAGGCCTGCATGACTTAATAAGGATGTTTCAGAATTGAGAATAACCAGAAACCAGAAAACCTGGCGGGTTTCGAGGATTAGGGGGCGCCATTCTTTTCCTAAAGGACAGCCTATTTGTACTTAGGCCATACTTAATCTCATTCTGGACCTCAGTGGATCAGTCAACCACACATGTGCTTGGCCACCCCTGGTACCCCAGAGATAACAAAGAATTTAGCATTTTATAAATGCTCATTTTACTCTCCCCCACAGTTAGTATTCCTTACACGGTAAACAAAGATCAGTACTGAATAGAGTTTATGTTATTTTGTGGGGATTATATTACCATGCATATGATTATCTGAAGGAGAGATGCTAGCTTGGGTCCTGACTGCTACTAAAATCTAGTTAGAATCTGGCTTTGGTTAATCTAAGATAAGTTATCAGAATTATATACCTTTATTGTGAGAGACAGGTTCTGATGTTACTTAACCAGTTAACTTGATGGCTCTGTTTGGGCTCCCTCTGCAGGCCTGAGGGCACATAGCACTTCCCCGAAGGAGGTAGAGGTGGACGCAGATGGATCTGTGCTTCTGCCATGTCCTGTGTACTCCTTCCATGCCTCCTACCTTTGGGAGAAAGACCACTGCACCCAACGTTACCCGTGCTCCATCTTGGGGGACTCCTGTGTTCTGGCTCCCATGTCACTTTTGCCCTTCACTGATGGAATCTTTCGTTGTATGGCCTTGGAGGATGGCCATAAGGTGGAGGTGGTCTCCTACAAGGTGGTCATCAACAAGGGACCTGTTTCGGCTTCTGTCACCTGGTTGCTTAGATACTCTCTCTTCCTGTTCACCACCCCATTCTGGTTTATCTAGCCACTGTTGTTTCTCAACCTTTTTGTATTCTCATAAACAGAAAAATAACATAGACACCTAGTTTGAAAAGCATTTAGCATCACCATGAATGTATATCACTGTCAAAAATACATTTACTTTGGAAACTGTATATTTATGGGTCACAAAAATCAGTAACTCTAATTGCAATCAACTCTATTGCTTTTTGACTGTGTTGAACTGCTGTATTTGGTTCTCTGTAACGTAGTTTATGTGCCCCATCAATCATCTGCTGAAATTCCTTAGTATTTAAATAATGATACCAAATCAGAAAAAAAAATCAGTTCATATTAAACAGAAATTATTTTTACTGAATACTTTAATTATGTGAGAGACTATCAACTGATCTACCTTCTGCAAAGCACAGGAACCACCTGGACACTTAGGTTTAAAGATAGAGGTGATCTCTTCAAGCTGCCAGGAACCTTTGGGACGTCGTTCTTGTGGTGAAGACTACATGTTTTCATTTGAAATTGTTATCTCACTGTTTTGAATTTAAGTATAGTCATCCATTCTCAGGCATAGTATTACAACTCAAGTGTACAATGTCAGGGAATGATTGAGGTCATTCTCTGAGAAATTTTGGTATTTACAAATGTGGAGTGTTGCTCTAGTCTTTCAGCTGTGCTGTACGCTTTACAAATCTAGCATTTACTTTTAGTCTTTAAGTTTTTTATCTTGTAATAATTTGTGGGTTTTTTTTTTTTGCTTTTTGCCAGTATTTCATGGTGAACAATGTCGTCAAGTTGCTTTTATACCAATTTACCATGTTGACTGTGTTACTTTGAACAGATAACAGATGTTTAGCAGATATCTAATACTGTAACACTGTCATAACAACTACCCTATTACCATATGTAAATATGTATGACAGTCTTGTCGTATAAATGTAAAAAGCCTTAATGTAACTACTGTATCTTACAGTATTAAGCGATGCTGTAACATTGGTGTAAATGAGCTTAATGTAGAACATGGGGCCAGATTCACACGTCTGACAACAGACAAGCTACTACTGTATGATAATCAGAAGTGGTTATCGGGAAATCCATTAGCTATGTCCGTGAAGCAATCAAAGAAACGATACTAGGGGATCGTTTATTTATAACCTCAATTAATCCTTGAAGTGTTGAAAGCCAGGTAAAGCCACATAGTTAAATGTAACCATAGAGCATTTTGCTTTCCTTCTGGTAAATGACTTCAGGATTAAATGTTTTTCTTATCACCGCCTAATTAATTTGTAGGCCTAATAGCATTTATTATTTGGAAAATGTTTCAAGCTTTAAAATGTTTCAAGCTTCGAAGATATGGGTGCTAAAAATTGCTTTTATATTTTACTTTGAACTCTGTTTTGTAGAGGCAGTAAGCATACGAGGGCGGCTATGAGATTTGTACTCCTACCTAATGAAAAAGCCTTTGTATAAAGCAGTAGAATTTCATTGCACGGCCTTCAGAAACAGCAGAATTTATGCATAAATCTGAATGGCTAGTATGGGAAATTCTTCTGTGATATTTTAAAATTAGCTTTTATTATACGTGTAGCTTAATCGTGTGGCGTGCAGAGATGTTGAATATGGAGGTTGAGATGGGACATAATACTAATTTGATAAACATGCTACAGCCATTTGCAAGTGTTATGTGTGTCTGGTCCGTCTAACCTTCCATCCTTTCTTGTTGGTTGATTCATGTGTCTAGAAGGATTCCTCTTACTGGGTTAGCTGTCAGGAAAATCCCTGGCTGGGTACGTTTGGTTTCTGTTTTTATAGTACGCTATTTGAGTGCTACAGTGCAGTAGTTGGCGTTTTCAGCTCACACCTCTGGGACCACCATTCAAGTGTCCATCCTGGCGTTTGCCATCGTTTCCTCCAGGTACTCTGGTTTCTCCCTACAGTCCAAAAACATGCTAAGGTGAATCGCAGTTAGCAAATTGCCCATAGGTGTGCATGTGTGTGTGAATGGTATGTGAGTGTGCCCTGCGATGGGTTGGCACCCCATCCTACCTTATGCCCATACATTCTGGGATAGACTTCAGTCCCCCATGGCCCTGAATTGGCCAAGCGAATACAGAAAATTTATGGATAGTGCGCTATTACACATTTGCTGAAACTCTTGGCTGCTTCAGGGAAGTTGTAGAATTCATCTTATCTATGATTTTGAGAAGTCAGCAAAGGCATAAAACAGCTGTTTAAATCATATGCTTAACTTCCGTACAACTATGCTGAGTAAATGTTTTTTTTTTCCAGTGGCTTTGTGTTGACTTTAAATATTTCACTGCAAAGTGATATCTTTTTATGTGTGCAGCTTCGTGTGTCTTCCATTTTTTCTGGTTTTGAGGTAACTTCTGTAGAAATGATAACACCAGCAGGTGGACGCTCAGAATTAATAATTATCTCAAGCCCTTATAGGGGGATGCAGTACTAGAAAGATTAGGTATTGTTTGGGATTTAAGCCATTAATTAATGAGAAAAAAATAGCTAGATCAACAAAACAGCACAATAATATATGAAGATAAGTACAAATACTTACAGCAAATCACAGACCCCCAAATGTGTACTGTTCTGTCAAAACAGTCGTGTATGAAATCGCTTCAGATTAGACTGTTACCCTTTGAAGTGAGAAAGCACATCAATATGATTATAAGTTAAATAAACTAAAATAATAATTACGCCAATATTCTTTCTTGAATCATTAGTCTCTGGAACACTTGTCTTTCATACTAGCACGTATTTTAGGGCACGTATAAAACCGCATATGACTGTGATATCACTTTTTTGATCATCCGATGTTTACATTTTTAAACATTTTTGGAATAAGCAACAAACGTTTGATATACATGAACCTTATATTTATTAACGAGTACCGAAATTCCAAAATGAATCTGGCTTCGCGGTGGCCACCTAAGTGGGGCTTTTCCGGCTCAGTGTCGCGCCATGCTGTTCCGCAATTTCCAAGTAGACTGTTAGTTGGGCTGTTTATATGTTAAAATGTTGTATATTAATACAAACGACCGATCATAACAGAGCTTTGCGCTTTGCTGTCAGAAGGAGTTTATTATTTTTTTCTCACTCATGGTAAGGATAATTAGCCATATAACTCATTATGTTGGCTCATAGTCGTTTTGTCCTTCAAAATTTGGTCCGGGATCTAAGTAAAGTCACAGTTTCTACTGTTCAGCGCATCTCGCAAACAGCTTGCAAGGTAAGGCTGTTCTCCGGTATATTGCATATCAAGTAAATTAATGACTGCATTTTGGTGACCTAGTAAGATAAAGGGAAATTTGTAGCTAAGGACTACATCACGTTCACTTTAGCACTTAGTGTTAGTGATTATGAAATCAAATTGTACTATACAAGAGTTGTATTACTTACGAAGTAGTCGTAAAACTGAAATGTATTCATTTTCATTATACTGTAATTAGTACAGTAGTGTTTTCTAAGGAATGAACAGGAACCATTCACTGCCACAGTACAATCGAGTATATAATTCAGTCGACTAACTAAAACAATTACATGCAGTTAGTAGCAGAGTTTTCGGGATCAGCTTCACGTTTTTATGTAGAACAGAAAATTTATTGCCTTAAATTTAATTGTCGTTATTAATGGAATCACCACAGTGCAATTTACTTTGGGGGGAAAAGTGTATAACCTATATAATAGGCATAAACTTTGAAGCATAACGAAATTGTCTGGATTTGAAATATGTCATTCATATTTAAGTTCTTAATTAACAATGCAATTATATGTTAAAAGCAGGAAAATGTTCTGTGGCAAGTATATTTGTCACCTTTATTTTGGGACCTATGCCTCTGTGCTGGTGATCCGAAGATCGCTGGTTGGAGCCCAGCTTCGACAGAACAGTCACGTGTCTGTGGGCCCTCGAGTGAGGCCCTTCATCCCCTGCTCCTTGGGCGCCGCAGGATGACACCCCCTTTGATGTGACCCCTCCAGGTTTCCCATGGAGAGAAGAATGGGGTAAAAGTGAAAAGTGAATTTTCCCACAGGGATTAATAATGTATCTTTATTCTGTTCTATTATAGAACACGGTTGTGGTTGAAAGATGGTGGCAGGTTCCACTGTCAAAAGAAGGACGTTCCCCTAGGCTCTACTCCCGGCGACATCGTGTTTATCGACTCGTGGAGGATACGAAGCACGCCGCTAAGCCCGAAAAAATGGAACTCATCCTGACACAGACTGTTCCTAGTAAATCTGCCAGCCAGAGATGTGTTTACAATTAGACTTTCTGATACTGTTATCCAGTGAAGACCCACCATATTTTTTGTTGGTAATTTCATGCATGTTTGTCCTTGTTTATAGAGCTGGGAGGCCGGGGTGACACAGTTTTCGTGAAGAAAGCTTTAGGCCGCAACAAGCTTCTGCCTGAGGGCCTGGCAGTGTACGCCTCACCAGAAAACAAGGAGATGTTCCAAGAAGAATTAAGGGTCAGGCACATCGCCGTTGTCTTTGCATGAAGGAATGCTGACTATCACCAACTGCAACAGGATTCAAAATGCATCCTGGTTTATGGGCTAATTAGTGAATTGTCCTTACAAGCTGGCAGTTTTTCTAGTCTCATAATTTTGCGGTATTACAGTGATTACGGTATTTGGTGCTGGCTAGTATGAGGTATTTTAATCTGTAGTTCTGAGCCTGTTGCTTTATCCTTCATTATGTTTTGTCAGGGAGAGACTAAACTAGCTCTGTACTAAGCTTGTGGACTGGTTCCGTAGACTTGTCAAATTACTATGTCCACATTTCATGAGTTTCGCCTTTTCTGGGAAGGGAGTTTGGATTAGTATTCAGGAAGAGCTGTGCTGGCTCTGCTGACCTCCCAAACCCTATTACAGCAACTGCGTGACGGGAAAGTGGAGGACAGGATACAGACACGCACCGGAAAGATGGTAAGACCATTCTTGCTGGCCATATGTAACGTTCTGGAAAGTTATATACGGGATTTCCTTTGGGTTTATGTTCCCTAGCTACAAAAATCATACACTGAGGTGTGAGCATTTGTCCAGTATTGCCATCGAAGAGAATTTTAAATCTTCACTTGCTTTTAAGGTTCAACCAGTTCACATGGGACTTTGTAGAGTAGTTATTCTGCCCTCTTATGGCCATCCCTGTGTTTGCACACAGACTGTTGAGTACCTGAAACGCTGCCGGCTGGAGGTGGGGATGAAGGAGAATGTGCAGTGGGAGCTGTCAAAGGAGATTGTGTGTCGTCAGTTCCTTTTAAAGGTAATCGATTGCTGCTCTGCCAGTGTGGGATTCACTGCAGAATTGATACCTTTGAAATTACCTTCACACCCCCCACTGCTGTTGGAATAATAATAATGTATAACTGACTTTCTCCCCCTTACTCCTTCCCTGAAGCTGGGAGTGTTTGTTCCACCTGATGCCTTGACCCTACCAGACGAACCAATCACGCAATGGGGAGAGTATTGGTGCGAGGTCAAGGTAGGTCATTTGATTAAAGGCGAGACCCGGATGGCTGATCGATGCTCAGGTGCTACTGGCTTGGTGTGCCTCAGGCATTTGTTCCAGCCTGAATCCTTATCCCATCTGTTAGCGCTGATTGCCATGGTGTTGAAATTCTTTGCCAGCTGGATGACTTGCCAACTGAATGACTTGCCATTCATCACAGAGTCCAGGCACTCCGTCATCTTGTTAACAGTATAGACCAGCGTTTCCCAGTCCGGTCCTCGGGAATCTGCAGACAGTCCACATTTTTGTTCCCTCCCTAGGGAGCAAAAACTTTGACTGTCTGGCAGGGAGCTGGGAGGCAGCAAAAATGTGGACTGTCTGTGGCTCCCCGAGGACTGGATTGGGAAATACTGGTATAGACCATTATAGGGACTATTCATAAACGGGAAAAGATTACTAGTAAAAAATTACTAGGTCAACTGCAATTTTTGCCATTATTCCAGACGAAATGGGAAAAAAAGCCCTGAAGGAAAATGCAACCTTGAATCAAGTAGGGATGGTTATGAGCTGAAACAGTAGCTTTTACTAAACAAGATCTGCACTCGGCATTATGTGTGATTTGACTTGAGCAGTGTTTCTCCATCCTCGACACTGCCACCTGCTGTTTATTCTGCGTCACGAGACTAGCTAAGCCCCTAAGAATGATATGGTTGAATGTAAATTATGAAATGTTTAAGGCCTTGCTGCCGTTATGATTTAAATAAATAATAATAATTTGGAAAACCTGAAACCAAAGAATTTATATTGTATGATTGTGTTTGGATATATCACTTACATGGTTATTTTGAGGGCTATGCGTAATTAATAATTGACATTAATTATATTAATAATCAATACATAAATTTTTAAGAGTCAATTTTTAATTATAACTATAATGATCTAGCAGAAATGTATCGTTGGAGATTGTAATGCATTTGACTTATTCTATCTATCAAAGTCACGGCTCAGTGATGCCTAATTAGAGTACTCAGCTGGACGGAAAACACACCCACGTAAACGCATGGTGGGTCGCAAGGACCAGGACTGAGAAACACCGGAACAGAGGCTTGAAGTCGTCTTGTGGCTTTAAAGATGCAGCCCCTTAAATGTTCTCTGTAACTGATGATTGCCGTCCTGGCCTTCCCTTTCCGCAGGTGAATGGCATCAGCGCGATCCGTCTCCCGATGTCCGTGGTGAAGTTCATCAAGCCAAGAGAGCAGCGTTATAAAAACTGGCTGGAAAAGCAGGAAAAACTGGGCAAAGCACAGGATTTACCCAAAGATGAGGAGTCTTAGCGATACCCAAATGTCTCAGAACGGCGGGAGGCGGACAAATGACTTGGTTTGAAAGTGATACATCATTGCAGAGGTCATGGACTGATTACATATACTGGCCACCTGACTTATAACTAAGAATTCCATTAAAAACGCTGACAATTCCGGTTTTTTCGTCTGTCTTCGATTCGTCAGTGTTTTGTGATGACCACCACCGGCAAGGATGTGGTCTGAATTGCAAGTCATGCCCCTACGGGCTGGAATTTTATGTCTCATGAATTACTCATGAATCATCTGTCTTGGCCGCCGGCTTTCTTACTGAAGCAGCGCACAGCCCATGAGGATAAATCGGGCATCTTCGTGTCTGGGTGCTCTGGTGATATAACGTCAGGGATCGTCCTGCTTGTTGCTCGTTAGGCCCCATTCTACAGCGGGGGACTCGGGGCACATCCCTCCTGTGCCAAATTAGCCCCCTCTTAAGGTCACAGCCAGACTTTAAGTCAGGAAGGAAACAGTAATTTTGTCAGTTTTAAATTATAGGGAATTTAACATTGTGAAGACTTTTGCTTCACTAATGAGCTCATGATTCCCATTGTTAGGTTCTTGGTGATTATCTGTACTCTCTCTCTAATATATATATATATATAGTGAGAGAGAATACATAGGCACACACTCTAATTGGGTACGGGATGACCAAGTCCCAGTATCACCCAGATTTAAACTGACAACTGCATTTTCAGTCCCCTGCTGGCTTTATGGTTTTGCACTGAAAAGCTACAGACAACATGAGACTGACACCTTGCAACAGTTTCCATGTTTGTGTTCTGCACTGCACCCATTACCTACCCCTGAGCTGGATCCTACCTTCTGCCTCCCTTACTGCTCTGTCAGGTGTAGATAACCCTTTAAGAAAGTGTTTCCCAACCCGGTCATAGGAAGGCCCAGACAGTCATGCTCCCTCCCAGCTCACAGTAGGGAGCAAAAATGTGGGCTGTCTGGCAGGGAGGGGGCAAAAACATGTACTGCTGGGGGTCCTTGAGGACCGGATTGGGAAATATTGCTTTAGAGCAGGGATGGACAATCTTATCCAGAAAGGGCCGCTGTGGATGTGGCTTTTCGCTGCAACTCCCTAATTAGACTACTAATTAGAGGACTGATTGGCTGAAGAGTCCTCACACCTGAGTTTGGACGGCTGACCTAAATGTTATTCCAAAAACCTGCACACACACTGGCCCTTTGCAGATAAGATTGCTGGCTTTTCAACACTTAATTGCAGTCATCCTTTGGACACTAATTAAACTCAGGTGCAAATACGTTTGGGTAGAAATATACAAATTACTTGTCTTTAAGACCTGCCAACCTCATCTTTTTTAGTATATTTTAAGGTTTATCAGATAGAACCTGGCCGTAAAACTACACACAACGCAGAAAATTATAATAGCATCCTCTCAAATGTTAGTGGAAAAAAGGATTTAATTGGGGAGTAAGTTCTTCAATTAACTGCTCAGTAATTAGCAATTACACTTGTGTGTTGTTAAAGAACATGTAAGACATCCTCTTCTAACAGGGAAGAGGCCTTATTAGGATGCACACATAAGGAGCTGCTTGTTGATATTAGTTGGTTTCACCAGTAATACATACTCCTTTACCAGCAGTGGACAGGTGAGGTTTTCATTCGCTTAACTGGTATTAGTTTGGAATGTGCCAGTAGAAATGATGAATTAATAAGGTACTTTTCGTTATTTGACTGCTGTCCTTGTGGTTGCTAGGGTTGGCTCTGCATAAATAGGCAAGAGCACCCAAATAAATGACTCCTATGTGTTTAATGATCTTTGCTTAACACTGACTGCAAACAACATTTATAGATTGAAACATTCCCTTCTTCTTAAGAGGGAAATCCTTTTATCGGATTTAGTGCGGGGTTCTCCAACTCCAGTCCTGGAGAGCTACTGTCCAGAAGGTTTTCTATCCTATCTGGCTTCTGATGAGCCACACCTGTTCTTGGTATTTACCTGCGAAATGGTGTGGCTCAT
>JAODLD010000052.1:12131709-12150282 GCA_026781065.1 Mormyrops boulengeri | reverse complement strand
AAAACTTACTTGCACCCAGTTGTTTTTAACCCTGTCTTATATGCTCTTTGTTATTTATTAATAAAATTAACCAACCACGCCACCATTTTTTTTTTTTTTTTTTTTTTTTTTTTTTGCTTGCAGAAGACTTTCTTCAAAGTAGATGTTTTCATAATACAATGCCTTTTAAAGGTTTGCTTTTTTGAGTATTTGGATGAACATTTCATTTTCTGAGCAGCCAGCTGATCAGTTGTGCATTTGGTTAACTTTAGATCTATAAAATGGGTTTTTTTTGTTTCTTGTGCGACGCTATCAGCAGGTCACTGGAAGGTTTACTTGCTTCTAGTATTACTCCATGAAACCTTCCTTCACAGTTCCCGTAAGGCCAACTATCTCTGGGAGAAAAATGTCTTCCCAGCTTCAGAGTGCGATGGAGAGCCTGATCGAGGTATTTCACAAATACTCTTCCAAGGAGGGAGACCAGTACAAGCTGAGTAATGCAGAAATGAAGAGCCTGCTGCAAAACGAGCTTCGAGAATTCCTTGCTGTGAGTTTTTGATCTCTTTAAGCATCCCGTATTACACACACTTGTTTTCTAGGTGAATTCAATTTGTGTTTGGCAAGCTTGGGTTACATACTAAACCATGTTTGACAATCCAGTCTTTGGGGACTCCCTGATGGTCCATGTTGGGGGGGGTCCCCCAAGGACTGGGTTGATGCGCTGTTCTAGATCATTTGGCAGTTTGCCATCTGCATTAACAACATAATGCACACTTTTGTGTGCTCTGACTTCTCGGTCTTCACTCTTTAGGAGAGCCAGGATCCAATGTTTGTGGAAAAGCTCATGAATGACCTGGATGAGAACCGTGATGGTGAAGTGGACTTTAAGGAATTTGTTGTTCTGGTGGCAACACTGACTGTTGCATGTAATGAGTTTTTTGTGGGTCAGACAGACAGCTGAGGAACACAATGCTCAGGCTGTTCAGTCTTAATAAATACTACATTGGATACTTGATGTCTTGCATCCTGTATGTTGCCAACATACTCTGCCCCAGTAGTTTTCTGGCTATTTGGACTTTAGAACTCGGGCGGCTCCTGCAGGTTGCTGGAAGCACAGGTAGTCACAACATGTAGTGGAAGTGCTTTTATACATTTAATTTCAGCTGATACATTTTCACTCCAGTCCATAAGTTTAGTTATCACTTGACAAACATCTGTAGGTTTTTACTGCTTTGAAAATATAGCAGAGTGGCTCAGAGAACCGCAGTGCGTTCTCAGATACATATAGATTTCACATTCTCCCTGTTTCCACACAAGTTTTCTAAATTGTGGACTGGTATTCCATCCAGTGTCCAGTAGCTTGCTTTCTGGGATGTGTTCCAGGCTTCCAGTGACCCTGCACTGCATGAAGTGTTAAAGGAATAGAGCCATGAGTAGCAACACTCTACACACTGCTGCTAGGCCAGCAATTCCCTGTCCTGCTGCCCGTCACTGGATTGTCTATCACCAACTTCTGATAGAGCAGCCCCTGATACTCAGATCTAACAAGCAAACCATTAAAGACAGTACAAGGGAATTTTTCTTTAACCAATAAATTAGTTCTATATGACTGACTGGAGCCAGAAGAACCAACCCAGGATTAAGTCTATCAACAATTTGACTGCACAACATGTATCTTTATACAAATCCAGGAAATTCAACCAAAGAATGCATTATTTTTTTTCCTCCCTATAGCTTCAACAGTGCCAGATTACAAAAAAAAAGCCAAACAAGATGGTAGAATTACACAAATGGAAAGAGGGGAAACAGGCAGACAAAGGGAGCAGATGCCTGAGGAGTCTAATCCTCCATATCAGTGCTTCCCATCCTGGTCCTTGCAGTCCCACAGCAGTCCATGTTTTTGCTCTAGTGGGAACTGGGTAGGAGCAAAAATGTGGACCATCTGTGGGACCACAAGGACCAGGATGGGAAATACTGCTCTATCAGGTCAATAAGATGCAACACTGAGCCCCTATAACGGTAAACCTCATATATAAATGACCCAAGCTGAGGGGTACTACTTTAAGTTTTAATGTGTTCTTCCAGTTTAGTCACCCCAAACCAGGCTACTTCCTGCCGACTCAAACGGCGGTCGCTAGAAGCCGTATTTGGCTTGCGTTTGCCGACGGGTCAGTTTGTTCTCGGCCCAGCTGTTCTTCAGTTCCAGTTCCCGCTCCTTTGCCTGTAAATAAAACGGCCATGTTTAATGATAGGCACTGAAATGACTTCTGGTACTGGGCTAAGGAAAGATTGTATTGAAATGAATGTATATCATACTGCACAGTAAAACTACATTACATGACCTGCTTAAGTCCATAACAGATCGCTGAAATTCATCAGGCAATTCCTGGAGTTAAACCTGATTGCCTGCAACCTGAATTAAGACAGCGGTGGTCATCTCAGGATTTCAATCTCAACATTTTAAATTATAGTGAAGTTATCAATCAAGTTTGTACCGTCAGTACAGTTTTACTGTTTTTTTTTTTAAGCTTACGGTTGGCTTAGATCACGCTACAACGTCAACAGGTAGGAGAAAGAGGACCCACACTTGGTGTGTATTGTCTTAGTGTATCAATGCCCTCACCTGGTGAATGAGATAGGTGATTTGGTGCTTACGTCGCTGTTGTCCTGTGGGCTGCTCTCCCTTTTTCTAAGATGAAAGGGACAGAAGTTTTGAGAAGCAGCCACTTGAACACTAAACACTCCTATACTTTGCCAAGGTGTGTTCATAAAGGTAAATGTTTAGCTCATAGCTTAGCTCAATGTTTCCCGACCTGGTTCTCACACTGTCAGACAAAAGGGTACCACCCCGGGGAGTGTTCCACAAAGCAGGATTTCTTGCTTAGCGGACAGTGTTTCAGAATTAAGGTACAACAACCATAATGTCCCCCCCAATGGTACAAAAATTTCCATTTTTGTACCCTATATTGGACTACATTTACCTACAGCAAGAGTACAACTGGCAGACCCCCGGTGAAAAGCAATTGTACCACTTTGTACCCTTTGAGCTCCTGGAGCAAAAATGTGAACTGTCTAGCAGGGAACTGGGATGGAGCAAAAACATGGACCTTCTGGGGGTCCCCGAGGACCGGGTTGGGAAACACTGGTTTAGTATATCCTCTAGATCAACATCGCATTAAAAATCCTACAAAGTTTCCCGATATTTAATGAAACAGGCGGCAGGGAGCTGGGAACGCCCCCTGCAGGACCAGACCTTGCTAAACGATTTGCGCTGCTCCTTCTCTTCAGTCATATTTTTGGTCAACCACTGCTGGCTCCCGCTGAGCTGGTCGTCTCCCTTGATTTCGAGAAATTTCACTTCCTCTTTTCCCCGGTTCCTCTTCCCCTGGAGTCGCCGGAACTGTGGGGTACCATCAGATGGGGATCAGCCTCAATTGCAATACAGGGCAACCGGCATTAAAAACACGAGGCCTAATCCAGGGAGACAAGCTGGGTCTCTCATTTGTGCCCAAGGGTGTGCCCACATTCAAATTTTTCAACTATCGTAATCCTGACACGGAGACCTCCATTCTAAGATAAGTAGAGCAACAACAGAAGTCAATATCCTTTATACATGTAATCAGACATGCATTGAACTACAGTTTTCCTCTTTTTCTGAATGATTATTATTCAAGTGTAATATTATCAAACATCTTGCACTAAAATGACACAAAGGCTTTGCTTTACCGCCTCATCGTCAAACAGGGATGATGAACCAGCTTCTTCCCCCGCTGTCACGCCACTCTCCGGCTCCTCGTAGTAACTGCCAGCATAGTACTCCTGTAAATAACGTTTAGACGAGATCACTACCCAAATCAGCTTTGCAGCAGTGGAAGAGTGTAACTTATTTGCTCTTGTAGGTCAAACGGTGTTTTTAAAGATGTGCTGAGTATGACACCTAATATGGCCAATGTATCTGTGTGCACGTAAAAATAAAATATGTGGCAGGAACATGTCAATGTGTAGCATCTATCTTGAGTACAATTAAATTGTTCATATGTGCAGCGCTGACTATACCTGGGAAAATGCATCAGCTGCTGGGATTTGACCAGTAGTATCCTGGTACTGAGGGTAGTATGAATCCATCTCCTTCCCTTCCCAGGTACTACTAGGTCTTGTGTATCCCTGTGGGACGGAACTAAAATCTAGAGGGGCGTCTGACTGAAAAGGGGCCTCCATGCCTGGTGGTGGGGGCAGGACAGAGGCAGCAGAGGGCTCGGGGTCAGAAACTGGGGTAGCTGGGGGTGGCTCTGCGCTGTCCTGCAGGGAGAAGTAGTTTTCGGGGGCCACCTCCTCGTCACTGCCGTCCTCCTCTTGAGCCATCTGCCGCGCCAGCTGCATGGCAGCAGACTTGGCCGCCGCCTTGATAGCCGAAGGAGAGGCGCTGACCCCCGGCGCCGGGGTGGCACCCGGCGAACGAGCCGGTGTCCGGGATTCCTGAGGACGCTTGGTGAGGGTGTGGGGCACCAAGGGCCGCTGGGTTTCTTTGACGACCAGATTCCGTGGCTGAGGCAGGAGAGATGAGAGGCCGCCACCAGAGCCCTACCAGCGAGCGACGTACAGGGGGCGCTGTCAGTGCACGCCGATGGTGCACATCAATACTTCCCAGATATAGACCAGTTCCAGAGTAATCTTACCTGAGGCAGTACCTTCTTCTTCGCTGGTTCATCCTCATCTGAATCTGACTGTTAAAGGAATGGTAAAGCCCCAGTTTAATTTCTTGAACAAAAATGGCTATATTAAAATGAACTATTAAATTCCCTCTCCAGTTATTGTTGGCACTCAGTTTATGTTAAATAACTACTAGAAATGAATTACCTACATTTACCACAAGTGACTGCAATCATTCAATAATTGTGAATACCACCCAAATATTTTGGCCAGCAACCAGTGTGGTTAAAAGAAAATCGTGCACTAATAGAGAATGAATGAATGTTGTCAGATTTCTTCATACTCACGTCGCCTCTCTGAATTTCAGGAATGGTAATTTTCACTGGTTCCGTGCGCTTCTTCGGTTTAGGCAAATTTAAAAGCAGTCCAGTCGACGACTCTTGACTCAACGTACCTCTCGAAGGGGGAAACCCCAGACCTAATGTGTCTTCGTTGCCTTTAGACTCCGACTTCTGGCTGGGGTTGGGGGCCGCCGTGAGCTGCGTGGCCCCGGAGATCTGCGGAACATCTCGAGGTTGCGGGACATTTGCTCCAGCGTCTCTGAGACCCTCCGCACTGGGATTTTTAGGTGCGGGGAGGCTCGCAAAAAGTCCAGCGCTCCTGCCTCCGGCTCCCAAACATTTTGGCGAGTCTTCAGCGTCGCTCTCATCACTACTACCATACGCTACCAAAGACATGGCTGTTTTGCAATAACCGTAAAAGTACCTTACCAAAATGTAATTCACACGCGTTGTTATTCTCCTATGCGAACTCAAAGCCAAGCACGAAAATTAGAAAGCGACGCCTATGATTCTGCATAAAATCTGTTAGCAGTAATTCACCAATTTCTCCCAATTAAAAATACCAGTACACCCAGTCACAAAAGACGGATTTTGTTCCACGCTAATTCCCGTATTAAGATATCGATTAATTTTGGTAGCCTAGGCTGCATTTAAATCCCGTTGGCCTTGCAGCATTACATAGGTAAACTTAGGTGATAGTAAGGTTACTTTCTCATCAGCCTTGTTGCAACAAAAAAGCCGTTTAAGCAGAACGTATTAAATGAAGAGGTTTCCCAATAAAAATGAACGAACACCTTCGCCTGAAGCGGCACCAGGATCCAGCGATTGTGCGAAATTAAGGCCGGGGATGGGCGACGGAGGGCTAAGTAGGCCGCGACAGCTCGTTTATCATAACTATTAAGTTACACTCCAAAGCACTTTTCATATTGTCCATTTAATACACAGGTGTTCACATGGCGTTTAAAAAACGAAGAACTCGACATTCCTTTTAGCATGAAAACACCTAAACTGCAGCGATATATTATTGTTTGTATTAGTCTACAGCGGCGCCGTTTAGATCCTGCGCAGATACTCGGGCATAGATGTGTTCGAGATCATCATTGCTGCGCAGCGCTATTGGGCCGCCAAAAAATATCATGTTTGTGAGGATCATACGAGCGCAGCGAGTCAAAAAACGCGACTAATGACAGGCGCTCTTGTCTGGTTTTCCCACAGGCCTGTATTTTTTAGTTTACTTAAAAACAAACCTGAGTTCCGTGAGAGTCATAAATGAGTATAATTAAACATACAATAAACTACTGATCAAATGCTAATAATAATAAAAGGTTCAAAACTGTGAGTATTACATAGTGATACTTATGATTATTTGCACACACAAATAATATACGTTTTCACTGAATGTCTATAAATGAGTAAGAACTGTAAATTCTGAGTATAAACGCCCGCCAAACAAATATATTTTGTTTACTATTTATACCTTATCAAAATAATCTCAAAGGACTGTAGAGAAAGTGTTTTTTGGAACATTACACCTTTGGATTATGCAAACACTATGCCCAGGGTTTTTTTTTCATTATTCTTGAACAGAAAACAGCTACCAAAAATGATATTGTCCCCTCAGGTACTGATTTTGGACAGCATCGCCTATCATGAACCTTTCATGCTAAAATATCGAAAAGTCATATGTATGGTCAAGTCTATTCCTCCAGTTCTCCATTTAATCACAGTCCTCTATGATATGATTCACGTTATTAGCCATTACAATATGTAGGCCATCATTCTGCAGAAATTGCCCTGCAGTGTTGTAATTTTATTTTTACAGTTACTGTTGCCAGATAAGAGTAATCTATTAATGAGTTTTAGAGGGGATTTTTAAAAGGGAATGACCCTGTTAGGTAATGTTCATATACAGTACTATATATTCTAACTGATAGGGGAATGTGACAAAAACCAAACAATATGAGGCAAAATATCTGATTAGAGAAAAATTAAAGCTATTTTTAAATACTATCAGATTCAGTGCAACGGTCACACTAATACGGTCATGGTTTTTGATGTCAAATCCACTTTACGCCCAAGTCAAGTTGCCTGTTTTCAATATTCTATAATAATTGTCCATGTGTTTTTCTTGACAGTGAATTTAATCCCATGCTGTACTTGTGTATCTAATTATGTCTGCAGTTCCTTCTAGAAATACATTTAGAAATCCGCACTTTACACTCACTCAGAATACGTGTTTTGGTTTGTATTGTATAAGTGTGCATAACGTGTGAACAATTTTAAATTTCAGTGTTAGTGAATAAACCTACCCTGGTATAAATAATGCAGGACAAAGCACAAGTAGTTATTTTCAAGGTTTCTTGTTTGAAATATCCCCTGGGCGCTGTGAGTACCTATCGATTCGTGAGGCCTTACTATAGAGCCTTCGTGTTTCGTAGTCAGACCAAACCAATCAAGCTCGATGTGAGGAACCAAGAGGGGGTGCTTCTGTTCGGAGGAGGGAAGCGGTTCCAATTTCAAACAAAAACAAGGAGATAGAAGAGAGTGTGGGTTAGAGCTCTGGAAGCAGGAATATCTGATAAAAGCGAGCGGCAAAAGTAACTACAAGCCGTCGTGTGCTTGTCGTAAATATCGCAAACGGCAGCGCAGTGCAAAGTTTTGCGAATCTTGGTTGCAGGCGCGTTTCCATTTTACGCACGATTTAATTTGGATTTTAAAAAGTTCTTCTGGGTGGCTTATCTAGCGATAAAGCAACCCGGCTTGCTAACAAGCGCGCGAGTGCTTAGAAACGGCACACTATTCGGTTTTACCAAAGGGAAGGTTTTATTAACGCTTTTACTTTTGTTTATATAAAAAGATAACATGCCAAGATCGAACAGGCAAAGAGAATACAAACCTGGCGACCTCGTGTTTGCAAAAATGAAGGGATATCCCCACTGGCCAGCGAGGGTGAGTACCTGCGAGCCTTATAACCGACGCAACTTTTATTGCTGTGGTGGGAGACGCGGACTGTATGTTCAGTAATTGTGACATTTGTTTTGGGCCTAGCCCCGGTCCCCCGCTCAAACTTTATGTGCCTGCCAGCTGTCCGGGCTGCTGGAAGGTGTTACCTTGCCAGGCATTTGGCGTGTTACTTTTTCGGAGCACGAGCCGTGTAACGTGCGCATGGAGCGCGCTGGCTTCGCGCGGACGCGGGTCCGCCTCGCGCCGTCTCTGCCTCGCGCCGTGTCTGACGCGGCCTACAGCGCCGAGCTCAGCCCGTTAGCCGTGCAGGTAACCAGCCGCCACCGCGGGACGCGCCTCGCCGATTTTCTGCCATAATTTGGCGGGTTGGCGAGACACCCGGAGGTTTCTCCCTCAGCTCTTCCGAGTCGCCTTTTTTACCGTGTGAAAACCGGCGCGGGGATGGTTTTTTTTTGTTGTTGTTGTTAAACATTTCGGGAAAATATCGGGAATGACACGGTACCCGTGTCGGTGTTTGGTGCTGTAAAGCGCGGCACTTGTTAGGAAAATGGGGAAGCGTGGGGGAGGCAGGGCTGGCCAGAGGGCTTGAGGTGGGCGGACGGTTACGCAGCGCAAAGTCCCCCCAGGCAGAGGAAAATCGCTCCGTAAGGGGCGTGTTTGCAGCGATAACGACACGGAAAGGGGCTTCGCTGTGTGATCAGCAGCACTACTTGGGCGAATGCGGCAGATAATTGTAGGCACGGTTGCCTAAATCCCACTGTAGTGTTGACCGAGTCTTGCGTCGATTACTAAGCGCGCATCACGCATCCAGGCAGCTACATACGATTTAACGTAGCAAACTCCATAGAATCCATGGCTCTCTATTCAAACACCGTCCCAGCAGCCGTCTGCCAGTCGTGATAAATTACTTGTAAACTCTCATCGAGCCGTTTACAGGATGCATTCAGTCGGTTCATTCATCCTTGCTCGGTGTGAACAATAGGAGTAGACAAGACTGGGTGCCAAATGTATTTCGTTTACCGTTTGAATAATCCAAGTCTAGCACATTGGTTTAATATCTTAGATATTGTGTGATGGTTTTAGTTTGGTTTTTGTGTTTGAGTGTGTCTAAATAATGTGGTTTCCCCCACCCTTAAGTCGTTTTTGGACAAACATGCAAGTATCCACAGTTTAGTCGTTGTTTCGTGCTGGTCAATGTAGTTTGCGGCATAGGGATTCAAATATTTTGACAGTAAGTCTGGGAAGGCGATACAAAGTACATATTTATTTGATCGGTTGTGATCTACACGTTTCTTTCAATTGCCCTCCGCACCTATTGCTAAGACGCACGGAGTGGCGTGACACGTGTGGTCTCACATTGCCTTTCAAATTCTACTCTGAACTTATTGTGTCAGCTGCAGGGCGTATCCAGTTTATCTAGTCGCAAATTTTCGTGGCCAGGTATGTTTCATGGAGAGAAACTGCTTATTTAAAATCTTACGGTGTACAAAATGTAGTATAAATGTATGTTGTGTGGAGCAGATATACAACAACACAACCTATTTATCAGAGATGCATGAATGGGAAATTCTTTTGCTGGAATTCTGTAAATACAGTAACTCTGCCTTAGAGTCCCGCACAAGGGCTGAGGATTATTATGTTGTCTTGTACCTGGGCTGCTGAAGTGCCCCGTTTCACATTGAGTCTGATAGTGAGCCGTGTTATCTTGCCCTGATAGGCGATCTGGGGAGGCTGTTTGAACATTTGGCACAGCACCCGCCAGGAAGCGAGCTGGAGCGGTGTGAGTGGGCGGGTGGCTGGCTGCTGCATGCACCGTGACTCAGGCCCAACCGCCCAGTGTGCTTTCCCCCCTCCCGCTCCTGTTTCCTGACAACAGTGGAGTGTATTAGGGTGTCCCATTTGGCAGGGTTGGCAAAGGCTCTAATAGTCTGGATAGAACTCAATATTGGGACAAAGCTTCTTCACCAAGGCGTGGATTTCAGATTTGTTTTATTCTCCTGGCGAGAGATGTGCTTGGTTGAATTTATTAAAAACTAAAGTCATTGGTGGTTCGTTATTTCAGGGGCAATTATATTGTCCTTTTTTGAATCCACTGGTTTGGCTGGTCGCCCTTAAGCGAAGATAAAGAGCAAAGGACAGGTTGTGTCTCTTCCTGTAGCTCTGATTAGTAACTGTGGAGACCTGGGAAAACTCAAGATGATCTCTAAATATGTGACTGATTCACGTTCTCACCAAGGGGACAGAGGAACCAAAATTGAGGCATGTGGAATAAGGGGAAAAAAGGCCTTATTTTACAGCGTTGATTTGAAGGACAAGAACAGTCTGTGTGCTTGTGAATATGGATATGAACGAGTTTTGACTGCTAGTTGCCTTGGAGCAAGTTTGAACAGCAGCAGCTACATGCTGGGGGGTGGAGGGTGGAAGTTGTAATCATAATTTGGCAACCACAGATGTTGCTGGGACAGGCGCCAGCAGGGCAAACTGCAGGCTGCAGGACATAACGGCTCTGTGTTTTTATGTGTGTGTGTGTGTGTGTGTGTGTGCGTGCATGTGTGTTTGTTTGGGGGGGGGGAGCTACAGGCAATATGTAAGACATTGATTTTCCACTTTTCAGATATTTAATTGAGATTTGCTTGCAGGTTTTCTCTGAAAACACTTGATATGTTTAGTATAATGCTTTCCCCTGGGCTGTGCTGTAGCCATGTTGTTCCCCGGTTTTTGATAACTTCTGGGATTGTACTTAACTTTCATCCTTTAATGCACAGCTAATTTAAGTTTTGTAATGATGCATAATGCTTTTCTGCTAGTTGCCAGTTTTATTATTATTGGGTGCTGACAAGTCAACTCCTGGCAGATGGTGTTTCTCCAGAATGTCCTGTCTTCGGGATTCTCTGTAACATGCTTTTTTTTTTTTTTTTGTTTTGGTGATTGAATCTGTCCACATTATTGCTGGTTGCTCTCTTCCTCTGTTTACCCTAAAAATGATCTTATCATAATATTCCCAGAATAAGCCATCATTTTAGGGTCACCCAGTTTTTTATGCCATAAGAGCTGTATTTTTCTTTTTAATTATTTGTAAGTGTTTATATAATTATTATACATGTAAATGAAAAACTATTATACATGTAAATGAAAATGAAAATGGAGAAAAAGGTGGTTACCCAAAATAAACTATACCCAAATAGAAATGATCTACCAGTACAATGTGTCGAATAAGTTAGTGGTTTTGCCATAAGTTGTCAACACACAAAGCTGTGTTCTGGTGTGTGTTAAAATATAAATTTGATTCCAGCTTCAAGTGATGGCCAAATGAACCACTTGCTGTATTTTTTGACCCCACTAGATGGTGCTCTCTGTTCAAAAAGGGTTCAAAGCATGCCCCAAATCATAGGTGTTAAACTCCAGTCCTGGAGGGCTGGAACCCTGCACAGTTTTTGGTTTACCCTCTTTTAACACACCTGATTCAACTCCTTGTGCTAATTACCACACAGCTCTTGAGCTGAATCATTCGTGGTGGAACAGGGAAAGAACTAAGCTACACGGGACTCCGGCCCTCCAGGACTGGAGTTTGACACCCCTACCCCAAATCATCCAAGAGCTTCTGCGCTACAGAAGCTGCTGTTCTGAGGCCTGTAAATGCGTGCCATGTGTCTCTTGTCACGGAACACTTGGAACTGCTGTCCATTATTCACTCAGCTTGAATTCTTAGTGAAGCCCCCAACCTAAACCTGCTTAGATAATCTTAATGCAACATCTTAGGTGAAACACTCCTTGTTCGGCTGATTGACCTGTGCCCGTACAATTTTTTTTTTTTTTTTTTTTTTTTTTGGTCATCTCTTGCAGATTGATGAGTTGCCGGAAGGTGCCGTCAAGTCTTCTTCCAACAAGTACCAGGTGTTCTTCTTTGGGACGCACGAGACGTGAGTATGCTGTCCCGGGCAGCATAGGGCATGAGGCAGAGGTGCACCCTGGATGGGATACCAGCAGGGGGCGCACACACAGGCGTAAACATGCACTGCTACCCAATGAGCAACCGTACGACCCTCATAGAGTGGGTTTTTGTCTAAGAAAATTACTTTACAACTTTAAACAAGTTTCACTCTTCTGGAATTATAGCATAGTGCAGTGTTTCCCAATTTGGTCCTGGAGCAGAAATATGAACTGCTGGGCAGGGAACTGGTAGGGAGCAAAAACTTGGACCATCTGGGGGGTCCTTGAGGAACGGGTTGGGAAACACTGATGTAATATATTCCAGAAGGTCATGCTATAGTCCGTTGTCTAAATTAGCTAGCCTAGCGCATTGCTAATGGTATTGTCTCCATGGAACCTTACTGGAGGTTGGCTTTCTCTATGGCTGGGTGTTACGAGTGATCTGTGAATCTCGTCTTTGCAGGGCTTTCCTTGGACCCAAGGACTTGTTTCCATATGAAGAGTGCAAGGAGAAGTTCGGGAAGCCCACTAAGCGGAAAGGTTTCAGTGAGGGCCTTTGGGAGATTGAGAACAACCCCACGGTGAAGGCGGCGGGATACGAGGTGAGGCAGCTTGCCCCCTGCTGGCAGTTTTGTCCACCGGGAGGTCTGTTTTCTCACCAGTCCCTCATTCACAGCCGACAAAGAAGGATGCTTCCTCAGAGGGGGCAGAGAAGCCCATGGGCGACTCCGAGCCTGGGCCCGAAGGCAGCAGTGATGAAGACGAGGGCAACCTCGTCATTGACGAGAAAAACGAGAAGGGGGGAGTGAAGCGGAGAGCGGAGGACTCGTTGGAGGTGTGTGTTTTCAGTTAGCCTAGCTGGGGTTTGCTGGGCTGATGGGGCCCGCCACCTGTTTTAAATAATAGCCTTAGGGCTTATGCACATGTGGAGTCACAGACTATGCATTTTGTATCACATTTAAAATAGTACAGATTCACAAAAAGTTCAAGCCTGTGGTGCACAATCATGCAAGCCGTAACCAATCCACAGTTCTGAAGCTGGTTTTCACTTCCCAGGCCTCTCCCAAGAGATCCAAGGACCCTGAGGCAGAGGGGCTGGGGGAGGGTAAAGGAGGGAGCAAGACATCGAACGCTGAAGGTTCCACCAGTGACCATGTGGAGCCAAAGCCCAATGATACTGCAGGGGCAGAGTCTGCTGCCCCTGTGACTCCGCCTTCTGCAGCAGACCCAATTGCCACTGGTGAGTCAAAGCCAGAGGGCCAAGCCAACCCACCGGCTGAGAGCCAGTTGACATCTGATAAGGTGAGTGGAATGTTGTGTGAGCTCGGGAAACCTTCATGCAGCAATTTGGCTGATTCAGTTGAGCCTTAGTCAGCTTATCAAATTAAGTGATTAAAAAGCGCATATTGTTAGGCACAGAGAGATGGGAAGCACTTGCTTTGTCTGGATTTAGTACAGCAGAATTCAGTGCCAACATTGCTCTGTAACTTGAAATTGTCATTTGACCTTCTGTCCATCTGGTACCTAATCAGTTCTCGCATTCTCTCTCCTGGTCTCTCCTAGGCTGTCACAGACAGTGCTTAGCGCCATGGCTCTGCGGCCGCGCCAAACTACCAAGGCGAGTTTTTGGGTTTGAGTGAGAAAATAGCATCGGCGTTCTAGGGTTTTGCACCTAGAAGAAAATGGAAGAAAATAGCTACTTAAAATTGTACCAGACACATTCACATGCCAGGATTGGATAATGTGAGTCTTGGTTACAATCAAGCTGAGTTGCTGAGATTTCATACAGTAAAGTAGTGATGAACAATATAGCCTTGGTTTGAAAAGGGTACCTACTGGTATTTTTGATTTCTTTAAAGTGCAATTACAAGTTCTGGCCACTAGGTGTCAAGTTAATTAAGAGGGAACACCAGCTTTGTTTCTCTGTACAAAGAGTAATTAAGAACAAAAGACAATTTCAAAACTTTTGGTAATCAGATGTGTAATACTATTCCATTTAAAATAGCTGTTTGCTAATCCTGTTGAAATCCTGTTTGTTTGAATTTGTTAGTTTTTACGATTTGAAGTCAACTGTTTTGCTGTATGTCGCTGTGCTTTCAGTGCAAGTAAATCTATAGTTGCTTCCAGGGCTTTAATATCTTTAATTTTTGATGCTTTCCCTTTTGACATGACTTGCAAATAAGTATTTTCTTGATGCATTGCACAGATTTAAGGGTGTTTGGCTTCATGTATCTGTGCAAACCCTACCGGGAAATGGCAAAGACCACTTTAAGTCAAGGGCATGGCATGCAAGGCAGTGTTGACCAAATATTAGTAATATATGTCACTTGTGACACTTGGATCCTATAGATTTTCCTCTTTTTTTTTTCCAAATATTTCTATTTTACGGAAATTTATTCAATTATATTTTTATTTAGCATTAATTATTGTAAAAAAAAAAAAAAAAGTTTCTGACTTAAAAGGCCAGAAGGCACAGTATTTTTCTGAACATGGAGTTTGTATGAACTGGCTGAAAATTGATACATTTTATACTAAAGGAGTGGGTGCCTTTTTTTTTTTTTTTTTTTAACAGTTTCTGTTCTGATGAAGCGAGGGAACTGAGGTTTTAGCAGCACATGGTTTCAGTTTTTGTTGTAATGTGCCAGCAGAGGGCGCCCGTCAAAGCGTGCGATTACCTTCCACACACAGAAGCAGATTCGCTGACACCTTCTCCTTTGAGTCCATTTCAGTGGAGGAAAATAATAAAATCCTGTGATGCCAATCATTTGACAGCAGAAACATGTGGTTTTAATTTTGAAAAATGTGGGGAATTCTGGTGTGCTTTAAACAGCCATGCATTTTAGGGTGAACACTGTCAAACTGCTGCAGAAATCAATCTACTGGCAATTGTTCCATATTAATAGCCTGGCTGATTTCACACACTTAATTGCATGTATTTCAGCTACCTTATGGACACAGAATTTAACATTACAATCCCCGTCTAAATAGATTCTCAGAAATGGTATATTTTCCCAAGTATCAGTAAACTAACTAGTTTTCCAGGGAAAGGAATCTTTATTGTTTTTTAAAAAATACTACTTCAAATTGAGCACTAGATTTACTGAATGCAAAATTTTAAATGGGAGTATTGGTATGTGTTATGAACCACACATTCAACTTCCCAGTTATGCTGGTTGTTAAACCATAATGAAATAGTAGCTTGAATGTATGCAGGCGAGTGGCTTGACTCTCTAACGCAGGGGTGGCCAATCTTATTCACAAAGGGCCGGTGTGTATGCACTCCCTAATTAGGTCACCAATTAGAGGACTGATTGGCTGAAGAGACCTCATACCTGGGTTTGAACAGCTGACCTAAAGGTTACCCCAAAAACCTGCACACACACCGGCCCTTTGCGGATAAGATTGGCCACCCCTGGTCTAACCCATTTTCAGCACTAATTCTTTAAAGGTTTCACTACATATTGCTTAAACTGCTGAATTCCATGCTCAGAATTCATTTCCACTACTATTAATTTAAAGTTTTCTATCCCTTTCATTCCTCTGGCTCTTCCTCGTAAGCCCTGCATGACACTTGATTGAGGTATTCTGTGTTTTTGCTTTTATCTGAAACGACATCATAATGAAGATTGGCGAAATCGAATGCTTGTAGTCTGCCCGTCTAATCGCTTACAGAAGCCCTTGATCTGTTCATAAGAGTTTTTTTTTTTTGGCAGAACCTGGAAATCCTTCTTTTTAGGCAGAATGATGCCCAGCTTGCATCTCTCAGCCTTCTCTTTTATTGTAGCCTCATGTCTGTTTGGTTAAAACAATAAACATGTCGATTATGACCCATGCTTTTGTTGTTCTTCTGGTTTATACAGTCTCTGGCAAGTGGCATACAGCTCTTGGGTGGTGCAATGAGAGTGATGGGCTTTATTTTTTAGTCAGGAAAAAAGACCCTAGATCAGTGTTTCCCAATCTGATCCATAGGGACCTGCAGACAGTCCTCATTCTTGCTCCCTCACAGCTCCCAGAGCAAAAATGTGAACTGTCTGCAGGTCCCCAAGAACTAGGTTGGGTAATTCCGTATTAGATGATAGAGTACATGTTTTGAGAAGAGCAAAAATACACAGCAAAATTACTAATCGGCAACAACGGATAAGTAATCCTCGTCTCAGGCTGAACAGTTCTGCAGTATTTATTAGGTCAGTCTATTCTTGCCTGTTACATCCTAGAAAACTAAATGTGTTGGAACAGAGGTTGTACGTGTACAAACAGTAAACAATGAAATTAAGTGAACCCTTGCTGTACATTGTGCAATGACAGGTAACTAATTTAAAAAGAGGGTAAATATATATAGTTCCAGATAGTGATCTTTTTATATTCTCATGTTAATTGCTCAGTCAGTAAGGGCATATGGACATCTGAGAGAATTTTTGAAGTTCATCACGCTGCCTTGGTAGGGAATGTCAGGATGAAAAGGTGAGTAAATATTCTGATGGGTTTTGTAGATTTACAAATCTTGTGTGGAATAAAACGGGGCAGCATGTGGCTCAGTAGGTTGGGGCGCTGCCCTTGAGAACAAAAGGCCAACAGTTAAAATATCGTAATTGGCAGAGTGAGTTCACCTTTGGAGCGAAACTCCAAATTCCAGATGCCTCACTCCATGTTAGAATAATTGAAATGTAAAATTATCTTATGCTACAGTACAGTGTTGCGTTTTGCATGTAATGAGGGGAAAATATTTTTAGAAGTGTGAAATTAAAGCCTCCCAGTGGAGCCAGCCACTTCCTAGTAATAACCGGAGCTTTTAAATCGACACATGGTACTGCATGTTGCTGCAGCGTTGTGCGCGGTCGACGCAGGCACATTCAAACACGGAAGGCGGGAATGCATGGGGAGAAATTCGGATAACATCACTAGAAAGGGAAACGGAGGCTTGGTTTCGGGATCCCAAAATGTAACTTGTTAGCATTAAGCCGAAATTGATCCCAAATGTATTTTTCGAAATCAAGATAAACTCCAAGTATAAACTCCTGCCCTTTGATATTGCTGGTTCTAAAGCAAATACTCTTGTCCTGTTACGAACGATCGTGCTGGTCATAACACTCCGCATTTTGATAGCCGATGTTTCCCCATTGCGGCCTCGGAGAACACGTGCTCAGCTTTTACCCATAGGCCCTTGCGCCGGGCAGGTGAAAGGTCATAGGTGAATGATACATGTGACATTGAGAGGAAACGGAATGCTTCTGTTTTGTGCATAATTTTAAGATTATCTGTCCGTCTATTTTTTTCTTCTTCGCTTTAATACGTTTCGTAAGTTGCTAAGGCTAGCAGAGGTGCGTATCTTCATTTTGTGCATTTTCATATTACATATCTCATGCAATCTATTTCATTCTTGTTGAGGATGATGACTTAATAGACGTAATAAAACAGGTACGTGAGCGTAAATACGAATTCGTATACGTTTCGCGGTTTCCTTTAATTCAGTGTAACATGGAAATAAAATGCAGTACCAGTTAGCTTGGATACAAGTATGTTTTTGGTCCAAGGTTATGTAATATTGTGAGCGGAATCTAGTGTACAGCTATTATGATCGGAAATCTAGAGGTAGTTACTGGTTACAGATCTGTCTTTTGATTTTAAGTGCACTGATTGCTGTTTATTACAACACTTAAATTTATGAGCCGAGCTTTTTGCGAGACGCGTTTAGCACTCAAATAGTTATTTTAAAAAAACACAGACACCAGCATGAGATTGACGGCGGTTCTGGCCATGGCGGCTCGGGTGAAGGTGCCTGCCGACTACCGCTACGGCACCAGCCGGCCGTGGAGCATCGCAGCGAAGAGACTCAACCCACCTGGCAAGAAGAGACGGAAGGTTTTTGTTGAGCCCATTGCCCACGAAGACTGGTCCGTTTTCCGTGGCGATACAGTAAGCAGTAACCTTCAGCCACGACCCGCTTTTGTTAGGTTTTTAACAATTCTTAGCGTAAGGCTTATGGATTAAAGTCGGTAGAAATATAATTTAAGCATATACGGATCATATTAAGTTGACTTGTTTCTTTAGGTGGAGATACTTTCCGGTAAAGACAGCGGGAAGCAGGGCAAGGTTGTCCAGGTTTTCCGGAACCGTAACTGGGTCATTCTGGAGGGTCTGAACACGGTAAGGTGGACCACGTAGCATCTACGTGCATTGTGGGCAACCTCCATGATTCCAAACTTTGTCCTTGCTTCTACGTTTTTCTCGTTTATCTTTTAAAAAGGTTTAGTCTCCTACAGGGGAGTTTCTAGCTATTGAAAAGATCAGGGGCTAAGTCAGGTTTAACTGGGGCTTGACTTCGTTTTTTTTTTGTTTGTTTGTTTTTTTTGAAGGAAGATTGGTGTCGTCCTAAACTACTCAGGGCTCTGCTTAAAATTCTAGGGGCTATAGCCCCCGAGTGATCAGACCTAATGACGCCCATGGTCTCAGAAGAAATAGAGTCAATACACAGATGTCCCTGGTTGCTGGTGATGGTCAATTCTCATCTGCCCCCCTCACCCCCAGCACTACAGATATATTGGAAAATCTGCAGATTACAGGGGCACATACATTGCCAGTGAAGCACCCCTCCTCCTGAAAGACATCGCCCTTATTGATCCCTCCGACAGGTAGGCCCCGATTGAGTCCCCGGTCTCTCAAAACACCGACTTCCAGGCTGTGGGGGGGGGCCGGGCCCCCGGCGGGGGGG
>JAODLD010000052.1:12114431-12128531 GCA_026781065.1 Mormyrops boulengeri | reverse complement strand
CCCCCGCCGCCCCCCCCGCGCCCCGTGCCCCCCGCGCCCCCGGCGCCCCCGCCCCCCCCCCCCCCCCCCCCCGCGGGCGGGGGGGGGGGGGGCCCCCCCTGCCCATACCTAACGTGCTTCTCTCCCACCTTCAGAAATCTCCTGCCAGCCTCTGTGCCTTGGAGTCAGCATTATTCTCCCCAAACTTTCTCCCCGCTGCTCTCAAATGCAGAAGATTCTTCTGGATGTGCCTCCCCCCTTCATTTTTTATTTTTTTTTTTGGAGTGGGGTGTAGGGAATGAATTACAAACTGTCTTCCCCTGAGTTTCCACCCCACTGTTCGGTGTTCCATTTGAGTGCCATCTTGGCTCGTGTGCGACTCTCATGAGATAGCACTTTTCACGGCTTCCTGAGGTTCCGTCTCCCTTCAAATGCGTGCACGACCTGCATGATGGGCCATCTCTGTGGTCCGGGCCAACAGCTCTTCCGTGACGGGCTGTCCTCAGTGGGGCAGAACAGGACCGAGCTGAACGTGGTCATTAGCATCAGAAGAAGGATGCAGAATAAAGAAAGCAGTCAGAATGCTCGTCATCTTTCCATCCCCAGAAAAATCTATCCTTTGCATTTTCAAAGCCAAAATGTTTCTTTTCCCACTGATATTTGGCTAAAGGACAAGCTAAAGTATTTCTAGATGCAGGCGTTGGTTAAACTCTGCCTCTCCAGCCACGCCAGATTAAGTGACGAACGTATGGAGGGCTATCCTTATCCGACTTGGCAGCTGCCTCTTCCAGCATGGTGGTTAGTATGGACGAGCTGAACGTCTTTTGTACCGGTTTTTGGCTGGGATTGCCGTGCGTTTTACAGTAAGTTACAAAGACAGCACTGTTTGAAGTGGAGGGTTTGGTTAGCCCGAGGTATTACCCGGGCAGCCGTCATCTTCTGAAAACCCCGCTATGTCTGCTGTAGTCGTCCGTTTTGCGGTTTTTCTTTTCCTTTTTTTGCGACGGGTGCAGGCAGCATGGGAATAACTGGCCATGCCGTCTTGCCTGCCTCTGTCCTTATTGGTAACAGTTCGCCGGAGATAATTGTTAGTAGCTAAGCAAAGAGACGATTCGTATAAATTAGAGGGTGTAGTGTGTCTCTCACGTATAGAAGCGACTGGACAGTCTTGACTGAAGTATTTTTTTTAAACTTAGGCAAATACAGTAACCCCTTCACATTTAACTTCCGAAGATCCCCGCGAATGTTCAAATTCGCGAATAATAGTCGGGCACCATTAACCGCAGCAATCTGCTAGCTTGAACGAAAATAAAACGCCTATTTATTACCAATTTACAAACAAGCAGTATTGTACTGTACACTTTGCATATTTTTATATAATATACAAACCATCTAAGTTATGTCCCCGTACATACGAAGTTATTGCTGTACGCACTGGGAGCACTACGTTTTGGACCCATTATTAAAAATGCAAAATTATCGGTACTGAAAAGTTTAAAAGTTACTACGAGAAACGCAAGATTACAC
This sequence comes from Mormyrops boulengeri, assembly GCA_026781065.1. Taxonomy (NCBI): domain Eukaryota; kingdom Metazoa; phylum Chordata; class Actinopteri; order Osteoglossiformes; family Mormyridae; genus Mormyrops; species Mormyrops boulengeri. The sequence goes on along the minus strand of JAODLD010000052.1, from coordinate 12,127,025 downwards.
GGTCACAGACAGCTAACGTGTTGGTACCCAAGCCAACACTTTTAATTATTAATGATGTATTATGCACTTACACCGAAAATATTATGTATCACTAACAGTTATATGTAATATAATTTTATGTTTATATTTTACGTAATCATTTTCAGTGTTGTTTTTGGCTTATGCGTAGAGTTTCTGCGATTTTTCAGCACGGTCCAAAAATCCCGTTTAATTGTTACCGGAAATCTCGAGAATAATCGAAAAGTCAAGTCCGCGACTGTGGAGGGGGTAATTACTTTAGTTACTTAGACCCGTTTAGTGCCTGGATCACAGAGATTCAGCAGTTTTGATGTATTTATTTCAAATTAATGAAATGGTGAAATTAATAATCCATTATTGTTTCTGGTGTGTCATGTTCTCCAGGAAGCATCTTAGCTGTCGGGTAATATGCCTGTCTTCACTAGTTCACCCCCCTTCGCTACTTTTGTTCTGGCTTTGGTGCTGTAACTCTATATATGGAACTGAACACAGTTGACCAGCATTGGTGAGATATTTTGCCAGAACTCCATCCAGGGTGGCCAGCTGCACAATAGACTAATCGTTGAACGGCTGGACCACCCTGTCATGATCACTTGAAGAACAGCTGAAGTTGGGCTTGGTTACTATCTGGGTGGGAGAGCTGTAAGGAAATAATCATTATGATGTGTTGCTGTTGACACCTGTAGTGGTCCTCCATTCAGTTGAACCAAAGTGATTCATAAGTGTGGATAAGTGGTGTTACCTGAGCTTCTTTGTTTTGGGTAAACTGCTGATCTAAGGGCTTTGTCCGAATTCCCACTCTGACCATCCATCCATCCATCTAATTGTCCAGTACAGGATTATGGGAGGTTGGGCCCGGAACCTTCCAACTGGACCCTATGACAAAATCACAGCCATCAAAGTATCCTGCTGTAATTGCCATCTGCCGCTATAGGTCCAAAGAGTAAAAGTCCAGATCAAGATTTGTCTGATTTAGTTTCAATTAACCAGTTGAGTATAAAGAGTCACAGTCACCGAATGGTCAACTGGTTGGGTGAAACAAAATCTTGGTCTGGACTTTCACTCTGTGGACCTGAACTACCCTCCTCTGCTGATGAGGTCACTCTTAGTTTGTATGACCTTGGCCTGACCATGCAGTTCTGCTTCAGCTCAAGCATTCTGGCTCCTATGGGTCAAATCCTGCATGGCAATACCACTCGACTCAACTGGGGGTGTTGCAACCCAGAAAGCTTCACATGCCTAAGTGCACAGTGCACAGGAAACGAATTGTCACTGCAAGACAGGCGGTCGCAGTGCAACAGAGGTGCTAATGCCTTAGTTTCCAGGAGAGCATTTCACCCCATTATAGTGAGCAGGAAGTTTTACTCTAACTTACTTCTACTATGTCCAGCTGTATAGATGGAGGGAAAAAATTGTAAAAGGCCATTTGCTTCCGATGTTAAAAAAAAAAAAAAAGAGGACTGCTAAGCAACGGTATAATGTCATGCAAATGAGCTTTGTGAAAGAGTTAAGCCCTTATGATGAAAGGGGATGTGGTGCAATTGGAGCTTAAAGTGACTTGTCCTGCGGAGGGTGCGCCTTGGGCTGAGAAGACGGATGATGTCATCAAGCCTCTTCACCGTTTAATCCAGCCTGCCCACTCTTTGCTGCCCCCTGCTCGTGCGCTGCTGTTACCCCCCTGCCCATGCATTTGTGTTAAATTCTAAGCCTGCCACTCCGCCGCAGCCGCTGAGTGTGTCTGTGTGTCGGGGGGGTGGGGGCTGCTACAAAGAAGTATTCACGCTCTTCCCTAGCTGCCCCCTATCAGCTGTCCCTCCTCACTGCTAAGCTACACCACCTGCATGCTAACCCCTACTCACTATTCTTGCTTACCCCACTTACCCAGTAGATATGCTCCTACTGCCCCACCCCCCCCAGCCGTTATACTACAGCACACCTTATCACTGTTCTGTTACCCCTCCCTGCCAACTAACTACCTTCACTCTCAGAAAAAAGGGTAAAAATGTGTACCTTTGCTTGTCATTGGGGCTATAACCTCAAGGGTCTGACAATTGTACCCTAGCTGTAGGTAATTGTACCTTTTAGTGTAACGTAAGGTATAGAAATGGACTCCGAGGAACATCCCCAAGGTACAAACATCATTATTGTACCCCCAATGGTACAAAAATGTTCATCAGTGTCGATTTCAGTACACTTACCTTTGAGGGTACAGGCCCAGTGACAAGCAAATGTAGAAATTGGTACTCTTATTTTCTGATAGTGCATGAAAATGTGACAGAGCAGGTATGTGGCATATATTTCCATTAATTAGCACACATGTTTATCCAAACCATTTATACGTCATTGAGAAAGCAGGGTCACCTTATTCGTGGAGTAAACGGAGGTTTACGGCCTTGCTCAGGAGCCCAACAGTGACATCACTCTGCCAGCCCTAGGATTTAAACCAACAACCTTCCGACCACAGGCACAGTGTCCTACCCCGCTGAGCGACACTCCTCCCATATCAGGGGAATTAACACATGACCATTTATTTCTGCTGTACTGTTATGATCAAGTCCCCCCCCACCTCCCCCCGGGGTTTCAACGCCCCTCTTATGAGCAACAATTATAGTCAGTTTAGTGTGACATTGTTTTTCACTTTTTTAAATTAAACCTTTATCTTAGTTTTAATGGATAATTAGAGTTGGGTTGTTTTCTATAAACGTCACCTACACACCGTGCAGTTGTATCATTTCCTAATAAATTACTGAGTTCAGAGTGTCGCGGGAAGCGCGGGCGCTGAGTGCAGACCTGCCCCGGCATATCTGCGCTGGCTGCTCGGCGCGCAGCATCAGCAACTTGCCGGCTACTGCACTGACGCACCGTTCAAGCACCGACTTTCTCTCCATCGGCCGGTCCTTTACCCCCCTTCAACAGAATCGAATGCCCCTGTTTTACAGACAGTCGAAATAGCACGAAATCATGCATGCACGTATAAATCCCCGATTCCGTCCGTCCTCCTGCATATTTGAGTGACCCCTTCGCTTTATGTTGAGAAGCCTGTACAATTACGCTGCATTTTTTTTTCAACCCCCCATCCCAGTTTCTCTGCCCCCCCCTTCCAATTAGACAAGAGTGGGTTACATGTGGAGAAAAAAGTGGGCTGTTCGAGGTTGAGTTTAAACCCTGGCTTGCTCGCATCCCGTCCTTTCGGTCCTTCCTCCTGCTTCACACGCTCTTCGCTGTCAGCCCCATCCGTGCCCAGCGCTGCATTGTCCCACTCGCACTGCACCAAGCGAAGAGCGGCGGATATTTCATACACGCCGCATCAAAAAACGACAGCACAATATTCCAAAGAGGATAAAGCCCCGATTGTGTCCGAAAAATGCGGTAGGTTGACTTTTATATTAAAATGTTTATTAATATTGTCTGTCCTGTGAAACAGGGGTGCAAAGTTTGATTACGTCTGTGATGGTTTCTAGCACAAACACGGCAGGTAACCTACTGCGCAACTAGCAAGCAACGAACATTTCTAGACCTCTTTTGGTAGCTCGTTCATTATGCATCTGATTTAATGCTTCGTATTAAATATTCATCTCCACCGTTACTGCCTACGAACTTAATTGAATTGTCAAAGAAGTTGTAAAAGCGATTTGCATAAACCGAAACGTGTCACCTTGTTACTTTTATTCCCATTTTACTTCCATTCCCCCCCCCCACCTGATTAGGATGCGCTACCGGTCGATATAAATAGGAGCTTGACGGCATTTGCTTGCAGTAATTTTATTGAGCTGCAAAATTCTACGTTGCGATACATGCAGATAATAATAACTGGCCAAGGAAAAGTTGGGACCCGTAGTCTGAGAGTTGTCTGTCAACATGAAAAATGAATGTACCTGATAGTACCGGTGCAGTGTTTTGTTAATGTGTTTTACCCTTAGAGTCGATGCAAATGACACTAATTATAGAACCTCTGCTGTCTAGATCTGATCTAGAGTCTTCCACAGTATCATGGTCATTGTAAGGCTGAAGGGCCAATAGAACGCCTGTTTAAATGACGGTTAATTCACGAAATTGTCTATCTGTTCGTCCTTTAATCACTGTTTCCTAGTTAAATACTTTTGCCCGGAGGTGATGTTCTTTACGGTTAGTTTTTTGTAGACTGTTCAGGATATACTGTGTCACAGCAGGCCTTTTGATGTCCCCTTGTTTAGAGAATCTGACCTGTAATTAGTAGAAAATATTTACCAAATAGAAAAGAAGCTGGCTGAAAATGATTTGTGAGCCACCAGGTCCTGTGTATGTACAGAAGAGAAGGTCTGTCAGGAAAAAGACCCTGTAGCACCCTAGCTAGCTCCAGTGTAAGGTTGACCTTTTTACTAATATAATTTTATTGGTCTTAACTACTAATATTAAAATTATGGGCAATAATGGCAAACTTCATTATAGCTTCTTATGTCTTTGTGGGACTCCCTTCGATGGCTAAAGTGTGGCAGAGCGGTCTTTATAGCTTCCCGGGAACGGCACTGCTGGGAATTTCGAGCGTAATGTCTTTGGTGATCGAGTGGAGCTGCTCTTCTCTAGGTATTTAAGCCCTCAATCTTCTAGTAGCGAGTCGATGTCCATCAGACCCATCACCCAAGGTGTTTCGGCCTACGGTGTCTGACGTTTGGATTAGCCGGTTAACAGCTAATTAGTGGCGGTTATCTTTGTTCACACCCCCCATTCCCGTGTATCGCTAACAGATGACGGTTGGTTGATTCAGGGCAGAGGCTAGTTGCTTCGCGAAGCCAGTGCTGTGAACAGAAGCGCATTCATGATTCCTTGGCTCCTCTAGAACTGTTGTAGACCCCTTTCTTCAGTTCTCATTCTTGTGTAGTGGGGCCAGTTCCTCACTTTGGCACATTATTCTTCGCTCGTGGTGAAAGCCTTTCCCCATCCATTATTTTTCTTTTAAATTCTCCTAGCCTACAAAGTGGAGACCCACCCTGCTTTCAGAGCTCTTCCCAGCCTAGCCAGGGGAGCCTTCCTGTTCTCCTGAATCACCTGGTGGGGCCCCGCCTCTCTGCTTTGCTCCTCCCACCTTCCTGTTAAAGCCCCACCCACGACTCTGTTTCCTACCCGAGTTTGGTGAAAGTATGCCCTGCTCCACAATTCCTCCCAGCCTATTTAGCTAACCCACCCCCCGTCTTCCAACTTGCTTATATTCTCGTAGCAGAGGTCCACCTCTGATTAATTCCGCACGCAGGCCTCTATATCCCAGAGAAAAAAATATGCATCACAAGACAGCAGTGACTTGAACTTCCAGCATCGCCCTGCGGGTATCCCGAATCCTGTTTCTCTCATTATCTGGTACAGGCCAATGATCACACGGGCTCAGCGAGTAGGAGTCCCAGGGAATGAGTTGGTTTGGGTCAATAATCCAACCTGGGGAGAAGAGTGCGAAGCTTTATAAAACATTTAGTACACATTCTTCCTTAAACTCAGAAGAGAGAACGGCGTGCAGTGTACTGCAGTGCAGCATAGCCATGGACTGCTCCGTTTCTTAATTATGCCCCCTTAATTACTAGTCCCAGATTTACGGGCACCTGAAATTAGCATCTAAATCCAGCTCCTGAAACAGTAACCAATGACAGTCATCATAGATACCCTTCCACCTATGTGAAATGAAATCATACTTTATCTGCCATTTGCACACATACAGGTAAACCGGAATGCCTCTTTTCACGTATCCCATCATGCTCTCCTTTGAGACAGACACATATATACAGGTGAGACTGAAGCTTGGGGGTCTGAGCACAGGGTCTAGCCATTTACCCAGCACCCCTGGAGAATTTCGGGAAGTTAAGGGCCTTACATCAGGGCCCAACAGTCATGTGATTCCTCTGCCAAGTCAGACCTGTGGCCTTCTGATCAGAGTCTTACAACCCACCCTCACTGGTACCAACCCACCTGTGTATTATGAGTAATATTCGTACGGTCTGACTCTTCTTTCAAATATGGCCGAACTTAATAGGAGAATTTGGGAAGAAGTAAAATGCTTTGGTCAGAAACTGATCTAGCGGTTTAATAGCAGAGACGTTCAGTTGTTTTTTTTGGTAAATCCAAAATCTCTGAGCACGTCAAGTTTAACACATAGAGATGGACATGAGGGTAGTGCGAGATCAGTAAACGTGTTAGAAAATGATTTGTGCATTATTTGGAAATTGGATTCTGAAATCTAATTTGTAAGTAGCAAGCGATGTCTTCAAATATGCGAGTCTCATGCAAACATGAGGGAATTGAAGACATTTCTACAACTCACTCAATCCATTTTTGGGTGTGTTTGAGATGAGACCACCGATGAGCTAATGTTCTTCCTCATGACATGGTACAGTACTGGGAACCAAAACCAACTCAGTCTTCATGTAATCCAGAGAACTTTAATTACATTTCAAAAACTCATAAGGTTTCCATGGCCTGAGTTTGTTTTAGAAATTTGCTTTTAAATTTGTGGATACTCCTGAATCAAAACAGAAACAAAAATAGTTAAGGTTGTTAAACCTTTGGTGCTAAGATTTTTATCAAAGAAACTTTCCTCACTGAAGAATTACTGAGTCAAAGCCTATGTGGTGAACTCGAGGTTTCATTGAGTGGAAATGTCATTTGTATTTAGACAAGTTAGCCCATGACGCACCGATGTCTGGTTAGTCACCGATGCTACAGTGCCAATCCTGCACATTCCCTGAGCCCTTACCTCACCAGGCGGAACATTTCTCAAGCTGACCTTATAATATGAGCTGATGCAAGTTCTCAAAATAACCCTACTCAAAGTGATTGGGTTTGAGGAGATCGACAAGGCAATGGTGGTGTGTATAAGCGTCTGGGCTGACAGTCGGGCCAGTTGCCAGGAGTTCATCATCAATGAGGCAAAAAGCCACTGTATATAATAAACCACAAAACAAAATGAGACCAAAACCTGCAGGGTTGGTTGGTGAAGATTACTGCTGCAGTAAATGTTCCATTCACAAAAGTGGTGAATGAAAACAAGACACAAGCACAGTGCCATCAATGTGAAGAGAAAAACGTTTGCAGACCATAATAATAGGTGCCCATTACACTGAGATTTATATAAGCTAGAAGATCAGTAGACATATTCCTTTCTTTCAATGCTTTAACCTGCTATAAACTTTTTAAAAGTTATAATTAGAAGGAATAGGGAGTAGTCACTTTAAGTAAAATCTAAAATCTTATGGTCACTCATGGTTTAGGGTACAGGATGTCTTGAGCGCGCTCACTCTGCCCGTGCACAGGCTTGTAAATGGGCCAGGCTTCTCCCCCGAGGGAGCTACAGTGCCCCGAGCGAACCCATCGCGGTGCCCAGCCAGAGCAACCGGCACCTATTTACCCCCCCCATCTGCACTCTTTCTCTGCTGTCCCCCCATCCTCTCCTCCATTGGTTACCCCACGCCATTTTTTTTTTTCCATCTGCGGGTTTGAAAGAGTTGCCCTGGGAGATGGGGAGACAGAGTCATCCGAGGTGAGGAGAAGCTGGATTGGTGAGCGGGCGGGGCACAGCCGGCTGGAATGGCGGGCGGCAGCGAGGAACCACAAAGGGCTACGCGAACATGAAGAGGAGGAAGGGAGAGCGGGGAAGGAGGTGGGGCGGCGCGGCGGACGTGGCACGGCCTGGCAGCCGCATCGAACGGGAGAGAGGAGAATTGACATGTTGGCCGGTGCAAACGCTGCCAGAGGGAGACGTGTGGGCCAATCACATGAGCTCATTCGCCGCCGTCCATTCACATGCTCTGGAACACCATTGCTGCAAGAGTGAAAGGAAAAACCAGGCCCTCAGCCAAGGAGCAGCTGGAAGAGACCTCACACAGTCCATCAAAAGGAAATTAGGGCCACTGTATTCAAAATTATTATATCTAGACTGCTATAGGCCCCGCTGCCCCAGGCGTCCGAGGTGCCCGCATTGTAGTGTCCATAAATGGAGTTTTTTCAGGTCCCAAGCAGCCCGGCCTGAACCTCGGCCCCCGTTGAGCTGCTGGTCCGTGCGATGAAGTCACCGGAGAATATGTGCCTGCGGTGCCTGCCTAAGCACTTCTGCGGTCTCTGCAGGCGCGCTGGAGGAAGTCGGCTCCTGTTCCTCGTGGCGTATGGAAATATGGTCGTGGCTGTGAGCCACGTGTGGCGGCCTGGCTTGGGCACGGCGGGGGGAGGGCTGGGGAGGGGGGGGGGGCGTGCAGGAGAGACAGAAGCCAGGATGGAGCGGTTAAAACCACCCAGTAAAGATCAGCGAGGGCCAAGGTTTAGAAACTGCGTGCATAAACAGTGCAGGCTGTGCAGCTCTCCTGCCTCATTATTATTTATATTATAGTATTACCTTACCGGGCCGTACCAGAGCAGCTCCCCACCTGTCACCGACCTGCCACCAGCCTTCCTATAAGCCATAACCCTTCCTCTTTGGCCTCCAAGTTGGAGGTCTTGCTGTAACTGCCCCAGACAGTAATTTGGGGCTTGTTAGACACTGGACAGCACTACCTTTGGCAGGGTCCGCTCAGCCTCTTGCCTGCCTTTGGCACTGCATAGTGCTGCACTTGCAAATTCCCGCAAAACCCATTTGTCGGTAACCAAAATTCATTTTCCTTGCTCGATGGCGTCATCCCTACTAAAAATACACCATTAAATAAAACAATTTCAGTTTACGCGTAATCCATTTGCACATTTATTCCGAAAAAGGCCTCGCGCTCTATCAGATGGCCAAAATAATGACTTTTAAGTTCTTCCCCCTACTCACCACATGCCTCTTCATTATTATATTGCCCGCTGGCTCAATTTTTGTTAGTGAATGTGACCTGTGTGCATTTAATGGGTTCATGTGCTCGCAGCCGCACACTGGGACAGGTAAATTACCCATTGCTGCTCGTTTTCCATTCCAGTTACTCTGTCAGCATGTGGCTAAATAATGGTTGAAACGGTCCAATGCAGTAATTCGCCAGCCGCACTCACGTCGGCACCTCGATCCGAGGATTGGTGTTGTTATGATGCCTGCCTTTGTGGCTCGGTCCTGGTTAATCTAATTAAAAAGGGCAGAAAACCCAGAGACTTAATGAACGCCTAGCACAGTGAGCGTCTCCTTTCAGGACGCCAGCGGACAAGCCGTGGGCCAGTCGAGAAGATGCTAAATGTAAAATTATACATGGACAATGAGATGCTCGTCACCACTGGAATTACGAAATTAGCAATTACGAAATTAGTAATCGCTCGGATTTTCCTCGGATATTTCCATTCTCTCTCCGAAGGATCCGGCTATGTCTAGAGGTGGTCTTCATCATTCCTTGGGTCAAACGTCAAGGTAACGAGCCTGGAAAGTGGCGGCTAAAGTCCTTCCTTTAGTTTGTTTTTTCTGGTAGCTTATGAAAGAGGCTCTTAAAAAACATTAAAGAACCACAACAAGCGGCGGTTATTTGCTGCATCCACATGACGGACGTTAATTGCTACCAGTCCATGGTTATTAACCCATTCTGCAGAAATATTTTGAAATTTATAGCCCAAACAGCTACATTTTACCCAGGACAATTGGGTTTTACTCTTCGTTCTGAATCTGAGGTAAAATACACCAATACGTTTGCTGTTGAATGTGTCTGCATTGACTGTACACTGATAATGTCTGTCTAAGTGTAGTGAGCACAGACTTTATTTTGAGTGCAGGTTCCTTTCCGTAAAGTGGGTGTTTAGCAGTCCGAGGGTCTTCTGGAAGGTTCCGTATACATTCGAGCTCTATCCTGGCTTGCTTTCAGCTCACTTTCTAAGAACAAAACCACAGAGTTGTATCTCCACACATCCGGCATGGGCGCCTTGTTTTCACTAGTCAAAAGGCCTTTTGGCAGCGGAAGTCTTTTGAGCCTTACTGATATTTATAATGATGTATTTGCTGTTCCTACTAGATGCCTGTGCCGCTAGTGGAAATGAAGCCCTTTCTAGAGGCCCCTGGGGGCCATGGCAGGGGTCCTTGTGGTTAGACAGGGGGGGTGGTGGTGGTTGGTCCTGCCAAAGAATCAGAAGAGCGTGTGTGTGTGTGTGTGTGTGTGTGTGTGTGTGTGTATACACTCTTTAGCAGTTATGCCATTAGAATTCTACTCAAGTGCGACAGCTAGTCAGGCCAGCTGGATGATGCTGTTTCAGACACGTACACACACACACTATTCTTTCTTTCAGTCCCTTTAAAATATGACCCCCTCTGTCCTCTGTGTCCCCTGATTTAGAGGTCCCCGTGTCACCAACAGTGAACTTTAGTTGTGTTCTGCCTAAAGTTTTACGGCCCCTCTCTCTATCAGTCTCCTTTCGCTTCCTCCCTGTTAATCACCAAGGTCGGCCCCCGCAGCGGTGGGCCTTGTGGTTTCTAGATGCATCCGGTCCCACCTGGACCCCCTGCTCTGTCATCTGAAGTTGTTTTGTTGGATAGTTTGTTAGATTGATTTGTGCCATTGCCACTGCGCTATGAGGTTTCCCCGACCTGTCTAAGGAGAAGCACTACTCCAGGGCCGGGGAAACCCTGTTTGTCACACAACGGCTGCGAAGGCTGGTCTGCGATTCAGCACCTTTGCAGGATTTGTGACATGGACGTGTCACTTAGTATACGGGTACCTTTGCACTCAAAAGGAAATGGCCTTATTCACTGTAAGAAATAATGTGCGACAACTTCACCAATGAGTTGAATGTGGAACATCGAAGTCCTAAAGTAAAAATCGGTGGTGTTTTTCCCACGAGTCACATTTATGAATTCCAGGGCATCCCATGGATGTACAAATTCAAGCTCATCCATCCATCCATCCATCCATCCATCCATCTTCCTGATGTATATCACAGCAGTACTGGAGTCTTTTACCACCAGGGTTATGGTGAAATTCAAGTTCTATAGACTGTCATTATTCATTGTCATTGTACAAAGAGTGAACTGAAAATACTGTACGGGCTAAAAATATCTGCCTTCACATGGAGTTAAGAGCTACCACAGACTACAGAAAAACCATCCCAGCTGGTTTAACCTTGCCAGGTAACCTAACGATTTGTGGTACACGGCAGATGAATGACTACCCCGTGTGGACGTCTGTTTATTTTGGGATCATCTTTCTTATTTCGCTTGTACAGAGGCTGTTATTCAGGGCATATTATACTTACAGTCCGTAATTTTAAGAAAGCAAATTGGGTTAAACTCATCACGCTCTAGGGTACAACTGCAGTGGCCTGCTAGCCTTCCCAAGCTCACCTGTTTTACCGTGTTGGCTGCTCTCAGGTCGGTCTCCCCCTTTGCCTTTTTTTTGCCCTGTGTATCTGTGCTCGCTTCTCCGCTGCCCCCCCGTCCCCCCCGATCTGGCCCCTGGGTTGCCTCTTATTGGTCCATCATTCCCTGTTGTAGCCATTCACCTTAGCATCGACATCAACCCACAATTATGTGGTATCACCTCTATAATGCTATGATGTCCCTCTTGCAGATTTGGGATGAGCCCCCCTTTGGGTCTGTTTGCCATCAGCCTCCTTGCCCTGGTGTGCCCCTCCAGCTCTGAACAGGGAACAGGTAGGAATCCACCTGTACTCCGGTGCATAAGAGCCAAGCACAGTCTGATGATGATGATGATAGATGTGGTGGTAATATGGTCATTATACCCAGCACCAAGAAGGTCAGAGGTGAGGTCTATCACACAGGGGACTAAGCCGGGGGAGCAGGGGGGTCTGATTTTTAATGAAAATGAATGAGAATATAGTGTTTAAACTAATTAGTGTACATTTATTGGGGGGGGGGGGGGGTAAAGAACATTTTAGGGTGGCTTAAGCCCTCCTAAACCAGCCCAAGCTACACCTGTACCCATTACTGGCATTTGTACTATTGATAATCTCAGTAGTAGAACCTCTGCTTATAAATCAAAGCCAAAAACTAATATTTAAAAGCATCTGTATGTGTAGTAATGGCAGTTAATAATTTGTTCTTTTTAAATATCCGTGTAAAATGTAGCTGTTTTTAAATAGCAAGGTACACTTTTACCTTTTGTGTAAACAGATTCTGCATTTGTATTCATTCATTTTTACAGTGAATTGCCATTTAACACCATTGTAGATCCAAAAAACCGTCTCTGCGTGCAGGCAAGGCGGAGATAGAAACGGTGTAGCCCTGGCTTACATTTCGCTGCTCGTTGGTATTCGAGCGGACAGGCCATGCAAGCATTTGATGTATAAGAAATGAACTGGGACCTGCTGCAGTGGAGGACCCTTCACAGCCGTGACGTATAACTAGAGGATTTGAGAACCGTCATCATAAACAATTTAACTGGCTAGAAGTGAGCTACTAATATAAATGATTCAAACACAGCTGCCTATCCAAACCAAATTAACTGAATTTCCCCCTGGGGCCAAAAAAGCATTATCTCATCCCATCCCATCCCATCCCATCCCATCATATCCTTTGCAATCCATCCCATCCCATCCCATTCCATCCCATCCTTTTCTATCCCATCACATCCTAACCCATCTCATCCCATCCCATTCCATCCTTTTCTATCCCATCACATCCCAGCCCATCCCATTCCAGCCCATCTCAGCCCAGCCCATTCCATC
>JAODLD010000052.1:12059524-12075950 GCA_026781065.1 Mormyrops boulengeri | reverse complement strand
AAGCTTTCCACACCCAAAACAACCCCCCCCCCCCCCCCCCCACACACACACACACACACACACACACACACACCCCTGTTTCCAACTGTACCCAATGGGGCAATTGGAGTGTGGAATTTGGGGCAGGTGCAGAGTTACGTTCCAGGTTAAGTATGACTGAATCTGAAAGAACACATATTTTTAGAAATGCGACCACTGTCTTTGGAATTTGACTGAGCCTCATGTTGACTAATGAAATGTAATCATCTTCATATACAAAACAGACTATTTAAATCAGAGATATATACTGTGGGCTAAGCAGCCTAAACACAATAAAGATACTGAAGTACTTTGATAAAAGTGATGTATGCAGACATTCACTAAGGTCTGTGTTGGTAAATCACCAGTTTCTGGGTTTGTAGTTCAGCCGGCTAGGTTAAGACGGCACTGGGGGAGGTCCGGGGGGGTTTGGCTGTATTGGTTAGACAGCAGTGCGTATCCCTGGGCTAAGGGGAAAAACTCCACTGCTTGTACTAGTGGGACACTGGGCCTAGTGTGTAGTACCAGAGCTGTACACTAGGGGATGCAATAGGGAGGATATTACCATGAGCTGTTTGCATCGCCTGGGTTGGTGGACATGTAGGGTGGGGGTGCCTCTATTCTTTAGAGGGGCAGAAAGCCGGACAAGGGAAGGGCAATGGTGTTCGGTGGGTGTGTAGGCTACAGCATGCCTCTGAGGGGGTCTCTGTGTTCGGGGGAGGGGGGTGACCTTGTGGTGAGGAGGGGTCAAGTGAGGTCAGTCTTTATGAACTCTTAATTGAGTCCCTCTTTCCCCTGGAGCATGCTGTTCTTCTGGCCAGGGCCAGTGGAAGGTGGCTGTCCTAATTGAGAGGCTCCTTTGTGAAAGCGAATGCCCCCCCCACCCTGCTTCACGGGCCCCTCCGTCTGGCCTGTGGGGCAGGCAGACCTACTGCTCTGGTACATCGACCGAACACGATTGTGAGCAGGTCTGCATTTGGTCGTCCTCATAGTATTGAGCAATTTCATCACTATAGACTTCGGCCAAATCAAGCTAGACTTCCAGAGGAGCATTAAATGCCCCCTTGTGTCGCTGTTTCGACACTAATATTAAAAAGAGAATCAAGTACAATATTATGTAACAGCCACCCCTCTACCAGCATTCATGCAAACTTTCTGTGAATTAATATAAAACATAATTTTACTAAATTTTTGTGCCTTATCCGCCATTGAATTTTCCTGGATTAATGTATTTGTTCTTTGTGATCTGCATTTATGAATCGTGATGGACTGGCATCCCATCCAGGTTACTTCCAGGCTCAGCGTTCTGTAATCCCTAGGATAGGCTCCAGGATTGACGTGAAGGTTGGCTATGGGGAAAATGGACGGACAGATGCTAGTAGAAACTTGTCCGTATCATGTTCTAAGCAGGACAAAAGCTGCAAAATTTGGGGACTTATAAGTTGCTTTGAGTTGAGCTAGAACAAATGCTCTAAGTCTTGTCCTGAACAATAGGTCAGAATAATGATAATCCACACCGTCTCCTGTCAGTAGCAGTCAAAAAAAAGAGGTAAGGCAACAAGGAACCAATGAAACGTCTACCTTGATTGAAGGGGTGATGTCACCGTTGCAGTGGCTCCCCATTGGTTCATTGAGCTCTGCTGAACAGATTCTGCTTGCTGTCCTGTACTGTACGTCATAGGTGCCTCTCTTGACTGTTGCTTTGCTGCACCCTGACCAACCCACGGTCTGCTCATCAGGAGCTTCCTACTACCTGTAACCCAACTGTGGAGGCGAGTGTAATGTCTGCGGTGACTCTGGGGTGCAGGAAATCAGTTGCCACGTTTCATCACGCCGCAGTAAAAGTCAAGAATAGGCAGAGTGACGGAAAAAAAACACACTGGCTCATCCGTGCTTAATAAACCCCGCCGGCCTCGGGGGGGGGATAATTCCCTGCGTGTGAGATCACCCTGTTCTGGGGAGTAGTGAAATGCCAACTAAAAGATAAAAACCAAAATGGCATGACTGAAAAGGAAAGGGGGGGGATGGTGGCTTAATTAATGAGTAACAAATCACGGCTAAACGAACAACGGGGTCGGGGGGGGCGGAGGGGAGGAGTGAATGGTGAGATGAGTAGATGTGGTGTGGAACCCCCCCCCATCCGCACAGACACACACATCACCCCCGCTCTGAAATGCACTGCATTGGAAGCAGTGCCAGTGCCTGATGGGAATTCCAGTGACGTCCTGTCCCCATAACCCCATCCAGAAACCCTGTCACTCTCTTCCTCCCCCCAGGCACAAGCAGTCTTTGTACTTCCTCACCTCCTCCGGGTGCCAACGTGCAAAGAAAGCGACAAGCGGCGACGACTTTCCTGCTCAGGGTGACCTCTGCCCTCGCCCGTCGCCGGCCCATTCTTACTTTTCCGCCCCCCCAATTCTCCTTCAGAAACACCCGCTAGTCAGCCTAGCAGAAAGCACACACACGCAGACACACACACACCCGCAGAGATCCTACTTCCCGAGGCTGCGCAATACGAGCTGGAAGGTCTTGCACAATCTCCTTTTGTCTTAGGAGAAAATGAGAGTGCCAGGCAGACGGGGGCCAACACTGCATGTTAATTAAGCAGCAGCGGAGGCAGGAACTGGGTAACGGCGAGAAGGACGAGAAAGGTGGGGGTGGTCGCGGCTGTTCGCGCCTTTCTTTCTCTACCATGGCAGCAGTGTGCAGGAAGTGGCTTCTGGGCAAGGATATGGGGACACCAGCCCTCGCTGGGAAATGTAGGCCAGGTGCTTGGGGAATAGACTGCCATTTGCAGCGAGCGCGGGGCATGTGAAGCGACCATGTTTGAAGGGAGGCCAGCCACGCGTGAGCGAGTTCGAGAGCACGTGTCATGACCCAAGCGCGCCAGTAGGTGGTGCTGCTGCGTTAAACTCGGTATGAATTGTGGGGCTGAGCGCAACCCGCTTTGAATCTTAATCTGCTTTTAATTGATTTCCCTCCTGAAAGCAGGCATCAGATGCAGTAACAGGCATTGGATGTGGTGTGTTAAATGTCAATATTAAGATTCTTTCAAACTCCGCTAATGTTTAGTTTGCCTCTGAGGCTCTGAGCCGTGCGACGGGAGCCGGCGAAATGAGATGGAGATGCGGGTACAAAGTAAAATTGTGCGTAAACCCAATTCAGCATAACTCACAAGATTCTTTTTCGTCACTTAATGAAGGTCGGATTTTCTTTCCTGCTTTTTAAAATACTATTTACTGCTTGCAAATGCAATGCAGGCTGAGATCACGAGGTCAAAGGCCAGTGTCAGTGTAATGTAAGCTAATTTTGCTATTGGTCGTCAGTAACATTACGTTGCTGTGCATATTTACAGTGGAGTGCCGCCCTTGCTGGCTGGTGTGCGGGTTTGCGTGATTTATCTCCCCTTATAATGACACACCTGTTGATCCGTTACATGTCACGTCTTGTGGTCCAGGTCTGGCGGCAGCGGCGCCCTGATTGCAGCCTCTTAGCTCAGCGCCTTGTCTTTTCCAGCCCTGTGTCACGTGACCCTTCCATCTCGCCTGCCTGCGGTTTGCTTGAATCGAATTGGGTTTCTGCCAAGATCCTGATTGACGTGTCTGCCTGCCCCAGTTCAAGATCCTTACTGCAGCATCCAGCCAAATGCGCCTAAATACACTTAATGCCCACCCAAAACATTGTTTTGAAAATGCCCCACAGTGACTGTCCTGTATTCATTTCCATGCCAAAAAAAGTTCTGTCCTGTCTGGAGGAAAATGTCTCTTTGTGTTTCAGTTTATAGAGTGACTGAATTATGTTCTGGTGGTAGATGGGATAAGAGAATAGTGTGTTTATTAAGCTAATAACTGCTAGTTATTAACGCTTATGGATTAATTTTTCATGTCGTGAATGGCCGGCTTGTGCAGGTTGGTCATTGGTTGGGTTTTGGGGGTGTCGGGTGAGAGCAGGTGGGGATAAGATCAATTCCAGTGATCTAATGACGCCTTGGCTTCAAGTTGTGTTGAAGGAAAGGCTCCCGTTGCACAGTACCAATTAACTCCGGATGTGAAACCGTTGATGGACAAGTCTATTATTAACATCTAAGAAAGGACTGCAGTCGAGCGAGTAAATAATTTTAAGAAACGCTTTGAAACCACCCCCAATGTGAAAAACGGGTTGCCCCCATTGACTGAATTTTGTCCTAATTGCACCTTCTTACAAAGATTTCTTCAAGAAGAAATACGGCCAGACAATGTGCTCTCCACCTCACAGCAGTGAAATTGCATAGATCTAAGATGACGGACAATGCATTCGGCCGGCCTCAGCTGTCTGTCGTATATCGATCCTGGGATGACATTGAGTGTATCGCACACTTGAATGCGTCTGCGTGGATGCGCTGTTGTCCATTTTATTCATTAGCAGTTCCTGCAGTGACTTAGACCACGCTAGTCATGTGTACGCCAGTGTGGCAGTGCTTCTAGTGAAACTGCTTTTGATCACATAGTTCATTCCCATCCATCCTGAGAATAAATTATTGATGCGGATATCAGCTTTTGTATTCCTGTTTTCAACCAAACCACATCGTTTTGTTTTAACCACTTTGGTATTATAATGTAAAGTGTTATTGGTCTGCGCGACATATTAATAGACTATGGCGGCGATAAAGGGAGAAAGGAAAATGAATAAATGTGAATATTTGTAATATTAATTACTAGGTTAAATAAGTGTTTTGAATCATACAGCTGTAAATACACAGGAATTCTTTTCTTAACTATAATTAGTTGCATCATACATAGATCCGGTGCATAAATATATATTTTAGCCACGTCAAAGGCACAAGTGGGAGTATTTGTACGAAATGCATCACAGCCATTCATTCTGATTATTGGCTGTATTCTGCGGGCCTTAATACCTCAGAGCTGCTGCCAGTACCCACCTTATTAAGGTACACAGGACAGCAAGTTCACGGCCTTATGGCACCGCCCTTGTTGCATTCATTTCCAAAACTCATTGAACTGGGAATCTGTCAAGTCCTCTTCATCTGACGTCTGTCCCGTCTTCACACCATCCTACCCTGCGTGGTCTTTTATTCAGAGACCAGACTGAAGCAAAGCCAGCCTCAAGAACAGGCTCAGATTTCTTCTTTATTGACAATTGTGCGCCTTCACACGTCCCCTGTGTCTCTATTCGTCCTGATCGATGCAATCACTTGACCTACCCAACTGGGAGCCCCCCTCCCAATCATAATGGAATTCATTCCTTCTTTGATCTGTTGTTCTGTGTCTCGGAAGAAGATATGTATATAAAAGCAACTGAACCAATTAAAAAAATAAAACCAATTCATGTTATAGGCCCTAAGACTGTGTTTATGTACCGTCGGTGCTGTACTAATTACAAAGCTCCGAAGATTCGCTTGAAGGCCGACTATAGCTAGAAAGCGAAAGTGTGGGAGTCGCGCCTGCTGTATATAGGGTCTTATGCGTTTGAGTGTTTCTTCATCATTCGCGGTAATGCGGACAAATGGGGGAAGAAAGGGCTAATCCCCCGTCCTCCCTTCCGCTCCTGTTTTTCTCGCTCCCAGCTGCCAGCTTTACCCACGTAAACGCCTATTCGGGGGAAATAGGCGAAAGGGACAACAAAATGCCATCGGCAGCTGTTTGTTTACGCTTTCCCACGATTCTACGCCAATTACCCATAACCAGCCCTTCAGCTGCCTGTCGCCTTTCATTACCCACCCTTGACCACACAAGCAGGCTTACTGTACATGTGACCAGTGCCCCCAATTTTATTTTTTTTTTGTACCCTGCTTGTTCAGTCCTACCAGTTTATGGGTGTAATCCTTTTTCCATCATGTGTCGAAGATGCTTTGCGTGGTTAATTTCAATACCGTCTGATATTGGGCATAGTCTGTTTTCTCTCCTTTTATTTTTAGCAGCCCACGTTGTTAAGATTAGTAATGAATATGCCAGAATGACATAATTTGATATACATTGTCTGATTTCATAAAAAGAGAAATCATGTGTTGGCTCATTGGATATATGCATACATATAAACACACACACACACGTGTGTCTGTGTGTGTGTGTGTGTATAGTATGTATGTGTATATATATAATTATATATATATATATATATATAGTATACGTATATATATAAAATTATGCTCTTGTTTAACATATATATAACTTGTCTCCTAATACTATAGTAATTTGATTCTAATTATTGTAATAGTAAAAATAATTTTTTTGCTTATTTTTTAGATGATAAACTGAAAAGATTGATTTTGACTTACAACACTGCACAAATTTCTATGTCTTTGAATGTAGATCGAAAATCGCTGTCGTCATTTTTACTTGATTCAGATCTGCATAAATACAAAGGTTGCATCTCCCTTGTAATGCTGGAAATGTAGAATGTGATCTTGCTATATAAATATTGCTTTATAGTATTACAGTGTTGGATAAAGTTAAGGAGATGATGAAATAATCGATGCATGCATGAAAATTATGGTCTGTGAAAACATGAAACAGCTTTGAGAAGCTTTCCGCAAAATGACCATTTTGGTTTTTAGGCACATGTTTGTAATTATTAGGAGATTTCTATGAAAGTGTAACTGTCACACAATAAGAAATTTTAATTAAAAATTAATTGGTTGATTAAATTTATGTGAGATTTCTGAAGTATTCAATGTATTTCAAACTCCACTATTTGGTTACATGGCTGTGTTCCCTGCTTATGTGTTACGTCATTTTTACTGCTGCCAATCATACGCCACGCGGGAGCCTCATTACCGCTGAAATATACTACCCCATTGTAGACTCGCACGCAAACGCACCAAAGGAGTTTGTGACAGGATGTTCTTAGGCGTTAAGGCGTCGTTCTCTTTTAATTGGGTCTAGATCGAGGTAATGACCATAAATCGAGGGAGGGTTTGACCTCCACAACGCACATGCACAGAAAAGGCGGGAAAACAAAGCATCTTTGTTTGGATGAGAAACTGTGCAAAAACCATCACACGCATGCATCAAGACCCTGCACCTTTGTGTGTGGGGAGGGTCATTAGGTTTTCAACAGTCCTACAGAACTAAACAAGAATTCCGGGTTCTCAGAATCAAAGGAGTAAACCATTGGCCCCTAATGAGGCTTGCGCATCACATGTAAAGGTTCTACATGGGGAATATGCAGGAGGGCCACAGCCTTCATTTAAGGCCCTATGTGATTGGCTGGGCAAATAGCTGCCAATGAAAGCTGCATCTCTGATTGTAATATTGTTTGAATTCGACATTTCGTTTCTTTTGGCCCTTAAGTGGAAAAAAATTTAAATAAATACAATTATTTAGTGCTTACGATAGCCTGCATCAGTGTATGGCTACGATATTAAAAAGTGCTTTAAAGTTTCCAGTCCTGCTGTTAAGGACTTTGTCAGAATGTGCAAAGGAGACTTTCAGGATGATGCGTAAGGATGACCTAAGTGAAAGAGGCCTAGTGCTTGTATGGCCGTCTAAATACCATGCACATGCAATACTTCATTAGCCACGCTAGAGTATATATTAAGTATTTTATTTAGCTGTAGGTGTACGTTTTCAATAAGCCTAAACGTTTTGTAATATGATCGTTTTCATGTTGAAATTTGGCAGACTATAATCTGGTTTCATCCATTTAACCGTGGGCATGGATTATATGTAGTGTTTACCGGAGATTTTAACTTTCTTCTCTTCACTCTGACCTCTTTAGTTACCGACAAGGAAAAACAAATCCACATTGACGAACGATTCACACCCTACCAATCAACTACAAGGTTACAAGTGCCGATACGACGATAGGCATTGAACCATGAAAAACTCATATTTATCAAATGAATATCTTGTATGGCACGGATTTTATCTCACAGGCGAAAAAAAATTCTGCTATAACTTTATTTATTTCGACACCAAGACTGCATTAAAACGTGTGCTTCGAATTCGTAAATACTTCGCAGATAATACGGTTACCCGCCCCAATAATGTATGGTTGGTTTGCATAAATCTTTCCGAAGCTAAATTTTGGTGTTTTAGTTTGTGAATCGTAAATGGAATAAATAGGCTAATTATATTAAATAAACCCCTGGGCCACAAGAATATCTTGTCTTAAATAAAATTATCCTTTAAATTGTACATTGATTGATCTTTTTGGTAATCTCGGTATCCGAACAGCTCAGATTATTAAATTCTAGATTTATATTTATACAAGAATCTGTTTCGGAGCATCAGACATACGTACATTTTAATAGCAAACCTGCTTATAATATAAATGTTCAACATCGGAAGATGACAATTAAAAACCTTAGATGCAATCTGAATGAGTTATAGGGAAATTGTTATCGTGCCTGAAACAGGAATTTACTTTGTCTATTGTGCAGGCGCTATGTAATAAATATTGAAATATGTATGTAAGTGATTATGGCCAGGATTCTTTAGTATTTGTCAAACATGACAGCAGCAGTTGTCATAACACGAATTGCCAGTAGAAGGCGCATCTGAACACGAATTGAAGACGCGTCAAGGATAAAAGGAGAGAGGGGGAGTAGCCATAATTTAGCCACTCACCTGCTTCTGATTCTTATGGTGACGGCTATGAACAATATCTTTACCCGCTGAACGCTCCTTTTTGATTGATTTTTTTTTTTGATGTCTCATATTTTTTTGCGGTTCGTTCATAAACCACGAAACCAAATATTTGATTATCCCACGTTTCACTCTCACCAGCCCCTCCCATTGTGTGTAACCTGACCAGGAGCGTCTACGTTGCGTGTAATTTGTAAGGGATAGTCATCATCCTATGGGTTTTAAATGGTCGTAATTAATTTTCGGCGAAAATTTTGCACATAATTAAGCTGCTGTATACAGCTGCTAGGACTCTGCGCAAATATTGCGAAGTTACAGAAAAAAAAGAATGTAACACTACAAATAATGTAAATATGCAGATGAATCATCTTCGTTTTATTTAGTACGCTGACATGCAAAGATCATAATTTAATTATATTGTGTGTTTTTTTTAAGGTGGTGGTTTTGATTTTGTCTATTTTAGGCGGTTTGAATTTGTACGATAAAATCTTACATTCTTGTGCTTAAAAACTAAATGTCACGCCATTGATTACAATCACTAAATCGTTTTTGAATCTTTTGGGAGACCTACAAATAACTTAAATCCGATTTCCAAACCTTTTTAATGTTTAACGTCTGCTTATAACAAAATATACTGTTTTAACTCTCTGTTTAATTGAACAAGACTTATAGGATTCAGTTACTGAAAATGTCCCACTGTATTAAATATACATATTGGCATGTATTAACATCTGTATTAGCACGTTGTAAAAAGGATACTGTGACGACTCTACTTTCTATTCACTTTAAAATTGTATCAATGTTGCAATTCCTGTCTGTCTTTAAGTTATGTTTTGTGAAAAGTATGTTCAACTAATGTTAATAATTCTTTGCAGGTATTATATTTGTTTTATTGTTATTACAGTCGATTATCTTGTTAATCAGAATATTAAGTTAATGTCAGTAGTAACAGGAAGATATTTGATAAATCCTTCATTCTGTTCTACGTTAATGACAAGCTCGAACCAACCATTTTTTTTTCGTGTGTTATTGCGGGAAAATAAATGTGCCAGGTCTGTATTTCCAAACACGCGGCCCAGACAGTCACTTTCCAGCTGAGCATTACGTCATATTGCATGACCCTTGGCATTCTGGGATACGCATGCATAGGGCAGATCAAGCATATGGCCTGATCGCCTGTGACCAGTGGGGATGCATCAGGTCCGCAGAAGCCGTATCTGTGGGTACAGCATCTACAACTGTGTAATCAGTGTTACTGCTGATTGGTTCCCTTCTGCTTCGTTCTAATTTGAAAGATCAACAAAACAATCCATGCAAAGCTGTTTGATTGTTAGAATTCCGCTCCAGAATAAATAATAACATAAAAAAAATCTTCGGACAAATCAAACTGTTTACTGACTGCTGATGAGGTGAAAGTATGGCAATTATAGTACGTACCTTAATGGCTGTTGCGCTGCTTGGTCAGAACTCATTCAGTTTGATCCCTGCGATACTGTGACAAACGAAAAATACTACAGTAATTCCATTTAATTTGCATTAATTCCCTTTAACCAAAATTAATGGCCACCTCAGTGAAGTTTGCGAGAGACTGAAAAACACGCCGCCAATGAATACCTGCATTTATTTTTTTGTATGTTATATTCTGCTTTTAGTTACTGCTGTCAACTAGCCTTCAAATCAGTGAGCCTGACGGATCACCAGGTCAACTTAGCTTATATACAGGTATCTAATTCGTTTATCCAAATGAGTCTTTTTGTTGGAATGGAACCTTTAACACAATTAGCCTGGATCTTTGTCACCTTTAATGTAACTCGTGAGGGATTCATGAAAAATCAGTATGAGATGTGAGCAGATATTCTGCACGCAGTTACATCCATCTTACATAAGCAGTGTGGGGTCTGTAGTAAGGCTGGAGTGGGATGTCAGTCCATTGCAGGGCACACACACCATACTGGCAAATAAGAGGCATCGGTGAATTTAACCACATGTGGACTGCTAGAGGAAAATCTACTATCATGGAGAAACACAGTCTCACACACACACACAGACCTCTACTTATCTTTGTGGGGGACTGTCCATTTATTTCTGTAGGCGAAACCCTAATCCCAACAATGACACCCTTAACCCCCACCCAGTCCTAACCTTAACCATAACCTTAACCCCTACCCAGTCCTAACCTTAACCATAAGTAACCAAACAAAATACAAGGTCAAAATAACAGTTTTTCATCATATTGTGGGGACCAATGTCCCCACAATGTAATACATACATGCCCAAACACACACGGCCTGGGAATTAAACCTGACACATGGGAGGTGTGAGGCCACAGTTCCGCCGCTACGCCGCCCTTCTACACCATTACAAATACATTTAATAGTTTGCTGTATGACCCAATAATCTCTGCATAATGTTTCCCAGAAGGGACCCAGCCAGGACATGCTTTGGATCCTCATAAGAGAGTAACGCTTTACTGACCAGTAATTAATGATCTCGCCATAGCACTGTCTTTGTCTTTTAGCATGCTAACATGCTAATGGGTTCAGGAGGCAGGGTGGAGAATGTTGATTCTGTGGCTGCCCCCGTTGCTAATGGCTAAACATCACTCAAGTACCGCTCTTGTCTTTGGCCGCGCGCGCCCTATCATGCTGTCGCAACACAAGCCTGATTTAGCTTTGTTTTGAACGTAGCTTGTCTGTTTGGCGGTCAGACATGCTTGCAGAAATGAGTTATTAGCGTGGCAAAAAGGAATCACGTGATAATTATTGTGAGTGCTATTAAAATCGGTAATGGCGATCAGTAATTAGTGTAGCCTGTAGCGAGGACACACTTCAAAGACTCCCAGGTTCCTCTCTGCTGCTGTGTTCCTTCTGAAACTCTGCAGCACTTCCTTGCTCAATGTGTCCGATTTTCTGCATAAACCAGAAGCAGTGAGGCAGACAGAATGCGCATTGCACCCAACATTCTCATTTGAATGCCAAAAAAACAGTCCTCCCAAAAACGTTACTGAATCAAGTTTTAATTTATCAAGATGGTACAGAAGCACAGCTTGATAAACTCCTAGCAGAAAATTCAGTGGGTGGGATTTCTTTTATATGAAAGTAAAATATGGAAGATGGCAACATTTTGAATATTCCTAAAGATTACCTTAGGGTATTGTTTCCCAATCCAGTCCTCAAGCACCTGTAGCACTCCATATTTTTGTTCCCACCGGGCTCTCCGGTAATTAGTCAGGGGGTTGGAAGTTAGATAGATGATGCTTTCTTGCACAAGTACAGGTACAAATATACTATAATGCTTTTTTTTTGCACATATCCCATCATGCTCTGTTTTGAGAGACATACACACACACACACACAAACACATACGTATGTACAGACGCTCCTCTACTTAAGAACTTTCAACTTACGAACTTTCAGACATACGATCGAAGAAGACTGCAAGTCCAAATTGTGTTCATTTGGCTCCCGCTTCCTGTCCGCAACATCATTTTTTTTTTGCGCGCCAGTTCCGCCTAGTACGACTTCTGGCCGCTACTCCCACCACGCAGCAGCGTAGCGTGTGTACTCCCAGCATCCTAGTTCTTAGTACTTGCATATACCCTTAAAATGGTGTTGAATAACGACTTACGAACATTTCAAGTAGAGGAGTATCTGTATATACAAGCAGCAGTATGTAGTTCAGGTACAGAGTAAAAGTCCAGACTAAGATTTTGTTTCAGCCAACCAATTGAGTACTCTGTGACTTTTTATACTCAACTGGTTGGTTGAAACAAACTCTTGTTCTGGACCTGGACCTGATTCTCTGGACCTGAATCACCCACCTCTGTATACAGGTGAGAGTGACGCTTGGCGTCCATGTGCAGGATCAGCCATCTAAGTGGCACCACTGGAGACGGTCATATGGAACAGTCCTGTTGATATCATGTACGTATCTGTTTGTATTTAATATACATATCCCCTCATAAACATGCATAAATAGTGTAGTGGCAGGCAGTTTCCGTCCCCTGTCCTTAGAGGATGCCACACTTTACCGTGCCTGGCCAGGACGTTTAACCTGAATTATGAGCAGGTGAACTGTAAGCTAGGCAGGTCACACCTGGGATCACAGTTTCTGCTAAGTAATTAAAAAAAACTGTGATCCGGTATGGAGAGAAGCTGCTGCACTATGTGGAAATGTGAGCCCAGATTTTTGTGTTTTTTTTGGTCATTATTAGGTTTTGCTCAATGGTATAAGTTTGATGTGTTTGTTTGATAAAATTAAAAACAAAGAAAAACACCCCGGAAGACCTGATGAATGACTGTTGTTGACAACTTTATTGTTTGAATAACTTATACCTTGTCTAATTTACAGCTTACAGATGTGAATGTGTCAGGCAATAGTCAATTATAATATTACACATAGGGATGGGGTGTGGGGAGTGGGGGAGTTGACGGGAGCCTGTCAACACCGGTGTTTCAGCTGGGTGGGGGGGGGGGGCCGCTTCTCAAAGGGGCTTTTGTTAAATTCCAGCCAGCTTGTGAGGAGAGCGGCATGGCCACAACGCAGGATAAAATCAGATGCAATGAAAATTCCAGCGCTGTAAAAGGCCCCACCCACAGTTGTTTCAATAACCCCAAAACCCCCTTTTCACAAAAGCGGGGGGCAGGGGGGGGGGGGCCTACACAAGAGAACACAAGCCCCCGTCCAGACAGACCTTTCACACCGAGTGGCACAGCTCATTATTTCTCTATCAGGGGTCTTGCGGAGGGCCTGCTGTCACCGGGGTGTGGGGGGGCAAGTGAAGAGCGCGCTCAGACACTCAGACGTGTAGTCAGGCCCGACGGCCTGCTCCCACACTGGTGCACCGGGTGCATCACCCCCCCAGCAGACGGCTCTGTCCATCTAAGAGTGTGTGTTTAAATGGGGTGGGATGGGGTGGGGCATTTGATAAAACTTCTTTGTGCCTCCCTCAAGTCTCGCTGAGTTTGACAGTGGCGGCTTGGGATTGATAGGCCCGGTTCCGATTCAAGCATCCGTCATCCCTGACTTCCAGCCACCCCTACATCCACCCCACCCGCCATCTTGCTGTCTGGACAGACGCTTCCTTACAGAGCAAGCCTGCCTTGATGTCCCACAACGCACACTGCCGGGCCTAATTGTACCCAACACATGCGTGCGGACATTAAGATGCAACCTGACCACCAATCTTCACGGATAACCTTGATTAATAGAGGTTTATGGCTGGTAATTACTGATTAGCATGTGGGTCAAAGCATTCGTTTGATAAGAACCTTGGGGTAATGTACAATGACCCTGTGTGGACATGAAGATCCATCTGTGTCTCAAAAGGTGCCTTTGCTGTGGCCTCTAACTCCTTTGAAGGTCTCTGACGGTCAGCAGCTGGTCCTTGAAAGATCTCCACTTGTACTGAACTCATCTAGGCATCTGCTGGGCAAGTTTTTCGCTTTGAACTCATCTGCCTTCGAACCAGTTCTGTACAGCAGTTTCCCAATCCGATCCTTGGGGACCCACAGAGCTCAGGGAGCAAAAATGTGGACTGTCTGGCAGGGAGCTTGGAGGGAGCAAAAACATGGACCGGCTGTGAGTCCCCGAGGACCGGATTGGGAAACACTGTTGTACCTAGGCTGTCCCATTGCAGGCGTTGCATGCACACACACTCATTAAGTTGTAGCATATCTCCTTGCATCATGTAGCTATGTTGTTGATAGTGTTGATGGGTCATTTTGTCATAGCTGTTCATTTCGACGCTGCGGTGTGACTCGTCTAGCTGGCTCGCCTTCCGTTCTGGAGCGACTGTGTGTGTCTCTCAGTTGGCACGGTTGAAGCAAGGATGCCAAACCATGGGTAAATTTCATGCCTGAGTCATCAGTGTCATCCTACTTTACATCCTCCGTCGAAGGACCGCTACTGTTATTTATAATTATTTCCGACCTGTCATAATTACCATGTACTGAAGTTTTCTTTCATGACTAATAGATTATGTATATAAATATGGAGATATTTAATGCGTATAAAATGGTTTCTCTGCCTGACCGGAGGGCAGAGGGCTATGAAACTGAAATGCTTACCCACCCATCTGTTTGCAGACTGATTGTGATTAACGCTGGACTGGAAACCACAGCCTCATAATCACATGCCGGCGGTATGCGCATCCCTGTCGTTTTGGGAGGGAGGCCACGCTTGCCCCCCCAATCTGCACCCGTGTCCCTATGCCTATGCCCGCAGGGGCCCTCTGGGGGCATTAGCATGAGAAAAGCCCCTCAGTCTCTGTGAACTTATTTGCCCCTTGACCTCCCTCCTTTGTGGTCCTCAGACAGCAAATAGCTGCAGTGAAGATGGCGTGGCTCAGCCCCCCCACCACCCACCCCACGTCTGCGCGTTCACCCCAAAGAAGGGGATTCGGGTGGAGCGAGAGAAATCTCAATTAGGTTGTTCGATACCAAAGTCAATTCCCAAGCCATCGCCCACCCCGCATCCAAACCAAGCCCCACCCCCCAAAAAAAACCTCAGAGGCAGACGCACTCCCACACTCTCCTCCAGACAGGCTGGAGAACTTCATCTCATTTGTCTTTCTTTGCTTGTCTCCAGCGTCCTGGTCGCCTTTTCTTCTCCACATTTTAATTAAGGGCTCTAACCCTAAAAGGGCCATTGGCTATGGCGCTTTCTTGCCAGCTTTCATGTGTGGACTTGTCTGAGCTGGGAATTGGAGTAATCCCATCAAATGGTCCCATATCCCAGAATCCACTTTTTCTCCATAATAGGAGACGTTAGCCAGTGCCATTCCAACAATCGTCCTACTGTTTTTTTTTTTTTTTTGCTTCTGGATTCTTGAAGGCTTACTTGACCATCTCTGTTTTTCCAGACAATTTTGTCGTTGATGCATATCTCGCAAACTCACATGAGCACATCATGGTTTTCTGGGATGCCTAATGAACACAGGCCTACCCATAATGCATAGCAATGCCTGTTTGAAGCACGATGCTCTTGAGATGTTCTTGAATGAATGCCTGATGGAATAAGATCACTTTGAGTGTTGTTGTAACAGAAGAATTCTAATGTCGTGGGTGTGATTTGCTAGACTGTCTTTGGTCTGCTTGTCTCAATCAGATGTTCTGTTGTCATCTGCACCACTCAAGACTGAATCTTTACTGAAAAATTCTGTCTCCTAAAGTCCTATTTATTTAATGCTTCATATCGATGAAGCGTTCTTCCGTGGCTCCTAAAACAGATGGGTCTCTTGTCCAGTGTAGTGTTAAAGATGCTGTCCAGAGAGGTGTGTCGAACAGCAGTTCCGGAACCTTCCATGACCCTGGCTCAACGTAGTGACTCAGCAACCCCACTAAGATCCATTTTCCTGCCTGGTACCTAACCCTTCTGTATTTTGGCAGTATTTCTTGTCACTGACCATCCAGTAATGCCCTTTTTTAATGAGCAGCCTGTATCCATTAAAATGATTAATCCATGAACAGCCTAGACCGTAAGCTCATCATTTTTCTGTTGGGTGCTCAGCTATTGGTCATAAACAACCTACAATGGTGCAAATTTGTATGGCTAAATGGTTTGCCGAAGCCATTCAGGCTAGGTGTTTTACTCAGGCCGGCAACGGATGGGACGCTCTTCGGAGGAGGAGAGAGAAACTGAGGCTTAAACATAAGACTAGATCTGTGTTTTCAAACCTGGGCCTCAGGGACCTGCAGACAGTCCGGTTTTTGCTCCCCCCGCCCCCCCCCCCCCCCCCCCGCGGGGGGGGGGGGGGGAGGGGGGGGGGGGGGGGGGGGGGGGGGGGGGGGGCAGAAGGGGGGGGGGGGGTGGGGGGGGGGGGG
>JAODLD010000052.1:12026645-12040896 GCA_026781065.1 Mormyrops boulengeri | reverse complement strand
AGGGAAACATGCTAAGAGACTGAGTTTCCCCCAGACCTGGGCGATTTATTTAACAGACATTTTGATCAAAGCGGCGTACATTTGAAAAACAGAGAGGGGGGGGTGACATTCGCTGTAGCAGCTGGGTTTGGGAGACCTTGTTAAAAGGTCCAACAGTGACATCACTCTGCCAGCCATGGGATTTGACCCAGTGACCTTCTGATCATGGACATAGAGTCCACAACCCACTGAGCCGCACACTGCACCCACCTTTAGTGAGTTACTGTACAGGAATCAGTGAAACCTTGTATGTTTATGAAACAGTCTCTCCAGTGTGGCTTTTCTCAAGGGCACAGTGTTCGTTGGCCGTCTGGGAGGGTCACTCCCCTGTCCACAGGCTTCATTACCTATGTTTCAAATCACACCCCCCCCCCCCCCTTAACTGGGCCCCCACACAACAGCATTTACTCGGATACAGGCTAGTCGGGATGCTGAAATAAAAAGCTTGTTTAGTTTCTACTTGTCAGCCCAGTAGGGGGGGCTGTCACTCCAGCGCTCGCTCTCCTGAGGATACTGATCACATGAGCCCTGAAGCCTGGCTGTGCGTGTCTCTGGGCATCGCATTTGACCTGTAGGGGGTGCCATCGCACCAAAACCCCATGTCACTCATATGTCATTTGACTCTACTGGCGCCGTCATCAGCTACCGAAAAAAGTAGTTCAGGCGGCCATCTTGGATCACATCCCTGAGGCTGAGTGCCTCTCGAGGGATGGAGGAAATGCTCCTCCGAGTGGCAGGTCCACCAAGGAGATCACAGAGGAGCTCGCTAACTGCCTGCCAAGGGGGCGCTGACGCGGAATCACAGCTCGGCGGGAACGGAGCGGGCTGGCGCCAGAACACTATTAGGGCAGCATATGCCCCTCTTTCAGCGAGTCCTATTTGGTCATTGGCACCCTGCAGCCCCAAACGGACACCTCCCAACGGCTGCTCCCTGCGCCCCCATCGGTACCCACTTGGGTGGAGGGGACCCCCCCCCCACCCACCCCCCCCCCAAACACGGCCGGTGCTCCTGGCGTGTCCCTGAGCGGGGGGTGGATCTGGCCAGGCTCCATCACGTCACACTTAAGAGGCCCCTGGGCCGGGCTCAGTGTGGGCGCTTGATGTGAGTTGTGAGCTCCAGCATGCTGCCCGGGGGGCGGGGGATAAGAAGCTTACAAGGGGCTACGCTGCGGCAATCTGCTGAAGAGGCCCAACGGACGGGGGGGGGCGGCCAGTACAAGGGGGCCTTCAGCGCTCAGATGGGCTCTAAGGTGATTATACGCTCGTGTTTCCCTGAATGGATGCTACCTCCTGCCCGATGGCTTCCAGTGAGCACACAGTCCCAGTGTAGGGCGCAAAAGAGTGGCTCTGGAGGCTAAACGCAGGACGCGGCGCTAATGTGGACAGCAGCCAACGTGTCCGTCCATTCCTAAGCGGGATCGATCGGGAGTCAGTGGGCGGGGCCAGAGTTTTCCTTAACATACACAAGACACGTCCGGGTGGTCTGCGTTTGGGGACCTGTGACATTCCAGGCAGTCGCCTTACCTTTCGGGCTTCTCCGCTGATTGTGCATTGACCACGGCCCGTCGAAGAATGTGGGGGGGGTCTGTAAGATGCCGGGGGGCGGAGGGATCCCGTTGCCTTTCAGGAGTGTAATGGGATTCTTGTTACTTTCGGTTATCTAGCTTTATGAAGAATGTACACCACTCATACAGCTAGATAACCAAAGATAACAACCAACCCCTTAGGCCACCCAAACTTCCGCGTGGATGCAAGTCTATAAATAAAGGAGAACCAGGTGAAACGCAGAACCGGCACAGGAGATATCAGATGGCTGATATCAAAGGCAGATCGCAGTGTGTTAAAACTGAAGCTGAAGTGTTTTCAGTGTGAACTTATCTGGTTAATGCATTTGGGATCTGGGGCAGCCTACTTAGTATGTTGTAGTGGGTGTCAAACCTGAACAGGAATGATTTGGTTAATAGGTCTTTCATGCCAAGACATTCAGATGTCTCAGATCTTTGATGGAGTTTTTAGAGTCAGTGGCTGGTGCTAAAATGAATAAAGTGCGGCCCAATACCTGTGTTTGAGCACATTACAGCCTTAATATCTTTAATGAGCGCTGCCTACTCCCAGGCCTAATCGGTTTGGACATCAAGTGCCGCGTTGGCTTAATGATCCTGCTCCCGATCAAATCTCAGCCGCGATGTGCGGTTTCTAGCCAGCCGATGCTGGGGTAGCTGGCTTTGGAAACTGCCTGACAGACACGGAGCAATTTCCTCTCCGCAAGGAATACGGGGCTTCAAAATATCCTCTCGCAAATCTAAAACTGTTCAATGAGTTAGCTTTTGCTAACAACACTGGCGTAAAAAAAAACAGCACATAAAGTTTTGATGTGCTCGTGTTTAATACAGAATCCAGGAAAGTCAGGCCTGTCAGCTAAAGATCGCATGCTATATTCATGGAGGACGGCGAATGTGCAGACGTCATGCATCCCATCTGTCCCGCTGGCCCGCTGTCCCGCTGGCCCGCTGGCCAAATGTGCTGCGAGCAGAAGCCAGCGGCGGCACGGTCCCACAGAGCCAAAGCGGTCACCGTGTTCCGTCGTTAAGGAGCCGGCGTGTTCCGCTGTGGCCCACACGTGGGGAAGACTGCAGGCCTCGAACCTGTAGTCATTACCGTCTCTCTGAAAAGCCCACCCTGTGCTTTTGCCTCTGCCTCTGAGACACACACACATACAGGGACGCCATCTTGATTCATGTTCATTCCCTCCATACAGGCCTGGGGTGGCCATAAATAATTATTCAAAAAATTAATGGGAAGGCAGGTCACCAGTATCCCTGCTCTTCTGGTCACATGATCTCTAGGCCTTGTGCCTCACACACCAGTACTCTGAGCTTAAGGAGCTTCAATCCCATTCCTGCTTTGCGCAAGTGACCGCAATCCCAGAATCCCTTTGTTTGTCCATCTGACTCCTATGCTAACAGCAGCAGTAGCGTCCTGTTGGGTTTCTCTGAAGTTGAGTAGAATCAGAGGCTGTTTCACGCCATTCCTGAAATCGCGACGCATTCCCGAAAGACCTGGGCTTGTGTGTGAGCCAGCTTTTCATGTGTGACAGACAAAAGCGACCATGTTTCCCTATTTGATTAGCATGCTGATGGCAACTGCAGTTGTGACAAGCATATGGGTACAGAGGATGTCATTACAAAAAGCCCAACACAGGCCCTCTCACACGCACAGCAGTCCTAGTATTTCGTTCTAACTCAAACATACACAAACAAAATCTATTTCTATCACCCACACACAACCACGTCCGAAATTCATCACTCTCACATCCACACACCACTACCCGCATTTGCATTAGATTTTCACAGAAGCCCACATCAGTAAACAAGGACTTCAGACCCCTACACAGGATTCCTTACGATCCCACACACACAAACACCTACAAAGAGTAATGAGTTGGCTAATTGTATAGCTTTTACTCGAACAGGATCTGAGGCAGAGAGCCTAACACGGACCTGTGCAGGCTTGCAAACCTAAATTAACAGCCTGCACTGCTTTTACCCTTAATTCTCTGCATGGCATTTTTATCTGAATGACATACAGCTGAACTCGACACCATCAGTTAAAAAAATTTCTTTGGAGAGAAAAACATTCTAATTTTCCTGGCAATTTTCCACTTCAGAGCAAAGAAAAACAAAACGCAAACTTGCTAACAGGATTTTCCTGATAATCATCAATGTTACTTATCCATGACACCACTGGTGTTTGTACAGTTTTCATTTAGCTACGTATATTGATCCTCACAGTCTATATAAACTGATACCCAGGCATGGAACAAAAATCATCCAACAAACTTGGTTCCAATGATACTGTATATTTAGAAGATATTTTGCACCTGATGTGGTGTAAAGAACTATGCATTTTAATGGGACGCTCGGCGTTTAGATGCAGTATTGTCCTTACTCTGGACTCGAACCAACAGCCTCCCGGTTACATCACAGTAATCATCCAGTTTTCCCCTCCCCCACTAACTGCATTTCCACTAATTTCTGATCTCTGCTCTGCATTGTTTTGATTTATGCCTGGATTAATGAAAATCACTGCTTCAATTTAAACATTTTTCAGTGATGTTTTAAATTCAGTGCAAAAGCATTTATTACACATATAGGTAAGATTTTGCATAATCATTTTTAATATCTACAAAACCATACTAATTAATAACGATGGAAATTATATTAAATGTTTATATAGACGTTAATAAATTTATTATAATTATGATTACTCATGTGATTCAAAATCTGTCTCTCACAATGACTCTCAAATCAAAGTTTTCGAATTATTTTTATTTAATAATGATTTCATATTGATACTGACGAATTGACCTTTTCAGCTGGAATGATATTATTTTCAGATATATAAATGAATGTATGTGAGTACTCATAAATAAAACTAGACAATTACGAACTAAATGATGCACAAAATTGTCTGTCTCCACTCATATGTTGAATATCTTTGCCGTCCGTCGATCGGTTTTCTCGTTTTCAGCAGATTCTGTCTTGATGCTGCACGAGCGGGCATTCAGCACTCGCGCCTGTGGACAGCAGCCCGCAATGCTCACTTGACAAAAGCCTGATCAACGTACTACTTCGCGGGTGCAGACAATATATGCCATTTGCAAGCAGCAATTCAGGAAACCACGTGTTTTGCTGCTCACCAACAGACGGATTT
Organism: Mormyrops boulengeri; assembly: GCA_026781065.1. Taxonomy (NCBI): domain Eukaryota; kingdom Metazoa; phylum Chordata; class Actinopteri; order Osteoglossiformes; family Mormyridae; genus Mormyrops; species Mormyrops boulengeri. The sequence goes on along the minus strand of JAODLD010000052.1, from coordinate 12,036,144 downwards.
CTCATTATTATACAAACAGAAAAATGAACGAACCAAAAATGAACAACGCAGACGCACAAAAACACACCTTGTGTACGATAGACTCGGGCGGCCGTTTTGCCGCAGTAAGCGGCCTGAAAGGGGCACTGATCCCGATGCACCCGTATTATCTGCAGCGCGCCGACCCACATGCTGAATCGTCAAGGGGCGCTTCATTCATCGACTAAACTAATCCAACACTGCGCTGCCATTGGCTAACTTGCCGGAGTGACGTCTTTTAGCCTAAAGACGCGCCTACTTATTTTTGATGGGCATTTTATATTATTCTTATCTGATAGATATGGTGGCGGGGTACAAACTGTAATTTATCCTTCCGATCCCTGGAACTGAAAATGCCTTGCCGTTGTTCGGCCAGATCTTGAAAGTGGCGATGATTGCCGAAATAAGCAGGAACTCAAATACTTCATAATTAAATCTACGGCAAGTTTATGCTATTTAAGCACTTAGGCCTTTTTTAATAAAATGTGGGATCAAGATTTCTATGCGTCACAGTAGGATTCCGGCGCTATTATTAATCACAACGGTATCCGTTAAAAAACTAAACGGACATTTATGTGTGTTTTATATGACTTAATTATGCGGAATAATTGATTATGATGTGATACATGTAAAGATGCGGATACACGGAGCACTTTTGTGTTTTGTGAGTAGGGTTTTAGCTTGTAAAATCCGCTGATATTCAAACATGCAATAGGCTGTTATCCACTAATATTCTTTGTGTCAGTAGCATATTATGACTTATTCGTTTGATCCCTGGAAAAAACAAGACGCCTTTAACATGGACGTTTCTGTGGCCTGAAAAATAAATGTGTCAAACGAACACATATGAAATCCATACTTTCTAAATACTTGCATTACTGTACTCAGCCTACACGCAACATTTTCTTACTACTAAATACTGTGTCTTGATATACAGGTCCATTTCCCGTAGGCAGAAAACAATACTACAATCATATTCGCTATGATAAATTGCTTTCTTTTTAAATGTCCGTTAAATGCGGAAACACTTGTCAGCCTTCAAAACAGGGGACGTAGTTACTGTTTAAAGGTAGCTTATACTTAATGTTTTCAAATGGTGCACCTGTTACGCGATGACACGATTTTGCTACAATTTTTAGATCTCATTTTTATGTAGACCAACATCGGTAAAAACAAAGTAATCGTCCGCATTTGCTATTACAAAACATGTTTTATTCATTGTTATGCGACTGAGAAAACTTGCAAATAGAGAACTATTTGATTAGCTAATTTTTTTAGTTGATTAATTGCAAGTCGTGCAATTATGCGTTGTATTTACGTCTGTCCACTTCGAAGTAGCTCACTATCGGAATTGCTTTAAATTAATGCTACAGGTCTTTGTCTAAAATGAAATCTTATGTAACAGCTACTATCTGCGGTACAGCACGTGTATATATTATAACATGAATACAAACTTTTTATAATACAAATTTACAATTATACAATACACATCTGATATTTCTTCCATTACTGTCATAAAGTTTCAATTGCGAAATAAGTGTATGAAATTAATTGTATATATGCGGACGTTAGGCCTATTAAATGTATGTTTTTGTTTCAGGCAGGGAGTAAACCAATAATACAGCTTAATCTGTAATTCCCGAGAGTGACGTGGGTAGAACAGTCATCCCTTTTAAATTAAAAACATGAAGTATTTCCGCTCACTAAGTGATTGTTTAAATACTGCGGCCCATTGAAATAAGGCATAAAGAAGAGCACCAATAAAATGACAGCCGGTTATTCAAAAAATAGCCCGATTTCAAATATGAGGGGTAATTATTTTTGCTTCTGAAGGTTACCTGAATCACGTGATCTGCCAGCTCAGTAATTTCCTCGGGAAAAGTCCTGAAATACAATAAACAGCAAATTATATCGGCATGGCTACCATTTTTGTGAACATATGTATATTCCTACAGTGTTTTAGTGTGGTTAAATTTTGTGATGCCTGTCTCGCTTAAATTGCATTACCCACAGTGCTAATTTAACGCAACAAGCAACTTACAGGCCTAGATTTTTTGTGCTGTTTCTCAAGTGTTAGAATTGTTACTTTAATATTGTGAATTATACTATTTCTAATCAAACGCCCTTCCAGGTAGTAAACGTATAGCCTGATCTTTGCTGGATGGGACTAGGATACAAAAAGGAAATGGTTACAAAGAAGGTTGCATGCATACAGGCTAATACAGGTCGCGATCACAAACACACGCCCGTCAAGTGGGTGTACACTATCTAGGCTGTAAATTAAAATGCAAACCAATAGTGGACGAAGGTGAATATTTTTCATTGTACGTTAAATAAATGGTACGTAATATAAATTTGTGTGTATTCTGTCGGTTCATGACCTTGCAGGTTGTTGACCAATTTACTACCGTAAATAACGTAAAATTACTTAGGATGCATAACTGCAGAAAATGAAGCAAATCGCTATGAACACCCTATATATCTACTAGAGTGAATGGAAGGTGATACAGCTTCTAGAAAGCGTAGGCCTTGTGTATCCCACTTACGCTACCCAATTAATGTTAAATAACTAAAAAGATTAACTAATAGCCCAAGTTACAGGTAAAATCGTTCGTTTTGATATTACCTTCGCACCCGCAGTGATTTGCAGGCATCCTAAGTCAACAATCTCACTAATTCTCATGGTGAAACAAATTTGCAAAGTGTGCGGCTTATTTCGTATTTTGTAATTAAAGGGTATTCCCAAACTTTATGTTGACGTCAGCATTATTTTCAGTATCTTTATAAATAATTTTGATTATAAAATGACACAGTTTTTTATACTATATTCGAACATTATGAACGCGTGGTATAACCCCGTGGATTAATATCACTAGAAAACTGATTAAAAAAAATCACCGTTAAGTTCTATATCAAGCCATTTGAATACATAACAAATTGTATATATCATTCACAACAAATGTAAGACATAATTACATTACTCGGTGGATCTACACAGTATCAACAATCCACCGACAATTGTTAATTATTATTCAGCGATTCGGGAATGAATTAAGAGCACAGGCCCACTCCGCTATTGCGTGAAAAACCGTTTACGTGGAAAATAAATGATAAAATTCTGTGCAAAACTCTTTCTCAACAAAATGTGATCAATATGGCTGGAGTTAGAACAACAACACGAGGTAATTTAAGTACAAATAATAGGCCTACCCTTGTGTGAAATTTTACATTCGTGTTTGGTTTTAAGTACCAAGGTATAAGCAGCTGCGGATTCCGATGTGTATCTTCCGTCCTAGAACAGTTCAAGTACAACATTAAAAGAGGCAACTCTCAAATAACTGATACTTCTGTTCAAAACCGGCTATTTTGTGGGTTGTTTTAAACCTGTTATTTTGCAGATCGGGTTTGGTAGCAAGGGTGTTTCCCATTGCATATTAGAAGTCTGAAGTATATGCCAGCAAAAGGCCACTTACATGACACTTACATGTACAGAAATTAATTTAAATATTCAGTTCGTACCGCCAATATTGTATAGAACAACAACAACCGTGAGGGCATTACATGATTATTTAAACAGTTTACAACAGGGGTAAGTCATCCACGTCCGCTTATAGCCGCGTGTTTTAAAGGTTAAATACCTTACGTAAGTGTCCGAATAAGCTTGTTGCTTTTTAATCTCATGTTGTCAAAACGCATACATTCCATTTTATTGGTCTGATGTAACATATTCCTTTTCAATCATATTCCTTTTCAATGGTCCTTTATTGGAATATGTATCTTGCGTTAGATTAAATTTACTTATTGTAAATGGACTGACCACGGCGGCTAACGATTTTGAAGCACTTTCTTTTGAACTATTATACGCGACAGATATCTTGTATCTGAAATGATGAAATGATATCGTTCAAATAATTCGCCTTATATCTAAATGTATATAACACGAGGTAAGTCCTAACACGTGAATACCTCCAGGCCATTAATTGGGCGGTCACAGAGCAACTGATGACTGACTCTCGTAATGCGTGAAAAATGTTTTGTGCGTAGTTGGATCAGTTCATGTTTTTTCATGAGGATGAACAGCACATTTTGTAGAGTATAGAGGCCTGTTTTGCGAAGTGCTAGCCTACTGAACAAAACAGGTGCGCGTGATTATTTTTTATTTTATGTAGTTTGCGTGCCCTAAGTGCATTTTCTCTGTTAGACGTGCGCCGAATGAAAATGCATAAATTTTCATGCATTAAAGTAACCTTTTAACATTTCAGTATCTTTCTATATTTACATATATAATTAGCTTCACTATTTGCCTATAACTATGCAAGACCTCGCGTAAATAAATGAATATGATACCATTTCTTTATGGCGGGGAAAACAGATGATAGACGTTCTCTTTATGGAGACGTCTTTAGTAGACAGGATGAGTAGAGTAGTCGCAAGAATTGTGTTGACGGATGTAGTAATCTCCTTCCTCGACTGAATATCTTATGGATTCAGAAGAGCATCGACTTTTCTTCTTCACCTAATTTAATCAGTAAAATAAAAATATTAAAAGTGAATGACAAACGCCCGAAGAAAGAGAATAGAACGACGTGTGCCTCCAGACTATTTTAATCCGATCGGACGAGAGCCTGGCGTTCCAAGTCAATTTCCTCTTCACTGCAAAACTTAAAGAGGAATTGACATTAGAAACTACTACACCTTGTGCAAATTTGCTTTCAGTCACCCTGTTAATTTACCATATTCCTGTGGTATTACCGAAATTTGATACAAACCACATGCCAAAAAAACGGATTATTTAGTACGAATAGTATTCCTTATAGAAGCAGAGTAATTCAAAATATTACTACCCCTGTCCTATTGTGATATTCGCGTAGCGTTTCAGTTTTAACACGCTGCCAAAGGCACCTACAGCGCTCGTGCCCAGATGCGCAGGAGTGAGGATTATTTGAGCCGTGTGCTTTGCGTTAGAGGATCCGGACATTGCGTTGTACGCTATTTTTGTTAATACTCATAATACGCACATTTCTCTGCAAGTAGGATGCACTTACCCCTCCCCGTGGACTTGCGAGGATCCAGGGATTTGTCATACGCGGTCCACAACCGTCAACCGAACAAACCTGGCGACGTAAAATAACTGAGCTCCCGCGGGTCGCTCTCCGCTTGGTTTTGTGCTTCGTGGCTGCGGCTCGCCGTGACGTCGCACTGGCCCCATCCATTCAGCTTTTCTAGACCGGGTTCCCCTGATTTTTTTTTTTTTTATTATCATGATGATTTTCCATGCTGATAAGTTTCTCCTCCCCTAGGGAAAGAAAAACGGCTCGGCGCGCCTGCCACGACAAGCATCGCGACACACTGTCCCCTGTATCGGGGAGGCTGTGGACTTAACCACTTATGCCAAAAACATATATCATCGCTAAGGCCCACCCCTCTATGACACAATGCGGCTACATTTCCCCACCCTCTGAAATACTGGGAAGGATGGGGGAATATTAAGATATTCCTGACCAGTTTCCCACCACCTCGTTCCCATTTACCTTTCAGCGTCTGCTCTTCTATGTGACGCTGTCCATCCCAATTAAGAAGAAGAAAATCAACATAAGGCGAAACTCTTATAGTCTGTAAGATACAGAAATGCCTGCCGCGGTCATTTTCCATTGTATTGCACAAGATTTTCGCACTTCGTCATCAAAAATAATATGAATATCGCCAACGTTATAATATTATGATTGATTAAATAAAATGTACAAGAATACCCTTTTAGATGTATGCATGGGCCTACATTGAGACTCGGGGCCACAATTTATGGTGCTGTAGTTATGAAAATACTTAAGATCTGATTTATATAATTTTATCTGTAAAGTAAATGAAAGCAGTTAAAACAATCGTATTTCACTTAAATACAGTCCTTCGGGTGCGCTAATTGTATTGCTTAATTCAACCCCACGTTTTTGTAACACCAACTTTATTCCTGCTCATTTTATTCGGCCAGAAAAAAAAACTTCAGGGTCCACACACTCCATATACGCGTCTCTCCTTGGATATCTCGGATTCTTGGAATGCGAGTTTTGGGTCACTAGGGCGAAACCGTGCAAATCACCCTCCACTGTCAGTACCAAGTTCAGACTCGCAGACATCCGAATCGAAAGGGGTCTAGGTCGGTTGATTATCATAATAATCACATCTCGGGGATAAAACTCTCTTTTGAATACATTATTTTAAATCGGTATTCATCTTTTGCCAGCCCGGTTCCTGACTTCCCTCTAAAACGTAGTCTTGGTTTTTAACTACCCCCTCCTTAGTGGGTGCACCCACCCACCATTTTTTGGACGCCCTCCTAGAAACCAAACTACTATAAATACAGCTACTGTTTCGTATTTGGTTTAAGCCTCGTAAGCTTTTTCAACTGAGAGAGAGTGCAGCGATGTCTGGTTACCAGGGGCGGACCACGGGACTCTTTGGAAGCCAGGGCGAGAGCGGCTAATGGGCTATGGATAAGGCACAATGGCTTCGTTTTTCTCCTTCAAATGCATGGGAACCCAGACGCACCGAAGTTGACAGGAGACCTCCTGAATCGTGATGAGATGCCTCAAGTTCATTATCAGCATCTTCACTGCGTCTCTCAAACCCAATACTTCCTTAGCACAAAAAAAAATCTCACGTTGCCAAGAAACAACGTATGAGAACTAAACTTGACTGAATATCATGGTTAATGGCGAAACTTAATGACAGCATACCGTGTGCAATATCGTCCTGTTGTTTTCCACAAGTCCAGCCGGAGAACAATACGATGCCTGTCGAGTTGTCCGTCAAGCCTTGTGAGAAAGGCACGCCAACAGTGGATAGAGAAATAAACCACTGTTTCGCTCACACATACACACACACACTTTTCCTTGATTATTTTTCTTTATTGAAGTTTGCGCAGCTTGATCGTCGACAGGCTGCACACCTGCACAACACACATGCGCACAAACCATATAAAACAGCCAATACATTCCAGGCTTGCTTGGGTAACACTTTATCCAGAATCTGTTTATGCGAGTTACTGGTTACTGTTTTTTTTTTTTCTATGGAATAACTGTGTATAAGCTTCAACAGTGTGGCTTTTAAAAACGTAAATGTCCTGTATTTTCATTTTATGCCACGTAGTGTGAAATTTCATAATTTATTTCACTCGCAAGTTTGTATGTGTACCTCTAGATTTCGTTTCATTAAAATATTTGAAAATCTGCGCAAATTATCCAAAATAAATAAAACGAATCTGTTATAAACTTGAAATGCAGTGTTTTCCACGTATGTAACAATAAATCCACCCATGTTCAAGCTACCTAAATAATGAGAAAAACCCTCATTTGTTACTGAGGTCATATATGATAACTGGGCTTTAGGGTACGTTTTTAACGTAAATACGCTGTGCCCGTACTCACGCAAACGGTTACGTTATCCGTACTGTTCTACTGGCAAACATTTCGCTACTACAATGTAACCTGTAGTCCTAATGAAACCTGTAGTTTACAAAAAATCTTTTATTATTTTAACAGTTTAAAACCTCTGAAAGCTATATATTTCTTAAATATAGACTATTAAAAATATGTTATTGCAGGAAAATAATCTTGCAGAGGCTTTCTCAAGTTTAGTTTATATATTTGCTATTGTACCAGCTGTATACTGCCTTGCCTTGTGTTCATTTAAAGACAGAAAATCAATGTTGTACGTATGTGCAACAATGTTAAACCTACAACCAACTGTATTTATATAACCCTTTCGTAAATTGGAATGTGTGTTATTTTCAAGCTAAAATGAAACCTTTGCCGAGAATAAACAGCTCAGTTGCTTCATCGTGCTGTATCCCGAGAAAATCTGTTAGGTAATAGTTTATGGATTTTGCAGCGGAATAAATTACAGCCCATTCTTGCGTGCTTTTTTTCTGCAAACTTTCCTAGCGCAATTGGAAGTTGTTTTTCACCGCCAATTCAGACCTAAACCAGTTATTGTTACAATATTAAATGCAAGCTTAGAAAAAATGAGTTTGTTTATGTGTATGTGTGAGTAATGCGTATTAATTTTGGGCGCCATGTCTTACCATACTCGATATCTGACCCCACGGCAGGCGGAAGGCCCTTTCTCTTATCCCAGCGCTTCGTAGTAGCATAGTCTTAGAATATTTTGTGTCATAGTCTGAGATTCAGTCCACAGCTTTCTGGTGTTAAGCCACATATTGGCACCATTATTATTAATAATATAACTAACAGATGTTAAAAATATGCATCCATCTGAGTAACTATTCAGACTCGGTAAGAGTTTGTCCATACCCTGAAATACAAAGATTTAACTCTGTATTTATGCCATTTTGTTATAGGGGCCTATCAAAATTTTCTTGATACTCAATTATCGAAATATATTGGAAAATGATAAAACATACACAAGTAATTATCGTGCGTAATCCGTATCGTGAATTAGACGGCGGTCACGTGTAATTAGTCCAGTGTCTTTTCTTTCCCGTTTGAAGTTTTTGATACAGGCCTACATCAGCAATGAAACCAACGCCGAATAACTATATTTTTCGTCGGATCTGACTTCACCACACACACGATGACTGCATGGTACTATCAATAAACTGTTGGAACACTGTCCTTAGTCCACGTCCGTCTTGATCAGTAATTATATTTTAATTTTAAAAATTAAACAGACATGCATGTTTTAACAAAACTGTGTGTGGCCGCGTCTTTGCTTGTCAAACAACCTACCAACTTAAAGAAATATAATTTGCAGATTTTTTCGTATAGTAATGGCGACATAGCGTGCCGTTTAGAGATTTATTTCTGGAAAGCTCTTGTGTTCTTCCTGAATGAATAGAAAGAGGCTCCCCTCTTCATTGAAGGGAACGGGTTAATTCGGCCAATGCGATTAGCTGCACTTTCAGTCCTGACAAGGGTTTGCATTGTGCTCGGTTTATTTAAGCACCTTAACTAGACAACGTCAGTTCCATGACCAGACCGGGCCGTCTGCTTTAAAATAGTGTTTCTCTTTTGTGTACACCGCAGGCATGACGTAACCGCAATATGGTAATATCGGAAAGCAAGTGGTGTTCGTTCGTGGCACATTAACACTGCAGACTCAACCAAATCAAAATTATGAAGCATCCGAAAGTATCAATAATTGGAAACGTGATGCCACAATCGCTATAAACTTTCGCTTAACTCCATAGGCAAAGTTGTGGTGTGGCTATTTACATCCAAAGAACTAATTAGTGGATATTCATCGGCCTATAAGCTGGACTGAAGAATAAATGTTCATTTTACGTTTTCCCCAACCCCATTTTTAATTAGGTTATATTTTTAATACTTAATGAAACCCTTGTCTTGCAGGCATGCACATATGTCATGGCAGTTCATCCGGGGGGGGGGCGGGGGGCCGGGGGGGGGGGGGGGGGGGGGGGGGGGGGGGGGGGGGGGGCGGGCGGGATGGGGGGGGGGGGGGGGGCTCG
>JAODLD010000052.1:12002544-12026635 GCA_026781065.1 Mormyrops boulengeri | reverse complement strand
TTTATTTTAAATAATTAATTAAACCCTTGTCTTGCCGGCATGCAAATTTTTCATGGCAGTTAAACCCCCCCCCCCCCCCCCCCCAAAAAAAAAAAAACAGTGTATTCAGTCAAATAAATCACCCGCTAAAACAATGGGAAACACTGATTAAATATAACTTCTAGTCTGTACTATTCTGTTTTCTTTTTTTGGGTGTTTTTGTTGGGTTGGAGAAATTAAAGAATCGCTGCCTCGCGATGCAACGGCCGTATTTCCTCGATTACCAAAATTAAGAATCTTAATAATCGTGTCGTATCGTGGAATCCTTGCAGTCTTATACATTTATCATTTGTAATGTTGCTCAAGTGAACATACAATGTAGTACCTAGCAATAATATGTATAATAACATAAATCAGCCGAATCGTTTTAATTTTAGGAGTTTACTCGACAGATGCTGGGATATTAAAGTTGTTATTGAAGCTGACAGTCGGTAAAGGCTTCAGCTGCCATCTTGTTTGCTCATATTTAAATCTAAAACGCGCTAACGTTTGTATGATTATGAATGTAACTATAAAAGAAAATGTCCAATTAGTAACAAGTTAAATTGGCTACAATATGAACACATTTACAGGGTTTTGTTGATTTTACGTGACACATATGCTGTGAGATGTGATTATGAGCCTTATGCTTACGTTCCAGGCACAGACTGATGGACTGCGTATTTAATAGTTCTACGGGAATTTTCTACCCTGATCATACATACTTCATATATAAATGGAGAAATCAAGTAGCAAAGACCTAAACTTGTGAGCAGGAGGTACCAGTCGACGGCAGTTCTGAATCTTCACCCTTAAGCGTGCTGAATGGCTTAATTAAATGCAGGGAAGCAAAGAGTGGGGATATTAATAATTAAATAGCGAAGACTGTTGTGTGTAAGCAAGACAGCAAATAGAGAATGCAAAATGATTAGAAACATTTGGGTTATACTTGAAAAACCCGCGTAAGTACATAAGGTGTGTGGCTTCCAAATATTCCATAGGTTTAGCATGTGGCTGAAAGATGTGGGTATTCACGTGACGCTTTCTGAAGGTGAGGAGTCGTACGTAAATATGCACAACTTCTGGAAATCGTGCAAAACGATTCAGGCAAAGCGCAGATCGTTCTCTGTTAAATTTTTAATGAAACAACTGAAAGCTGTTATCAATCGTTTCCACAAGTTGGTGCCTTTAAGGAATATAAAATTAAATGGAAAAAGTACAGTTCAATCTAAAGGTTTGGGCTTTTTAGAAATTCGCGCCTTAATCCAATCTGCCCTGGTTGTCCGGTATTTTCCGGTTTAAATATGTTGATCAAAGCTACACTGCATTTATTTACTAGTTATCCCTGCGTGATTGCGTTTGAAACAGAGATACTGTGGGTCCGTTTTTCTCCGAGACCAACAAAGATATATCAGTCCCCCGCAGTTTTCTCACCGCCTTCCAATAAATTTAGTGCCTTGTTGTCTGGGTAGTCTAGATTCTCAAACGTGTTCAGCAACCCAAACCCCGCCGCCTTTTGTTCAGTAAGTATGGTCATATTGTCCGCAGGACCCGATATCTGCTCCCCCTCCCCCCCAATTCACAGCGAACCACACCCCCCATCCCGATTCCCCACGTTCCCTTTCCAGAAAGTAGACGAGAATAAATTAATGAAATAAATAAGTGTTAAGTAAGGAACATCATGGCTTATGTTCAAAGTAATCAACGCGGTGCATGCGGGTGATTTAAACTAAACAATTTAAGAAATATCGCTTTTCGAATTTGTTTGATTTCTGATAGGCTGTAAATAATCAAGTGCTGCAGTATTGACGAAATATTACTCACTAAAATGTCCGAATTAAAAATTAGGGCCAATGCCATGACAGATTGAATTAAAGTTTGAAGAGAAAAAAACAGCTAATGACGATTTCATTTCATTTGGTTACAGCCTTCAGTGTGCACTTATTTCAGTACCCCTCGGTTTTCACTTGCCTGTGCAGGACAGAGACGTATTTTACGCAACACGACGTCGCTTTTCTGGATTTGCTGGTTTGTGTGCCATTTGTTTTGAAGGCTATCGAAAACAGGGGGAGCCATAAATAGTGTCTGCAGTTCGGACAGGTGCACACTGGTAACATTCACTTAAATATATTTTTGTGAATGAGCTTAGAATCGCGGCCTTCGAACAAGAAATAACATTTTGCTTACCTGAGAGTATTTTTCTCTTAAAAACCACGATCCAATATTTGACTAGTTTCCTTGGTACTTTATACATTTCATGCCATTGATATTTCCCCATACATGTATACATGCAAAGTGCAATGTGTGTTAAAGAGGAACAATGCATAATTCGGCTGCTATGAAATAGATTGCTAAACGACACTATGAAGGAAGGGAAGGGTTTAACCCTTGCTGAGATTATTCATGAAGCAGCAGATAGAGCACATTGAAATAGAAAGGAACTATTGTGTTTTTACTCTGTCTCCAAATTTCCGTTTTCCCGTCCCGGCCTGTGCCTTCTCCCTCTTTCTGCGTACCTGTAGAGGGCGTGGAGGAGTTGTATACCTGCAATGCCATATTTCTACACGACTTACCAGAACGCATCGTCCTTTTGTATTTAGTCAAGAAAGAAGCAAACTACGGCCCCTTTAAAAGGGGGTACGCCTGCAGGGTAATTAAAAGGGAAATTGCGTCGATTTGCATATATGCAAATGGGAGGCAAATTTATGTGTATGCAAAATGGAAGAATGGGAAGACATTACGAGCAGAACAAAACTCAGCGGTACCTGCAGTCAATAATAAAAAGCGGCTGCTGTTGGACCTCGTGATTAGCAAACGAGCGTTTACGTGAAGTCAGATATACGAATGATTATGCATTGACAGGTCTCATTTGAATAAAGGTATTGTGTAATTAATGTACAGAAAGTAATTTTTGGACACAGATTCGTCACAGGCAGAAACCGTAGTAATGTACTGTTCTTTACACATGTCAGTCGACGTCCTTATATTTAGTTTAGGCACTGGGAAATGTTTTGAGCCATCAGCATTTGACAGTTATTGACGTAGCGTAACATTTTGTACTCCACGTGACAACCCTCAGTATGAAATGATTACAACATTCACTCGTTTATCACACTGTATTCACTCTTGATATGCCGGAAAGGCGCGAGATGGAGAAAACTGATTATACCACAATCAAATTTAGCTTAATTGACTGGAGGGTATGCACACTTACCATTACATCAAGTTCTTTATTGTTAAATGCCATATTGGCACGACCCAGCAGCGATGATTTGTTGCTTGTTGTACTTCACGTTTTAAAGACTACAATCGCGTACTTCTCATTTTCCTTTATGGCAATAAATCCTCGTGATGAACATTACATATCATAATATGAATTACATATGAACAAATGCAGAAATAAGGAATATTTCAATTCCTGACTTGGTTCTAAAGAGAGGCGTTAACTTTATTACTTTTTTGAGTGTGTGGGTGTGTGTCCGCACAATGTGACAAAAACCTGTCATTTTGACGTTGTGGGTACAATTTTTCGGTCCCCACAAGGGGAAACTCAGTTTTATAAAAAATCTGTGACCGCAATCAAAAAACTAAAAATCCCAAAAGTCTTCTGTTTTCTTTGGTTACTTACTGATAAGGTTAAGGCTGGGTCGGTGTTAAGGTCGTCATTGCTGGCATTAGAATTTTTCCCATAGAAATGAATGGAGAGTCCCCACAAAGATATAATTACAAACCTCTGTGTGTGTGTGCGTGTCCGTGTGTGTGTGTGTGTGACTGTCGCAAAAGCAAAGAAGTAAATGTACCTCTTGATTATTGATTTCTTCACTACAATGTATATTTGTGTGTACACATACATACACACACGCATCAAATATAATTCTCTTTTCAGTTCATACCTAAGGCTGTGGTTTGTTCAGGCAATTTAGGTTATTCGTTCGCTCGTTCTTTTAGCAAAACGCAAATTAGTTGTATTTGATTGGTATTGCATGATTTATTTTGAACACACACACGCACACAGGTACACACACAGTTAGTGGCCACTTTATTAGGTACATTGTACATCTGCTCAGTATTCAAAACTGCCAGCTCCTAGAATGAGCGAATCGTCTTGCTGGATGCATACAGCATGCAGACTTGTTCAGCAGGCTCAGTTTGTGTGCTGCAAAGCGTTGTAACGGTTACGACGCGTGTCCTGAGTGATTTTAAAAGTATGTACACGGTGGTTCCAGCATCTCAGACACAACCGATGTCCTGGGATTTTCACGTAATCCAGTATTTAGAGTCTACTGCTTAAACACCTTTGGCAATCAGAGAGGTCAGAGGAGAGTGTACAGACTCATTAACGCTAACAGGATGGCCACAAGTGCAAATATTACAGCCCAATACAGCCGTGCGCGAGGAGAGGTATCTTTGAACGCGCAACTCCTCAAATCTTGAAGTGGTTCTGGAGACAAAAACAGGGATTCTACCTGGCACTGCACGTGGGTACCCAACGAAGTGGCCACTGAGTCTATGTATATGACACTCCCAGGCCATTCCAAACAACTGAATAAAGAAAACTAGGGGAGTTTTGTGTGGTATTTACACTCTGCAAAGCAGAACTGCGAGCAGATCGCGCCACGTACTACACGTTTCAAAATATTTCGAATATTATGGTCGGCACCTTTAGCTAACCAGTCCATAGATTTTGACATTTGTTATATTGGCTGCCACCTTGCTTAATTATTGGACATCACTAAAACACATACAAAACACATACAAAACATATACAGCTGTAGACCTCCAGAAAGTGTTCGGCATAGCCTAGTGAAGATTTTAGATTTATAATGTTCTGTCTCGTTTATCTCTTATAATTAATACTAATAACGGTAATAGTTAAGTAGGGCAGAAGTTCGTTAGATTTAATGTAAGTTAATGCCACTGCCAAAAGATGAAAAACGTATATGTAAATCTAGCTATGCTATAGATATTACGTTGAGTTGTTGACACACAGTACAAGCATCTACTAAATATATCAATTATTTCGCGTGATAGCAAAGCTTCTGATTATTCAGACACGCAGACATACACAGACACACACACACACACACACAACGTGCCACTGATGCAACATCACACTACCGCGGCGAAGAGTGACAGTTAACATTGTTGAAGTTATTAATTAAACATTGAGTCCACAAAAATACATCGGCACTTATCCTTTTTGAAAAAAAAAAAACATTTCCTTCCATCCGACAAATGAATATGTTTGTCTGTTTATAATGTCTTAAATCAGCTTTACACAGGCGCATACGTACTTACCCACTGAGGCAAACATATATATCCAGTTTTGCGGAGATTCTTTGTTCATTCTTGGCAGTTTTCCAACTTTGTCTCCGAAAGAGGCGATGGGTGTCTCATTTGGATTTACGTAACAATAACTTACAATATTACACTGATCTCGAATTTTGGTCATGAACTCCGTTCAGTTCTTGCTTGTGACAGGCTACAAAACGGGACCATAAAAATTAAACAATATATCGCGAAATACACCGGAAACATTCACATTTTAAGCTGTCTGGTCTGTTTGCATTGGACTAGGTAAACGGGGATTTTCTGCTCTTCTACACGAGTGGTGAAAATTCCATAGTAATTAGATTCAGTCCTGGAATTCCAGCTGAAGATGTGTCTCTTGGGAGATTTTTTTTCCAATACTACCATGCGAAGCAGTAATACCTGTTACACATTTTGTACAGGTCATTCTAATATTATTTACTGACTTATTTGTTTAAAAATAATTTTTAAACAATTCGTAGATGTATGAGATAAAATTATTCCAACAGCGTTTATAAGGAATATAATTCTCGACAACTACATATGTCAATTTAACTGTCGTGACATGCTGTCTTTGATCAAACTACACTAACTTTAGCGTGTTTAACCAGGAAAAAAATCAATGCCATTTGACAACACTTCTGGCGCTTCTTTTACGATTTCTGATTTTGAAAAAAATACCCATGTCGTGTGGATTAAATTTTGATGTTTTAATACTTGATTGTAAACCGGGTGCCCTACCTAACGGTCCGTTCTGTTGGGAATCTAACGTCACCTGTTTCCGAGTCGTTCTGGTTAATTATCTGATTCTAACACGGTATTCATGAGAAGTCTGGAGAGAACAGACCGATGCGTGATAAATACCCAGCTCCTTCTCTTCTCTTCCTGTGATTAAAAAAGAATGGGGAGAAAGGGAAATGGGGAATTACGCGTGGGAATGACCATAATGGTCAGAATATGTTTTGAAGTCTCGGCCCTGGTGATTTAGTTGTCAGCATGGGTCTCGTATTTTAAAAAGGAAGTCAAGGTGTTGATAAAATAGCGGCCCAGCCCCCACGAAATGAACCTCTTTTATGAGAACCAGGGGTCGCGGGGCGCGCGGACAATGTCCCCTTAGAACCTAGGATTTTAATGTTTGTTTCCTCGTCTCGTGCATCCACACAGCGCACTGACAAATTTGGGGGACTTGAATTTTGTTCTCTTGCTCTCCTCCACGTTCGGCACAAAGGGCGATTTGAAAGCGTTTATTGAGCCCGAGATGCTCCTGTTTATTTTAGCAATGGGGTGGCTAAATGAGGGGGTGGAAGCAGATGTGCTTTGATGGGATTATGATATTAGTGCGCAAATCATGGGACAAGCCTATATTAGTTTAAACACCCTGGATTTAAGGGCGATTAGAGAAACTCAGCTGGAATTTTCGGTCATTTTTTTAAGTGCGTCACAGACTTTGTGTTTTAAATGTCGTTTTTAATTGAATATAGTGTCACTAAAGAGGAAGAACTGGACTGAAAACAACGCAAATGATTTCAACTGTTTATTAGAGGTTTCCCTTTGCTTTTAATAGAAACATATTAGTTGAATGCATGATACAATTAGTTATTTTTCCAGGAAAGATTTCATTCATATTTGATTCTGTGTAAATGGTTATTGGTTTAATTAGTCAACAACACGATTAGAGGTAAAAAAAAGAAATAGTTTCATTTATCAGATGGAGTGCATTTCATCTGCCTATTTTGCTAAAACATAAGTAGACGTTATTCTACGTCATGTGGAATAATGTTACATTGACTACAGAAATTTTTATATGGTGTGTCTATAAACTGTAGCATGTGCAGGCTCGTTAGGTTTGGTTACACATTGTACAGGACCTATCGTACAGGCCAGGAGGAACCTGTCTGAGTGTTACAGAATTTTCGAGAAATTCAGAGATATGACCGGTTTCGTCGAAAGTTTCGTATCTGAGGGTTTTTGCACTCCTCAGTGTGATAACGGGCTGTAACTGTTTCTAGGGTTTTTCTGTTTTTCCGTTTTTTTTCTTTTTTAAATACTTGCTTTCTCTGGTTACTATAATGGTAATATGTTGAGGGTTCGCAAAGGTCTTATCTATGTGCCATTGAAGGCGGCGTTTCCTGCCACAGGCTGAAGGCGACGGTACCTGCTGTTCGTTTTAGACAATTTCGTGATGTTGGCGACGCTGTCCAATCTAGGGTGCTGAAGTTTGGCAGCTGCTTTGACACGTCGGTGACATTTCGTCACAAAATGTGGCTTGCTGAGTCTTAGAACATATCGACTTTTTAAGTTGATGCATTGCGCACAAGATAAAACTTAAAATGTTATTTATCCATTTTTAAGAGTTTCAACTTAAAACAACAGTGTATGTACAAATATTTGTATTAAACCCCAGCTTGTCTTCAACTTGACCTTGCAAGAAGGCTTTGTTCGTGATTTTTTTAAGAAAGTGCTACATTTTAACATCAGTCAATCAGCCGATTATTGAAAAAAGTAAATAAAACAAACAACGAGTGCTTAAGTATAGCTTTGTATGACTACGAAGGAAACCAGTATACAAACGGATCAAATAACAATATTTCAGGGCTCTGACAGCTGGTGTCAAAGATTATTATAAATCTTGGTAAAAATGAAACGTTAAGTCTTCATTAAGTATGACGTTACTTCCTTCTACAATCTAATTTCATTACTTTAAAAAAAGATTGCTGACGTTCTTCGTTGATTTTTTCCATTCTACAAATGATGATCGACTGTATCCATATCTATCTGTGTAAATACCTATTTTTGAAGTATCTTGGTTGTATACACTGAAAACTGTCACAGGTATTTATTGACTGTCGGGGATTATTCAAGCCTACTGCTACAGATTTGAACAAAACGTATAGACACACTTGAATCGTTTTGACTATAAAATTTCATTTGGAATAAAAATGGGTTGTAATAATTTTCATTTTTGTTTCTATTTAAAAAAAGACTGTATCACAAAGTATTACAGGGTACAAATTTCAAATATTTGCGTGACAAGTTTTAGTCTACGAATTATATAGCAAATTCCACTCCCCCTCCCCCCGCACAATTTTATTTTTTCAGTGGGTTCGATACTTTACCCGAAACCTTACTTTGGTTCTGACTTTTAAGAAGAAGGACACGACTGCGTTTTAGCTGACGGCTTGTAGGAGCTCACCGCTTACTGCCGAAACTTAGAACGAGCATAACTAACCGGGGAAAGAGCACACGGCTAACTGCTATACTTAGCTGCACACAGAAGGTAATATGAGGGGGTGGAAAGAGAGTACTGGCGCCGAAAATGTGACTCACATAATAATAATAATAATAATAATCATCATAATTAATAACAGTTCCTCGTCGATAAAATATTTATTAATAACTTAATAAGGTATTTATTTTCATATGGTTAATAGAAAATCAACTACCATATTTTAATTTTGGAGGTTCAAATGATTATATTCCATTTTAGAAGTTTTAGGGTGGAGACGGTAATACTCTGCTTTCGTATCTCATGGGACGTGAGTGGTGCGGAGAGTATGACTAAAGCCGGAAGCAGTACGCGAGGACGGAAATGCCGCTTTGTGGAATTAGAGCAGCAGGAATAGTAGTAATAATACTACTAATAACGAAGATCATGGTGACAGTTATGAATCTACTCTGCATGCGTACCTTTGTGTTTTTGGGGGTTTTGTGCGATGCAAAAAAAAATCAGCATCGAAATGCCGTCAAGCTAATTATTGGAGGTTTCGATTAACCTGATCGATTTTACATTAGTATTAAATAATTTTAAAAGTTATTCCAAATGACGAAATGTTTATGGACACACAGTTATCTACGTTTCTGACATTTAAAAACAGAATTTGTGCCAGATAACTAATATATACTGAATATTAGGGTTCATAAAAAAACGTTAAAAGGTTTTTAATAGAAAAGAGCAATTTAATTTTTTGGGGTTTTAAGTTGTTGATTGCATGCAACTTTATGTGTCGGAATGCGATTTTATTACGAGTAATAACACTGAAAAATGCAGCAGTGAGTTAAGGCATAAACATATCCCAACTTTAATTGTTCAGCGCGTATGCATAAGAGGCGACCTCCTTCAAGTATGTATGATTTTTTTTCCGTGGGATAAAAGTATCACCTTCACGCGACAAAGTCCTTCCGTCGGGATTGACTGATTGATTGTGTGTATGTGTCTGGTTAATTTAGGCCTGTTGAAAATGAGGAAGGGATGTTTCTGAATGGCTTTCAGGGACACTCTTGCTTATCTCTCTGATTCAAGGAAATATGCAACAATACTGAAATCAGGGAATCTCAGGGGTAACTGTGCAGTCTACCTCCCTATAGGGTGTCTGCGGTTAATTTCACATTTCAGAGTCCCACCACCGGAGGTGCATCTTCCCACCTAAAGTATTTTTAATAGATAAACTAAGCAACCACAAGAGAAAATCTCTTGAGGTATCTGTTAAATCCATCGTTGAATCAAATGTTAGTTCCATCCATAGTCACAGATTATCAGGTAACTTGACCTATCCCACAAGTTTGTCATTGATTGCCCATTTTAAACACTGTGCATTTTCCCTGCAACGGAACCTGACCCTTATTTATTTACAGCCATTTCGAAAGACACATTAACGTTTGACCAGGCCACTGAAAGCTGTTTCATGCAATAGGCCTACTTCATAGTAACCACACGTAATGTAGGCCTGTCTCAGCATAAACAGGCTACATGTATCAAATGAATTCAAAAGCAAACGTAATTATGTAGACTGATTAATTGTTTTAATCCACGTTGAGAATATAAATCGCCTTTGAATCAATAAGATCCGCTGGTGAATCGTTGTTAATTGAATTATTAAATTACTGTAATTTCGTTTTTGTGAAGTAGCCCACTTTTTGTATTAGTGTGAAATGTGCACCCAAAAGGCGCTTCGCCTGTTAGAACTTTGAGTAAATATTTCGCTCACTGTGTTGTTAGTTAACAATTTCAGGTGCATATGTATGGTAGTGAACGGTTACTTTTTATGTGCATTAGCATTCTGCCTCGCGCTTTGGTTTAGTCGGAAAGTTCTATGGAAACCGGTTCAGATATAGAGTAGTTACTCAGTTGCAAAAACGCGTTCCGAGCGCCTACAGGAAGATATCATTACCATCATGAAAGGGTACCTGGGGAGTTCTTATCATATATTTAGGATGATGAAGAAATTGGATTAAAAAGGGGGGGGGGTATTACGAACGCACTGTTCATTTGCATGCTGTATCTCAGACTGGCAGTTACAATAGCAAATGATTAATATGCGCATAAATTAAAAGCTAAAGATGATTCCGAAGTCCAAGGGAGAGCTTCAGCCGGCATCCGAGCATCCAGCAGCTCGCCTGTTCAGCTTTGAAATTGAATGGGCGGGGACCCTGGAGGCGGCTGAAGGCCTTCCAAAAATCATGTAAAAATAGAAACACGTTTAGATATTAGCAGCAATCTTAAAAATGTTCCAGCGTTGTTTATAGAATAGAATGGCTTGTGACAGGACGAATCCATCCAGTATTTTATGTTAATCGTTCTACCGTTTGTAGCCCATCGAGATCCATTAGAGGGTTAGCGTGCAGTGCCCGAGACGCTACTTCCTGGACAAGGGGTCGATGAATGACTTAGTTCTGAATAAGACACAGGTTGTGTTTATTTATGCGTCGTCTTTGTACCCCCCCCCCCCCCATAAACTTTTAAACAAGTTAAACTGTACTTACGTCCAAATAAAAGACGTTTTTTCAATTAGCCGCAAGCGGCCAGAAGTGTCATACTGCATTACTGTCAAGTTCCCTGTTACATACTTCGAACTGTACAATATGACCACTTTTTGCAGCGTGGCATCCAGGTATTGTTTAACTGCAAACCTCTCTACTGTAATAGGCATAGTGGATAACACATTGCAATTTACCTTACATGTAATTGCGACAACACACTAGCAATTAAACAACCGATTAGAGGAGTTTGGACTTGGTTTAGGCAATTCTGGGCTAAGAACATGCTAACTATTTAGCTTACAAGCTACCACATAGAACGCACTTTAGACCGTCCTTCAGTTTAATTAGAGCCCAAGGACCAAGCTTATCAAGATTTTACTCTACTGCGATTGCTTTTCCATCTGCTTTCTCCCCTATTAATATATCATATAAAATGAATTAACAGTGAAATGGAAACTGAATATTGGTTTGCAGCATCACCGAAAATGAAAATGCTTTTTTTAAAAAAAAGGTTTGCTTTAAGTTTCTTTGCGACAAGGCACCTGCGGAATGCTGGACTGGCACGATAACTTTACACACCAAACTCTTAGGTCTTCATGTAAGTACTGATTATTCAGTGTTACAGCAGAATTGAGGAGTTTTTGAAATAAGCTCAATTGCAAGAAAGGGAAATAACATTTGGGATTTACGTTTGTGATAAGGCCCACGAAAAAAGTCGCTTTGATATAGCAGACATTTTTAATAGGGTATTTACGCATAAAAATAAATAAGTAAATAAATAAATAAATAATCATAATAATATACCTGATGACCCAAAAACATTATTAAACATTTTTATCAAACACCAAATCTATTGCGAGAGGTGAAGACAACATTTATAAGAATATGCTGACACCTAGTGGTTGTTCTGTTCAGTACGTATTGCATTTTACCGCTGTCTCTTCTTCCCAGCCACGCATGCAGCCTGTCAAAATACGTGTTACGTCAGTGTAACGCAAGGTCAGTTTCAAGATAGCTTTTTTGCGCGCTGCTATGAGTTGTTTAGTAGTACAGGCGTTTAGCTAATGCATATCACCCCACACATGAACAGTAGGTGTGAGTTACGTGGTCGCTTATAATGATAACCAGCACTGTGGGTATTTTATCAAATATCTTGCGGTAATTTCCACTTGAGAGGCTGAAATAAAGTTCAGTACCATACAAGAAAGATATCTCTCCACACAGGCATTAATTTAATTCAGGAATTCTTGGTCATTGAACATGACGTAAACTTGGAATACACAGTATCATGTGCTGTATATACGCGATGAAATGCGTATAGCATGAACAGAAAGAAAACTTCTGAAAGTTATACGTAGTCTCTAATCAATACTGTGTCATCATTTATAGCTGTACAACGTCTTTTATCGTATGTATATACTTGAAAAGAGCATTTCATAAAACCATGTTTCTCAAAATGACACGGCTAGGTTTTGAGACTGTAATATCATGACTGCAATATCTTGCTTGTACCTTGAAATCCCACCTGGGAAGGCACTTACGTGAACTCTTACATGAAGAGATATGGTTTGACCATTCCCATGTCCTGTTATATAGCGGAGCCGGTTTCCCAAATGAGGGTGGATGTATCGGGAAGAAAAATGCACATACGGACTGACAAACAGCATCACGTGCTTCTAGCGCCAGCTTGTGGCGGGAGCGCTCTATGTCACGCTGTGGAGTGCTCGGCGAGGAAGGAGCGGATCAGGGCGTGCGTTCAGACGCCAGTCAGAACACCGGGATGCTGTGTCTAAATGCCAACCATTACCGGCTAAAGTCAAAGGGCTGCAGTTTGACGTGCTTCGTCTGGGACTGTGGCTCAGAACTTAAGTGCACATTTTATGGTGATGGCTTTAACATTTGCCTCCTACTGTGCGTGCCACACTGCCTGGATGCCGGCTCTCTCCCTGATTGCCACACTTTGATGTTTTTGTTCTTTAGCACAGGTGCTGATTGTGGGGGCGCGGGTAGTGGAGGTGTGAGCTTGGGAGGCAGTGGGAGGGGGGGGGGGCTGCCTGCGGGGGTGGATTTGTTGGTTCTGTTACCATGGTGCAGGAGCGTTGCTAAGCAGCAGGCGGGATGCCACAGAACTTGGGAGCGGAGGGTCACTGCGAAGAGAGGGATCGACACTCACACATATATCTGCTGGACGAGGATGCGAGTGGTTTTGGGGGGGGGTGTGAGGGGTGATGGAGATGGAGGAAGTATATGTGATTGGATGAGGAGGCCAAGAAGAAACAAAGGGAGACGGATAAACTTTTCCAATGTAACTGATATTTGGTATAAAGACGAGTTGCAGTTCAGGGACTTTCAAAGTGCGTAATTCTTACGATTCACTCTCATGATTTCAACATTCGCTTTATTCATACGGAGACCATCTATTTTCCTGAGAAGACACATTGTTCACACCTACAGGCTGTTTTGGCAACTCCAGCTCACCTCAGCATGTTTTTTGGACGGTGCGGAAATCGGAGAAGCCCCCGGATGACATGACGAGACTCCGCACGCATAGAGCCAGACCAGAGACTCAAACCCTGATCACAACTGAAACTGATTCAGTATGAAAGCCTATGTGTTATACAGTCACGATGCTCCACAGGAATGCATTTGATTGGTCTTGTGTGGGATGCATGGATCAGCACAAATGGATAGGTGTTTACACTGCTACAAAAGGAAAGCATGTGAAAACATTGAGCAGCAAATGTAACTAGCGGTCAGAGAAGAATGAATCCTCCTAGTAGACTGAAAGACAGCTTTTTCCCCAGAGCTGTGAGTTCCATCTACCCCTGCTGACACACACACACACACACACACTTACCCCTAACCTGCCCCCCTGTAGACATGCACACATACTTCCCTTAATCAAACACACACACTCGTATTCCTCCCCTGCAGACCCTCACACATAGATCACTGGTCTCTGCAGGCGTATTACCTCAGGAAAAGTCTGGACTCGATGATGTTTTTACTGTTGCTGTCTTTTATACTTATCTGTTTATTATTTATACTGTATTGTGTATTTAAGTATTCTGCCTTGAAGCCGAGTCCTATCAACAAAATCCCGTTATGTGTACGCATAATGACAATAAAGAATTCTGTTCTATTCTATTCTATTTATACTAAAGGTGACAGGTTACATCACAGGTCACCCAGTCACACCGGCTGATCTCACAGCTGTCATTTCAGCGCGCGTGTGCGCACACAAGCAAGGAGCTTAACCCAACATCATTAAAAAAGAGCAACCTTGTTACACAACACTGGTTTTATCACACAGTCTGGGTTGCTTTGAGCTGGGTTGCATTTTAGCCTAAAAAAGAGCCCTGGGGATTCATTAGGGACATCAGCTCTTGAATTCAGCTCGTTCAGCAAATCTATACAGGTGGAGAACCGATACTTTGTTACACTTTCACGCCTGCTACAGGATTTGCGCCGCAGCCTGTTTTCATACAGGTTGGACCCACTGAATGGTTTTAAAACTAATCTGGGGGTTTTATTTCATTAGCAGGCTTAGAAAGTCGATTAATTTAAAAGGAATGTAGAGAGAGTTACTCTACTCATTTACTTAAGACATAGTAGGGTAGTATCTCCTGTTGCATGAAGGAGTTAAAGGTATACATTTAGCACACAAATGCTATGTGCGGCATCGCACTCTCAGTATCGCTGGGTGTTATGGTTACAAACAGTCCCACGCAAACGCATGAAACTGAGCAGCAGAGCCAGGAGGTGCCTTTTCGTGGGAACAATCAGCGATTAGGCCTCCCTGCCTGTACCTCAAGAGACTCTGTGAAACGGGGGAGAAAAAAGCCGCAACATTCTTGTTAACGATAAAGTATGATTTTAAAGGTTATTAAAACCAGGCCCAGCTCCACGAGCTTGGCCTGCCCAGGCCAATCACAAACTTGCCCCACTCAATCATGAGCTTGGCCAGGCCAATCACAAACTTGCCCCACTCAATCACGAGCTTGGCCTGGCCAATCACAAACTTGGCCCACCCAATCACGAGCCTGACCCACCTAAGGCTGGGTAAATGCCAGCCAATCTCTCTATTTTTCTTTAATTATCATAAATAAGAGGGAAGCACGTGGATTTTTCAAAACCTTTTGAACTCTTACACACAAATACACCCCCCAGACCCTCCGAGGGTCATAGAGCTGGAGCCAGACCCAATTAAAAGGCAAGCGGGCAACCACAGCACCACAAGTGCGTAAAATATCCATCCATCTATCATCCAACTGCTTATCCTGGACAGGGTCACCTGGAGTCTATCCAGTCAGCATGAGGCAACAGGCAGGGATATTCTGGGATGGGATACCAACCAATCACAGCACCGAGCAAACATGGAAACACTGCCCTGCACTGCACTGCCCCGCACTGCACTACAGCTGAAGCAGAGACAGGATTCAAACCTTTATCCCTGGTGATGTGAACCAATGTTGCTGGAGGCCTAGGAATATTACACTATGTCGCCATTTGGCAGACTCTTACATAGCTTACGCTTTATACATTTATCCTGCTGTCTAGGTTTACTGAGGTAATGCAGCTGGCCCAAGGGTACAACAGCATAGGTGTTCTTAGGAGCAGAAACGCCTATCATTCGGTGTTCTTCTTTAATCGCTTTGACTACCTGCTGCCCTTGAGCACCCAGACAGTAATGAGGCAGTTCAGACATGTGACACAATGGATCACGGCCGCAAGAGCTGAAAATGGCTCGCAGCCAATCAGGAGAGACTGGCCAAAACATTATACCTGCCAGAAATTATAGCCGTGTGACAGATTAGACGGGTGAAAGTTTGCAACAAAAGAGTGTCTGTCAATCCAATATCTAATCTAGCGTAACAGTTTCTGCAAGGTATTCAGGATTGCAGCTGTGGCAATTATCAGTTGTGAATCACAGAAGCTGCAAAGTCCCTGCCACCTAAAGCAAAGATTTTAGTGGGGGAAGGATGAAAGGAAACCAGAAACGCTGCTTGTGCGAGAGATTAATTTTCTTCCTCCATGTAATTAACTGCACCGTCCAAACAGCTCACGAAAATGTCTGTAATCCAGTCAAGGAAAACAGCTTGCATGTCACATGACGCTGGGATGCCTATCTTCATCCAGTTCCGGCCTTCTACATGGATGTAAACTCCTTGTAAGGAAAACAATATGATTCTCCTCTTGGCTGTATCACTGATTATCCTGCTCTGCCTGTGATTTGCTCTTTTGGAACGTCTCCTATTATTAAATCACTACTGACTGTAGTGGGATGGAGGAGCGGGTGTCAAGAAATACGAGTAAATATGAATACACCAAAAATAACCCAGTAATAAAAAGCCTTTAAGCGCAGTCAGCAATGTATCATCTGATATGTGAATTTATGTGTAGGAGTGTATTGTGACATATTGTAAAGCCTGCAGTGCTTAAGCATAATGGATTCCCGTTGCATTGCTGAATAGTTTAATGCGATAGTCTCATACTTAGCAAGTAATTTTTTTTTCATTTTCAGAATTTTTTTAGTTACATGTAAATTTCAAATGGACTGATGGCAATTCCATTCATATCATTTTCTTTCAAATACAAAAGTTACGTAAAAAAGGAAGTTGCATGTAAAATATGTAAAAATTTAGTTGCCAGCATGTAGTTGGCCGTTATTTATGGGAAATATACAAACGTTAAATTCACACGGTAAAAAACAACAATGACACACTTTTAACAATATATAAATCGTCGTATCTCTTTAAATTCTGGCCAGTGTCGTTCCTCAGATCCTGACGCAGTTGTGCCATACGTCAAGCGCCAAGGAGAAACACAACCCCAGTTCTGCTTTATTTTAGCAAGGCGAAGTGCCCCGTGCCCACGTAACTCCTACAGCATTCCAATAAATCTGTATCCATTAAAGTAAACAGAGTTTAAAACAGTGCCGCTTTAAACCTTTAATTTATTTTCTCTACACTTCATCAAAATATATTTACCTTAAAAGCTGAATGGTAAATTTTTTAACTTAGAATGCTGCTTATTTATTTGGTGCGTGTCTCGAAAACTATGTATTCGTCTGATTAGTTCACAGAAGTACTTAATATCGACCAGCTTAAGACGGAAGGAGACGGGGAGTCACATACAGCAGTTAGTGGAATATCTATATCAGTCTCCCGCGATACTTCCTTTCGCACAGCACCCTGCTGTATCCTTCCGCCGCTGTTAATGCAGCGGCGTGTTTTACTGTACGCTTGTACCGCACAGGTAGGTAGTCATCTGTACTACATAAACAACAAAATGATTTTGATGAGACTAAATAGTCCTCCGGAAAACTTCGGAAAACTTACGTTTGACGCCTAAAAATCCAACTGCTCGTTTCAGTGTTTTAATGCAAATATTTTGCACTGGCTGTACGTCCTTGAGAAACGAATACATCGATGTATAGTTGCAGTATACGGTTATTTTGCAACTACGATCGAAGTTCCCCTAAAACTACCTGACTCCTTTTAACTTAAAGGGCATTTCTTATAATTCTTTCTTATCGCACACTATCGTATTTATCATAATTCATCTTTATGCCGGGTGTTGTTACTTTTCGTTGTGCGTAATATCGATGCTGTCAGTTTGGCGAAAAGGAAACGCCATAATCTAGGACCGAATATAACGATGCAGCTTATCGTTTATGAGATCGGCGATGGGCATAATATGCAGCGACCTCGGGAAGGTGGCGCACACAGCGTATCAGTGACAGCCGAATGGGAATTTTACAAGGCTCTGCAGCACAGCTGCTCTGCACCTGCTCTTGTCCGTTTGCCTGTCCACTGGCATGGGGAGCAATGCCCATGAACTTCTAAGCAATGTTGGGCTGTAAAAGTAGCCCCCGTCATGTTCCGAACAAACAGGCGCGAGTCTTTTGCGTAGGAGATACGTGCTACCATTATTACCCCTTAAGTCCACACTCAATGTTTCACTGCAGTTAGTATAGTTAGTACAACACCACGTAGTGTTACAGTAATGACCATCCACAATGCACGATACAGAGGTTAAGAGGTTACACTTATTCTTTTCTATGTATCTTCTATGAAGACCATATACATGACCTGTTGAAGGACACGAGGATTCTCACTTACATGTTTTTAACACCTGAAATGATCATCATAGTGATGTAGTATCCAGATCCTGTACTTCATAAACAGAGTATTTAGGGTCTAACTGAAGTAGTTCCTTGGATGTGTTAGCCCTGGTTTCGCAGTGGCCAAGCGGCTACAATGTATTAATATTTCCTCTTCCACAGCAATCTAATAATTACACTTCATTTGCTCATCTAAGATGTTCATTCATCCATCCATCCATCCATCTTCCAAACTGCTTATCCCTCTGGGTCGCGGGGGGTCTGGAGCCTATCCCGGATTCTACGGGCACGAGGCGGGGAACAACCCAGGACGGGGGGCAGCCCATCGCAGGGCACACTCACACACCATTCACTCACACATACACACCTATGGGCAATTTAGTATCTCCAATCAGCCTCAGCATGTCTTTGGACTGTGGGGGAGACCGGAGTACCCGGAGAAAACCCCACGATGGCATGGGGAGAACATGCCAACTCCACACACGGAACCCTGGTGGAGACCCAAACCCTGGTCTCAGAGGTGTGAGGCAACAGTGCTAACCACTGCACCACCATGCTGCCCTCTAAGATGTTCATTTGTCATCTGAATTGAACTAACTCTGTGACTTTGACCTGCTTATGCCCTTTGGGTCTTATAATGAATAACAGTAAGGATTTATAGCATTAAGTTATTATTTTACGTATAAAATGTGTGGGTAGCCAGTATAATTAACTACAGCAGTTCCAGTTTTAACTTTAATATCTTGTGGCCACTTCATTAGGTACAAACAGTCGGTAACGTACAGAGCCTGCACCTACAAATGGAAAATTACGTTATTGCAGCTGAATACTAACAGACGTGCAGACACAGTCAAGAGGTTCATCTGTGCAATTAACAAGGTCAGAGGGGAAAGTTGACAGGAAGACCAGTGCAGAAATATCAGCTTAGAAGAACAGTGGTGTGCAGAATGGCTTCTCTGCACGCACTACGCATACCCTTAAGGTGGTTCTGGAGACCAAAGGGGATCATATCTAGTACTTTGTATTTTACCATAGAATAGAATGCATATTTCTTACAGAATGAAATCTCTCTAGGATACACATATATCTAGCCATCATAACATAAGGAAAATAAAAAATGCCTAATAAAGTGGTCACAGAATTTCTGCATGTCCTTCGTAAGAAAATCCCAAACCCAGGACTGACCTGTGTAACTTCCCGAGATCCAGTGGGGGGGGGAAAAAAAGTAAAAAAAAAATACTTATTAAAATTTTGATTTGACAGGAAAAGGAAGTTAATAGTGTGGCATGTATTGTGTGAAAAATATGAGCAAAAACTTCCTCTGTAGGGAGAACGAAAATGAATTGCTGGATCTCAGGAAGATATATTTTGCTAAGGGTGAGGACCATCTGCACGTTACTAACGCAGCTCCTCATCAATGTTCCCTTTAATGAAGATGATCGCTGTCAGAAAACCTCAGACACTCCCAACCACACTGATAGTTTTCTTTCCCTCTCCAGGTGAGATAATAGTTTCCATTAAGGTAGTTTGGCTGCATTGTTTATGAACATATTGCATTTCAATACAGATTTTTGAACATGGTTATTCAAAACACACAACACATTCTAAGCGTAGAATAGGCCCAGCTCACATTTATTGCTTCTCCCACTCTTAGGTTCAACAGTCCAACAGAATGTTCCTTTATTTTTTTGCACTTAAAACATGTCACTGTTTAAAATTGCAATTATTATTCATATTTAATTTAGCCGAACAAAAGATTTAAGATCACTGTAACTACACAAATTGTGACATTTTTTACTACATTTCTCCAAATAATCAGGTTTTAATGGTTTTAATGCATACCAAGACGAGTACAGCTGTCAATAAACCAGGACCAGTCAGATGTAATAAAAAATATATATATCAGTCATTACAGTTACAGTCGTCGACGAGACCCATTACAAAAGCCTATAACGCAGAGTGAACCCGAAGCCTCGCTGACTGACATGGCGGAGGGATACAAGAACACCAGGCAAGCATGATCAGTATTACCCCCTCCACCCCCCCAAAACACGCTCGCCCCTCCTGCTCCTCCGACGCATTCGTTTTCACCTACTAGCCCTCTCATTGGCTAAGCGAAAGAAGCACTTGCTTTTTATTGGCTACCTCTTCATCAATCTTCCCAGCCTTCCGATCATGGTAGATTGCGCTTCACTTCTATATTGTATCGTTTGACTGAACTAGTTACCTTTTACATTAAGCGGAAAGGGGCGAGAATTGTTTTTCTATTAAACGCCGAGGACGAACATTTTTGTCAACGTCAACTTTTATATGTTTTTAAATTAAATAATTAGATTTTATATGTTACAGATGTGGGCACACCATTTCTGGGTAAGTGAAGCGACATATTTTCTTTTTGGTTTTTGTCGACTGCATGCTAGTTGTTGTTTTTTTTTCCCCCTCATTTTAAAAATGCCTCTTCGGTTCCGTGACACAAGGAGTTCCTATATCCAAACGCGATGTGGCACGGCCGGACGCCAACGTTTCGATGAAGTGCGCAGTTCCTCGGCCACTTGCGTGTTTTTCTCCCCGTGTAGTTAACGGCGAGACCGTATTTGACGGAAGAGTTGAGGGTAATGGGTGTCGCCTTCGCGACTGATCGTGAAATGTCTGGTGGATCGGGGTTAGGAATAGGTTAGGCGTTTTTGCCCCCCTCCATGTTGATGTTTCGGAGTATGAATCTGCCTTTTGCGCTTGACGGAGGAGCTGTCAGCGGCAGATAGGCGACGGGCACCTTGGCTCGCTCTGCATTTACGCGGAAGCTGTGCTCTACACTGTTATTGGCACGTTTTATTATCTTCGTCATCATCGTCAACAACAACAAGAATGAGTAATAATAATAATATCAACAATAATAACAGCCGGCAAAAATACTACCGACAATATAACAGTGAATAATTATTATTATTATTATTATTATTATTATTGTTGTTGATGTTGTTGCTGTTATTATTATTACGGAGCATTTCTCTGATTTTAGTATTAGACAATATAATAAATGGTAATTAACTTCCTCGTTTGTCAATAGAGATTCCATTCCAGTACAGTACGTGTTGTACTGTCTTTAACTTTATTATCGGCCTGATGTTATACTGTCGTTCTTCTTGCCCTTGGTGTAAACGAGTAAAAGCCTCCGATTTAAGGCGCACGTCTGATCGCGGGGAAATCACCGATTATTATTTTTTTTCATTATTATTATTTTTTTTTAGTCCCATTTAGTTTAGTTGACGGTTGTAGATATCTGTCTATTGTAATGAAATGTGGAGTCAGTCCTGTGCTTTTACTTTTTTTTTTTGTTTGTTTTTTTGTTTTTTTAAATCCTGTCTCCTTTGTTTTTACGAGCTGAAATTTTCACTCTAAGGTTTGCAGACGGTCGGGATGCAGGGTGAAGTACAGTAAATAGTTTTCTTTACAGAAATGGACTTTTGCCTGGTGTTAAGCATATCAAATCAAGAAAATCATGTCAGTATTTAATAAAACCGATCAGTTGTTTCGGGGATACCATTCAGGAGTCGAAGCGGTTGCTTTGTGACATTTAATGGCTTCCCCATATCATTCCACATTGACTTTTATAAATTACATGTCCCATGTTAAATGGGCAGACGTCAATGTCAAGTTGGTCTTGCGGTTTTGATTGGACGGCCATGGAGCTCGGGAAGCAGAGGGAGAAGCACAATGTAGGAAGCTGTTGAAGGGTAAAGGAGCATAACTGAGCCAGCTCTGGGAGAGAGCAATTAGCCGCTGTGGATGTGTGGGTTTGTGAGGCACTACAACTGATACAGTTGCATTTTGTCAAAAAATGAACAAACCCCAAGGTATGTTGCCTACTTTCATTAAAACACCTTTTGCTACGGCATGTTTTGACATCAGTGGGACACGCGGCGCCTTTTCACTCGGCCGCTGTTGGCTCCATCTGGACGCGCGTTCTCGTGGGAGCTGCGCGCGCCGGTGCCGCGCAAGGGCCGCCATGACCTTTGATATTCCAGCGTTGCGCGTCATTCATCGCGGATCAGAATGCGGCCCCTGAAAACACTTATCTTCAATATGTCTGTTCAGTAACCGTTGCCGCACCAGATGGGACGTTGCTGCTACCTAAAGTGGGTGAGTGTAAATGAGGGGAAGGGAGAAACAAAAAAAAAAAAACGTAATAATAATGATTTTCATCAGGCCTGGCGTTCTCTTTCAAACTGAATGGGATTCGACTGGCCACAGCGACAGGGGTCTAGACAAAAGTTCCAAAAACATTACATCATCACCATCTTGGATGTTGTTAAAACGTGAGGCTTTTCCTTAGTGAAGAATAGAGGCCAGATTGCTAGGTAATTTTAATCGGGCCTGCAAGGGGAGACCTACTGTGTCTCTCGGAGAACCTGAGACCATTTCTGTAACCACTAGGGGAATATGAGTGATAAGGAGTGAAAGTAGCATTTCGGGGGGGTGGGGGGTTGTGTAAGAGGGAGGGAGATGGAGGAGTGAGGTTGGCAGGACTAGCATGATGTCCTGGGAGCGAGCACGTCAGAGCGGCAAGCGGGGCCGGCCTGGACAGGTGGCAGGGAACCCCGGTCCTCTGCAGGAAGCCCACATGCTGCGTCTGCATCACCGGGGGCCAAATCCTCATGCTGGCACCTCTCTGGAAATAACGACAAAAAAAAACTAGAGCATAACTTACGAAACAGCCTACCTGGCTTGTACCAGCTGGAATCGATTTAATTGGGTCCGCCCCTCTCTCTGTTGGTATCATTTTACTTGTTGACAGGACAGTTGTATCCAAATCTATGCACATGGCTTGCAGCTTCTTGCCTTATCTGTTGATACAAAAGGATATTTGTGTGTGTGTGTGTGTGTGTGGGGGGGGGGTCGAGGTAAAACTACCCTGGCAGATTCCCGCCTGGGATGTGAACTGGCAGCCTTCGGGTTGAGGAATCCGCCTTTGGCCAGTTCTCTGCCTTCTGTCGGTTTATCGGTAATCGCATCTGTTATGCTGCCGGCCGTTTAAGGCGTCGAGATTCACAGAGTGCTGGAACAGCACGCCGCAGCACGGCCCAGGCGAACACCGGTGCCGCCCCACGAGCAAACACCGGGATTAGCACGCCTCTGTCGCTTTATTCTTCTTCTCAAATCTCACGTTCACTACCACTGGCAGTTAACCAACCGCTCGCCTGACAAGAGGAAAGCTGTGCTTGGAGAGTATTTCTCCTTCTGACATAACTTCAGGCCGGGATGGGTTTTATTATTTATTGAGACGTGACACCAGGAGATGGTGCTTTCATTCTATAGTTCTGTGCTCTGCCGCTGGTACATGGGGGGGATGGGGGGGGGGCAATCTGCTGCTAGAGCTGGTGTGGTGGAACTAACCTAGTTAGTGCTTAGGGGCTGTGCTGAAGTCTCCCGTACCTTTGCAGGACTCAGTGCAAGTCAGCAGCATAATGATTTTAATGAAGAAGTTTAAGTTCTGGAAATTTCCTTCCTTTTTTTCCTGAGGAAAAAGCTAATTGAATAACAGATGAAATCAGATGATTCACGCAGAGAATCTTACCGGTTATTTGAGCTGAAGTTCAAGGCTGTCTGCCGGCTCGTTTTCGGGAAGAATACTGACGGTAGAGGGAGTCTCGTGTTGACTTTGCTCACACTCCCCTGGCTGTAGGCTACAGGAAAGTCAGCCGCCTGTCCGTGCCCCTTTTGTGGATACCGCCTCCATCGTTTTTTTTTTTTTTTTTTTTATGATTGTAGAAAATTGTTTACTCGACGCAGTAAACCGTGTCTGGACCAAACCCCAAAAAGCGGGACTTTCCAAGGTCAGCCCCTGGGGGGGGGGCGGGGGGGGGGGGGGGGGGGGCGGGG
>JAODLD010000052.1:11968709-11979725 GCA_026781065.1 Mormyrops boulengeri | reverse complement strand
GATGTGGGAGCTTGCTGTTTTGGGGGTAGAGATGTGAGCTTTCCTTCAGCTGTGTGTGTGTGTGTGTGTGTGTGTGTGTGTGTGTGTGTGTGTGTGTGTGTGTGTGTGTGTGTGTGGGTCAGATATACATTACATTGTGGTGACCCAAATGAAATATTTCGACATTGTGGGGTTGAGGCTGTAATCAAAACTAAAAATTGCAAAAGACTATTTTGTATGGGTACTTATGGTTTAGATTAGGGCAGGGTAGGGGTTAAGGTTGTCATTTTTGAGGTTAGTGTTTTGCCCATAGAAATGAATGGACAGTCTCCACAAAGATACGAATATAGGTGTGTTGTCCATCCGTCCGTCCGTGCATGCGTGTGTGCATGAGGATCTTGCCGCTTCACCAGCTCAAGCAGAGGTAGCTCACATACGCACCCTGGGACCGCGTGGTATCGAACATCTGAGCACTGTTAGTAATTTTGAATAGCGCTCATTCTGGTGCAGCGGACATCCAGGCCGCTCATTTGACTGCGGTGCCTCCTCAAAACGCCACACCAGGCCCCGCGCTGCGTCACGGCCTTAAGCCGCGTCACGGCCTTAAGCCGCACGGTCGCTCTCGCAGGAAGTGGGCAGTGTTTTTTTTCTTTGTTTTTTGTCCCTTTCTGCTTGCGCTCTGGTCTTCTCACTAGCCACCAACGTTCACGGTTTCGCCCAGGCCCCCTCTGCCTTTCCGGCCAGGCCCCCACCCCCGTCCACCTGCACCATTGATACTGTGTGATCTGTGATCAGAGTTTCATAGGTGTCCGTGTTTATGTCAATAGGGCCTGTTGCTGGGGTGACTGCTTTTGCAATCCAGAATGATTCTGAGAACCTCACCATTGCTGGGTGCAGAATCGGGTCTTGGGGGGGGGGGGGCTGTAATACACTCCAGCATGCAGGTATTCCCTCATTGCAGCCCGGTGTTCAACACAAAGGGCTGCGTGTGCGTTTGTGGGGAGATTTGAGGACTGGCTAAACGAGAGACAAGTGCGTAATTTGACAGATGGGGGGTTGAAAAGGGAAAAGAGACGAAAATAGCACTTGGATCATTTTCGTTTAGTTCGCGAACCTTCACCGAGACAGAAGACACGGGACAAAAAGGCCCAACACCTTTACATAACCGCTCTCCTTGGGTGTCATTAGCCCCGACGGTCACGTATAGCATGAGACGGAACCTAAAGTGTAGTTAGTTACCATGACGACGCCATACCATACTTGAAATGGTGTTGATCTGAAGTTTGCCATCGGGCTATTTATAAATGGACAGATGGTTTGTGTATGTATATGTGTGTAGTTTTATGTTTACATAGACATACAGGTATGAATATAATGTGGATTCTTCACAAGCATAGGTGGAGGGGAGGTGCACTGAAGTTGATGTATAGCAAGAGGTCAGAAGGGTTGAAGTGGTGAATGTAATGAGCTGAGCAGAGCTGTCGGTACAGGGAGGTGGGGATGGAGTTACAGAATGTGGGAAATAGTGGCAATTCCAGCACAGCCTGGCGGTGCAGCGACCCCGTAATCGAATGCGTTAGGGAGTGAAGCTTAGTGGCACGCTATTGGTTAGCTCACCTGTCCGTCATTGCTGTGGTGCAAACGTTACTGAGGTGTCTGTACGAAGAAGTATATCCAATGCACTAGCTGAAGCGTAAGAATTAATAAGCCCTGTGTCTTGCTGGAGACAGCTGTCTGCTGCTTAAGGAAGGGCGGGTTGCTTGAAGCGTTCTTAAGCGTGGTTCCTCTGAAGGGCGCGGAAAAATGGGCCAATTCCTGGGCCCGCTTTTCACATTTAACCTATATTTCAAACTTGAGATTGAGGCTCAAGTTCTGCCGCCAGCAAAAAGGAGAAGAAAACCTGCAGGAAATGCGTCTCTCGCTGCGCCGAACGCGCACTCTTGGTTCCCGCAGCAATGGATGCAGCATTTCGGCTGCTGGGGTTTACAGAAGAGGCTATAACTCATTGGGTGGGGAGGAGTTCTGCGCTTGCTTCCCATTTTAGCTTGGTAAGCTGTTTGAAATGGAAGCTCATAAATGATGTGTGAAACCTGGACATACGGAATGTTTTAACTGGGCCTGATGTAGTAAACACTGTCCGGAAGTCCGAATGGGTACATCGTTCTTACGTTTATTGAATTACTTCATACGGATCTGTAAAAACAACCAAAAAAATGTTATGCACGCCAGACTGAGGACAGATGTGCCGGTCTCTGGTAGCAGTGCCCATCCAGCTGTGTGCTCAATCCATCCTCCTCTTCCTGTTTCTGTGTCACGGGCAGACGTTGAGGAAGAAGGGCTTCAACGGCTGTGATAGTCCTGAGCCAGATGGCGAGGACTCCGTCGACCAGAGTCCCCTGAACGACGAGACCTACCGCAAGAACAATGAAGAGCTGGACGTGCTCTTCAAGCGATACAGCGTGAGTCGCCGCCCATTTCCCTCCCTTCTCTCCCTCGCCACTTCACACCCCTGTCCTTGCTTAAGAAATCTGGGAACTGCAGAATGAAGGTTGCGTTGCTCTACACTTCACAAGCACCCATTTCCTGCGCCTGGCCTTCTTTTCGCATGGCAGACCTCGCACAGACAACAGAAAGATCTAACACACAGCTGCGGTGGTTGGCAGTCAAGTAATCCCAGTGTGGCAGCTATCAGCCAAGATAAACTCGCATATCCCCATTTCTGCCTGCTAGGAAGGGAGAAACCTGGTATTTTACGAGTTCTGTTTCCCTGTTTTTATTTTATCTTTTGAGGAGACCCATTAATTGCTGTTTGTGCCAGAGACAAGCCACACAAACCCTGCTCCCTAGTCGCTTTTTTTTGTCATTTGTTGTCACATAGGAGACCTGTTAGCTGCTACCTGGTAGCGTGACTCAATATCTGCGCTGCCAGCCGTGAAATGACTAATGATGAAGCGGTAGGATTTCACGAGGTCAAAAAGTTATCTTTCTTAAATCGTTACTTGCACTTCACGAGTTTAGGATGACATCATTTTAAGTTACTGTGTTATTAGGGGAAAAGTTGCACTGCACATTTTTTTTCCTGAAACGTCCTCTAACAAAGGCGAAGACGACGTTCATGTAGATGGCCGCAATATCGCCGTATCTGCTACACTACGTGACTGATAAGAGATTGATTGAGATGCTTTTGCAGGCTTCTAGGACAGAAAGTGAATGGAACTAGGGCATCTGTTTAATTTGTTTCGATACCCTTGCATGTGGGCAATTCACCAGAGTGAAGCTGAGTGCTGAAAAATGGGTTAGTGCTGCTGTAGACTTGGGCTTGCCTTTGGTCCAGACTGCCAGGGGGGTTTTGCATTCAAGGGGTCGGTATTTAGCTCGGCAAGGAAATGGACTGGGGCGTGTTTCCCAGAAGCATAGTTGCTAACTACGTTAGCAACTTGCATAGTTGTAACCATGCCAACAGATTGAGTCCAGCTATGTAAGTTGCTAATGGGAGCATTTGGAAAACGCACCCCTGGATGGGTAGCTGTAGACTTTCAAGAGATTCCCTCGCAGTTAGGATCGGTCGCAGAATGTGAGGCTGAAGCTGAGAGATCATCTCTCAGAACCTTGTGGTTGGGTGAACTCCTACGCCCAAGAAGGAAGCAGTGTCATTGTTTGAGCCTAAAGTGACTTCTGCTTCCTTTTTCAAACCGTGCTCCTAACCTCCGTGTGCTTGGCTGCTGTGTGGTGCTGCAGTCCTTGTCTGTGATCTCGGCCTCCCACTCGTATCCTGACAGGAAGTGACACGCCACAGATTCACGTATTACTGTCCTGCAGAGGCCTTTAGAGGCCTTCTCCTGGTGATGGAAGGTTGTATCTGCATGGGTTGGTTTGTCGTTAACTTCTGCAGAGGAATTTTTTAAAACCAGGTCTTCCTCAGTTTTACAGCAAGAAAACAACTTACCAGGAAGTGAAAGAGCCAGAAAGCAGGGCTGCAGCCGCTGATTTTCCTTCAGCAGAGTTGAGGACAGACATGGCGATTATGTTGAAGCAGACCATTAATAAGTGGCCTGGAGGGTATTGAAAATCTGTGACAAAGGGAGAGTGGAGGCTGAGATCTTTCAGATTGAGACCAAAGCTCCACTCCATCAGTGTTGCTCATGTCGTTTAGGCATAAGGGAAAGTTTAGCCAATTAAGACGAGTGATTAACCACTAATGGGGGTGTCCGGGAATAACAATGCCAAGGGGGGTCTCTTTTTGCCAGTGGGGTTCAGTTAATATGTATATAGTTTTACCTTTTACCATTTTCTTTAATGGCTTTTGTTGGGATAAAATAGCAGTAGTAATGGTTTGTCATTTGACCTTCCGTCTCAGGTTATTATGAGTCAGCCTTCGTAAGACATTGTGAGATGGTTAGTCCATTAACATGCAGATATGTGCGAAACTTGCATTTAACGAGAAAAGAATTCCTTTGGCCATGGCCAAAATGAATTTAGCAGCACCAAAAGATTTGCATGGTTATGGTAGATTTGTGGAGACCAAAGACTACGACCAAAACTGTCAATTGAAAATGTGGCATGTCATTATTGTACAATAGTGATTCGTTATCAATCACAATTGGGAAATTCCCCTTTTGATCTGCCCTGTATAGGCGAGAGTGAGCTTGGGGGGTCACAGTAAAACAGGCAGCCATCTTGTGGTGCCCAGGGAGCTGGGGGTTAAGGGCCTTATTCAAAGAGCCTCAGACGTGACTATTCTGCGGAGGCTAGGCTGGAACCGAAAACCTTCCGGTCGCAGGTGTACCTGTCGTGTCTCGTTTTAAGTTTGTTTTGGCAGAACAACTCTATGTACATCTTTGCTGACAGGGCACAGAGAAATGGCGACCCTTGGGATCGGTCAGGAAAGCTTCATATGCTGTTACCCTCTGGTCTGATTCCCAGGTCCATCTGGAGTCATCATGATAGTTTAAGACTCTCTTGGGGGTTTTCATGGAAGTTCCAGTGCAGAAGTGGGTCAACAACATTTCATTAGCACATATATTTATGTGTCTGCAGGGAATTCAATCAATTTTTATCTCTTAGGTTCCTTCTGTTTTTGTTTTTGTTCATTCTGTTTTTTTTCCTGTTAGATTCTTAAATTATTAATTAGCTTGCGTGTTTGCCTTCTGCGTTTGTGTACTGGTTAGGAAAAAGCTGTATGGACAAATTGCTGTGTGCTAGCATTTGTAATAAACAAACAAACAAACAAACTAAATTGGTAGATAAAAAAATTTCACTTTAAAATGAGTAATCTCCGAATTGTGTACATCTCTCTCTGCCCTTCTCAAGCTTACTGTTGCTTTGATATTCAAATGTGCAAACAGAGAATTGCCGGTTGAATAAGTTTCAAATTTATGCATCCCCTAAAGTAGATGCATGAGTGCTGCTGAACCTCTTAGCATAAATGGTAACCCAGCGTGGAAGCACTGTAAATCTTAGACAGCCTCTGTAAAGGTTTTTCTGTAACACCGTCAAATCTACTTTAGTTGGGAAAATGTGTATTAACTAGGATTCCATTTTCTCATCGCCTAAAGCCGGGTGATGCGTCCCACTGAAAGAACCTTCCAGAATATTCCATTGGCTGCGCAGACTTCCGTACGAAGGATGTGCGACTGGGCAGTTTGCCTCTAGCATCCTGGTCCAGCGCTCCACAAAAGGCATCCTTCAGCGAGGCAATCAGAGGAAATCTGTGAGGGTATAGGCAGCTACGAAACCAGTCCCCCTCAAACTGGGTCCTGTTCCGGACATGCGAGCCCCAGTCTGTCCCACATTCTAAATATAGGGTCCTTGGGGGAGGGGGGGGGAGAACGGTTTGCCATAATAAGGGAGCATTTGGTGCAGCGTGTTCGGTACAGAGCCCTAGACCACAGGGATAGGCACGTAACCAAAGTACAGCGTCAGTGACCCAGGCACTGCAAACAAGCACAGCCCTGTTCAGGCTGGCTTCACTCAGCTAACATCCACCTCCTCGCCTTCATTTCAATAGTCACAATTAATACATTTCATCTCTGATTTCTCCCCAAGTGTGAAATTCCAAAGCCGGTCTCATTTACCCAGCGCTAGGTTCCCCGCTGGGTGCCCTGCGGCCCGCATCACT
Source organism: Mormyrops boulengeri (assembly GCA_026781065.1). Classification (NCBI taxonomy): domain Eukaryota; kingdom Metazoa; phylum Chordata; class Actinopteri; order Osteoglossiformes; family Mormyridae; genus Mormyrops; species Mormyrops boulengeri. The sequence continues at coordinate 11,973,628 of JAODLD010000052.1, read as the reverse complement.
TATAACCTATTTTTTTCTCCCCAGAAATTCTAATTCTGACACCCAAATGAAACCCCACAACAAATTTTTTTGAAAGCCGGAACCGCAGTGTAGTACTATTATTCAACGACTTCTTAGAAAACTCATTTTGCAAGTGTCAAGCCGATATAAGATTATGGTTCTGTGCGCGCCGCGTAATGGCAGTGTGACAGTTACACATTAGGGATGGAGCCATTTGCTGCGTAAAGATGAGTGGTTTCCTGTTATTTCTGGAGACTGGCTGTTTCTGGATTGCCTACGTTGCTGGGAGCCTCTCCAGAGATCTATACTTAGAAAAATTCTGTAAACGGCCGAACATATGCCAGGCAAACTGACTAAGAAAGCATATAGCGAATCCTCTCCCTTTTTGGTTATGTGAGGAATGTGGCCATAATAACCAACATAAAAATAAATTATTTATACCTCTATGCCTCTATTATTTTTCATTCTTGCCTGTGACTTACTGTGAATTCAGTAGCTCTGTGATAATTTTGATTCACTGTAGTGCAACCACTGTACTATACCAGTGCAGTGCGTAACCATTAACTGGGGAAACATTATCCATTTTTATATTAGGATTTTATATACACATTTGTTGTTTTATTCAGAATGGGTTGAAATGATTCTGTAGCTTACATTTTCATTCTCACTTTGCGTTTTCCAAATATTTCACCTGAAACAACTAAAGATGATACGATGCACAGTTAAAATATTGAATTCTTATGTTCGAAGTCGCATGTGATCAGAGAATTTATAGTAAATACTGAACAGGATTGGTGAGTCTAAATTGGCCGTGTAGTTGTGTGAGTGTGGGTGTGAGTGTGTGCGCCCTGCAGTGTTTTGGCGACTGCATTGGGTTGGTTCCTGCTTGCACCCATTGTTACCGGGATAGGCTCCGGTCCCCCCTGCGACCCCAGTTGGGATTCGGCAGTTTCAGAAAATGGATGGATGGATACTGAACTGGATGGCCAATGACTGGATACCTGCCATCCAGCTTATATCTGCTCACCTTTCCCATTCTTCTCTGTTCTAGTCCACGGTGGCCCCTCCCGCATTCTCCATGCCTGTCACGGTCCCAGTGGCCAATCAAAGCACCTTACAGTTCAGCAACCCTGGTGCGACCTTGGTAACCACCTCCTTCGTGACTTCATCGCTCTCGGATCCCCGCCTACTGTCGCCACAGCAACCAGCTCTCCAGAGGAATACAGTGTCTCCAGGGTTACCACAGAGACCAGCCAGTGCAGGTGAGAAAGCTCACCAAATGGGGACCATCCATTTTTGTGGGCAAAGATTGTTTACAAAAGCCAGGTCTCGGTTGACAAGTAAATGCAGTGAAATAATATGACCCAAAATATTAAGCAGTGCAGAGAAGACAATTAAGGATTTTAGTTAATAAAATGGTCCATAAAAATGGACTGGAGTGGTCTGATAGCCCTGTTGTGTGATTTGGGCATGGGGTATTTTTTTGCTAAGTGGCCCTCACTCTCTGTCAGTGACAGTGTCGGTGACAGTGACCATGTCGGCTGTACTAAGCAGTATGTGATAATATTGGAATGTGAAACTCGCTCTCCCAAAGCTTGGCGCAGGCACTGAGGCTCTCCTGTCTCCTCCACACAGGCGCACTTCTGGGAGGGGACCTGAGTAACTCGAATGGGGGCTGCCCCAGCCCAGTAGGTGAGTGATGGTGATTTGCCATAATAAGGGAGCATTTGGGGGAGGGGGCACGATGACTTCTCCCTCATGGTCCTCATCGACGACTGAATAGCTGGACATCACGGCAGGCAAACTGGGTCTCAACAGTCATGTTGGGCTTTATTGTCACGCCAGTCATATTGAGTACGCAGCATACGGTGGAGCAGAATAATATATTGCCCAGGACTGCAGTGTTAGTGCAGAGATAGACAGGACAAATGCAAAAAAAAAAAAGTGTGACATCATAAACACACAATGTTAAATGTAAACAATGCTGGAATGTTTAGAACAGAGCAGCAGAGTCACGCATAAATAGCAAGGATGAGTGAATAATAATTCGATTTTAATTCCTCTGCCCCATTGTATCCAGTTTCATTTCTAGAATATTCTACAGTTCGGTGTGATTCTCCTCAAATATTGATGCAAATAAGGATGTGGCATTAAGATTTGCGTAGAACCACTCACCGCCATTCTGCCTTTGGAGTGGACTGTTGAAACTAGGTTAGATAAAAGAAATGCAAAGAACAGACGGGTGAATGCCAGACCGCGTAAGCAGTGGGCTACGTCGTTAGCCGTGAAGAAACAGGCTATATCGTTAGCTGTGTATACCTTGGGCTACGTCGTTAGCCACAAACCTGGGTCAGAGTTAGTGACTCACAGGACCTCCGCGGTCTCCAGGCAGGGAGCAGGGCCACGTGGGGCTCTCGCGTAAAGGATCTCACAGGGCGTGCTTCTCAAAATATGTGGCAGAGCAGCCCCACCCATTTCTGTGCCGTGGAATGTTTCCTTTAGGGAGACCAAAACAAAGGACGTCTTTAGCCATTAGCCGTATTAGGCGGGGACCTGGGATGTGTACACAAACACGCCACGTAAAAACAGACTGCGGCGGCCCGTCCACATCCCCGTGCCTCGCTGTTGAGTCCTCTCGCATTGCAATGTTCTCCCAGAAATCCAGCACGGCGGCGTCCCGCGTCCCTTCCCGGTTGGTTAGCTACCGTGTCTTGTGACCCTCAGCTGCCGAGCTCAGACAGGTGTGTCTGTATCCAACCAGTGAGAGAGAGACATGAATGGCCTGTACTGACAACACCCCCACCCCTGCTGCCCTCAGCTGTTCCCCCAGATCTCAGCAGGGAGCTACCGGGCGGGTGGGGGGGTGCGCACACTGTCACCGGCCCCTCCTCAGAGGTGCCACCGACAGCCAGCGCAAGTGTCATATTTCGGGCTCCCGTGTTGAGTTTTGTTCACGAGGAACAATGTGTGACTCTCGCCATACAGTCGATGACACTGTGCCACATGAGCTGTGTTCCTTCTGTTATTTTTGTTCCGCAGCCACATCTGGTTTGTTGCCCACACTAAAGCGGACTACAGGCATCTCGGCACTGCCTCTGCAGAACACTCGCAATTCCGAACTTCTTTTTAATGCAAACAAGGATCTGATGCATTATTAGGGCCAAAGTAAAATGCAGTAAATTACCATATAGGGTTCAAAGCAGAGGAAGATGGTGGTGGGCCTTTGCATCGTCGAGCCGATCGTTCTCGTTTTTTTGATTCGCTACAGCACAGCAACCGGACTCCAGAATAATCTCCCCTTCCTCCCACCACAGACTCCTCCTACCCCCCCAGCGCCCCCACCCCTCCCTGCTGAGCTCTCAGCTGTTGCACTGGCCCAAACTCTGGGAATGTCATTGCTGACGTCACTCCCAGCATTCCTGGCATTCCCACGCCCTGGCCAACAGGAAATGGGAGACGAGGGTGGAGGGATCAGACCGTGGACTCGGACGCACCGGGACCCAGGCCCTTGGGGGCAGATGGAAACCAGCGCAGGGGGGCTGGCAGTCTTCCCCTCCCCCTTTCTGTTCATGGGCCTGGATGTGGGTTATGGGTGAAGATCCACGCTGGGGCTCTTGTGCATCTGTAGCCACTGTTCTATTTTCCCCAAGAAGCAGTGCAGGGCTGTTTGCAATGTCAGTTTAAAGATGCAGAAGAAACGGAACAGGCAACCGTGTCAAAAGTCATTTGCGATTGACGCAGCACGTCCGTGTGCCATGCCCTGCAGGAGTGTGCTGAACTCCCTGCACCCTCTTCCCCGACCTGAACTTTAAGACAAAATGTCTGTTCTGCTGCAGAGTCCCTTCTGCTTGCAGTGACAGCTGAGCATTTCAGGTGGGGCTGTCAATCAGACTGCTGCCCTCCGCAGTCGCGCGGCGTATCGCTGCTTACAATGAGTACTTTCTCTCGTGTTTCCTTCTCGTCCAGCCATTCTCCATATGTGCATACCCCCCACCCCCTGCAGGACATTTCAGAGTCAACATGGAGTTTTAGTGGAACTAAGACGAGTTTTCTGGCTGCAGTATGCTTCCCAGTGCTGCCTGCACCGACACACAAAGAGTGTACAGTGTCTCTCTGGCTCCCCTAGTGGTGGTCGAAGCACTTTTCACATGTCTCGGGTTAATTCCTAGGGAAGGTTTTGGTGAGTTTAGGGCGTTTTTCCAACTTTGAATCCCCTTCTAATAATACTCAATATGTGCTCTGATGTCGTACTCCTGTGGGCACGCAGTACATAATGTAGAGAGACGCACGTCGGAGATGAACGGAGGTTCCGTTCAGTGGGCAGTTCTGATTATGTGCTGAGCTCCTCTGGGTAATAATACGTTTTAATAGAGCCAGATTATATGAATTTACCTGCCTCTATAATTTATAAATAGTTTTTTCCTCTCCTCTCACACAGCAAACGGGTACATCAGCGCCAGGGCTTCTCCAGGCCTCCTGTCTGTCTCCAACGGCAACAGCCTGGGGAAAGTAGTTCCGGCCAAGTCTCCGCCCCCATCGAGCCCTCAGATGGTGAACAGCCGTAAACCGGACCTCCGGGTCATCACGTCCCAGAGTGGCAAGAGTCTGATGCAGCTGGTGAGCAGAATCACTTCGTTTAGATGGACCCGGCCTGAATGGGCACCAGTTATCATTTAAAGTGGCTCTTGGGTGCTTCCATTGGGCAAGATTTGCCTCCGTGTTTTCCCTCAAAGCCCCGTTTTGAGTCCTATTTAAAAGGAAAAAACATTCTTTTAACAAAGACAGTTATTGATGTCTTGATTCAGATCCTGTTTTTTTTTTTTTTTTTTTTTTTTTAAAAAAAGTAATTTTGATGAATTGATTATTTTTTTTTTAAATTTTTTTTTTTTTTTTTTTGTTTAAATTAGCGTAACTTTTTA
>JAODLD010000052.1:11921458-11955003 GCA_026781065.1 Mormyrops boulengeri | reverse complement strand
GGATTAGGGTTTTTCCCATAGAAATGAATGGACGGTCCCCATTTAGATAGGTACACCAACATGGGTGTGTGTGTGTGGGAGGGGGGGTAATCTGTATATATATAAATATATATACACCAATGTCCCCACAAAGTGATTAAAAACCTGCTATTTTGACATTGAATGGGGCCCATTATTTCAGTCCCCACAAGAGGAAACTCAATTTTATAAAAACTGAAAAATGGCAAAAGTCATGTGTCTTGTTTGGTTACTTATTGTTACGGTTAGTGCTGGGTAGGGGTTAAGGTCGTCACAGTTTGGATTCGGGATTTTCCCATAGAAATGAATGGTGAGTCCCTACAGAGATATGAATACAAATGCGTGTTTCTCTCTCTCACTCGTACTGTTTTGCAGTCTAGATGCCAGCTTTGTCATTTACAATAATTCCAAAGGAAGCACAATTGCACAGCCCATTTCCAGAGTAATTTAGCTATTTAAAATGCAGCCTAGAACATGACATTAAATGCTTCATTGTTATATTTATTTAACTGTGTATAATTGAGCTGTTATAGTGTTTTAAATGATGCACATTTCACATGGATTTGTGTTTTTCTGAATCCATTCTCTTTTTCTTTGATGCCAGTGTTTCTGCAGCATGTACAGCACTGGCGATTGCAGTGTGCAGTTTCTGTCAGTTAAGATATGCTGTGTAAATCACTGTTTCCCAGCCTGGTCCTCGGGGACCCTCAGACAGTCCACATTTTTGCTGTCCACCAGGAGCTGGGAGGGAATAAAAACATGGACCGTCTGCGGGTCCCTGAGGACTGGGTTGGTGGAAATGACGAGCCCATGTGCCTGTCCCGCTGCAGGGTTATGAGCCCAGCATAATCTACCCCAAGCGGCCCAACAAGCCCCTCTTCCAGAACCTGGTGGTCCAGTGTGAGAAGATGGACATTCCCTTCCTCTCTGAGATGCCCAGTGAGGTACCTGGGTACAGCAACCATGCAACTTACATACTGATCTACAAGCACTTGTGCCAGATCCACAGTACATGACCCGTTTCCTGTTTGCCAAGGCGGAAGTGATCGACGAGGCCTACAACCTGGTGGTCGATGCCATCTTCGGCTTCAGCTTCCAGGGCGCCGTTCGGGAGCCTTTCAACACTATCCTGGCCACGCTGAGGAAAATCACAGCGCCCATCGCCAGTGTCGATATCCCCTCAGGTGGGCGGGAGATGTAGGTGGTCTGTAATGGCTGTGAAAAGCAATGCAACTTCGTTTTTACAGTCCCATTGCTGTTATTCCCATAGCTGCCTTCCTTCACTTCCTTAGCCCAATGTGGCTTGGGGTTCACAAACCAGTTCAAAAGTCATTTCTTTCCATAGCCTCCATCCTGTTCTCTCTCCACTTCCTGACCTCTAGGTTGGGATGTGGAGAAAGGAAGTCCAGATGGACTGCAGCCAGACCTGCTCATCTCTCTCACGGCTCCCAAGAAGGCGGCGACTCGCTTCCGTGGCCGTTACCACTTCCTGGGGGGTCGCTTCGTGCCAGCGGCCCTGGAGAAGAAGTACCAGCTGAATCTGCCGCCGTACCCGGGCACCGACTGCGTCCTTCAGCTGACCTAGGCCCGTGGGAGCTACGGACGTCACGTGGGATGGTCCACCATCAAGCTGTCTGCTCATCAAAAACCGGCTGGAATGCACTTTTTTTCTTTCACTGGGCTGATATAAATGATTTTTATTTGTGAGAGGATTAAACATGGAAAACAAGCTACTTAATGCTGAATTATGTTGATGCAAATCACAAAAAGCCACTTATTTGCCTGTTGATAGCCGTCCTCATTAGTTTGATGTAAACTGACCTTTGTCGACAAGCAGATGCATGTTGTCCGGTTCCGGACGTGGAGTTTGTTCCTCTTCATGTTCACCCCAAGCTTTGTTGACACCGATAGAAGCACTTGCCAGATAAAAAGTAAATCGGCATAGTAAGGATAATTTGTCTGTATAACCAAAAGAATTCATATATATGTGTGTGTATGTATGTATGTATGTATATGTGTGTGTGTGTGTGTGTGTGTGTGTGTATATATATACACACACACACACACACAAATTGTGCATGCACTTGTGAGAATGTAAGTGCTACACTCTGTTGTAGGGGCAGCGGTCACAACCCCCCCTCCACCACACGTCATAAGGGGGACGGGGGTGGCTTTCTCACAATTACAAAATAATTTATATTAGGAAACAAAGGGCCCAGTTAAGCCTAGCTGGCAGTTTGCGTACAAACGGTCCGTCAGGGATGAGCTGACGTGGCTTCTTGGGGCTGCTCTGTCTAATCCGAGTTCACAAAAAGGCTGTGAGTTGTATGCGCTCTCGCCATGGCTAAAGAAAGAAACTTATCGAAACCGCAGAGCAAATCATCTTGATACAGTTTAAGGTAGGTGCAAATAAAACTCACCATCTAGTGCTTTTGTATAGAAAGTGTCTTTTTTTTTTAGCTGAAAACAAACCAAAAAAGGCAAATCAATCAAAAACATTTACCCCCCTACGAAATTACTACATGTAACATCAACATTGTTATGTCAATGGGTATATATGTCAAGAAACGATACTTATTAAGAAAGGTATATTTTGCAAAAGTACCAGAAACCTAGCAGAAGATAATTGGAGAAATTTAAGTTACTTCATACATATACGATTGTTAATTCTGCAATAGGAAAAGAGTTTAAACATTAATTTTCAGCCAACCGTTTTGCAACCTCTCGACGCCGAGAAAGTAACATAGGCGACTTGTAGTGGTCACTCCCACCACAAGGGGGCACCCAACACCAACGCCCAGGGCATGATGCTTACGGGCATTAAGTTCATGATCCTGTGAGCCATAAACACATCAGATTACTCTAAATAAACGTCCTAAAACCGGATTGTAAGAATTACCATCTGTTTGTTTTCAGTTAATATACCGTATAAATTTTTCCTTTGTGAAGAAATTGCATTCTTGCTTCTCGTGCAAACAGCTGGCAGATACAGACCATAAGGAAAGACTCTTTTATTCCTGAGCTCCTGGTTTCCTTGCTAGAAGGATGAACATTGTTGACAGACGTCGCATACCGTTTATCAGTAACTGCAGCCATCGAATGCTGCCGTTATCTCTGCCAGCTTACTGCCGACCAGGAAACGGTAAACTCCAGCCCCCAAGAGAAAAAAGTCACCCCCCCCCCGTTATTGCTGTTACTCACATCAGCGCTGAAAAGTCCCATCGTCAGTCAAGGCGGTACGTGACATCTTCACTCAACCTTATTGCTATTTTAAAAACACGATTACTTTCACCCGTATTTTGATAGGACAGGAGTTATGAACAGGGAAGCAATGGCCGTGATTCTGGTTCTGTCTGATCACCAACGTTGTGTCCCTATATATTAAAAAAAACAAGAATGGAAAGGAAATAGCCTATATACTCGCGGTAGGAAGCCTGAAAGGAAGGGATCCTTAAAAACCACTAGGAAAAAGGAAGACAAACACCGCTCCGGATACGTGTCAACAGAAACCATAACACAACAGCACGTTTCTTAATAAATCACGTCAGCGGCCACATGGTGCAGCCTCGGTCAAGCACTAAATTATGAATGATTTTATTTACCGGGTGCCATTGAACTAGGCCTGCATGGGGGCAACAAAAAAAAACATACAGACAAAACGCCACGCACAAAACGTGATGTTTCTGGAAAGTTAATATATTCTGTAACTTAGAATAGAATGGATTTGGTAACTTTAACTTGACAAATCCCTATGAAAAGCAGACTAAAAGCCTTTCTCCGGGGATGTCCTGCCTCCTGTTCACGCCCATATAGAACACGTTTCCCTGGACGGGTATATGCGATTTCATCAAGCCTAAGTCCCAGTGTCTCCGCGTTTTTTCCTGCTTGCAGGACAGTTTCCTGCCAGCGCTCGGTATGAAAAGCAGCGGCTCAGTGCGCAGCGGACCGCCGCTCTAAACACACCCGATCCATACACACCTGATGGAGGTAACAGACTAACCGGATCCCCCGGGACGTGGCATATTCTATAAAATTCGTGATTTATTTGTTTAAGAAAAAAAAAAAACAGTAGATAGTTGGTGGGTTAACACTTGGGGTATTGCAATTATTTTTGAAGATTTATTTTCTGCCGCAGAGAAGATTCTTTGGAGTTCACTCAAATATATGCGAAACATATTTTTTTTATTGCCGACAAGGTAAGCAGAGAGCATGTGTTTTATTAATATCCTCAGTTTGGAATTAATGAAATGTACTGCCTGCTTTATTTATTTGAAACTTCTACAAGAAAGCGAACGGTTAGAGTTACGGGTTTTTCAAGTACAAGTACCTCTGTAAAGTTACGGTGTTTTCTATGTTTTAATACCAAAACGTCAAGGAAATATTGTGGGACACTGATGATGAATAGGACATCCTGCACCGCCTGAATGTTGCTTTCTGTGTGTTTTTAGTAACTGAGCGTGGAAACGCCAAAGTAAGGAGTATATAAAATGAAAATTAAATGCAATAAACACGCATGAATGAACACACCTATTCACGGGTGTGTGATGTGCATCTGGCCGCTTTGACTAACACCGTGCGTCTGGATTTCTGGCCGCAGAATTTGTGTATCTAATGCAGCTTGTACCTGAGCTCTATAGGAATACTGTGAAAAGACAGAAAGAAACACTTTTTTAAACGCGCATTTTGCCAATGTAGGCATTGTATATAAACGGGAGTAACAGAATTGTCGAACTTTAAAGATCCCAAAATCACTTGGACTTGCTGGAGTTTTTCATTTACCTCCGGCAACATTTTCTATCGACATGCGTACGAATTTCTGACAGCTTGGGCGTCTGGTTAATTGAAGGCACATAATTTAATGCACGCTCTCAGAAAAAGGGTAAAAATTTGTACCTTTCCTTGTCACTGGGGCTGTACCCTCAAGGGTCTGCCAATTGTACCCTTAGCTGTAGGTAATTGTACATTTCAAGGTACAAAAATTGACTCTGAGGAACATCTCTGTACAATTGATGGTACATTAATGCTGTTGGGATGTTCCTTAGAGTCCATTTCTGTACCTTAAAAGGTACAATTACAAGTTTACAGCTGCAGTGACAAGCAAAGGTACAAATTTTTACCCTTTTTTTCTGAGTGCGGCATTTGCCAACGCTACCAACCCTGACTGTAATATATTTGGCTAGTGAAGTTTAATCCAAATGATGGATTTCAAATTCATTGGCTTAATGTATCTGGTCTTGGTTATATTAACCAATCAAATGAACATATACTGCCTCCTAATCTGTAGTAATAATGGAAAACTCATTGATCGATACTATGAAGTTCATGTAAAGACATGGTGAACTTCAGTCCAAGTAGCAGCTATTGCTGGTGTTCTTTCTGTCGAAGGGTGTACACTGTCAGAAAGAAGCACCAGTTTGTACCTTTGACAGTACAATTACGTGTCACTGGGGCTGTTCCCTCAAAGGTTTGCCAGTTGTACCCTAGCTATAGGTAAATGTACCATTTAAGCAGAGGTGGAGATTTCAGGTCCAGAAAATACAAATCCAGACCAAGAATTTGTTTCAACCAACCAGTTGAGCTTAGAGTCACAGCCACAGAGTACTCAACTGGTTGGTTGAAACAAAATCTTGGTCTGGATTTGTACTCTCTGGACCTGAAATCTAAACCTATGCATTTAAGGTACAGAACTGGACTCCAATGACCATTTTTTACAATTGCATTTACATTAATGTTGTTTGTACCTTAGGGTACAAAACTGTACCAATGCTGTAGCCTTTTTCCTGATGGTGTAGTTAACCTGACTTGTGCAAGGTGTTGGGGCTCCATTTCACAGGAGCCAAAAGTTAGGTGTCTAATGAACATCCCGATTTTCCTGATTTTGTGTTATTAAAATATTTGATAAGCTTTTCACTGGGCTGTAGTGCTGTCTGCCAGCAAGGCCACATTCCCATTAACACAGCTTTCTTGAAATTAAGCTTTGAAATAACTTTTTAATGACTGGATGCTTTGAAAAAACAAACAAACAGAGTTTTCTTATCACCTGGACATAATTGAAAACAAATATTTGGATTGGGACTCTAACTTTCAGTTCCCTGCCTCTGAAAGCCACAGTGTGTGAGGGATTTAATTCTTCCTAAGCATAAAAGCCATTGATTGAACTAATTATTTACATGATTACCGTAAGTTAAAGTATCAAACCGTCTCTCAGTACTGAGCCTGACTAATGTGCGGGAAGATGATACTTCTCTCTTCAGTTTTATTCCACTGACAACATGCTTTATGCGCCCGAGTGCATTTGAGCTTCTGAGCAATACGGCTCTTCCTCCCCACTTGGGACAGCCCCAGTGACACGGCAGCAGAGGGAGAGAGTTTGGGGTGGGCCCGTCATTACTTCCTGTCCTGATAGGGTCTGGGCTCAAGGCCTTCTCCCTTCCTATGGTGAGGTTACTCAGCAGTACAGAGTAATTCTGGTGGTTCTGGGGCTACTTCTGAAAGACAATAGGAAGACAATCAGATTTGTGTGTTGACTCACCCCAAAGACTTTTTATCCCTTTTTGCTGCCATGGATATAATCTGAGACACAGCAGAGCATAACTAGCCCCTGTGCCGTTTATCAGCGATAACACATGAAGAATCAATTGACAAGCCACATGGTCGTATTTCTTTTAAGGGACCTCTTTTATGGGATTTATGTAAGAGTCTTGTGCGGTTGTAACACTGATGCCACATTCCGTTGTAGTTAATGGGAATTAATTCAGGAGAGTGATTCATTTCTGTCCCCGCATTCCTTTCGGTGACTATTAAAATCATGCAGGCCTGTGTCTGTGCACTAATTAATTGGGTGATGGATTTAATAATTGTGTATGTGCTTGTTGGTTTGATGCTGGGAGGAACAAGAGGAGGCCTTTGTCTATGTGATTAGAGCGAGGAGGGACCATCCGACTTTTGGTGGGTGGTTAGGGGAGCAGGGTGCGTGGGGTATAACGCAGGGATCTGGAGATCCACAATAGGCCAGAAACCTTCCGATTTTCACTCTGCGGTCAACCAATCATCTCAACCAAAACCTACTGATGAACAGATGCTGTCTAACATGTTCAGAAAGGAATTATTTCTTCCACTGTTAAATATGATTCGTTACTGTCTGGAGAGTACATTGTAATGGAAACCATTGTGCCGATAGACTTCTGAAGGATGTGTGTGAGACCCCTGGTTTAATGTCACAGTGCAGATATTCCACACTGCCGGTTTAATTTATTATCACATGTGTCACCATGCAGTGGTTTCTGCACTTTAGGTGTATCCACTGGCGCCCGTGTAATGGATAACCGGCCCCCGGTGACGACGCTCTGACTGGCGAGGCCCCCGCTGACTCTGGCTCCAGATAAATGTGACCAGCTGGGTGGCTTTCGGATACTGGGAGCTGCAAATGACTGTGTGACAATATGGTGTCTTTGTGTTTCTGGATTCATTGAAACCATCTTTACACGCTGTTTTGTGTCTGGCAATAAAGTCTTGTTTTTATTGGAGCCTGGAGTTGAGGCTTCTTTTTGTGTCTTGTTTAGCCGTCTCCCCTGCAATCTGCTTAAGGTACTTCTCTCTAACTAATTTGCAGCGGCTGGAGTGAACGTTTTATTCGAATGAATATTTACGTCTCATGATGGTTTTATTTTAGTGATAGCTGAAACATTTTAGTCTGTTTTCATATTATGAAGTTTACATTTCAGCTAAAAATGCTGTACATATATGTGTGTGTGTGTGTGTGTGTGTGTGTGTTTGTATGTATATGTGTGCATATATATATATATATAAAATATGTACATATTTTAAGATCATGCACATATAATTGCTGTGGGTCTAAATGTAACATAGATATTATGTAAATGACAAGATTACGCTTGTAAATACACTATACCATGCAATACTATACAGTACTATGTAATACAATGCTATACAATACTATATGATGCAATACTATTCAGTACTATACAATGCCCTGTTTTGTCTGATAAGTGTTTTATCACTTTATTATACTTCGGAGGTTTTTATGACTGTAAACATCTTGATGTGCTACAAGGATTGAGTCGAGACAATGAATAATAGACATCTTTCTCTTTTGTTTAATTGTTTCATTTTGCAGTTTCCACGGATTTATTATCTGTATAAATTGCATGAATCGGATACTCCTTTAACTTCAGTTTACCTGGTTTTAAGCTTATTTTGTAGATGCACAGTGTCCTAGAGAAATGCGAATGTACCAAGAAATTAAACTTGATGGCAGCCAACCCTTCGGAAAAGAAAAGCAATCGGGAGAGTGGAGGAATGCTTAAATGCCATGGTTTCAGTCTTTGTTTTCACATGTATAACTGAACTACAGGTAAAAATAAGATGGAGTATATTCCCAGCGTAATGGAAATCAACATTTGTGCAACATCTTGGTGTCATTTAATGTATTTGAATATGGTAACTTGTGCAACAGTCGGCTTTCCATAAAAACAAGCAGGGCACAATTTAAATTAGGCTGTGGCTTTTAATATGGCCAACTGCACTTTTATATAATCGGTGAAATTCAGGCAGTGTAGCCATGGAGAGGGAATGTTTGGAGCCTGAAGGCATGCAGTCAGTGGTTTGGGGGTAACAGACCCCATTTTCTCAGGGCCTCTATTTTCTCCCTGGGACAAGGTCTGGCAGAGTGACCGTGGTCAAACAAGGGTGAATAGAGAGGTGCTTTTTTTGTACCACAAAAACCCCAGAGAGTGGTGTAGAATCACTCCTTCGGTCTTCATCACACTCCTGGGTGGGAGGACGCGGTGGATGAAGGAGGCGCCGGGAATTAAAAACCGGTGTCTCGGCAGGGCTGTGGTTTCTCTGCTGGGAGACACATTCCATTCACCATTTATACGTTCATGTTGACATTTTAACCTTGTTTAGACAGTTTGCCTCATTCTTTCAGTCACTGTGGATCCATTTCCAGTTCCATTATTTTATCAATACCAATTGAAAATTCGTATTCTCAATCACTATGAGGATACAAGTGGAGTTTTATTGTCCCCAATATTTTTCTCTACTATGGGTTCTGTAAAAGAAGTAGTTTGCCATATGGCAAATGATTTAGGAGTAAAACTAATAATAATAAAGCAATATTTAGCATGAGAGTAGGTCTTTCTGAAGCTTTTTACTGAATTGTTTCCAGTTGCTGGTCTCTCTCACACATGGCCCTGACCAATCGCGCATCACGTGATACTTTCGTACCGTAAATTTACGGCGTGTTGGCTCCGGGTGAACTCAAGGCATTCCCACAAGTCACACGAAAAATAATAATAAAAAAAAAGTTGGCAATCGCCCTTTTAACGAAAAGGCAGCCTTGTGGTGTTAGTCACTGAGCGGGAATGGTTTTTCGGGACAAAAGGTGTTCCCATACTGGAGCATCGGGGAATGTGCCGGCAAAGTCCTGGACTTTGTCAGAGCATCCCCATGTGATTTCAGCGGGTCAAGCGGAGACACAATACCAGCAGGGCCTTGTTATGACATATTCAACCCCCCCACCACCTTTGTCCCAGTTCACCCACCACGTACTCTGTAGCCAATGGGAGAGGAGCGTACCTACAAACACGGATTCGCCGTGAACTTGCTGTGAAGTTTGACCTCCGGCGGTGTCACCCAACAGCCTGCTCTTGTGAGCTCAGTCTTTGGCCTTCGAGAGCTTCAGCAGCTGCACATATTGATATTTATTGATGCTCGGCGTTCTGGAGAATTCGTGAAGTTCCCAGGAGTCGCTGCTGGATCGAACTGGAGAAGGTATTACCCTTGAAGAAGACCTTGGGGCTCGGTGTTTCGAACTGCAAACCTTCAGCTAGAGACACATTAACATGGTCAGAGTCCCCTGGGCTATTTCAGTTATCAGGCCCCTGACCCTTTTCTACGATGGTGCAGCAAAGGAGGTAGAAGCAGTGCTAGAAGCAGTAGTAGTCCACGCTCATGTTCCTCCCTAGGCAAGTCTCACCTCCATCGCCTCACTCACCGTCCAGTTTCACCCTGTTCCAGTGGAGTAAAAGCACATCTGCCTTCAGCTATTGCATAACGTGTAATGTAATTTTCATTAAGATATTTTAAACGGGTTAATCCATTTAATGAAGCTTAATGAACTCTAAATAAGATCCCATGGTGGGCTGTGAGCCATGAGGGTCTGGAAGAGTCTTACAACAGGAAGTGACCCATTTCCAAATAAGACAATTCTGGTGGTCATGTGATCTGGGCAGAGTGTTTACACCTGGCGAACTTCAGGCCGGCGTACATCCTTCTAAAGAATATATGCCCCCCTGCTTTCATGTTAAGCAGAAAGTGCTGACAGGGAAGAAGAATTCAGAAAATGTGCAAAAAAGTCAGGCCTTATACAGCCGGCTTTGTAGTCGCACACATCTGCACAGTTGTTTTTTATTCGCTTTTGTGCGACTTACAGATTGTGATAATAAAGTGCAGCTTTTCTCTTCACCATGAAGAAGTGCAGGAGTGAGGAAGCGCGTGGGAGTGAGGGGCTAGCAGCCCCAATGCTTATCAGGGAATTCACTGGCACAGGCCGAACATCCTGCGGCCAAGTGAGCTGGTAACACGTGGCACGAGGCATGTGGGGGGGCCCTGGCGAAACCTGTGCCTTGGTCGGCTTCTGATAGCGGGTGTTTTAACGGCGAATGCTAAAGCCGTGCAGGTGTTTCACACGGTAGGCTGTGAGGTCCATCGTGACGCCCTAGGTGTGACTGTGATGGACTTGGGACAGCACTGGCTCACTCACAGGAACATGTTTAAGGTGCCTCACACAGGAACCCCAATCGAGTCTCATCGCCAAGCGGTTCTGGTGAGGTAATCTCCCAAGCGGGGCAGCGTTTACCGTCCAAAATGAAATAACACGCGGATCCGCCCGCTAAATAGCTGCGATAATAAGTATATAAAAAAGCTTCCCGGTTTTTATACCTCGGCCCTGAATAAACGTGCCGGCCAAAGCACGCTGGTAGTTGGCTGATTCGGACCAGATGCGACGGCAATTGCCGCTTGTTAACCTGCAGCGTATTCAGCTATTAGTTGCTCCTTGGCTTCCCAAGCCGGCTGACATCCTCCATTCATAAATCCCGGACCCCAGATGCTGGGGGTAGTTGTGAAATAGGTTTGGCCCTCATACTGGATGTAGTAATGCTTCTGTACTAAGCTGGACCTTGGACAGCACACTGTTGTTAGCGCTGGGGGCTACAGTCAGGCACTATGCTTGCCCATGATGTTGGGTGCATGATCCTGTTTTATAAGGGAAATTCTGATTGGTGGGATAGCCCAAGCCCCACCCCCTAAGTCTTTATTGGGCCACAGTGGAAGGAAGAAGAGGACAAAATAGACCTTGAAGTTTGACCTTTGTCTTTCAGCAACGTTGTGCTGAATGGACAGATGTTAAGGACTGCATGGGTCATGGACTCTGTGGGCTATCCACAGGGTGTCCACATTTTCACGACAGTGAAAGCTGATGTTTTTCAGTGTTCAGGGAGTCACAACTGGGCAGTCTGTCGTCCCCGAAGCACGACTGTGACTTGTGGCAGGATGGGGGTGGACGTCCTTGCAATGGCTGCATGCCTTCTCTCTCCAGGGGGAAGCAGGGAAGCGGGATCTTTAATGTCTGCACCATTGTTCCCGGCTCGCAAACAGCAGCCCTGCATTTCCTCTATCTGTGTTTTTTCTGCTCCCTCGTTCATCTGTTCAAAACACGAGAGTCTCAGTCGGGCATCAGCCAATTAGAAAGCTCTAATCTGCACTCCTAGCTGTGTGAATGATTAATGGCCTATGAAAAGGAAATGAGCTGTATGATGCCAGCTGGACAAGTTTCGGCCACAGATGTGCGTGTTTGGATTGTCAAACTGTCAGATGACCATTGTTATAAACTTTGTTTATCTGTTGTGTCAATCCACCCTCCCCCCAGTATGATTCAGAGTTCTAAACATTTCGCAGCCTTGCATTCCTCTCATATATTTGAGCAAAAGGTTGACTTAGGTGTTGCCAACATGGAGCTGTGATTGAGCTGCAACAGACATTTGGGTTTTTGAAGGCTGGTAAGCAGATCGAGGTCATCAGCCATTCTTCCACACCGATTTGCTGGTCCTCTTGGGTCAGGCAAGGTCTTGCACGTTGAAGAACAGTACCACCAGGAAGACCTGCTGGATAGGCAAGGTGACTGGCAGACTGAATGAGAAGTGCAAGCAAAAATGAATGGGAGGGGGGACAGACCAGCTTGCGGCGGCCTGTGGCGTGATGGATGCGTGGTCGCTCATACCGCAAATCCATCCGAGTCCTTTGTGATTGTTTGGAGCCTCTCATAAAGAGGTCAGCAGCGGTGGACTATCAATACAAACATCGAGTGGCTTGCGTAATGTTTCCAGTGTCTCCATATTCCTCGGCAGAGTACGGCGTTTGCATTTTACTGGAACTCCGTGTTTCTCGGTCTCCTCTGGGAAGGCGCCCGCATGCCTCGGGAGCGTGGCTGAAGCCACAAAAGCTGAGCGTGGTTGTTGTAACGGGCATGTGAGTGTGCTGTGTGAATATCTTAGCTGGAGTCTGGTGACTGATCCCTGATCCTCAGCTAGTTTGAGTATAATGCATTTGGCTGAGGCATTGTGAACTCTGTTCACGTTATAGATGTTTCTATGAGTACGCCTGTGTTTCTGTCCCTTTTAATGTTCTTGGGTTAGATTTTTTGCCTCGTCCCTATTGTCTGTGAGTGTACATGTGTCTAACTTGTGTGCGCATGGTCATATGTCTGTGGAAGTATGGGTCTGTGTGTGTGGTCCCCTCCCATTAAGTTGGCAGTGTCCAGTGCTGTGAAACCACCAAGAAAATCTTGTTGGGGTTCTCTTGTGGGTTGTTGCAGCCTTTGACCAAAAGTGGGACTTTCAGATTAGTGTTATTTTTGTTCTACAGCTTTACACTGTGCTGGAGAATGTGCCTTATTTGAGGTTTTCTTGTTTACTTGTCAGTGTATGTTTCAGTACTCAGTATTCTTTGACTCCAATCGGTCATTTCCACTAACAGTTAAACAACTGAGTGGCACTGTAGTAGGTATTTGACAAATTGTAACCGTCTGAATTTGGGTGTTTAAGCTCTGTTCGAGATTTTGTTTGAATCCATCCGTCCATAATTACATACCCAATATGCTGGAGCCTTTCCCAGGAATCATGGGGCACAAGGCAGGGACAACCTGGACTGGATCCCAGTCCATCACTGGGCACACTGTCGATCACACGCTAAGGGCGGAATAGTGACGCCAGTCCATGTAAACCACATGTCTTTGGACCGGGCAAAGAAACCGACAGAATCACGAGGGAAGCATGCAAACTCCCAAAGCACAGAGCCAGGAACGGGAAATGAATCCCGAACCCTGAAGCTATGAAGCCACAATGCTGCACTTTCCTTGTATAACGAGTACCGATCTGCTGTTTTAGTGTCTGCTGAATGTTTAGAGATGTTTGTGTCGTGATGTGTGGTGGCAGCTTTAGGGGACAAGATAATAACTGCTCATCCTCATCCGTTCTTTGCAGGCACTCAAAACTGGTGCAAGCGTGGATTCATATGTTAGCCAGTCACAAAGCAACTGCTCCTTGCGAGTTTCCTTATCGAAATGGACATTATTCTTTAACATGTGCCTCACTAGGTATCAGGGTTTACATTCAGAGAATCTCATTGGACGAGGCTCTGAAATAGCCACCAGTCTGCTGTCTAGTTTCCTCAGTCCATGGTTTGAGGCCCCATTCAGCAGATGAAGGGCAGTGTTCTGGGAGGCAGGAAAGGTGTACCCAGGGTGCTGCTGGTCACCCTCAGATATTCCATGTGCTGCTTACTTTCATCTTTTTGGAGCAGCTCCAGAGCCGGGGCCAGATAACGCGCTACCGTTCCGGAGGGCCGGGGTGGCGGGTCGGCCGGAGCCCCGCATCCTGTTCTTTGTGCTTTCCTTGGATGCAGACGGGATGCGAGCGTGATTCGGCTGGCTCAGCCGGACAGAGAGGTGCTGTCTGGCTTCCCCGCCGCCCAGCTGCTCGCGGCCATAACTGTCACGGAACACGGCCATCACAGGGGCGTGCTGTTATTTAGCAGCAGGAAGTGAGTTTAGCTCAGGTTTATACTAAAGAATGTGTGAGTCCACGGAGCATTGTCACTTCGGGAGAATGGTATGTAGTCTTAAAGGGGAGGGATGGGTTCAGGAGAATGGTATATCACCTTAAAGGGGAGGGGTAAGTTCAGGCACATGTTACATTTCCTTAAAGGAGAGGGTTAGCTTCAGGAGAATGATATGTCGTCTTAAAGGGGAATAGTAGGTTTAGGAGAATGCCACATATCCCTGAAGGGAAGAGCTAAACTAAACTACGCAGTCACAATCTCTGATGTGTCCAGGATGTAAGCCTTGAATACCTGTGACTAATCTTTGTGGCAGTTTATGTGCTGACCTTCCCAGTGTGACTTACACATTCTTTAGCAGTGACCAGCCTCCATTCTTGTTGTTTTTACCTCCTCATCTTCCTCAGTTCCCACCTTCACATTACCTTGTCTTTCTGCGCCAAAAACACAAAAGAAAGATTCAGAATTTTTCAGTATGTTTTTGATTGTGTATTGAATGTGTTTATTCCGTTCATGCGCATGTAATGGATAGTCCTGACCTCGTGGAATAATACTCATCATTATACCTGCAGTATCTGTCGAATGACCCCCTAACTCTATGTCTAAATAATGTCTGTGTGATATGCACTTTGCCCCCTGCATGCTGGTGCTGCTGTTTTTAATTAGCTTACATTATACAACACGAGCCCCCGCAGTGGGGCCCTGCAGATTTCTCCCATTACAGCACCGCGCACTGATGTTACGGGAGGACGACGCATCACAGCGCCGAATCAAAACGGCTTTGGAAGATAGATGTGGGGCAGTGGGGCAGTGTTTACAAAAGGCTGGGTGGCAAGCGGGGATGGTGGGTAGCACCACAGGGGCTCGCGATGGGTTCCTGTCCCAGCTATGAATGCAGTTTGCGTTTAGTCCCTGTGTTTGTCTTGGTATTTTCAGCCACAGTCCAATGGTATGTGGTCCAGTTGGATTGGCTTCACCAAGTTACCGACATAGTGTGTGTGTGTGTGTGTGTGTGTGTGTGTGTGTGTGTGTGTGTGTATTTGTAATTAAGGGTGTGCAGATAATCCATGTCAGGAAGGACACTTTGAGCTACTTCAGATTTTACAAACTGAATGGTCTCGGCTAAATATTTCAGTTCTTCTTATGCTTCACTGGTTTGTTTCCTCGATTGAAAGACTCATCCAGCTGTTTCACATTAACATTAGCGACAGATGTACGATTATAGGAGACTGACCAATCAGCACACAGCAAGAACTCGGCGCTTAAGTGAAATCAGGTCCCTTTAATTGAAATGACAGTTTACAAATCATGTCCAGTCACAACAATCATGTCCTGACATGAATCATTCGGTCACCCTAAGTAATTATTACATTGCAGGAACCAGATTTCCCCACAAACCTGTAACTTTCTGACATTTTTTCAGTCCCCACAAGGATAAGCTCGATTTAATAAAAATCTGGGAATGCAATAAAAAAAACTAAAATAATCAAAAGTCTTGTATTTTGTTTGGTTACTTGTGGTTAAGGTTAGAGCTGTGTAGGGGTTACGGTTGTCATAGGTGGGTTAGGGTTGTGCCCATAGAAATTAATGGCGAGTCACAACTCACAAAGATATGAATACGTGGACTTAGTGTGCGCGCGAGAGGGAGAGTGACGGGCTGACAGCAAATCTAAGGAGTACTTAGCATTAATTATTAATTGCATTGTTGTATGCTTAGAGAAGGGGTTCCCAAAATAGGGGCCGCAAGATGATTTTCAGAGTATGTTTATAAACAGTTTAGAATGTGAACCCGTCTGCCCCTGAATCAGTGAAATCTCTGACTAAATAGGGGGTGACGAGTCTCTGGCACTGTTTGGAGGTTGTGGGGTGGCAAATTTTATGGAAGGTTTTTTTTTGGGGGGGGGGGGGGGGCTATGAGCCTTTTCAGAAGGTCGTCAGGTCGAATCCTGTAGCTGGCAGAGTGATTTCACCGTTGACTCCTTGAGCAATGCCAAGACATCCCACCTTTCAGGGAGGCAGATGAGGGGCGTCTTGGAGGGTGGGGGTGTTGGCCAGTGCTTGGCTGGTATTACAGTAATACAGTACTGTATATATACTGGCAAATAAGCTGGGGGGTGGGTGGGCATGGAAAATTTGCTGATTGGGGCTAGAGAGTTGTGGTAAAAATTTGGGGCGAGGTTGCAGCGGTAAAACTTCTTGACGGCTAATTTTACCACGACTGACTAGCAGAACGACACATTTCTGGGACATTGTACATCACTTGTGGGTGTCAGGGAGCTGCTGTCAATTTGCAGGAGACTTCTGGGGTTTCTGGGAGAGGTGGGATGTCTGAATGCCCTTTAACGCCTGCTATGTAAATAAATACTAGTAGAGGTTTATGCCGTGGTAGTTGGTTATTAGTATTTTTCAGTGTGGGGCTCATTAGGGTGGCTGAGCTCAGTTAGCAGTGGTAAGGAGAGCCAGCTGCAGCTGACCTGCAGTGCCTGGTGGGCGGGGCTTACGCAGCACTCAGATGAAGAGTGCCAGTCATTGGTTGGCTTGAAGTAACAATTTGTCCATCAGGAGAGCACTTTCCCTTTTGGGAAAAGTTCATGTCTGCAAGGTTTTGCCGAAGCTATGAATACACCTGGTTTGAGTAACTGATCATTGATGTCCAAGATAAATGTAGAGTCCTGTAAACCACAATTTTAATATTTTTTTTTTGGAACTGAAATATGACTGTCAGTCAAATTTAGATTTATTTTGCCACGACATTCCATAGCTTTCCCCGAGGAGGTTTACACATCTAAAAATATCTATTTTTCATGGAAAACATTTAGCGATGCACTGTGAATAGATCACTCTCAGTTTTGTTTTGCTCAGGATACAGCCTTTTCGATGCTTTTGGGTTACCGGCGTAAATTAAATGTCAAGACATGTCAAAGATATGTGAACAGAAGACAAGTCTTATATTAGCAGCTGTGTGTATAGAGACTGTGATGACCTGGCATGACCCAGCATCCTACCCAGGCCACTCTCTGCCTCATCCTCTGTGCTGCCTGGAAGAAGCCCCAAGGTCATCATGATCATATAATGCGTAAGCTAGAGGGATGGATGGATTTTTTGTGATGATCTCAGTTCATTTTTGTTGTCATGCAAATAATGATATCGTAAGAGGAGGTTTATTTTCATTAAGATTCATTACTTTATAATTTCATGTTTACTTTTTTATTGATTCTTTATGTAATGTATAAAAGATAAGGGGAACTATATAACGCTTTGGAATGGAGTGATAGAGTTCTGGTTGTTAGGAGCCGGCACTTTTCTGTATGGGCGCGAGAAATAAAGGAGAAGTCCGTCTTCCATGTTCTAGACTGTATGTTGTCTCCGCGTTGTCTCTCTACCCACGGCCTGAAAAATAGTTAACGCTGAGACCCAAAAACAGCGTCACGATATCTAACTCATCCAAAGAATGAGAAAAAGAAAATTGACCAAGAGAGCTAGATCCCAAGTTAGTTTGTTTTTTGCAAAGTTAAAAATATTGTTCTTGGGCGGATGTCCCTGCAGTGTCTATTTTCCAGATTTTATTGGGCATCTTCTCAAAATTTTGTCCCCGAAAAGCCTCTCTGTCTCTCTCTGTCTCTTTCTAACAAACACACACACACACACAAACATACTCATATTCATCTTTGTGGGGACCATCCATTCATTTCTATGGGCAAAACCCTAATCCCAGCAATGACAACCTTAACCCCTACCCAGACTAACCTTAACCATAAGTAAGCAAACAAAATAGAAGTCTTATGGAACTATTAGTTTTTTGATTTTTATAAAACTAACATTATAAAATAACAGGTTTTTATTACACTGTGGGGACATTTGGTCCCCACAGTGTAATGTACATCTGGGCCACACTGACACACACACTCACACACACAAGTATCTCCCTGTCACTCGACGGCAGTCAGCTGCGTTTCCCCTTCCATTAGGTTCCCTTCTTCAAACTCCTGTCCTTTCCAAAAAGTGAGTAATATTTTCTCCCTCAATTAAGAGCTCAACTCCACCAAAGGAGTCGGGGTAGAGAAGCAAAAGCAGAGTTTGATCAGTTCCATGTGTTCAGAGGCATATATTTAACTTATTTGCTAAACTGGGGGGAGTGGTTTCTCGTTCCCCGGTAAGACCTGGATGTCTCAGGACAGACAGGGCGTTTTCAGCAGTCACGGGAATCGGAGCGTTTCATGTCTCTTTATTCAGATTTTAAATGAGGAATTTCATCTTCAAAGGAAGTGATGTCGATGGTCACATGTTTGATTCTGTAACTGGGCACCACATTTATGGGTCGTGGGGGTCAAAAGCATAGCTGAAGAGTTTGAAGCAGTGGTGTTTTGGAGATGTGACTTGGGGTGGGGGTGTCCTTTTCACGGTTCAGCGTTCTTGCATTTGCTGCAGTCACGCCTGTCCATTGGGCGAATCCTCCTTTGTCTGAAACTGAACAAGATTCATTGCTTAAAATTTTAGAACCAGAACCGAAGTTGACCTTTGACCTTGTTCCTAATTCCTAATTTGCAATGGTTGGAGTGAACGTCTTATTCGAATGAATATTTATGTCTCATGATGGTTTTATTTTAGTGATAGCTTAAACATTTCAGTCTGTCTTCATATTATGAAGTTTACATTTCAGCTAAGAATGCTCTGAAAATGGCGGTGTATATATACACTGTATATGTGTATGTGTGTGTGTATGTGTATATATATATATATATATATATGCATGCATGTGTGTCTTATATTTATTGCAGTGTGCACAACTGGGCCCCGTATGGTCTGGCGGTGGATCCGAGCAGATGAGAGGGACAGAGAGCTGCCTATACGGGTTGTAGCTCATTCCCTTCCAGTACTGCAGCTGGCCTGAAGAGTTCTGGTTCTGTTGACAATCCTCTGGTACCATGGAGATCCGGCTCGTCAGAGCCGATTGCTGCCAGCGTGGCACATGATTAATGAGAGTGAATCTTCTCGCCATTTTCAGCTTTTCCACAAGGTATCCTGATTCCATGCATCTCATGCACTGATTGTCTGGTTCTATATCCATTGTTTTACGTCTTAAAATATAAAGTTTAAATGTTTTTGTCATGTATGATCAGTACTTGTGCTTCTTGCAGACCAAAGTGACAAGGTAATGCAAGAATACCATAAGTACCAGAGTATATGGACAATAAGGGCCGCTGTCATTAATAAATAACAAAAAATCACAGTGTTCAACACCCAAGCACTTGTGCAATAGCCGTTATTTATGAGATGCTGCTGTTTTGAACAGCATGCTGGGACGTCCGCTGCATTTGACTGCAATTAAACTACCACCCGGAGGTACACATTTTAAGCATCACGTTTGTATCATGTGCAGCCATCAGCACATCTGACCTTCGGCATTTTTTTTTTAATAGCCCGTGTTTGTTTTGCACGCGGTTCCTGTTGGCGCATAAGAATCCAAATGTGGTTCAGAGGCATTTGCTAATAAACTGATAGTAATGGAGGGAAAAATGTAATTAAAATATCAAGTGCATAGTAAATAAAATCGGCCCTCTTAATGAATCCCGTTTGCTACGGCCAATAAAAACTCTGTTTTTCTATGCTGCCCTCCTGCTAGAATGTGGAGCGCATTCCCGAATCTGTCGTAATTTACTCCGCCGAGCCAAGCGGAGCAGAAGGTCGTCCCTTATCCCCGTCAGCTGCACCGAAACGTGCGCGATTCCCCGCTTATTTTCCTTCCATCGGCTCGTAACACAGTATCAGGAGCTGCTCAAATTGGCGAGTATAACCTGCCATTAATCACCTGTAACTCTCTTCCATCACGTGACATCTCATAGCCAATTAGGGCAGACTTGCGATCTCACTTATTTTGGCAGTGTTTTTGGATGGCGGTAAATAGCACGCATGTGTCCAGGTGCTGACCGAATCGCTGGACCTGTCAGAGGGTGAAAAACCTACAAGTACTTGAGTCTTAAAACCAGATTTAATCATTCGGACATAAACCCTAATACAGTTCTTTTTTTCTATTAATTTTAAAATTTTGAGTGTAATGGATATTTGCTTTTTTGTTTTTATTATAAGACATGGCTTCAGCCCTCCAAGGCTGGGGGTTGATCCCTGCCCCCCGCTTTGCCTGCGTCATTCTCCCTGTGTTTCGGCTGACTCCTATATACACCCCCGTGTCCAAAGATTTGCAGTTAGGAGGGTTGTTGTCTCCTACTTGCCCACAGTGTGTGATGGTGAGTGTGTGCCCTGAAATGGACTGGCGTCATGCTTTGGGTGCCTCCTGCCTTGTGTCCGTAGTTTCCTGGGATAGGATCTCAGCTCACAGTAACGCTTTACTGGGTAACTGGTTATGATGGATGGATTGCTTTTGAGAGACAGCCTTTCCCATAATGCAGCAGGGCCTGCTCAGTGATTTCCAACAGGCCAGCCAACTAACAGGACCTTCTTTCATGGTCCCATCTGGGGAGAGGGGATAAGAAGCCTCCCCCCCCCCCTTTTTGCTGGATGTGGCCCCAAGGCGGTCGCCACGGTGATGGGAACCAGATGAGCCAGCCCTGTGTGTTGGTTGGTGTTGGCACAGAAACGGCAAGAGGAGGTGATGCCTTGGGGCTGCAGATAAACAACATTCTGCAAGTGTTCTGGGATCTAACATCACAGGACACAATGGCCCTGGAAGCTCATAGTTTGTGGCCTCGTTGAAGGGACTTCATGTGAGATTAGCAGCTGTGTCTGCATACATGACCTGGAGGATGCTGTGAGATGGGCTTAGCAGTGCCTAAGACGGGTATTTGAACCTCATTTCATCTAGATGGAAGTTCAACTTTGTGCATGCTACTGTCATGGTGTGCACGAGGCACAGACCGCGGAAGCAGAGGCAGGACTCAAGGAATAGGGGAAAACACAAGCAGGACCACGGAACAGGCACATGGGAGGATCGGACGAGCAGGTCATGACAGCTGCGAACTAGTGATGGCAAAAATGACGCTTCAAGAACTATTTGCTGTATTATTTGACCCCACATAATGGTGCTATCTGTCCAAAAAAGCTCAAAGCATGCCCCAAAGCAAGCCAAGACCACCATCTAGTGGGTCGAAAAATACAGCAAATGGTTCAAGGTCGTCATTTTGGCCATCACTACTGCGAACTATGAGATGCACTCTAGTATGCTGACTGATTGAATTGGGTAAAGTCACATTAGCAGTTACTAACAAATGTAATGCTGCCTTCATGTGCTAGTCAGAAGGGGCTACTTCCCTCTTGTGAAGTCAGAATTACGAGTATGTCATACCCAAATGCTTTGTTGTTGAAGCAAAATTAAGAAATGAATGCAAAATTTTAGCTAACATGAGCTAATGTAAAACTGATAACTTTGCAAATTTGAACTGGTAACCATCGAATCAGAGGCACAGGACTCTGTCCCTCTGAGCTTCACACTGCCCTTGTTCATAATTAGTTGACATGCTTGTCCATAAGTAGTGCTTAAATTTATCTTGGATTTTACTGTAATCCCAACTGTAGGTTGTCATGTAGTGACAGCTAAACTGAGACACATTGGAGTGTGATTCATTATATGGTGGTCAGTTGCTTAACCACACTGACCCCCATCCCCCTTCTGAGTTGGTTAGAAGCCCAATAACATGTGGGCAAGCTGACCGATTTTCTGAGCACTCGTGCTGGTTTTCATGAACTGGAACTCATGTGCTGGTTCTCATGTGCTGGAACTCATGTGCTAGAACTCATGTGCTGGTTCTCATGTGCTGGAACTCATGTGCTGGAACTCATGTACTGGAACTCATGTGCTGGTTCTCATGTGCTGGAACTCATGTACTGGAACTCATGTGCTGGTTCTCATGTGCTGGTTCTCATGTACTGGTTCTCATTATGTTTCCTAGGATGAAGTCCTTAGCAAGGGGCTGGCAAGCCCCGCTGATCTTGTGCGCCTTGCTTGACCTTGCATGGCCTTTGAACCCCAGTGACCCTAACGTGTGCAGCCAATGGGAGAGGTAAGACTCAATGCTGTTGGCACAGTACACTTTAGCTGTGTATGTCCATTACTTACTGACTTACACCCAATAGTGTTGTAAGTAGGGGCGCTGAGCATGCATCAGCACCCTCTCTGGTTGTTGGTGGTAATGCAGTGTCAGAATACCATAGTTGCCGACTTTATGATTATGTATCCAAAAAGACTATAGCTGTTAGCTGTTGATAGGTACCGATGATCAAAGAGAACTTCAATACATTCTATTGGTCATTCTAAAATCAGAACCCTGGACTCAAAATGTCTTACCGCTCCTGTGCTTAAATCCTTTTATGCAGCAGATAATTTTAGCTGCAGCTTGTCAGATTACATACCCTCATAGGAATGTGACACATCATATCAAGCCCAGTTCTTTCAGCAGCTTGCTCTAGCAGAGCAAAGTATTCATGCCATTCCTGATGGCGATAACGACATTCTGTTACAATGACAGCAGCCACCCACTAATGCGCTTAATGCTGTGTGAATGCGTCTTTCTCGGTCTGCTCCTCTCAGTTCCCACTGCTGTGTCCTGTGCCCATTGAATTCGCAGTTACACGACCTCCGTGAAGGAATCCTACGCCCACCCTTTTGACCAGGTTAACAAGGAGCCATGCGCAGATGCCTTCAGCCTGTATACGTGCACCCGGCACAGGTGAGCGTTGACCAACAAGGCCACTAAGGGGTGCCTCCTACCCTTGACAGCTAGGTCCGTGTCGAACTAGTGGGAGTGAGGTGTGTGCGTGCATATGTTTGTCTGTTGCATGTACGTGCTATGATGTCTTGGTGAATTGTCTCCTGTGTCCTGGCCAGCGTCACGTACAGGACGGCCTACCGGCAAGCTGTGAAGATAGCTTACCGCAGGAGGTACCAGTGCTGCCCTGGGTACTACGAAAGCAGGGATGCGTGTGTCCGTAAGTGCCTGACTAGGAGGAGGTGCCCTTGCGCTATATGGGGATTGGATGATTCCTGATGGTAGCCATTAGCATTAGCATTTAGCGTTAGCCATAATTAATATCAGTCAACGGTATAGGTTATGTATCCGTGAATTACTCCATGTGTTGTTTGTCGTTTGTTCTCCACCCGTTTGCTCATGTTCCTTCACTTGCAACTTCATCCCCTTCTCCATCAGCCCGCTGTACAAAGGAGTGTGTCCACGGCCGCTGCCAGGCACCTGATCTCTGCCAGTGTGAGGCCGGCTGGCGGGGGGACGACTGCTCCAGCGGTGAGACCAATGGCATGCGTCGCAGTTGTCTAAAGCTGCCGCCTCATTGGTCAGAAGCTTAGTTTGGGCGGTTTAGCTTTCTGGAACATGTCCATTATGGATGTACCAATGACATGGGTCATAATTGTCTAAAGCTGCCACCTCATTGGTCGGAAGCTCAATGTGGGTAGTTTAGCTTCCTGGGCCATGCCCGTTATGGACACGCATCCCTTCCTCCTTTTGTCGCCCTCTATCTGTCTTTATAGAAATGTTAGCGTCAAGCTTTCTGAAGAGGTTAATGCATTTGACAGGGTCTCACAGGCTTCTGAGGGCATTCTGTGAACAGGAAATGTTAAAATAACATTCTTGGCCTGGGAGGCAGCCCATACTGACAGTGTGACAGCTTTGGCCTTAGACTGCAAACCCTCCCTAGACCTCACTGGCAGAATCTGAGTAGACCCTTCCTGCATGGTTGTGCTATGAGATCGCTGGGGGAACAGAAAGGGGATTGGGGTTAATGCTGTCTGTGCAGGGCTGTTCTGGCATTAACTGTGTGCAGAGAAAAGTGGGAGCAGGGAGGAAGGGTCAGAACAATAGCCTGGTAGCATCGCCCAGGGACGGGACAGGGCCGCCATTTTCCCACATTCTGGAATGTTCCCTGAGGAGTGGGAAAACGGGCCTTGTTTTCATGAGATTTGTGTCCAATGTCCCTGTGATTTCTCTCTCAGTGCGAAGCTTGCAGTGATATTTGCATTCGCGTGGGAGAATGCGGTGGTCCGGTTCGACGTAATAGAGAGATCCTGTGTGCATTAGTTGCTTGGCTCAGACTGAGGGCCCGGACTCAAGGCTCAGGATGAGGACGAGGTTAGCGTGGGGGGTGCAGCACATATTGTCTTTTAAGACTGCAGAAGACGGAGAGCAACGAGCGGTGGAAAGGTGCGGAGAGCTATTTCTCATCCTGCCTGATGTTTGGAGTGAGTCTGCATTTTTCTGCACTCCAAACTGAATTCCATATGTTGAAGTCTGTATCGTTTTTTTAATATAATTTGCCGACCTTTTCCAGTGTCAGCGTTAAGAATCAGGGATGGATAGAGTTACCGAAGATGTACTACGGTTCTCATGGTACCGGAGATTCCCCTGGGGAGCGCCACGCTGACAACTGACGTGGCCTGGAATCCAGCCCCCTGTGTAACATTCCAGATTTTGGCCTCATTTGTCAGCGACGCTGTGTAAACACTGTGCCTGGGGAGGGCGTCACGCTCTGAAACTGTATCCAGCAAAGGCGGGGCGGGATCAGGTGCAGGATGTCAGTCATTCTGGCAGTCATTCTCTCGCATACTTTTAGGCTGTTATTTTATTTCCATTTCTGCTGTTAGGTGTTGGCTGAGGCACCTGACTTAGGTGCTCTAATGAAGTTAAATGATGCTGTATTTGCCATTTGCACAAGTATAGCAACATTGAAATGCTTCTTCTCACATATCCCATCATGCTCTCCTTTGAGACACACACACGCAGAGTTGATAGTGAAGCTTGGGGTGTGAGTGCGAGGACAGACCATTTATCTGGCACCCCTGGCAGCATTTTGGGGGGGGGGGGTTAAGGACCTTGCTCAAGGGCCAACGGGTATGTGACTATTCTGCTATGGATGGTATTTGAACAAGAGACCTTCCGGTCATGGAGGCCTAACCCACTACTGAGCCACCCGATGGGACATGACTCTGTCCCTAGAGTTTTCCCTGTCCTATGGTCCTGAGGCCTGACTCAGTGTCCCCGGGGTTTTCCCTGTCCTATGGTCCTGAGGCCTGACTCAGTGTCCCCGGGGTTTTCCCTGTCCTGCAGTCCCAAGGCCTGTCTCTGTGTCCCCGGGGCTTTTCCTGTCCTGCAGTCCCAAGGCCTGTCTCTGTGTCCCCGGGGTTTTCCCTGTCCTGCAGTCCCAAGGCCTGTCTCTGTGTCCCCGGGGTTTTTCCTGTCCTGCAGTCCCAAGGTCTGACTCTGTGTCCCCGGGGTTTTCCCTGTCCTGCAGTCCCAAGGCCTGTCTCTGTGTCCCTGGGGTTTTTCCTGTCCTGCAGTCCCAAGGTCTGACTCTGTGTCCCCGGGGTTTTTCCTGTCCCGCAGCCTGTGATGAGAAGCACTGGGGTCCTCACTGCCAGCAGAACTGCAAGTGTGAGAACGGGGGCCTCTGCGACGCCCTCACAGGTTCCTGCCGGTGTCCCCCGGGGTACCACGGGCTCCACTGTGAGCAGATGTGCCCCAGGGGGTCCTTTGGCCAAGGTTGCCAGGAGCAGTGCCGGTGCGGGACGGGAGGCACCTGCGACCAAAAGACGGGGGAGTGCCGGTGCAATGAAGGCTTCACTGGGACACTGTGAGTTGAGATTGTGAAAGGCACTACATAAATGTAACCTATTATTATTATTTATTATAAGGCCCATCTGCCTCATCCCTGCGGCATGTTGGCGCCTGCCCAGGGTTGGTTCCCGCCTGTGCCCGTTGCTCCCAGGATAGGCTCCCCCGCGACTCCAGTGGGGATTAAGCGGTTACGATAATGGATGGATGGATCTGCCTCATCCATGTGGATGACCATCAGCTGCCAGCAGTCATTAAGCCCATGCATATCTCTTCCACAGCTGTGACACAGCCTGTCGCAAAGAGCGATGCCGCCTCCGGTGCCCCTGTCAGAACGGGGGGTATTGCCAAGGGGAGGGGGTCTGTACATGCCCCCCAGGGTGGACGGTAAGTACAGCTTCTTCTTCAAAAAATAATCAGGGCTGAAGAGTTTAACACATTTAACGTTCAAAACCATCTGGTCAAAATACGCCTGGCCTCTGTTGACTGCTAAATCCATCTGCTGTTTTGTGGGTGTATGAATGTGTGTCCCTCTAGTCTTATAGCACCAGAACACAGCATTACTCTGGGTTATTTTTCCGTAGAGGACTCTGTAGATGGTTTTTGGATGTTGCTCTGGTATTTAATACTTGTGATATTTAATACTTTTTTAAATATTCTGTTTGGACACTTCGAAGTCTCTGCTCTCAGTAGCAGACATCCGACCGGTTGCTGCGTTAATTGTGTCACCACGGTACAATTGCAGTGCAGGATGTAGTTCTGTAATCCACGTTGCCCCCTACAGGCTGAAGCATTCTGCTGTCAATATGCAGTTGGCTTAAGGCCAAGGTCTGGAACGTCGTCTCACATGAAATATTTCTGCCTCTTACAAGTCCTTCCCTCTGTCCCTCCCCTAGGGGCGAGTGTGCACAGAACGCTGTCCCAAGGGCAGGTTTGGGGTGGGCTGCTCCCAGAAATGTGTGTGCCACAATGGGGGTCAGTGCCAACCTGAGACCGGGCACTGCCACTGTGCGGCTGGCTTCACAGGGGACAGGTGTGTATTGCTTCAGTGCCAGTAGATCTCCTATTGTGACCCATTCCTTACCCGGCTAGGTTTGGGCTGCATTAAGTGCTGTATCTTCAGGGTTAGTAAAATTGTTCTTCCTCTTCAGAGCCATGGCGGATGTCACATTCATCCATCTTCCTTAACATCTAATAGAGTACCAGCTCACAGTGGATCTGTCCCAGGAAGTGTGTGACACACAGCAGGGGAAGCTCTGATCCGTGTTGCATATCTCTGGTCTATTATTTTTATTCTTTACAGCAGAGTTTCCCAATCCGGTCCTCGGGGACCCACAGTCGGTCAGTGTTTTTGCTCCTTCCGAGCTCCCTACCAGACAGTCCACATTTTTGCTCCCTCTTAGCTGCTAAAACATGGACCAACTGTGGACCCCCAAGGGCTGCATTGGGAAGCCCTGCTTTACCGTACCAACTTTTCTTGTTTATGACATAATGATTATACTGTTACTTGTAATGTCTTTTTGATTTCAGTATTTTATTATGGTATTATGGTGTATCTGGCACCTTGCATTTCACTGCCAGTTATACTCTGACCGTACCCTTTGCATGTGACAAATAAAGCCAGTCCATCATAGGGGACACACTATGAATATTACTTCATATAAATGCACGGTTTTAAACTGTGGCAGAAAGTCTGCATAAACAAAGCCAAACATTTAAACTCCACAAACACAGAGGTGGGACTCTACCCCGCTGGCCAGGAGAAGTAAGGCTGTAGCGCTAACCACCAGGCCGCAGTACAAAACTCTTGTTTTGGCACGAAACCTGGAACCGTTTGAATTGAGGCTACCTTCCGTGGGACGTTTTCCTGTTATTTTCCATCTCTGGCTTTAACGTTGGTGTCATCATCCAGTAGAGGGGAGTCATGCCGAAAAATGGTTGTCTGGAACTATTTTGCTCAGTAAAAAAATGCAGTTTTATAGTAAATATCGTAAATGTGGATGAAATGAGTATCAAGTACAAACATCTGTCTCAGCATCACTGGCCAGTAGGACTTCAGGTCGTCCCGAGGTCATCCTGAGGTCATCTAGCAAAGCAGGGAAGAGTTTAGTGTTTGCAGCCGTAAGATTGTTCCCTGCTGTTTACAACTGATGGTACTTTAATAATTTGACCTGAAGTGGAGTATATAAAATGTCCATTTTTTTACTGAGGATTAAATGTAATTTAAATTTTGATTATTATTCTATTGTCTTTGTTCCTCTCTCTTGGTGATCTCTGTAATTCATAATTTATGGATTTCGATTCCTCCAACGGACTCCGTGGTCGAGGTAAAGCAGCATGTCACGGGTTTTATAAACGTCAGAGATGGACCTCGCGGCCTTTCATGCTTCGCCGTTCCTATTGGCTGGCTTCTTTAAAGCATATTGGTACTGAGCCTTTCAGACCGTCGGCCCCATGGAAACATGGAATTATTTTTGCGGACCCTCTGCGTCTATATGTAGGCCTCACTCTTTCCTGTCAGGGTGAGCATTAGTGAAACGGCAACCCTACTATTAAATGTACTATTCCTCTGTTATTATTTTAATAGCTGCTTAGCTGATCCAAATGTACAGTTATTAAATGCATTTTATTCACTGGATTATATTTATTAAAGCTGTTCAGTGTAAGTACCCAGCATGGGTAAATTTAATATTGCAATTAATATTCAGATTTTCACGACTTTTGGTATTTCCCAGTTTGTTAGTATTATGCTGCTTGTTGCAGTGGCTGCTAATGGAGTGAGTGATTGTGCCCCCCCCCAGGTGCAGTGAGGAGTGTGCGGTGGGCAGCTACGGGCAGGACTGCAAGGGTGTGTGCGACTGTGCCAATGGGGCACGCTGCTACAACATTCATGGCGGCTGCCTATGCGAGCCGGGATTCTGGGGGCCACAGTGCGCCGACAGAATGTGTTCACCAGGGGTCTACGGCGTGCACTGTGACCAGCCCTGCCTCTGCAACCTCACGCACACCCTCAGGTTAGCGGCCGGTGGTTTGCTTATGGCAAAATAGCTACCTAATGCTCTGATAGACTGAAACTTGGCACGTGTCTCTCCATTGGCCAGCTGCCACCCAATGAAGGGCGAGTGCACGTGTCAGCCCGGGTGGGCGGGGCTGTTCTGCAATGAGACCTGCCCACAGGGCTACTACGGGCTGGCCTGCAGAGAGCCGTGCCTCTGTTTGAACGGGGGCATGTGCGACGCAGTCAGTGGGCAGTGCCACTGTGCCCCAGGTTACACGGTAAGAGAATGAAAGGCATCGTAGGATAAAGACATATGAGGGAAAACATGCATGTCTCATTTTTGCTGGAACAAGTCTCACAGCAAGATGCTACTGTTGGATTGTTTTGTTGAACTGAGCCAGAAATATCAGCTAAGCAAAAAATAAAACTGATTCATTTATATGAATCATTTATATGAATCATTTATATGAATCATTTATATAATTTTAATATATCATTTGCACGCTTAATTCTAGTATCAGAATCGATTCACAGTAGTTCTTTATATATGATTTTTTTATATGTATATTTTCACATTAATGATGCATGCATTCGTTTATCAACGACATTTTAGTGGAACTGCACTGTAAGCTGAGTGATGCTTGTGTTGTGGTCATATTCACCTGCAGGGGGAGCACTGCGAGAGCCACTGTGACAGAGGCTTCTATGGCAAGAACTGTGTGCTGACATGCAGCTGCGCTAACGCCCTGGCGTGCTCGCATGTCGACGGCACCTGCCTCTGCAGAGAGGGTGAGAAAACGGCAATTAAACACGCACTCAAAGCTTTAAGGACGTTCTGTCTTCACCGTAAATGAACATCAGCCTGCTCATCTGAGCGCACTCAGTCTGCAGCCAGCCCTGCTGATTCCTTGCGCCCCCTCAGGCTGGAAGGGATCAGACTGCTCTCTCCCGTGCCCCGACGGGACGTGGGGGTTACGCTGCAATCAGACCTGTCTCTGTGTCAACGGTGCGCCCTGCAATCTGGCCGATGGCACCTGCACCTGCCTT
Organism: Mormyrops boulengeri; assembly: GCA_026781065.1. Lineage (NCBI taxonomy): Eukaryota > Metazoa > Chordata > Actinopteri > Osteoglossiformes > Mormyridae > Mormyrops > Mormyrops boulengeri. The sequence goes on along the minus strand of JAODLD010000052.1, from coordinate 11,925,228 downwards.
CCAGGGTGGAAGGGGGCGCTCTGTGACCAGGTTTGCCCAGTAAGTGAAAGACAACAAAAAAGTCAGCAATATTATTAGTATTATTACCTTATTCCTTAGCGTCCCACTTCTGATTCTCTATATAGTGAAAAGGGACCTGTCTCTTTAAATCAGTAATAAATTTCATTGTGTAACACGCTTGCATGATGACAAATAAAAATTCCTGAGCCTTGAGTGAGGGCTGTTTGTACCCGCTGTTATGCTCCAGCTCCTTATCTGTTCAGAGAGACGCTCTGAGTATTTGGAATGGCATGGTGACGTACAGTTAACCTCGCCATCGGATTGGTTGGCTTTTGTGTGTGTTGTGTACAGGATGGCACGTATGGGCCCAGCTGTCTGCAGAAGTGCGACTGCGTCCACGCGGAAGGCTGTGACCGATTCAGCGGCCATTGCAGATGTCTGCCGGGATGGACAGGTAACACCTGACACGTGGGGCCTCGCTAGTTTGCCGTCCATAGCAAATGCCTTAATCCTGGGGTCCTTGTTGGCTCTCCAGGGCTGGTTTAATTAGTACCTAACTGGTACCAGGTGAGGTGGACAAATGGCTTCCTCACTCGTGGGAGTTTTACTTACACAAAAATGTTCTGAGGGCAGAACAAAAAAATGATTGGTTCAGAGAAATAACCAAATCAGATTGTAGAGAAGGTGGGTCCAAGCAATTAGATGAGGCAGGACCAACCAATCGGATGTTTTGGACTCACATTCTCTACAATCTGATTGGTTATCTGTCTGAACCAATAAGTATTTGTCCTGCCCTCAGAACATTTCTGTGTAAGTAAAACTTCCACAAGGAGCTGCCTCAGTGAAGAGCGGTAAGGAGTTGCGTTTGAAGAACGCCAGCAGACTGTAGACCTGTGGAGCCGCAGATACAGTGAAGCTGATGTGAAACTTTGGAGTTTCTCGGATTATGATGCTCCCTCTGCAGGGGCCCACAGGGAATGTGGAGGTTACCAGAAGGTTGCAGGTTTGAACTCTGTGTGGGGCCTGGTTGATGGATGCTGTGCTGTCAAGTTAAGACAGCAGTTCTCAGATGAGCCCCCACCCCCCCAAGGTTGTCCATGTTTTTGTTCCATTCCTCCTCCTACGCACCCAAAAATGTCAGCTGGTTGGGGGCGGGGGGGATGGGGGTGGTGGAGGCTGAGGATTGGGTTTGGGTTGAAAACCACTGCAAAATGAAACCTGAGTAAAAGTGAAAGTAAAACCTGCTTCAGATATCGACTATAGCAGATATAGCAGAAATATTCCTCCCTCCTAACAGGACTGCGTTGCTCCCAGCCGTGCCCCGACGGCTCCTGGGGTCGCCACTGCAACCAGACCTGCTTCTGCCTGAACGGCGCCACCTGCCTGCCACACAGTGGGGGCTGCATCTGTAGCCCCGGATACCAGGGAGCTCAGTGTCAGTATGGTGAGTGTGACGACCGTCAATGCTGAAACGTTCCTGGCTTTGCTGCGCTTTGATTGGTCTGTCCATTTGTTCCCTGTAACAGGAAATCCCACCCTCTTTCTGCTCACGTGCCACTTTGAAATAGTAATAGGTTTGTATATTTTTCTGGATGGTTCTGTGTGAAATGACCTGTACCTGTGTCTGTACCAGTGTGTATTGCGGGTAACTACGGCGCCCAGTGCGGCTTGTCCTGCCCCCCGTGTGCCAGCTCCGCCCCCTGTCACCACGTCACAGGACAGTGCCAGTGTGACCCAGGCTACATTGGGCCTATGTGTGACCAAGGTGAGTCCCAGAGACCTGTGCTGTGTGACGCAGTCACTCAGTCATTAAATCAGGAGTCTTGGCTAGGGACGTCCCAAACCACTTTTTTGGTACCCCAATCCGATCTGATCCATTCAGTATTTATATTTGTCAATTCCACGTGCCAATGAAGTCTTTTAATAAATATTTAAATTTCCATACCCATACAGTAGGCATCAGTGCATTCTTCATCTGAATTAAACTCAGTATTTCTGTAAGTGCCTAATTAAATGCATTGTATTAATTCATGTTCTTTTGCTGCCTCCTCTGGAAAGGATACCATTGCAAACATTACAGGTAGTTGTTGGTAGTGATGGCCAAATGAAGCTTCATGAACCACTTGCTGTACTTTCTGAACCCACTAGATGGTGCTCTCTGTTAAAAAAAGGTCTCAAAGCATGCCCCATAGCAAACCAAGAGTGCCATCTAGTGGGGTCAAAAAAAGATAGCAAATGGTTCATGAAGCTTCCTTTAGCCATCACAAATTGTTAAGCTACTTTGAGTTTCCAATTTAAAGAATTTCCGCACGGCTTACATTTTAATAGTGTGTAGTTTCAAGCCATATGCCTCAGGCTTACTGTAATGTGTGATGGAGCCTTATAATCTGCGTAATTGATGTAAATGGGGTTGACACAGGAAATTTAATCAGAATCAGAATCAGAAAAACATTATTGATCCCCAGAGGGAAATTATTTTTGTTGCAGTTGCTCAACAACCAGTTAAGGGAGAAAAGGGGAAAGCAAAGTAAAGTAAAAAAGTAAGTACAAGTAGTAGTACAGAAATACGACAATAAACAATAGGAAATATTTAAAAACAATAAACCGTAGTAAATTACCCAACGTGCAGTAGTGTAGCTAAAAATAAATGAAAGGTAAAACTGTATAGGTGTCCGTCAAAAAAAAAAAAAAAAGATCAGGCTGTGGATCACGCTGTGGTAGCCAATACCAGTCAATTAAAAACAATGCTGGGGTCCACCCTAATTCCGATCTTTGATATCAGTTAGGGACATCACTGACCCTGGCTATACGGGGTGACCCTGAATCAGCTAAGCACAGGTTTGGTGTGAAGCAATGTGGATGGTTCCTTTCCTAGTCACGATGAACATCTGCATTTCCCAGAATGCCTCACGGGAACCTACGGCCAGCAGTGTGCTGGGGTGTGTCGCTGTATGAACAATGCCACATGCCTCCATCAGGACGGAACATGCCACTGCCTCCCGGGCTGGACCGGGGCTGACTGCTCACTGCGTAGGTGCCCTACCTATGCCCGTTTACCCACAAAACTTTCATCACACTGCAAAATGGCCATGTATGCTCTATGCAAACTCCTGTTCTCTCACACATATTTTTTCTCCATTTATTTATTGAACAGTGCCTTGCGTAAATATTATTTTGTTATTTTCCATCAATTTTGTTCAGGCTGTACGCCAGGCACCTATGGGCTGGGCTGTGCTCAGCACTGCCAGTGTGAGTGGCCCTGTCATCATGTGACTGGAGCATGCACCTGCCCCCAGGGACTCACCGGCCCCCACTGCCAATCTAGTAAGGGCTCTGCCTGCCTTCCCAGACCACCCAAGCTGTGCTGCGGTGGCTGGCAGCTTGTTCTTAGTTTGCAGAAAGGATGCGTTAGTGAGCAGAACATCCTGTACAGTTTATGGTATCGGAGTCTGGACCTGAAAAGCTGTTAATCATCCAGCTGTTGGAAATAAAGAAAATCCCAGTAGTGGGACAAAGGAGGAACAGAGACCCAAGTCTGCACATCATACCGGCATTCAGATGATGTGCTTTAATGATGGCCCCCTCACTTAAAGGTCCAGAACAGGTCCAAGCAGTGTACAAATTGTGTCAGAGGCCTTGGTGCCCCCCCCCCCCCCCCGGGGCCGGGTGACGGAGAGGTGAGCGTGCCAGGGCGTGTTATTAAAGGGGTCGAATTATTAGAGTTTTGAGTGTAGACGGGTTTATTTTTTTTTGTGGTTTAATATAAAATA
>JAODLD010000052.1:11905184-11916002 GCA_026781065.1 Mormyrops boulengeri | reverse complement strand
CCCCCCCCCCCCCCCCCCCCCCCCCCCCCCCCCCCCCCCCCCCCCCCCCCCCCCCCCCCCCCCCCCCCCCACCAAAAATCAGACAAAATTCAGTACTAAATACAGCCCCCGACCTTCCCGCGGACACACACGTACCTTTCCTACAAGCGAGCGAGCGAGTAAGTAGTGACTGGCATTTTCCGAATAGCCTAGCGACGCATTAGAAGGAGAGAGGGAAGCACGGGCGGCACTCGGAGGAGGCTGGGCTGGAAGCGAAATGCCCAGTGACGCGAAATGTCACAGTGTATCAGTGTGCTCAACAGTCAGGAGCGAACGTGCATTTGGGGGACACACAGCACTGCGGTCAGGGCGTGGTTACTGGGGCTCACTGGTTTATGGAGTTACCCTGAACTTTGGTCTGCTGCTTAGGAATTAAACACTTTAAGGCACTTCTAAAGTTCAACAACTGCTTCATAAAATAATTAAGTACCTCTGACAATTAGGCCACGATTCGTTAGATGGTCACTGAGCCATTTCTGTCCCTTTGGCAGTATATCAGGTATTTAGTTTTTATTGGCAGGAAGAAAAAAAAACTACACAAATCACAAATATGTTTCAATACTGACAGCATAACTGACAGTTGCTCCACACTAATTTGCAGGAAATAAATGACATCATCAACATTGACATGTCATGTGCTCTATAATGTCCAGCAAAATTAAATCTGCCCAACATTCTGCCATACTGCACATCCAAGTCACCTCATCGTAACGCCCAACCGCTTCTCAATGAAGCCAAACTCCAAAATAATAAAAAAATACCTGAGCTCAGTTTCTTTAAAACTTAAACGAAACCATGTGTAAAAAGCCCGACCATTTTCTAACAGTCTCGGTACCAGCTGCCCCAGTATCATAAACATAAAAATCACATCATGAGTAACGAAGGCTAACATTTTCAAACTTTCAAATCTCATCTGAATTAAATTTTTTTTCCACATCTTATGAAAACTCACAGACCATCCCAAGCAGGGCAGTAACAAAAGTTGCAGGTTCTCTCTCGGGTAGGGTATGGTGATCTGAAGGGCTGTATTCGCGTATTCACAAAGCAGGGACCCTCAAGCGCGGCTGTCCAGCTCTTCTTCGACCCCTCGTCAGCCGCACTGCCGCCGCTAACCAGACCAGTTATCATTACCAGTGTAATAACAGAGTCGCGGCAGACTAACGATCCCGTCAGGAATAATGACGGCAGCTTCCAGGAAGAGCGTGGCCTGCAGCAGTCTGACGCCCCCTGCTGGGGGCTCGTGAGCTGTGCGTGTTCACCGGTGACAGCCAAGAAGGAAAAGTAGACCAGCGGTGGGTCAGACTGCAGCAGCCTAGACAGGCCTAGACGTCCCCGTCCCCCCCACCCCCAATCAAAATAAACAAAGCAAGTGGTAACACATAAAGCTGGGATTATAGCTTATATACCCCCCACCCAAAAAAAAATGTCGTTACGTGAAAAAGGAAGACCCGTTTTTTTTTTCTTTCATTTTTTGTTTGTTTGGAGAGAAAACCTTCCGAGCTGAGGGTCACAGCAGCCCGGACCGGCAGATTGGCCTTCCACGTGGTCACATGACGGAGCAACTGTCTGCTCTGGGGCCGCTCTGTGGGGGTGGGGGGGGAGTGGAAACACAGGCATTTGATGGGGAAGAGAAAAAAAAAGTCCTAAAAGACGTGGTGGGCGTCAAACGTGCAGGCCGACGGCTTTAATGCGCAGTTGTGTGTCGGGGTGTTGCTCTACTGTAACACAGGTTTGCTCGTATCTCAACCCAGTCCGCAAGGAGCACCAGACAGTCCACCTTTTTCCTCCTTCTCAGCTCCCAGCCAATCAAGAACGCGGAATACCTGGTACAGGTGCACTGGGAGCTGAGAGGGAACAAAAACGTGGACTGCTGGGGTTCCACAAGAATTGGGGTGAGAAACATGGATCCGCCCGAACCCTGCACTACAGCCACACTTGTTTCATCCCTGCTTCTGCCTATTTTCAGGTCAGACATGTGGATACACACAAACACAGACACACAGACACGGGGCTGATTACTCCCAGCAGCTGTGAGTGAGGCGGCAGCCAAACCCGTCCCTTACCTGCCGGGCTGAATTGTTGCCCACCACGAGGGAACGGTGCACCAGCCCCTCAGGAAGGCCCCCACCCTCACTGAGGAAGGAGCGGGAGATGGCCACGTTGGAGCCGTGGGCGGCATGGCCGGCAGTCGAATGGCCACACGAGGTGCAGACCACAGTACGGCTGCGGAGGTTGTACTCGCTATCAATGGCAGTGCTGTGAGCTGCCTGCAGGGGGCGACAAAGGTGAGCTGCTAAAGCACCTCAGCGGCTGAGTAAGCCACTGACCAACAGACCGAAGAATCCATATAGGAAATGCATGTTCACAACTGGGCACAATAAGTTGCTGCGCTTACATCTTTCCCTACCACATCATGGCCGCCGTCATCGTCCTGCAGTAGTCTCCGGCTGACCGTTCTCATCGCCATCTCCTGAATTTAAGAAAGCAGGAGAACCCAGTTCACGCCAGCTCACAATCGACATCACGTATCCAAGACGACATTCTGACAAACGTCCTGCTTGTGCTACATGAGCTACTGGGGCTCCTATCAGTAATGAGGACCAAGCGCGACAGGGTGTCTGTCCCACAGGCTAGGGGGTGTGCTCTGTGCCATCCCAACACTTAATTTATGTAAAAAAGGAAAAATGATAAATTTAACTACTTTCCCTGGATCTCAGGAGATCAGTCTGTCCTAGCAGAGACAACAGAATGTCTGCAGCCATGATCTGCTGGCAGACCTCTCAGGTCTAAGAGAGTAATTCAGGAGACGCGGGACCGGCCGAGGGCACACGAGATGCGGGACCGGCCGTAGGCAGCACGCACCTCCCCACTGGAGCTGCACAGGGTGGTCTGGAACTGATCTCCAGTCTTCCACGAGTTCTCGGCCTTCCATACCAGGTCAGAAGGAGGTTTGTCAATAGCACCAGGCCCAGCTGCCCAAATCTGTACAACCCAGAATGACCAGAAACAGAAAACGTTAAAAGCAGAACATCTTAATAACAGAAGCCAGCACTACCTGCAGTCCAGCAGCACAGGCTCAGAGCAGGTCTTACCGTAACAGTCGCACCAGCCTTCAGGGTGAACTTGGGGGGGAACTTGTAGGTTTGACCTGCTTGGCGGTGCACCTGCCTCTTCACCAGCCAGTTACCTAGAGGCTGATCCTGGTGTGGGGGGGGGATAAAAATAAAAGTAAGAGAATAATAACAGAACTGATGCCTTTAAACATCGGTGCCAATGAAGACATAAGACCATGGTGCCACAAGGAAAACAGACAAATGGAGTTCTCATCAAATCGAATCTGAACTTTCACTTCAATTTTCAAGAATATTATGAGAAAATGGATGGACTCGATCATCACAAAAAGGAAGGCGCCTCTGGGAAGCCTGATGATTTGGGACATCATGAAGGGATGCCAGGATTCAGCATTTAAATGATAACTGACTGAAGAGCATGCGAGTCAACATCAGGAAACAGGAAATAGTTTTATATATCCTCAGTGCATCACTACGGTACCTCCCCCATCTTGGTTACCAGGCATTATTAATCGAGCAGTCTCAGTGCACTGCACGCCCCTCACCTGGTCGGCCTTGTTACTCAGCCGCACATACTTCCCCTCCAGGTCCACCTCATCCACAGTGACGCGGCCGCTGGCGGAGGCCTTTTGGGAGATGCGGGTGTGAGATACGGCCCCGCTCACAGTGCTGGAGGCCTCGCTGTCCGTGTCGTTCAGACGCCGTTTCTTGGCCAACGAGGTCTGGCTACTGGAGGTGACGACGTTGGGGATGGCAAGGCCAGTGGAGATGGTGGCACTGGAGTGGGCGGTCCCAGACTTGACAGATCCAGAGTGGGCAGAGCCAGACTTAGCGGAGCCAGAGTGGGCGGAGCCAGAGTGGGCCATTCGGGAAGTAGAGCTGCGTGTCACAGTGACCTGCGTTGGCGAAGGGCTTGGGGACAGTTGCAACCTGTATAAAGAGGGACATTGATGCATGTTAGACTGCAGGTAATGCGAATACAGCCAAACAGTGAGAAAGGCCTTAGTGAGACTGGGAATCGACTCTGTCCTTATTGGTTTTACATATGCACACAGACACAGTCACACAGACGAATACCGACAAAGACACACCCACGGACACTAGGGGGGCCACCTAACCCATGTCAGTGGGACACTATGAGCTACTTCAGGTTTTACAAACTACTTCATAACTGACAGGCTCCTGTTCTCAGCTAAATAGTTCAGTTCTTGTGCTCTGACTGGTTTGTTTCCTCGATTGAAAGTCTCTTCCAGCTGTTTTCACATTAACATCAGTGACACATGCAAGATTACAGGAGACTGACCAATCAGCACACAGCAAAAACTCAGTGCTAAAGAGAAATACAGTACAGGTCCCTTTAATTGAAATGGTTGAAATGGTAGTTAAAAACCCTTTTGTAGCTCATACTGTGCCTCCTGACATGGTGTAGGTACACACCCTAACAGACAGAGACACACACTGTAACAGACAGACAAACACACACATGGCTGATGGTAGTTAGGCAACTTGCTGTGTAACTTGTTCATTTCTTTAAGCTTTGTGTCTCATTGAACAGACTAATAAGAATTACGTAGCACATTAAATATCCTGCAGGGTATGAGAGCTAAACGAATAAACTACAAACTGCTTAATCATCCTCTTACAGGGCAAACATTTCCTTCTCTAAATTCAGTGACATTGAGATAATGGTGTTCATGTGCGAGACATTGTACGGCAAGCAATTATCAGCGGCAGGCAGTTCACTGTGTGTGTGTGTGCACGCGTGTGTGTGCGCAATTAATGTCTGCCAGGCTCTGTGCACATCCCCATCCAGGTAGGCCACAGTGCCCCTGTGTGTGTGTGTGCGCGTGTATGCGTGTGTGTGTGTGTGTCTTTCACCTCTCCTCCTCGCCCTCCAGCAGCTTCCTGTAGGCACAGATTTCCATGTCCAGGGCCAGCTTGATGTCCAGTAGCTCCTGATACTCGTCCAACTGCTCCTGCATGCGCTGGCGCATGTTTGCCATCTCGCGCTCCTTCTCCCCCAGGAGGCGCCGTTTGGCATCCCTCTCCAGGGACAGCGCCTCCTCCAGCTCTCGAACCTTGGCTTCACTAGCTGTCAGCTGGGTGGGATTTGGGGGGGGGGGGAGGGGGCGGTCAGAGGGGTGCTTAATGAGCTTTGAGAAACTGTTTCTTCGCTGCTTTCCTCCTCAAGAGCCCCTCAATGGCTCTAGAATGTTCTTTAAGCAATACAGCTGATTAAGCAGATTAAGCACCAAAATAATTGTTTCAAACATACACACAGGGTCAATATGAATGCCAAAGACCAGACTCTGACCGTCGGGAGAAGGGGTGTTCAGGGAAAGTGTCCAAATACTGGCATGAAAGATTTTGGCGGCGTAATGGCGACAGTGCACCACAGGGGGGCGTCCTACCTGCTTCTGCAGCTGGCTGAGCTGGCCAGACATGGTCTCCAGCCGCATGCGCGTCTGCTGCAGCTCCTCATGCGCTGAGCCCACCAGGAGGGTGTTTCGGTTGGCCGACAGGCGTGCGTTCTCCAGCTGGCATGGAGACAGGTGTACACAGTTGGTGTAAAGAGCCGGTCGCACTGCCCTTTGATGAGGCTCACTGTTCTCTGTGCGGAGCCTGTGTTTGCCATTGTGTGAATGCTGCTGCATGGCGTGCTTTTCCGAAATCGCATGCGACCCATCTCTCATGCACTCGCCGTCTCGACACCCCCCACCCCCACACCGTCGCCCACCTTGGAGTTGTACGTCTTCTCGATATCTGACTTGTACATCTTCAGCTGTTCCTCGTGTTGCTCCCGCATCTCCGCCAGGGCCAGTGCCAGCTTGCTCTCGTAGTCGCTCTGCCGGCCGCTGTCCACTTCCACCATGCGAGTGTCGTGTCGCCTCTTGGTCTCCCGGAGCTCCTGGAGGAAAAAGGGGGAGGCGAGATGTGTGTACGTGAGCACTGCGCCGTCTGGTACCCGCGACAGCAAACCCACGCTTACCGCCACTCGCCAGACTGCGGGCTATCCAAATCATGCGTCAACTGCCCTATTGCCGCCAGCTAACTGCCTGGAAGTTTCTAAAGACCAGAACGCAGGCAGGTGTAGGTGTCGAGTCTCACCTCCCCGAAGATGTTCTTCTGGAACTCCAGCTCCTCTTTGAGGGTCTGCATCTTGTTCTCCGCATTCACCCTCATCAGCATCTCACCCTGCAACTGCTTCCTAGTATCGTTCAGGCTCCCCTCCAGCTGCCATGGCAACATTCCAGGGTAGGTTGTCAGTGGGCCACATACACACGCACATACATACACCTGCCACGTGGTAGCGCTCACTAAAAATACGAGATACGGTTGTCTAGGTTACCCTTTGCAGGACTTACTCGTACCAAACGACAGACCTTTGTCACCTTGTGTGTTTGTGTCATTGTATTACTGAAAACCACAGCTGTAATTCGGTCACTCTTCTGGTTTTCAATCTCGCGGCAATAATTTGCTGAATACGGTAAAAGAAACACTGCAGCTCAGAAAAAAATAGATGCAGTTCCATAAGTGACCATGTGGTGGCGGGCTTGTGCCACTATTAAGTCTTATGAAATATTTTTCACTGGATTATTCCCCAACTCACTGAACAGGAAAACAGTGACAAGGCGACCAAGTGCCAAAACCACAACAACCTGCTGGCTTTACTCCTACTTGCGTTCAATCCTGCATCTCGCGTGTCGCTAACGACTTTAACCAGCATTAAAAGGTCTCAAAAGGCACAGAGCAGTTAATGAAGCAGCTGTAATGTCCGTTTCATAAGCGCTCAGCTCTGCCAACATTCGTTTTGTTGCTGTAACAGCAGATGCCAGTAAAACACCAAAAATTGATTTATGTTTGGTCACCTTGGCCAGCTGCGGCTTCAGGTCACGAACTTCGGCCTCCAGGCCCCGCTTCTCCCCCAGGGCGGTGCTCAGGGACGCTTCCTTGGCATTGAGCAGGGCCTCCAGGTCCTTCAGCCGGGCCAGCGCTGCCGCCAAGTCTGACTCTTTCTTGGTGTTCCTGTGGGGTTGGAGACACGTCGCATGAAACCACAGGGCCATTTGTTCTCAGCCCTGGTGTTGGCGGGCTGCACCGTAAGCAGATCTCCAATCTGCCCAAGCGCTCGACCGCATTATTTTGACAATTGAACCAATTTGAGCTTCCCTCAGCATGAGAGCTGGAAAGCCTGAACCCAACCTTCGAGGACTGGGGCAGAGGAACAGCCAACTGTCCCAAGCTGCCGAAACGGTCTGACCAGCAGGGGGTGCTCATGTGCATCTTCTCTCCACCCCATCTTACCATAGGACGCAGAGGCTAGTGACACTAACATGATGGAGGAAAGGACTGTTCTCAAAAAAAAGCACTCCTCCATGAAATCTGAAAAGGTTTCGTTGACCCATAAAGCCCTGGCAGATTTTCTCCTCTTCTCCCAGTTAGTTCATGCTTACATCCACTGGAGCGGAAGATGAAATACATTTAAAACGGCCTGTAGCCACTCACACTTCCTCTAGAAAACTGAAAGTCCCGGAACGGTCCCAAGCCAATGAGAGAACAAGACAAATCCAGTGGATGCCAAGCATCTACACAAATCGGTCATCTTAGCGGAAGCAGGACTCGGTGCCACAAAGCCTTTATGGCGTCCACAGCGTGGGCTGCATCGACAGTGACGCTGTCCATCTGTCATCAAGATCACTTCCAGGCTGCCTAAGCGAGTGCGTTGCTCAGCAGGTTAGGAATCTGTGCCTGTCGTCGGAAGGTTGCTAGTTCGAATCCTGTGGCTGTTAAACTAATGCTGCCATTGGGCCTTTAACCCCCCCCCCCCAGCACCAGGGGTGCTGAATGCTGGCTGACCCTGCACTGTGACTCACCCCCCCAAGCTTGCTTTCACCTGTATGTGTGTCTCATGGAGAGCAAGATGGATTAGGTGAAAAGAGAATTTCCCTGTGGGGATAGATAAAGTATCAAATGATCTATTATACCGTCCTCCCTATTCTGCCAAAGGTGTAATCACATCACTGCACTAGAACACACCCAAAAACACACATACAGCTCCAGTAGAAATGAGATATTTTTAGACTTGGGTCTTAAGATAAATACCATCAACAGACGGAGGCTGACACAAGGCTGGGCGCCCTCCAGCTGAAGTGATGCTGTACTCGAAGCACCCAGGGGGAAATGGCAACCGATTCCTCCGCTCAATCTGGGAAAAGGTGTCATTTTAATCGCGAAAGAGGGAACCACTCATAATTGCAAATATACCGGCTTTACCAGCAGGCGTGTGGACGACGGAACAGCTACAGCAAGTAATGGCTTGAGACGTCAGGCTTGTGAGAAATGCTTACTGAGGTTGAGGCAGGCATGCAGCACTGCATTCCTGGAGGCTGACCACACCTTTGACCTGTTCTGCAGAACAGCAGGCATGGGCAGGGCAGGTGTAAACAAGCTCCGTCAGGAATGCCATCCTGCACCTCCGGACCGAACAGCGCCTCCGACGGCGACCACGCTACACCGGTCTCCACGACAGCCTTTTCGCCAAGCTCCGAGGCAACTCGCTAATAGGCTTTGTGGCCAGGATCCAGCACCAAAGCACGGAATGGAGGCCAGTTATTAAGGGCATGTGAACAGTGCCAGTTTTATCCAGATTAAAGCCACTGAGCCCAGCAGCGAGGGGATCGCGTGCGTACACAAGCGTGCAGACTTGGACGGCGCAGCGTCGGGTCTTCTGCTTCTTAAAATAACAAATACTTGATAGTTCTTCTGGCTCAACAAGTAGAGCATTGTGTGAATGACAAAAATGGCTGATGGCTTAAAGCAATAAAAATATTTCAGTACTGAGTCTTGCGGAGTTCAGGTGAGGTGTCATTGTTTGCATTAAAGTACAAATGAGCCGAAGAGAAAGAACGGCAAACCTGCAAGTCTTCTGCACATGTTCATTACACAAAGTCCCCCCCACCCCCACCCCACATGTTTACATTTCAAACCCGTCGTATCCTGCCACGAGCAGCCAATGGACAATTACATGCGCAGCGAACCGCCTTGAGCATGCGCACGGGCGTCGCCGGGCAAACGGCAGGGTGTACCCAAACGGACACACGGCAATTCATCCCGAGGAAGGCAGGGAGGCATTCTTAACAAGTCGCGGCAAATTGCGGGGAGACCGTGATAGCGTGACGCGGCCGGCGCTCAGCCCAGCGGTACAGCACAGTCACACCCAGTCTGAGAATTAATCCTGTGGGATTAGCATCCCTGGTTAATGTAACAAGGGCCTGGCGCATTGCAAGATTATAAGAAACATCAAACAAACAAAAAAACACAATTAACTGCAGCAAGGCAGTGAGTTCTGCAGCCTCATGTCTCTGGGGGCTGATTGGGCACCTCTATAGTTGGTGAGGGTGTGTGCGCCCTGTGATTGGCTGGCATCCTGCTGAGGGTGTCCCCCGTCTCCTGGGATAGGCTCCAGGCTCTCTGTGGCCCTGTATTGGACAAGCATTGTGGATGATGGACAGAGAGACAGATGGCAGAAACTGCTGTGTGCATTTAATACAGAAACAGAACAAGAAAGAGGAAAATGAAAACAAAGCACTTGAGAGTCTATAGTTAAGATGGTGCTGAAAATGTTGCTCCAAAGCTTCCGGTTCAGGAGTTAAAGGAGCCCAAATAAGGCTGCAATCCAGTAAAATATCCAGTTATATTCAGGGGAGAAAGAAAGCTGCAAAGAAACTCAATACAGTAACTGCAATTCTTTCATCTTTTTTTGTGAAGCAGTAATACTAATAACGATCAGTAGCTGACACACTGTACACGTGGGCCCCTTCACTGTATAATCGACAACTCTGGTTGCTGTGGCAACAAGATAAGCACCTCGTGACGTAAAAACACAGGGAAAAAAGGGATGTTTAAAAAAGAAAAAGGAATAAATTAAACTGGGGATGCCGTTTCTGAATTTCCAGCCTTGTATGACTCACATCTATCTTCGTCAATCGCTACGGCAACCATGGAAACCACAAGCCAACAGAAGTCTAGCTGTTTTGCTGTGGCGCCGTCATGGAAACGGGGACGATGCCGTTCCAGCCGTGTGCGGCAAATATGGCCTCTCGTGCCACGTTCAGGGGGGATAATTGGAGCGGGCCAGTGGAATTCCACGCATACAGCTACTTGCTGCAAGTATAATAAGGAGGGGATGGTGGAGCACATGAGTCACCGGGGGGGGGGGGGGCATCTGTGCTGGGCTAGGGTTTATAGCCCTCGCACCCCGCAGGAAGAACTCTGCTCTTTCGCAGAATTAAACGTAAATCCACCCCAAAAAAAAGAGAGAAAAAAAAAAACAGCATTTGCCGTTTTTTGTCAGCGCAGGGCAACTCACTCAAGACAAGCCACAAATCCAAGCTGCAGAAGATCATGGACGGATCTCTCTCGCTTTATCCAAAAACGCCCAATATCATCCTGGCTGACACAGAAGCTACAACTGCTTTCTGGATGGCCATTCAGAGCAAACAGACCGAACGGGACACCGGACGGGGCATGTCCGGGAAGCCGGGACGGCACAGGAAACACGATCTTACTGTACAAATGAGTACGGGGGGGGGGGGGGGGGGGGGAAAAAGAGGATCCCACAAAAAACATAAATTTATTTTAAATAAAATAATTTAAATTAAATAAAAGTGGAATGCACCAAAACAGAGAAACGCCCCCACAAAAATGA
>JAODLD010000052.1:11881595-11898309 GCA_026781065.1 Mormyrops boulengeri | reverse complement strand
GGAGCTGATTTCAAAGTGGCCTCGGTAAGTAGGAGCACACATGGCGGGGCTAGCAGTGAATCTGAGCCCAGTCCTTGTGGGCGCCGAATAAGGCACATTATCAGCTTGGCCGGGGAGGGAGTGAGTGTGTAAGATGAGGAGGGATAGGAGGAGTCAGCCTGAAACTGAACTACCACACAAAGTCACCAGCACTATCCAAACAAACAAAAACCTTCTTTTGGTCACGCATGTAAGCCGCAGAGACAGTCGGAGTCCACGATAAATTATTACAGAGAAGAAGCCCCAACTTTAACGGCTGTTATAGGAGGCAGAGTCCACACAACATTCAAATAAAATGAAACAATTATTTTTAAAACTAAGAGCGACGGTAAACAGCAATTACGTTTCTGATGCCACGTATCTTTAAAAAATAGCCACAGGCGGTCTTATTTCCCTCTATACAGGCCTGCGTTGAAATAATTCACACCATGATTTAGCTCCCATAGCGTTAGTCCAGACAAACAGACGCCGATTAAGCACAGAGAAGCTTGTTTGGAAGAATGCAAAAAAGCAGGAATATGGCCAGTTCCTGTTCCCTGAGTGTCTACAGGATGAATGCATTACCTGCGCACCACACCCTACGAACGTCGACCCTCCCTCAGGCGAGCTGCATGCAAATAATAATAAGTATTAAACCGATGTGCTTCCATGTTAAGCTATCTTCAGCTTGTCAAACACGAAAGATTCAGGACTTCAAAGACATATACAGCTCCATGCTGCCTCATGAGAAATAACATCTTAAAAGCCGTCAGATTAACACCCCCACCGTATATACAAAAAACATATTTACAACCCAGAACGTGGGCCTTGCGCCATCAGTTCAACCATCATGCGTACAGTAGAGTTGCTGCCCAATCGTGCAGGTTGAGAACCATTATAGGCTGTTCGTTAGCCTGGGACGATCCAGGCACTGTATCAAGTTGGCAGGTTTTACTCAGTGCTGGAAAACTGGGCAAGGGGAAGCTAGCCAGAGCTCTATGGGTGAATCACATTTCCAGTTTTGCTGCTTTATCAACTTAAGGACGGTTTATTTATTTTATTTTTTTTTGTCACAGCCAGAGATTCTCCCTACTGTCTATCGCATCAGGAATTAAGTGAGAATCTGGAGAACACCCACAGCACAAACTGACACTGACAATTCATATTTAGTTGTTCAGCTGATTCTCTTCCCGAAGCTGGATGTTCTGCACAAGACATCTAAGGTATGTACCTCAATCAAAAATACAACATAGAACCCAGGGCAAGAACCTATATAGAACCCGTTCTGGGAGTCGAAACGGCAGCTTTCAATTTGGAGGTTCATGCTCTTCACTAATACACGACCAGCCGCCCCATAAAATCTGCGCTGATGCTTCGCGGCACGAAACACAGTCTGCTTTCTGAATGGACACACAGCAGGTCACCTGACAGGAGTGGGCGTGGCTTTCCAAGAGCAATTCTGGCACATTCCACATCTGCATGGGCTACCCTGTACCCATAAGGTCCAGTGAGTGAATAGATCATATTAATAAATGTGCAGAGCCCGAGTATGGCATGGGGGGGGGGGGGCATGGGAGAAAACAAGGAGAGGCATATATAAAGCAGAAAAACCAGACGCCTCAGAAAGTCCAGAAGACAATGAATTTGTAGGCTAGATATAAGAGACGGACCATTCTGCAGGGCAATGGGTCTCTACCAGCAAATGCAGTCCTTCATTGCAAACAAGCTGCAGAAAGCATTCCTGCAGAATCCCACTCCAGGATCTAGCACGGGATAAATCGCACCGCTCGGCAAACAAAGACCATTCTCGACTCCTGCAGTCTCTCTCTCTCTCTCTCCCCCACCAACGTGGAGCAAGACCCCAAAGCCCACACCCACACATGGTGTCCGGCTGTGTAGCCCCACCCCCCCCGATACACCCTCCCGCTCCAGGCTGGCCCAGAGTACTGCCACCCCAACCAGAGGCTTTCCAAGAGGGGCGGGGCTAACTAAGGATGAGTCACTTTTTACCGACATCGAGCACAATGTCGCCCAACCCCCCCCCAATCTGCACCCCGCTCCACCTACTCCCACATACACAGAGTCTAGCCTCTGCTCCCCTAAAAGAGCAACACCCATAAGAGAGAAATGGTGAAGGGTGCACTTATTCAGTCGAGGCTCTCATTTGTAATAGAGCTTGTTTTATTCAGCACAGAATGTATCGGGACACAGTTGGAAAGGGTTCTAGAGAATAAGAGTCAAAATGAATAAAAGTCTCTCAACCGCATGCATAACAAAAAGGTACTTCTCATCAATCACCTAAAATGCAAAGTATAATTTAGCTTAAGCCGCTCTTTGATTCTAAAATAGGCCGTTAGCCATTTGGATCTATTGAAATCTGTTCAAAATATTATCTTTTGTAACTGAAACAAGTAAATGTTTACTGATTAACATTGCCTGGAGAAATAGAAAATACAACAAAAGAACTACAAATTGAAGTACATCTTGATTGCCGCTACACTGCAAACCAACTGCCGTTAAACAAAACAAAAAAAAAAAAAATCGCTTTGGCAACACATTCCCATATCCATGGCAACCAACCCTGATCTCTGTTGCCAACACTGTGGTTAGTGCCTGACTGGAAACCATTACTTATGACAAAGTAAGATTGCAAAAAAAAAGGCAGAGGGGCTTAAGGCTGACTTTCACAGGAGTAAAACAAAAGGCTTTGCATTGTATACCCGCTAAAGGCTGTACGAATATCAAACCTAAGCCTCAGTCAGCGAAGGATCCCCCACGCAGACGAACAGTGCCATCGGGCCTTCAAGGCTGAAGCCTGCGCTTTTGGTCTCCCATAAACACAAAAACCATATAAAAAGTGCATTTTTCACAGGATGTCCCTTGACCTGTTTTCTTTTCTTTTTTGGGGGGGGGGCCTCTACAAGCCAGAGAATATCACTCAGCCTATTCTTAAAAGACTTAAAAAATAGTTTGCCTGGGAATCATTTGGTTTACACCAAAGTGAATTATTTCCTTACTCACTCCAAACCAGTGGACAGATATCAGAGAAGCTAATGTAGTTTCACTCTAATACATATTATAGTGATTGGTTTTTAGTACATTTTCATTTTTCCACACAATAATTTTACTACAGAAATCATTAAATTTCATTAACATTTGGGCATACTGTACAAACAGCAATAAGACAACTAGAGGAAAAAAAAAAATCTGTTTGCCGTTGATAATTTCTTATGAGGTGGTAGGACTAAATTAGGAAAGGTGGCATTTTTCAGCCATGAAAGAAAAATCTCCAGCTATGAAGGAAGATGTGTTAATCGATTAGAGAAGCGTTATTCACTCAACATTAGTAATCAGAGAGTCTGAACTGGAACTGTTATTTACCGTTACTTATTTAAATTCACGAGAAGAGACAAACTCCTCCAGATGCTACAGTCCTATGACAAAGTTTTTAAGAATCTCCGAATTCGGCCGGTAACAATACACTGACGCGACATCTCCCCCTGGTGGCATTCAAAAACAGTGACCTTAATTTACTAGTCGATACAAC
The DNA here is from genome assembly GCA_026781065.1 of Mormyrops boulengeri. Taxonomy (NCBI): domain Eukaryota; kingdom Metazoa; phylum Chordata; class Actinopteri; order Osteoglossiformes; family Mormyridae; genus Mormyrops; species Mormyrops boulengeri. Next base: position 11,894,744 of record JAODLD010000052.1, on the reverse strand, counting down.
CCTCCTCTGACAACAAGCGTCATATATTTGCAGTCAGTAAAATTTTGATTTAGATGTTCAGCATGTTCGTAAGTCAGCACTGTTAAGAATAGATAGTGCTGGGAGTATGAGATGATTTCTTTCTGCAGGAGAACAGAACACGTCAGTGCTCAAAGTGTCACGATAATGTTACATTCATAACAAAACCAACCCCAGCATTACTGTTTATAGACAGGTAGCTAAGCTTATAAAAACACAACAACGTAGCTACAAATCCAAAAGACAAATTCAAACAGGCCTATGTACTCTGCCCCCAGATGTTCAACATATAATAGGGGAGTCTTCGAACATTATTCTCGACTGTATAAACAAATGGTCGAGAATAAAATCAGATATGTTAAGAAACGGAAACCGTAATAAGGTCACATTAAAGTTTCAAAGAAGGGCTATTTTCAGTATCCTCGATGTATTCATACTTACGGTGGATTTTAAAAATGTTAATATTTAACGGGAGTTAAGGTCTTGTGGAAAATGGGTCCCTCGTGCCTTTTTATCCCCTAATCGTACCATTTATGGCTTGACTGGTATAGTAATGGCACTGACAGTCTGGACCCAGCTACTAGAGTGCAGACTCACTTAGGTAAACATTACATACCTGAATGCATACCTGGCTGCACTATGCCACAAACACAAGTTCGTTTAATCAAATGACATCCTTATGCTATTGTGATTTCTATTATCGACCATACACTGCCACAGCATAAATCCTACTAGATAAAACATCCTTCTTCTAACATTAATACATACGGGCATTAACATATCAGACAACAAACTTAACGCCCTCACACTTATTAAAGTACTGATTAATTTTTTATTATAACATTCATGCCAAAGGACATCAATTTTCACCTGACCTGCTATGAATAAACTCATATCTTCTTTGACACCACTCAAAATATACAGAAATTTCTTCAGCAACATTTTAATAAACGCTTCGTCCCAACTCTGCTAGCAACAACACAGCTGGAAAGCCGTTCCCAAACGATTGCTCATGTTGCCTGCGGTTTTTCAATTTTAACATCAGGTAATCATGTTAAAAATTTATATAAATGTCTAAACAACAATGTGCATTCAGAAACTTTTAAAAAAAAACAAGCACTTACCAGAAAATAGATTAGTACCATTATTACACCATTTTCATTAAACCGTTGTTAGTCTGTGTATTTTTAGGCCTCAAGTAAGTTTCCTTGCGACCATCGTGTGCACGCGCAGAGAGCGTCAACCACAAAGTCCGCTGACAGCTTCAAATTATTTCAGCAATTAATTGGTTGAAATAAAGTTAGCATTTAATATGTGCAAAACTTGATCTTCTTCGCCAATACATAAAAACGTGTTGCTCAGCTACGTTTTTAAAAAAAATAAAAAATTCGGTGCAGCTGAGCCTGTAGATTTCGATTGTTTTATATAAACAGGCCGTGCGTAGGGAAATTTCGCCCCCTAGTGGATATATCACTTTAAGTCAATTGAAGTATGTTTATGTTTGCTTATGCGTCAGGGTAAACTTTCACGATTTACTTAATGAACCGCTGAATAAATTTTAAGGTTTACCCACCCATCGCCCATACATTCGTCCAGCAGAGTGTCGAGGAGACCCGGGAACCCAGAAAACACAGGACATAAGGCAGGGGGAACACCTTGTACGGGATACCAGTCCATCGCAGGGCACACACACATTTAATAAAAATAAGCAAACACAGGCTATAGTTATGAATTTTCTATATTAAGTGCAAAACCTACTACAGAAAAAAAGTTATTTAATTCAAACACAGTGAAGTAACGTACATAAGAAATATAGGTTGAATTGGCTGACATAATCCTTGTGAACGATCAGAGAGGGCGCGTTGAAAGCTTTTTCACAGATGAAACACCACAGTGTATGTTTTCCCCTCTTATTTTCTCTAATTTCTTCAGCCATTGTGATACATGTCCTTCGTCTGGGGCACTCTACGGTAAATACCTGGAGGCTTGGGAGTCTGTTGGTCTGATTGCACGTGCTCTATTATGAGAGAAGTGCTGCAATACGATCGCGCCACCTGGGTGTCAGGTTGTGACAGGTGGGTTCTGTGGAGCTCGAGGACAGATCCACAGCGTGCATTTGGTCACAGATCCTATTTTTTTTTTCTTTTTACTTAATTGCTTCGATGCATTGATCGCGTGCGAGCCAGATGTCACATGTAAATCTGGGTACTTCTGAATAAAAGTAATTATGGGTATGGCGGTATCCTGGTATCACCCAGGATGGTCTATCTTCTTTGTTGTATGGGCTCTTTATCTCTGGTGGTGCATCCATGCAGTTTGGATGATGTTATAAGGTGATGTGCTGTAAATGTCAATCACCACTGAAAGTGTGTTAACAACAGCAGTTCCCAGCTTTTGTTGTGACAGGAAGATTATCATTGGCTCTTAGTAATAGACAGGAAGAATGAGCCAATATCCCAGTAAAGCGATGATGTCACAGCCATCTGATTCATATTCCCAATGGAGGTCAGAGTTCCTGCCTTCTTTAAGAGTATTAAGGATGTTTTTGAGCCATGCATACTGTTTATATTCTTACCTATACCAGCTGTTTGGTGTAGATGGAATTGGGAAACGCCTATGTATCCTGTCAGAGATGTTCATATATATCAGTTTGGGGAAACTGTGCTGCAAGTCAACCTTTATAAGTATACACAATAATTGGGACCTTCAGAACTAACAGAACTTTGGTACCACCAAGTCCCCAACGCATGTAACACATCATCGATAACGGAAAAAGACAGAGGTGTCATATCATCAGTGTGTATCGCCTCCTATCAGAGGTAGGAAGCTGCCAGGAGACTCATAGTGTGATAAACCATCACTGACCGAGGGTACCCATGCACAGCCACGTGAAAATGAGGAAGAAGAAACAAACTAACAGCACTGCAATCAAGGTGAAAAAGCACGTTGTTCCATGTCTAATATCTAATTATGCATCCAAGTGACAGGTAGTGGGAACAGTGGGGAAGCTCAGAATTTCCATTTAAGGACATCTGGACTCCAGCAAAGTCATGTGATCTTTGGGACGACTGCCCATTTCATCAATAGACATTGTTTAGTATATGAATTATCATTGTCATAAATATAGCATCACCATCACTGTTCAATTGTCACTCATATTATTGAAAAACGGTTAAGCCAATTGTCACAGTACTAGATAGATTGTGGCTAATTGTTGTTATATGCAATGAAAACCACCATTTCGAAGTCACTTCAGGCAGATGGAGAATTTTTTAGTTGCTTAGTCACTATTATCCAGATTTAAGTAAACTTATTACTTTACACTATACAGGATATTTTTGCTGAAGTAGTTCAGGCTGAGTGCCTTGTTCAGGGACACAGGAGGGAGGCTCCTCGTGGAATTCGAAACTTGCAGCTTTTTGGTGTCCCTCCTAACACCCTAAATTCACCTATAAAGCTTAGGTGGCAGATACAAGATCTGATTTCCCCAGTAGAAAGATCTACCACTCAAGCAGATGGTCAAATAAAAGAAGAGGGATAGAGAGCCAGCAGAGAGAGATAAACCTCAAAACAGGTCCAAAACTCACAGACAGACTGCAGGCGAAAGAGAAACCCAATCCATTATCTATACTCGCCATTGATTGGCGCTCACTGCTCCTGTAGACGCCATTAGTGAAGGCAGACCTTTTGGACAGACTGACACTATGACAGAGAACCTGGCCCTGCTCCCTTTCATCCCCCACCCCCTAAAGACCACAGTCCTGCCTCTAGACCACCCCTCCTGCTCATCCCCTTCATAGCCATGCTGTTATTTTTCTCCTCGTTGTCCTTTTTCTGACACTGGGCACGAAGGGTGGGTGGACTGATAAATTTAATCCTGACATCCTCACTGGTGACACTGATCCCTCCTGGCCAACACTGTAACACCCCAGGGGAGACCCTCTCTAATTAGTGTCTGGGGAATGTGTCTAGACAATGATTATGTCCACGCAAACTGCCCCCTAAAGTGACATTACCTCCCACGGAGCTCTGATACCCTCCTTTTAATAAAATACTTTTTTTTTTCCATTTGGGGCTGTAATGATAGATTGGCTGTGACCTCACACTCCTGGTGTAACAGAAGATATTTATTCAGATTTAGACATAGCAGTGAATGTTTTACCGGTGTAGCTGCAATGTCCGGACGTCTTCAATAAACGGGACACTTGTGTTTATAAACACATGCCGATCCCTTATTGATGAATAAATCGACTGTTTGCAGCCATGCTCTACATGAAAAAATACCTAAACCACAAGTGAAGCTTTATCAGCAGAAATTATATGTAATGTATACTGATTTAAAGTGTAGTCTACTCATTTTCCGTATTATTTTTCAAAGAGGCTACTGCAGTGCACAACGCTATAAAAGGACAATCTAGTTCGCTGTTTGTTTATCGCATATACGTGTCTCGTGTTACAGTCAATTATAAAGTCAACACGTATTAAGATTCCGCATTTACTATGTTTAAGGCTTTTAAATGTAATGGGTGTGTTTTAATATTTTTTGCAAACCAAGTGTGTGCAGCGTTTTGAATATAAAAATAAAGACCACGAACAGGAGGGATATGACTCGGAATCGTTCAACGCAAAATAATCTGATTAAGGGTACGTCCAAAGCCTAGCCAAGCTGTCAGCGGAGAATTGCGAATATGGGGCTTCACCCAAATAAACACATCCCTGTTTTTAATGAAACTGGAAACAGGTGACGGATCGTTTAAAGCAACAAAACCATGCCCCCTTAATTACAAAAAAAAAAAAAAAAAGTATCCCCGGAGGGTGTGTTCAAAACATAGGTGGACGCCTGTCACATAAGACATGGCCCATTGCAGACCCAACGAAGCATCGCCCTCGCACAAATAAGCGCAGGCTGGGCTCTAATTTACAGACCGCCGTCTGACGCGCCCATTACGCATGTCTGCCGCGCGCATGTGTGCAGCCAGACAGCTACTGTAAATGTTGCAGGACTGTCTGTCAGCATGACGTTATATTTTTATGCTATTTTTATTCGTCTACAATGTAATCTGCACCCAAATGTAAAATATTATACCATGTTCATGATGCTACATTGCTAATCTTTCAATTAGCAATTTGTCAATTAATATTCTGCATCTCCGATTGGACTACCGCCTCGGATTATTATTTCAGAAGCAATATTGCCCTGTGATATTACATTAGTATTATACTAGCGTAATATTATATTGCATTTATAATGCATAGCGTTTTAGAACTTTAATACCATGCGTCGTTAATATCATTATTATTTTTAGTAATAATAATAATAATAATAATAATAATAATAATGATTCGAGACTTGTCTGCTGCAAGCAGGCGTGGTTTCAATTGAATCCAGAGGCGGTTGCTATCTGGTACAGCGCGCCTGGAGTCGTTCTTTGTTTGCGGCGCGAACATGAGCATATAAACTAGAAAACCCATTGACATAAAACGAAACGAAAGTGTTAAAATAAAAGGCGATGAGCTACTGCAATGCTGTGCCAGAGCCTCACAGACAGCTTCCCTTCCACATACACGGTGCTGCTCTCACACACCATTTCTCCCCCAAATCCCCACCCTCGCAGAAGCGCGCCGGAGACAACGCCGCTCCAACATTGACCCGCAGCAACCTCATTCAATGCATATTGTAACGGCTAGGGGAGCGGTGGGATCCGGATTTTATCCTGGGTCACGCAAGTGCCAGTCCTAAGAAAACACAGACGTAAAAATACCCTACAGTAATTCCTAATGCCAAAACAACTTGTTCCCGAATACGCCATTTCTACATTTCTGTTTCTAAGGTATTCAAAATTACCTTCCTCATCTCCTCCAAAAACAGCAGTGAAATGGTATAACTTATTAATTTTGGTTTCTGGGTTCTTTCTAATTATCATGTTTGCTGAAATGTAGGGGGACATGTCGGTTTTCTGTGAATGCTAAGTTATTCGCGATTAAAATATATATATATATATATATATCTTGGTTACACAAAGCCAGAACGCGTGATGGCTGGGATTTTTTTTAATGGGAAATGGGTGGGCTGATGTAGCTGGTTGCAGCGATGCTACACGATTTATGAGCTCCAGACGAAATAGGAGAACGGGGCGGCTTTAGTATGTCTGCATTGGAGGGAGCGGATTTAACCAGACGGGGTGGAGTCTGACATGGCCCTAGCCCTCCAATGTAGAGGGGGGCCGTCGCCTTGCGAGTCGAGGGAGAAGAAAGGAAGGTAGCCAGGCCGGCAGGAAGAGGGGGCGGCCCGTGGGCGGGGCCTACGGAAAGTGGGCGTTGGAGAAGGAGGGGGCGGGGAGGCGGCGCACTGATGCTGCTTCTCGAGTCTTTCTCCTGTCTTTGTTTCATACTCTTTGTTAGCCATGCCGAGCCTGCTGGTTCTATCAGGGATCATGGAGAAGAATGGGGGCTATGGCGGGGATCTGGCCGTCTCTGGCTTCGGAAGCGAGGGACTGCTTGTGCCGCCGGACGAGGAAGAGGACGACTCCCGTGCTCTCAGGGTCGCCTTGGGCCAGCTGTCGCTTTTGGGTCTCGGGGAATCTGAGGACGGTGGCGGCGGGACTCCCACTCCTGGAGTGCAAGATCGGAGTAACAACAATAATAATCATCACAACAACCACAATAACGGCATCGGAGGAGGGAGCGCCGGAGACCCTGGGCTTTTGCAAGGGAAGAACAAGTTATGTGTCCTGTATGAGGGGTCCTCCTCTGAAACGAAAGGACGTGGCTGTAACATAACCGAATGCGTGCCTGTGCCCAGTTCCGAACATGTGGCCGAAATAGTAGGCAGACAAGGTAAAGATAAAGCGGAAATGTATTATTTCAAACTGACGTATTGCAAGTTGTGTTTTTTTGTGTGCCAGTACTTGTAGCATAGAAGGAACTTGCTCCCATACTTTTGATCTGTTTTGTTGTTGTAGCCCGCCTATATTTTTAGCCAGCGCATCACATTGTACATGTCAAAAGACACGTTTTCCCCACACCGCTGGGCAAGTGAACTGTTTTATTTATCTCGCGAATGTAAGGGGTACATTAGGCAGGATCGAGTAGGTGTGACCTTCTTTCCAATATACTTTGGCGACTCCGCATTTGCTGCAGGTCTCTCCAGCGTTCAAACAATGAATCGTAACGGACACTTTAGGCATGGCAGGCATCCGCGCTGGCTCCCTTTGTCATGTGTGCGATCTCCAGTGTTTCAAAATCGCCGAAAGTAGCGACTGTTAGCCTGGGACGGACCTTAATATTAACTGACAGTTCATTTCGTCTTTGTTGTTTTTTTTTGCACGCCATAGGCGTTTGTTAGTTAAATCCAATGCAAGGCGCGTAGCTGCAGTCCACCCCAGATTTACTGAATTTAAACTCGGATCCTTGTTTACAGTCCGGACAATTTACAGACCTGACGATTAATCGATTTTTAAAAAATACGTCGAATATTCGTACTGACGCCTACAGTTTTAACTGGCGCGTGAAGTTTAACACACTTAAATAATGGCAGCTGTCAGGCTGAACTCCAGCGTCAAATTTGCATTGGCATTAAAGGAAGCTGGACAAATGGGTAACTCCCCTACCACTGTAGTTAAAAAAATCACCACAGAAACCAAGTAGGTTAGCTTCCCCCTCACCCGCTCCCAAATCGCCTCCTTTGGTGGAGAAAAGCTGCGTAATTGGGACAGGCTGGTAGTGTTTGCAACACTTCGGCCGGCCTGTCACCTTCATTTTGGAGTTTGACCCCTAGAACCGGAGAGAACAAAAGTCCCCTTTCTCTGCGGGGGCTAGGTTTTGTGTCAGCTGCCGTTGATGACGGAGTCTGTATTAACATGGCCTTGAGGGGGTTAGGGGCAGCTGAGGAAGGGGGGGTGCGGAACATTCAAAAGGAGGCACGCCCAGTAAGCCGATGCAGCACCCCGACATCCCGCTCCCAAGTCCACCAGGGTGACGGTAGATTAAACGAGACCCCCGAAAGAGGGTGTCCCTCCTCCGTTAGCGATGCGTTCCCGCAAGGGTGGTGCACCTACACGGCATTTTATCGACGCGGTGATTGAGTTTTGTTGTGCAAATAACTGCTCCGGTCACAGCACTTGTTCGCCGGACTATTTTGAAGCGCATGCCAGCATTTTAATAACAAAGACAAGTGTTCGGTGAATCCGCGAATGATCCGCGAATTTGCTGCCTTGGAAAAAAAAAAAGTTTTGACAGTGTATTGTGGTCTTATGTCAACTACATACAGTTTTTTTTGTCATAATTGTGCTTGTGTTATTGTGTCATTACGATGGGAAGGGGTGTTTACACCAGTCACTGTTCAGGCTGACTGAAGAGTATTTTAATACAGCCTTTGGACCTTAAATTAAATATTCATTTGCTCGTATTGATACCTGTATTGAATACTTTTAGTTGCCGTATACACGGCAAGGTTTACCTGAAAGGCAAATTGGTCTCAACATTAGCTTGATGGTGATAATGACGTTTTCAGACAACATTTTGCATAAACAAGGGACGAGCCTGCTACAGCACCTGAAAAGGGGATAATATAGCAGTTACTGAAATGACTTGTTCTGGGAATACCTGAAAGCAGTTTAGCTGTGCTTTTTAACCCTAACGTAATAACACAGTCTTGCACATTTCATGACAATAATGAAACTTAGCTATCTTTTACAATGCTATCTGATTCGCCTCTGCAAAGTAGCACAATCAGCGTGTCACTTTACCGGTATTTCATAACTTGTTGGTCATTTGGTGCCAGCAGGTTTCATAGTGTTACAATTACACTACTTATTCAGATTAAATAAAGTTTGCTATGTTGGTGGCGACAGTGGGCAAACTAATCTTGTTCTTTAAAGAATGTATTTAAAAGCACAGTTTAGGAACGCTTCACCTACACAAACAGCCCGACAAGCTTTTTACACTAATACATAATATGCATCTAAGCGTTTAATTGGTGTATTTGTTTTTCTTAAGCTGAAACCATGAAAATTAATTTTTGCGGCGTTCTAGAGCGTTTTCCAGCCAGGTCATCTATCACTCGTGAATAAACAGTTTCCGAGCCGTAAGGTTCGCCCGAGGTGTGAGTAAAGCTTTTTTCTTCTTCTGACAGTTGGGGGAGCAATTAAGACCTCCACATTTTAAGGCCAGCGTTTCATTGAGCAATTCCTTGTCTTATCGTAACTCCTGGGACACAAGGACCCCGATCTAATGTTGTGTGAATGGGCTTTTGGGTCAAATGGTAGCCATGAAAGGCTGGTTTGAGTCATGGGTAGCGTGTCGGATAATTGATATATAATACGGTTAATGAATCAGGTGCTTTGCTCAGAGCATCCTTTAAAATGCTGCATTCATTCATTCATTATTTATTTATTTTTGGGGCTCGGCCTGTTTTAGTTACAGATGTGTAATAGTAGATTTCAGGGGTGCCTCGTATGTTTTCAGCTGCGGATGGCCCGCTCCTGCCCTCACATTCCCCTCTCACTGACAGATCATTCTATTTCCATCATTCGCCAGAGGGTTTTTTGTTCAAAGCCCCATCACGAGCCACAGTCAAGGAAGCATGTTGTATACATGTTGGAATACAATGCTAATATTAGGACAAAAACAATATCCCCCCCCCCCAGCTACCTCTGCATTAGGGCTATTAATATTAACCACCTGCAGCGGCTCTGCACCTCCCAGTTATGGTCATTTTTTTTCCTTCTGTGTTCCCCCGTGCTTAAGGCTCCATACAGAAACGATATAGGAGATAGCCCAACCAAAAATGACCAATGTCCACTCCTGTTGGATCCGTTGAATCTTATTTGGCTTATTACATGCTGCTGCTGCAAATGAAATCGGGCATGTAAGGGGATCAGAACCCCACCGCAGCACCGCGGAGAAAGTGATGTGGGGCCCAGTGCTGCTGCTTCTCCCGCTTAAAGAGCTAAAGCCATGCGTGTGTGTATCTGCGCGCTGTGCATGGCCTTGAAGGAGCCAGAAATGAAGTACAGGCACACAATGGCCCAGCACAACCACGTGGGAGTGTGTGAGTATTTGTACGTGAACAGGACTGTGCAAGAGTCGTAGGCCATCAAAGAAAAATATTTAGAGCTATTTTTCTGGGTAGCAGGCCTAAGTGTATATTTGCTCAGAAAAATACATGATTTAATGTTAGAATATGTGCAAATACAGATTTTCCCTCTGGATGGTTTATCTAATATAAATGAATAGCAACACAATAAAAAATAAAAAGAATTTCTTCTGTTCTCCAAAAAGTTACTGATATCTTCTTGGATGGCTGTAAGACCACCTCTTCATTTCCCTAAACTCTTCTCAGGGGCACCTCAGTCGTTCCATGTATTTGTTAAATTTCACCACCAGCTCACATAATTAATTAACTCAGTGGAATAACTTGATGAGATATTGATTGGCCAACCTTGGTAACGTTAGTGGGTCAACAAATACATGGTGTATATTGGGTGGCTACTACAAAACCTGGGGCGTCACCCTAAGAGGTTTTGTTTTGTTTTACACCAACATAAATAAAACAAAGATAATTTTCTTTGGCAGCCTAAGACTTTTGCACAGTACTGAATGTAAAATTTCAATCGTTGTACATAGGAGGTGTAAAAGATTGTTAAATATCTAAATTGATATAGAAAATATTTTTAAGTATTGTGATTTGGAAAGAGTATTTGATGAAGAGGAAAAAGACCAGATGTGTGTTGAGTGCACACATAATACGGAGTAAAAATAAAAGCAGCATAACATGTCCAAATGTTTGTATCAATCAATCTTAATTGTAATGAATTCCATTCCATTCCATTAAAAAAATCCCATAAATTCCATTTTCCAGTATCATACCATCTACTGTTTTTGGGTCCCTGACTCGTAAAAAATGCAGTACATTGATCCTTTTGCTTTATTATTTTTTAAATTTGGCACTATTCCGTGGATATCTGTCTAAAAAAGCAGGGTCTGAAATTCAAAAATGTGAAAGGTGACACTAATTGTGATGTGAGAAACTCCTAACGTTACGAGAACGTGTGATACAGGAACATTGTCAGTACAGGAGAGGTCATCAAAGCTTGTTTAGTGTAGGTGTTTATAGCCTAAGGTATCAATAAATCAGAGGATGAGCATGAAAAGGGTTGCGTTCTCCAGTCCCTCTCAACATCACCCTCTTGTGTTCCTTTCCTGTGTTTCAGGGTGCAAGATCAAAGCCCTGCGGGCAAAGACCAACACCTATATCAAGACCCCTGTGCGTGGAGAGGACCCTGTTTTCCTTATCACGGGTCGGAAGGAGGATGTATCACTGGCACGGCGGGAGATCATCTCTGCCGCGGAGCACTTCTCCATGCTGCGGGCATCCCGCCACAAGTTGGGCGTGGCCTTCAGCGGCTCGCCCCCAGCGCCTCTACCCGGCCAGACCACCATCCAGGTGCGGGTACCATACCGCGTTGTGGGGCTGGTGGTCGGTCCCAAGGGCTCCACCATCAAGCGCATCCAGCAGCAGACTTCCACATACATCGTCACGCCTAGCCGTGACCGCGACCCCGTCTTCGAGATCACTGGCTCGCCCGGCAACGCCGAACGCGCTCGCGAGGAGATCGAGTCACACATCGCCTTCCGTACGGGCGGCCTGCATGACCTCAACAACGAGAATGACTGCCTGGGCCCCGAGGGCAGTGGCGGGACCCTGGAGAGCCGCATGCAGCATGTGTGGGGCGGCCCGGGATCTCAGCGCAAGCCCCTCGCCAGCAGCTACCGGCAGAACTTCTCAGATGGCCTGACCGGCGGGGGCGGCGTAGGGGGCAGTGGCGGCGGGATCTATGGCAAAGGCGGGGACTTCCCTGCACCTGGAGAGAAGCCGTGCTCCTACTTCGGGTCAGATGGGGCCCCGGGCTGGGGGGACCCCGACTTCCCTAAGCAGGCGGCTTACTACGCACAGCAGCGCTCCAAAAGCTTCGGGGGCCTGCCACTGCTGGCCAACAGGCTATCGCCAGGCCTGCCCGATCCCAGCGGTGGCACGCCAGCCAGCGGCACGCCCCACGCCCAGGCCCGGCGTGCCCACAGTGAGCCCATCTCAGCCAGCATGGGCTTCCCTGGCCGTCTGCCAGCGGGCGACTCTCAGCCCACCACCCACCGCGACTGCATGACCTGCTTCGAAAGCAAGGTGACGGCCGCCCTGGTGCCCTGCGGCCACAACCTCTTCTGCATGGAATGCGCCATCCGCATCTGCGAGCTCAGCCACCCAGAGTGCCCTGTCTGCCACGCCCTGGTCACGCAAGCCATCCGGATATTCTCCTAAAGCCTCTCTTCTTCCTTTTCTATTTTGTTCGTACACTTTGCGTTTTTTATTTTTATCATGTTTTTATATAATTATCATTCTGATTTTTTTTTTCCAGAAAAGTATATTAAAACGGGCAGAAGTTCCTGCTTGTTTTACTAAAAGTATAATAAATATTTTTTAAATTTGTTTTTATATATATATTTTATAAAAGTTTTGTTTATAAGAAAAATAATAGTATCCAGCTAGCCTTTTTCCTTTTTGCTATTTCTTAGTTGTTAGATAAAATATGGGGCAAAGAGAAGTGGAACAATGTGAAAGTTTTGTTCCCTTGTTTGATCATAGAACGACGTGTAGCTAAACGGTTATGATGGGGAGTGAGGAGGAGTCATTTTGGTACAGGTTAACTTTCATCTTCCTACAGAAACTCACATGACCTGCTGGAATATTCTATGGGGGAACATTTCATCGAGGGCTTAGATTACGTCTCGTCTTAAACGACGTGCAAAGCGGGAACGCGGATTTGTGTGTCTAGCACGGCCCCGATGGGCGTCATTTTGGGTTTCAAATTCCACAGGCGTTGAGTTTGAGAGGCCAGTTGCTTTGAAGTGGCTTCTGTCTGTGCTGCGGCTGATTTGAACGCCGGGCTGTTTGTCAGCGTCGTACAATGAATCGGTCACCTAAAAAGACCCCGGACAAGGCGATCTGTCAAGCAACAGCACAGGCCAGCTCCTTTGGAAGCAGAACGAGGGAATGCCCTGCTCTCATTTGAGTGCTTTTTTTGCCTCTCAGGGTCTTACTCCTCCCAGAACAAAAAAAACTTCAGGACTAACATC
>JAODLD010000052.1:11860806-11881570 GCA_026781065.1 Mormyrops boulengeri | reverse complement strand
CCCCCCCCCGCCCCCCCGACAGCCGGTGGGAGCTGCTTTGTGATCGCGAGGCGTCGCTGTAAAAGCAGGTGTTTTATAGTGAGCCTGAGCTGGGACCTAAAATCGCTTAATTTCTTTTTCCTCTGTCATCTCGCTCTTCAGTCACACACAGAGTTCGTTACAAAGGGTACGAGGCAAAGCGGGGTGTCCCCTGACCCCCCCAAAGCATACTGCATTCTGCAAGCTCGGCGGTTGTCCCGGAGAAAGCGCAAGGCAGGGTCTGGACATGGCCCCCTTGACGAGCGAGCAGCAATTAGCCAAAGGAGTTGGTCCAGGTGCGGGCAGTCGCAGATGGGGGGGGGGGATGAGGGTCTCCCCATAATGCTCAGCCTATGGCAGGCGGTAGGCCCCCCAGAATCCCCCCCGCCACCACTGCGGGGTGGACAGGCAGGCTGAGGTGCAGCTGGTGAGGGTGACACCCCCCCCCCTCCCCAATCCCCACGGGGAGCAGGGTTCCCTTTGTCTTGAGAGGCAGAGAGCCCTCAAACGCAAAAAAAAAATCCTCTGGGAGAAACCGTGGGCTGGTTCTTGGCTTTTCTCTGCTGAGCAAAACGACATCGTCAGCCGTTTATATAACGACAGGCATTCAGTACATATATAAATAATACCTAAAGGAAACCAAAACATAATCAGATACACATTAGCCAAAATATTATGATTATTGAATATCTCTAAACAAATGGGGAAAAGCAAAATTGTGTGCCTGTCTACAAAGTTCACTGACCTCTCCCCCCACCCCCATACCAGGACCCCTGCAGCTGCCCCCACCAAGACGGCCGCTCCGATATAAAGGGCCGCGCCTCAGAGCTCCGGGACAGAATCTGAAGATGGTAATTGACATAGACGCAGAGGCAGCGTGTCATTTAGCCTCCATTTGCGTGGAATCAAATTACACTCCTGCTTCCCTCCTACTCGGCCCAGAGCATATAGGACGGGGGGGAGAAAGCCTTTGGGGGATAAAAAGGGGTCGACTTTTTCCCTTGAAAGGGCCGCTTCTCTTGAAAACTGAGAGGGAAAAAAACGATTTTTTTTGTGGGTTCGTTGAGCCCCTCTGCAGAATGCACAGCGCGCTGCTTGTGTATGATCGATGGATAGTGAGCAAAACCAGTACACGAGGAATAAGGTGGCATGGGTTTGGGTTAAGAAGCATTGCAATATCTCTCCTGACACTGAAGGATGGATTTGTGAAATTGAAAGAAAAAAAAAACTTCCCTCGGTCAAAGGGTTCCATAAATTCTTACATCCGCTCGCTAGAAAATTGTTCTTAACCCGGCGACAGCCGAATGCGCGATGAGTTTCGTTGTGCGGATGTGCGAGGAATTGTAACGCGAGCGCAGTTTTCCAAAAAGATGGTCACTGCTGAATCCGGACCCTTGTTGGTTAGTCCTCAGTGTTCAGACTGAATATAACATTGACCAAAAGATCCATTTAATAGGGTTAATCATCATTTGCAAGACTCAAAATGAACAGTAATTATTCTAATTTAAATGAAGAACAATGTGAAGGCTATGAAAGAGGGAGAATGGTATTTTAACTGACTACATTTCAAACATTGTTGATACTTTATATACAAAAAAGCACCTTATTACTTAAAAAAATAAGATTTTGAAACCAAACTAACTTATGTAGGAGAATAAATACACTTGTTACATATAATAATGACTGCATAACAAATGTCCCTTTTCAGTTTCGGGTAAATTTTTTTGCATGGATGAATATTGAGCATTTTAGTTGAATACAGTAACACAATCACACTTGATCCCATCCTGTCTATAGAAGCTCTCCTACTGTTTCCCAGAGAGCCTCAAAGGGTCTCTGTTTCACTGCTTAAGGCACAGACAGGTTCCCTCTCACGCAGTGGTTCAAACGCTTGCACCTCACTATACAGTGCAAATTTACCATTCAGTTTATCAGCTTATGAAGCATCGAGAGGATCACTTTACAATACGTTATGAGCAAAAAAGTGTTTTGAATGTATCCTTATCCTCCATTGGAAAGGATAAACCCAAATAACACTGTAACGTCAGTTATCAAGAAACACGGTGGGCATTCCCACTTACTTAAGCATGTCTGTGAGATAAGCCAAATCTGAAGCAAAAAGGTTGTTTTAGGTTCAAATGCAGCCAAATAATCCAACCAATTAAATATAAAACACGTCAGTACTGTGAAAATTCATAAAGAAGTATTGCATAGAATAAATATACCAGTACAAAAATGTGGTTTGTTGCCAGCTTTTTGAACACTTTCTGGTCTCCATGCACATCAGTCACAGTTAGGATACTGAGAAATATTTTTCTAAACACCAAAATAACAAGAAAAATGGAACAACATTATGATCTCCTTTTGTTTGTATCTGTAAAGAAGCAATAATTAAAAAAACAAAGGACCGTTCTTTTTGGTGAGCACTTAACATTTGATGCAAGACGTCTATGTTTTGGTCTTGGACCGCAAGTACTACAAAAACTCAAGTACTGTTGAGTGTGAATTTTTATTCACAGTCATTCTTAAGTAAGCAGTAGAAGCAAAAATATGTGGCAAGCATTCAGCTAGGGATAATTTAGGACCCTACAGACATTTACAGTTGTTTGACAACAGCACAAAAAACAGTTATCAACCTGTAAAACAAACATACAGACAAACAAAAAAAAAAACAAAAAAAAAAAAAAACAAATGTAGGAATGGCTTTTCATTACAGCTTACTAACCACATTTTCATTGTCTGCAATAGTAAGTCTGGTCATATTCTCTGCTTTAGACTGCTTTTGTTGTTTCATATGAGATGCACTTGGTATTTAGATACTTAGAAGTTTGCAGTTGTTTTCCTAGCAAAGATTTAATCTACAGTCGTTCGTTTTCCGATACATATGCCTGACATGTCTGTTTACATTATATTTAAATTGAAATATTGTTTCGCTTGACTGTTTGTACCTCAGACTGGGAGATACTAAAATATCCAGCAAAGAA
Organism: Mormyrops boulengeri; assembly: GCA_026781065.1. Taxonomy (NCBI): domain Eukaryota; kingdom Metazoa; phylum Chordata; class Actinopteri; order Osteoglossiformes; family Mormyridae; genus Mormyrops; species Mormyrops boulengeri. Next base: position 11,878,568 of record JAODLD010000052.1, on the reverse strand, counting down.
TAGCAAACTTTAAAAATTATGTTTTGATAGTTTAATAATAATTTGGTCAGTGCCATTTATGTGATTTCTTTAGCACTTATTGTGCTTAACACCGAAACACACCCCCATGTTGTTATGGGCACGGGGTACACAAATGCCAAGGTGTTAGGGCTGCTCAGTACCTCAGAATTTATGAGAAGCACAACATTCAGACAGGATTGGAGGAAACAGAGAAAATTGCTGATGTCATGGATAAAGTTTTCTTAGAGTCGTACTGTGAAAAAAATCTCAGCTGTTCACAGCACATTTCATAAATTAATGTATCTGATAGCATGAAAACTGTGTATGTGTGTGGGCGTGTGACAGGTCTGTGTAGCCAGGCAAACACGCAGTTAGGTGTGGCTGCAGAGAGACTGTTCTGCTCTGCGGCGTGTTGGAAGACCCCATTTTGAAACCTCGGGGGTCCATTGTGTCTATGAGAGTTTGAAGGCTCCTCTGTGTATGAACATTGGATCGGTCTGCATTTCGCTATTATTTTGCACTGATTAGTCAGACTGTGTTAAACTTCGCAGTGGTTCGGATTTATTGAAGCCCTTTTCCCATGCTGTTTGATGAGACTGGACATTGATGCCTTGACATAGTATTGAGCCAAATGTACCACTTTGAAAAAGTAGCATCTATGAAACCTTTATTACATGATATTACTTGCATTAAGGGAATATTCCAAACATGATAAGCATTATATAGTGTTAGCATAAGTATGATGATATTCCATAATATAATATTAAGAGAAATTGTTTCAGTGTTTTTAAAACCTTTTATAAAGTTATTTGTTATTACAGATGTATGTTTTGCTATTCACTAAGATTGTTAGTGTGTCACGTTTAAAATGTTTTATTCTTGGTTGCAAAATTACAGGATAAATGTGAACAAGTAAAGGTAGCCAAAGAATAAAAGGTTAGATGTGAGGTAATGTTTTGGGGGAAAATAAAAACATATAATTTATTTTTAAGTCTTAAGACTATGATTCTCTCAGATATACCTTATCTGTAGTTAAAAACTATTATTGTAAAAGTTTGTGTTTTGTTTATACTGGGGTTTTAATTATAAAAAGCTGGTGGACAAAAGTCACCATTTTTACTTAAAAGAGTTATTTTTAGTAGAATTAAATTATATCATTGGTTAGTATAGGTTTTAAGTTTTTTTTATATATATAACCACAGTGTAAGATCTGAAATATGTATAATATTCCCCATTAAAACATTTGCTGATTTAATATTTAAACACATCTGTAAGAAACATATCCTATTTGCATCTACAAAAATGTCTCCCAAAGATTTCAGTCATAGACTAAAAAGTACTTAATCTGAGCCATTTATTTTCAATGAAGTAATATTAGTGAAAAAACGACCTCCCAGTACCGTTACACTATATGTTGCAAACACTTTCAATATATTAAGATGAAATAATGATGGGAGGGGGGTCATTACATGGGAGTTTTTTTAATAGTAATTCCTGTAGAAACATCGCTTAAGGGCTAGCCTGAAACTTTTGTTTTGTAGGTGAATTGTGGGGAAGGTGAGCATTTATTTAAAGTGATCCATAACTACTTGTGAAACCTCAATATCAATTACATTTTTTTTTTCTTTAAAAGAAAGAGTGGCCTGTATCAGAATAATATTGCAATCATTACAGTTCGGTAAAAGGGATAAAAATCGTAACTGATTTATGACACGAACCTGCTGATTTTCATCCAGTTTTCCAGACAGACTGTTTATTGTTATTATTTATTCATTTTTGTTGCGTACCCTCTGCCTCGGGTTCCTCGCCCATGGTGAAGAGACAGCAATATGTGAGCTTCCCCCCATATATAGGATTACTGCACTGTACGTGTACGCAGTGTCAGCGCGGCCAATGCAAAGCACTAATAACACAATAATACCGCGGTATACGATTATCGTAACAGAACCAGAGAAATGCAGCCGATGCCTATACAATAACTGCAATTAAAAAGTGATTGTAGAGTAATGGAAAATATTGACTTGTGTAATGTACTTCAGGATGGAGGGAGGCTCTTCAAAACAGTCTCAACTTTCAGTGAAGACATGCAAGTTCTGCATTTGAATGTACAAATGCCCATCAGTCCGATGCACACTCCTACATCTTTTAAATTATTCATCAAATACTATTTTCTTTTATGACTAGTTCATAAAAGGGTTTCTTGGCAGAACGTATTTGGATTAAACATTTATAGAAAGCAAAAATTTAAAGCATTTTACAGTTTCGTAAATTCTATTTTGCTAATATGCATTATTCCTATGTGTCAAAATATCTGAATGGTATTTATGAAAATTAAAAGAAATGTCTTAAGAGGTCGCTCGTACTTTTTTCTAATACAAAAAAACATTAATATATTTCTAACAGGAAGCTGGTTTTTAGGAAAATTTTAAAAATAAAAAAGTTTTATTTATGAAGGTTAAAATAAATTAGAATATTTATATCTCACTGTCATAGGAATAAGTGGTTACGTCTGTTGTCCATAGTTTGTATTTTATTCTCAGTAATATAATGTTTTAAAGGCAGTCCTGTGCATTTTAATTAGGGTATTAGGGTAAAAAGACAATGATAGGATTTAAATGCCTTTTTGTTTCACTGAGCGTTCAGTACGTCCTGCCTACAATGTTTCTTCGGCACTCTCTTTGCATTTTATTTATAAGATGTGGGGGAAAAAATGACAACATTTTCAGACATACTGGACATTTTCCTTTGCTGTGCAAATAATATTAAAGACTTATTTCTAAAATTAGAGTGCTTAAGCCCTTTAACATTTGATCAGTGAACCAAAAATGCATATTTGTGTGTTTCTTTGTTATAAAATATATTATTCTATCCATCAATGGAAAAGGTGAATATATTTTACATGTCCTATTCGCCTACTCTGAGCCAATATCAAATTCTGTTTTTTTTTTCCTTCCTCTAGAGCAAACATGGCATCAGTTGTGAGTTCAGCATGTAACATACGAGCAAAAGAGGCATATGCTCCCCATGGTTACGTGTGTAAGGCAGCAACCCCAAACCCATGCGAATATAAGCATATCTGCTACAGCACTGATTTTAAAGTAGACTACATTCTCTTATGAACACATTGAAGCCTTACAGCCCCTAATCAGTCTACAGTCCAATACATAACCAGGACACCGTTCATTCCAGATGCATTCCGTCCAACTACATTACCCAGAGGGCTTGTGGAACGTATAGACACAGGAGCAAACGCGCACGTGCGCACATCCATACGTATCCATGTTAGTTTTGCATGTTTCTTGTTGTGTGGACTAGATGGAGGAGCAGGCCAGCACCCTGCATTACTGAAGGAGTCAAACAGAGGCGCTGGAGTCCTTACATAGATTCTCATAGTAGGCGAAGTAGAAAAGGGGGGAGCCATTTAGTTGCTGATATAAACGGCAGAGGTCTATGGGGTGCTTTTGGCCCCCGGTGCAATTACTGTTACTTAAATGACTGGAAACTACAGCACTGTTAATTTCTGCCACTGAGTGTTTGATCAATCTGCTGTGAAGAACAACAAAAGTGTATAATGCTACTACTGTTCAAAATGCTTAGGCGTCATTACCGACGTGTCGACTCTGAATTCCGGTCGTCCACAATAGAATGCCATCACATTCGATTATCAAGCATCTTTGGGGCTGGAATCTACTCCTGGACCCTACTGCTACATCTTCTTCTAAAGGGTTTTCTTTTCTTTCCCATCCACGAGTCTGACAATGGTCTTTGGTACATTTCAGAATCTTCCAGCACTGTAAGAGTTCAGTACCGGTCTCATAGTGGTTTTAGTGCTTTTGTTTGGGTTGGTGGATGCCGATCCTACCATCACTTTCCTTTTCTTTTGTTGTTTTGCTGACTTGTCTTTGCCGAGAGAGAGGGGTCCGACATGCCACATGCACCCGGCCCAGCGCTCGCATCTTTGAGCCGGCTGATCTTTAGAGCCTAGAACAGGGGTAGACAACTGATTCTGGGGGTCCAAGAGATTGGTCAGGACTATGCTCAAACTAAACCCTCAATTCAATTAAGGGAATCAGTTATGCTGAATTAAATTAAGCAGCTGCTTGTTGTGGGTGTTCAGTATTCCGTGGCGCTGCCAGGCAGAGACACTGCAGGACTACAGCACTCATGACAGAGGGTGGGCTACCCCTGGCCTAGCACTTGTAGTCTGTATTTTATTTTAACATATTGTATTAACATTAGTTTTGGTATCATGTATTTTTATTTTTTGCAAGATGGTTTCAAGATGTATTGTAAATGTTTCTAATAAAAAGAAATATGAAATGAACATTTATATATATTTTTTGAAAGCGCCAAAAAGCCCGTCAGTGTGCAAATGGGGTGCCGAAGGTGTGGGAGATGATCCCACCGCTTCCAAGATGGAAAGAACCAAACTGGATGTTTATTTTTGTATATACATACATAGTTTCAGCCAAATATACAATACACATTTAATCACACGTAACAAAAAAAATAATTATAATAAAAATTCAAACCACATCAGAATCTGTCAGGGAAGCACTCAAGAGGGTAGGAAGTGAGTTGTGGGGATGTGGGCCTTCCAGAACCATGTGGATCCTGAGTGGGGCTCGACACGGCCATCTGGTCCAACGAGGTAGCCCAACACCTCCCCGGCCCTGGGCTCACATGCAGAACGTTGCTTATCGTTTCAAAGGCCCTTTTAATTAGGTTTCAATGAGCAGTTAATTGAATGCCAGTTCGAATTAGACAGTTATTGGCAGTTGACTGTTGTGTTTTGTCAAGTGAATGTGTTACTGTCTCCATACATCTCAACTTGGGTGCCAATTACATTGATAAGAGTATGATATTTATGAGAAATGAGAAGCTGATACTTTGGCTTTATGGTTTTAGCCAGAACAAAACTTAAGGGATTTAATCCAGTTGTTCCAAACAACAACCAGTTGTACGTTCACTATTAACTACTAATTATCTACCACTGATTCTATGCTCGGCGAAATACAATTATCGTACGAATTGATATTTAGGAGCAGGGCTGTGAAATGGGTTGTCACACTAAGCAGGTTTTAAGGACACTTTAGTGACTGCTGCTCTCAGGCAGCCTTATCAAATCCATGCAATTGCACTTTTGCAGCTACTGAGATTTAGAGATGTCAAGTACCCTGAGCAGTGCATCCAACATCAGCCACCTTCATACGCATGCAACAAGGGATTCTTTGGGCCGAGAAATAATGCATCAGAAGGATCCCTCAGCGGCTGGAAAGCTGGGAATCCAACTGATTCTTTTATTGTTTTTTTGAAATCAGATATTGACAATGGAATGTTCAGTTAAATAAAGGGAGGCAGAAACAGCTTGAAATGATTTGGGGAGTCATCCAATCGGATTCCAGAGGAATTATAAAACCAAATTGGCGACCAAATTCACTACACTAGTCTCCCCGCTTCCATGCAAGCTAGCATGCAGTTTGTCAAGCACCTGCAGATGTTTAACGCGGCATTAATATTTATACCCATTTTTAATTCAATATATTAACTTAGAGGCACCCTTCTCCAGACTTAACGTACTGAGAGTATGTAGCTACATGCAGTCAACAGCACCTGCCCCTTAGGCTGACCGGACCAAAATCAAACTAACCGACTGTCAACTGCAGTGGACTTTTAACTAAACTTGCAAAGCCCATCATCTGTCCCCCTGACAGGTCATCTGTGAGAAACACCCCCTGCCCAGTCCAGTCAAGCGGACAACTAGGAGGAAGAAAATGATGTGTGGCGGGCTACTGCTGGTCGGTGTCCCTTTAGTAGATCAAGTATTCTCCATATTAAATACAGTGTAGCACAGGGAATATTGCTAGGATATTGTTTACAACTTGGGGCGGGTGAGGGGAAAAAAAAAAAAACACCAAAGAAAACAGGAAGCAGCATCACAACCCAATATTGGCGGGCAAATAGGATAACAGCCTCAGAGTCGTAGATTAGCGCAGTGACCAATGGAAAACGGGTCCTTCTGGTACCCAGATTCAAACATACCTACAAAGACTGAAACTGCCAAGGCACTGCTAGCTTCATCTAAGAAAGACAGGGGGATGGACACTGGTTTTCCTTTAAACATCAGGAAAATAGCAAAATTAAGGATGTCAAGAAGTATTCCAGAATAAACCTTTAAGACCAGAACTCATCAGATTCCAGGTGAATGAACAGATACTTACACTGGGTCTTTTATCCATGTACGTTTTATCAGTCAAAAGCTGATATCCAGAAAGTCCAGGAATAAAATATTTGAAAATCCCCATGTTAGCATATAGGTCATCCAACACTGATTCTGGAAACCTTACCCCCGCTTGTGCCGTAGGAAATACCCCCAGGTACGGACAGATCCAGGGAATGGTCCAAGTGTGTCAAAATACTTCACAGATAACTCAAAAAGTAGGCAAAAGAATATTTTATGAATCCCAACCAGTTCGGTATGGTATAATGCAGGTGAATACATGCTACTTGTTTGAAAAGCTGAAATCAAAATGTGTTTCCATCAATGACTTTGATCTATTCCGTGAATCTTTTGCAACACTCACACTGCGTGCGCCACTAAAATGTGTATTACTGGATATGAAAAGGTTTGGAATGCATCTCTGCCCCGCCATCCCACCAAACTAACATAGACAGCTCATCTTTTAAATAAAATTTAAAAAAAAATCTTCTCTAAACATTGAACGCTTCCTCGATTACCCTAATTAAGTGATTAAGACCACACATAAGGCTGGGCGACACAATCAGACTAAAATGTAGCACTAATGATTCATTAAAAGTTGGTCTCTATTCACATCATGTCTAAAAGCACATTTAAAAAATAAAACTTAGCCAAAACTGGACAAGACGACTCAACACGACAGACACTGATGAAGAGGGACTTGTGGACAGTGTGTAAATAAGGCTAAATGTATCTAGCTGTGCTATATTATCATTTTATATTCACATCCAAGACCATTTGTTTCATCCCACTACCTGACACAGAACGAGGGGATATTGTCCAACAGCACGAAGCATTAACTTGTCTGAAGGTGCTGCAGGATGGGTGGGACACTTACATCAAACCTGCCCCTGATCACGCCCCACCCATGCCTGCCCCTTTATTTGCTCCATGCAACTACCAGGAATGGCTCCTATGAACATCTGCCACCCACCCGCCCCCCCTCCCCTTCCCAACATTCCCCTGTGCACCCCGAACCCCTCCCCGGCTCCCCATTTGGAGGTCTCAGTTGCCCTGGCAACAGGAGCTCTGCTTGGGCGTGTGCTGGGTGGGCTGCACCGTGATGGGAACCACGTTGGCGTTGGGAGAGAAGTCGGAGTCGTTAGGGCTGGACATCTGTCGCTGGGACACGATGCGGTAGATGGCTGTGTAGGAGACGGAGCAAGGAGACAGCGCTTGAAAAAACGTATTTCGTTTAAATTGCACAGAGTGTGATAGCAAATAGAGACTGCATGTGTCCAGGCCATATTTTGACACTTCTTGTCTATCCTTGGTGACTTTTTTTTATTAGCCATTTATTTATGAACCTAAACGTTTTTGATGTGGTCTGTGAGATTGCCTCCGTTCTACCCCTCAGGGCATCTTATTAGCAGTTACAGTGCGGCATCTGGCCATCATCACCTGTGTCTTCCTCACATTACTCGTCTCACATGAGCCGGTTTCCTCCCGAGTGACGTCAGGCTGCATCAGCCAGACTGGGGACTCTACAGACTGGTCAGAGGCCTGCATTCCTCCACGAGAGATTCCACCCTCTCGGTTTCCACATTACTAGGCAGAGCCCACCTCTACCAGCCAATGAGACAGCAGGTTCTCAAAACCAGAGCCACCCTGTGACTCATCTCCTCTCTTCATCTGGTCATTCCACCTAATAGACACCTGACAGCTGAAGCATGTCACGGGCCACATCAGCCATGTGACTCCATGCTAATACAATCTATTGCCTCTCTCTTTGCTGACGATGCAAAGCTGTCTAGGGCTTAAGCTTAATTAGCACACTGGTTACTTAAACTGGCAAAATGGTAATTCTCACAAGGTCCTATTACACTCCATAAACATGACAAATGGCATTTAAGACACTTCTTTAAAGCAGTAATGTTGATTAGACACACTAACACTACTGCTTCTGAAAAACTGTGTCAGAGGTGTGTCCTAAAGGGGCTGTCACAAAACAGCAAGCTCAACATTTTCATCACTGAGTATTTGATGCCACCTAGTGGTGAATGATGCATTACTGAAAGATGCCACTTTTGGTTAAAAAAAAGCATCTTGTAATATTTTCAGTGTGATGGTGAACTAAGACCTTTAAAAGTGACACATGAACATATACAAATTATGATGCAAAGTGGCTGCTTAAAACCTCATAATTTGACAGTATAGGGTATAGTTAGTTGGGCCTTACTGCAAAAATGAGGCCTGTGCAACAATGCCAATCCCTTTGCTAATTAACCCTGGATGTTGGCTGTTGGGTGTGTTGTGGTGTAGGTAAGGAGAGATTCCCAGGAGAACTCACATGTTAGGATGGTCTGGAAAGCCAGCTCCACATTTGACGAGTCGAGCGCTGAGGTCTCCAGAAAAGACAGCCCATGTTTCTCTAGCGCCAGCGGGCAAAAAAAAAAAAATTACCAAATGAAATAAAAAATTTACTTCTATTTCAATGTCTACCACCACTGAACCTGAGCTGACAAAAATAAGACTATTTGTGCTGTGTGACACTTAATACGAGAGCCGTATATAATATAACGCAGCATGTTACACCCCTGAGGAGTCACTGACCTTCTAAGAAATAAACCAAGATGCACAAACTGTGTGCACAGTGATGAGAGGATTGACTACACAGAAGTACAGGATGTTGTCAGCATTTTCTGAGGAATGACTTCTAACAAAACGTCTACTATAGGGCCATAACGGTACAAATATTCATCGTGTTTCTTTGGGTTTCATCATTTTCATTTCAGTACACACAAAGAAACAAATGAATACATTTGACCGAGGTGGAACCTAAATTCATAAGTAGATGTGTAAAACGGAAAACAGGAAGCTAACTGTGGCTGAGTTGGTCATCGCTAATGCTGGTTAGTCAGTCAGTCATAAGTGGTGGTTGGGGAACACTTTGGTTTCTCGATAAACTGCACCCACACTGGCGAGAGAGTGGTTGTTAAGGCCAAGATTGTCTGTCACCTCCGTGACATCCATCACGGACATGTTGCAGGAAATACATCCACCCAGTGTGCGAAATACCCGTCAATATTCGGGGGGTCCCCATCTCCCTATTGTTGCGCAATACCGATCTTGAGACCCCCTTAAAATTTTGCTTATGGGTTAATCGGGGGGTGTCGGACCACCCCAAACCCCCCTGTATTTCGCACACTGCATTCACCATTTTAACTAATTTGACATGATATGATCCAAGTTTGTGTAGAACCAGAGCAAAGTAAAAACTGCCTCTGCAAGTTAGTCTTCCCGTGGCATCCGAGGTGGTTTTGCCAGCAAGTTCAGACTGGGCTAAAAAAATATGTACGGCTATAGGGGTGTTTATTGCTAAAGATAACTGGGGTTTGCACCGAACTGTGAATGTCGTGTGCCGTTACACCTCCAGTCTACAAAGGTTAAACAACAACACCAACAGCCGAGAGGCTGGAGAATCATTTGTAATTCATCCACAGGGTATCTAGGGCAACATCAGAGTCACACAAACCAACTAGTAACAGCTAGCCAATTTGCGAAGCCACCTGCCAGGTACCTTCTGGCTTTTGCGTGCTTTGATGTACGCTAAGTGTTCGAAGCTCACCCGCGAATGCCCGCGCCTCATCCGTGGGCACGGCCCGCAGATGGCGCAGGTCACTCTTGTTCCCCACCAGCATGATGACGATGTTGATGTCGGCGTGGTCGCGTAGCTCTTTCAGCCAGCGCTCCGCGTTCTCATAGGTCAGGTGCTTGGCGATGTCATACACCAGCAGCGCCCCCACCGCACCACGGTAATACCTGCGAACGAGAAGTCCGGCAGCAAGGGACCCGTCAATATGGCGAATCTACTAACAAAATGTCAGATATACCACCTCTCCAGGAAGTCCCAAACTGACACTGGCTCCCTGACACCCGCAAACAATGCAAACAGACTGCTGTTCAGCAGGAGTAAAATTAGGAAGTTTTACCGGCGTAACCATCACCACCATCAACCCCCCCCAAATAAACAAACACACACGTATCCATTCATCGCTATGGGCAAAACCCTAATCCCAACATGACACACATGACTCGCATTGTGGGGACATCGAATAATTACAAACCCACCCACACACACACAGAGTCAGAAATCCCAGTTCTCTCATCCACCTTCCTGAAATTCATATTCATAAGTTGGGAATCCTAAAACATGCTTTGACACAACAAACCGGTGCACTGGGTATTTCTACGACGCTGCCGCTCTGCGTTGCGGGCCCAGCCACCTGCGCGACGGAGGCAGATTAGCGCAGCCTGGCAGGGCTGCGCAGAGGGATGCTCACGCTGAGGTGATGGCACGGTAACGCTCCTGTCCTGCCGTGTCCCAGATCTGGGCCTTGATGGTCTTGCCTTCCACCTTGATGCTGCGCGTGGCAAACTCCACCCCGATGGTGCTCTTGCTCTCCAGGTTGAACTCGTTGCGGGTGAAGCGGGACAGCAGGTTGCTCTTGCCTACGCCCGAGTCTCCGATCAGCACCACTGAAAGACAAGGGCCAACCATGCGGTAACACTCAGCATGATAATGTCAGTAAACTGCAAACAAATAAGCAAAATATTGGGTGTATGATATAGTCCTGACATGCACCGGACACTTCATAAAACTTCATCAAAGGCCACAGCTAGGGAAGGGTAAGGAAAAAGGCGGGGCTTGCATGGAGTAGTCTGCCAGAATGTGATGTCAGAAGCAATTAAAATACTACAAAACTGTTAACACTTGAAAGTGCGTGTGTGTGTGTGGGGCCGGGAGGGTAACAGTAAATGTAAAAAAGGAAATGTTACTTGTACTGTAAACCTTTCTATCATCGTGCTAATAGCACCACACCGTGTACTTGTTAACATAAGCTAAGGGCTTCCCTTATACTCAAAGAGTGAATGAGCATCTGCTCACAAAGCCTTGGGCACAGCAGGGAGCATGTGAATAAGCTGCAATGGCCAGGCCATGTGCAGCACACCCACAGGCTCTCAGGAAACATTAGGGGAAGCGCAGGCCTGCTCTCCTTACACAGATAAAAGTGCTGAAGCCCCAGTTGGTATGTAGCCTTGGGATTGTAACAACCCCCCCCCCCCCAAGAAAGTCCAGGTCATTAAATTTGCCTCCCCATCTTGGTTAAGAAAAGCTGCCTCTTCGCGTGCTCTTAAGGCATATCGCCATGGTATTAGAAACAAACATCGGACGGCGATCGGAAACGGCACGTTTCACCATTGATCGGCAAATCAAATGTTATGTGCATTAATTACTCTACTCACTTCCTGGCAACTGGTTAAAACATATGATCCTGCTAGGACCTGCTGAGGTCTCTAAGAAAAGCAGTTTGTTTCAGGCATGTCACAGATGAGGGGTTATAACCCACTAACCCACTTAATGTTCAAGTCAATGTTAAAACTCAGCTGAACAGATTGCTGGGGTATATTTCTACATGCAGAACTGCTCAGAGAATTTTTTTCCTCTGGAAAAAAAACCCATCATACTTAAGCAAAACTCCCCCTTCATTCTCAGCAGCAAAACTGAAGTGGCGGCAAAATATGCAAGGGGATGTGTAAAGGGCAACAAGGCAAGTACACAAACTGGAATGACCACTTCTACTGGGTCACAGCTCTACTGCAGCCAGAAAACATTCAGGCCACCGAGTCTAACTCTTAAAGGGGACACAAAGTATCATTTCCTGACACTCCAAAATCTTTGAGATTCTTCTAATGGAACAAACAGAAAGATTGTCATTTAAAAAGACTTAACCTTTACAGCATTTAGCGGATGCTCTTATGCAGAGCGACTTACATTTTTTCTCAATTCAGGGACAGGGGTTAAGGGTCTTGCTCAGGGACCCAATGATGGTAGTGCCAGAGGTGAGACTCAAACCCGTGATCTCTTGGTGCAGAGGCAAGTGTCCTAACCACTAAGGACTTAAGACTTAAGATCAAATGACCTTTAGACTGCTTGCATGTCTTCATGATACTGCTAAAACACCTTTACTAAGGACCATGTCAAAAAACAATTCAATTACAGGTCACTACTGTGCTATTACACTGCTATTACATTTGCAACAAAATGGTTACAGGAGCTAAAAAGGTAAATGGGATGAATGAAGATAAGTATAAGCAGGAGTGGCCTGAGCCAAAACCCAAAGGCTACACTTTCTCAAGGTGCATTCATAGGGGCCTTTGCAAAATTCATTAAAAAACAAAAAAAGTAGAGGTTCTGGTTGATGGCAGGTGTGTGGCAGGTGTGCTGCGAGCCTTTCGCCAAAAAAAGCATTTTGTTGAAAAAGCAGAACAATGGGCCACCTCATTACCTGACTCAGTTCCCAAGTGACGGGTGCAGTCTGAGCTCAAACACACAGGCAGTTGAGCAATCAACAAAGGAGGAAGCGATGCACCAGTGGGAGAGGAGACGGGCCAGAGGGAGGAGGGCTGCATTGTTTCACACATACCGGCTCCACCTTTCCCCGCTTGCTATGTTTCCCCAACAACATCTCACTCAGGGAAAGCAGAGCAACATTCCAGTCTGCTCCCCTTCAAAAAACTCATTTGTGCTTAGAAGAAAGGCCAAATGGGCTCACCCAACATTCACTAGCAAAGTCTGAACCTGCGACAGAGGTGAAACTGTGACGTGGAATATTTGGTTTACGTGATTGGGCTGTGTATCAACTACCATAGATAGGTCAGAAATTTAACTGCAGTGCTTTCCGTCTTAAGGACATCCCAAAAACTAATCTTCAAATATCTGCTAGTCTTTCCGGTTTGACAACAGAAACACAACATAACAGATAAAAAGGTTCCTTGTTCCTCATTTCCTATTTCCCCATTAACTCCACAATGTATCCCAAAATACAAGATACTGCATCTGCAATGGAGTTTAGGTAGCAAGTTAAAATATGCATCTATTAAAATAGCCAATAAATAAAGTAAAAGAGACATCTTATGAGGGTGTCACCTAGCTGGCTTCCAAGCACTGGCAGAGCCCCTGAGGCAGAGGGAGGGTATCCTAGATGGATTATAACTCCCACCTGGCTTGGGCACATCAGAGAATGCCCCAAACAAGCCACAGAGTCAGTAGCCAGTGTAAGAGAGGTCTAGTTTGACCTGTTTGGGATACAAACCGCAGCAACCTTCACTAGACAACAAAGTGTGAAGGTGAAGAAAATATATGTTCAATGGCAGGGAAAGCATAACAAATGTTGACACATCTTCCACTTACCATATCAAAAACACAGGAAATGTGTACAAGGAATAATTATAGAGCTTAGACTAAGATTTTTCACCTCTGCTGCTTGACCTTCTTTCGATAAGAAAAGAAGCTGATGTTCACATGAAGGAAATGATATCAGAGCTTAGAGTCTAACTTGCTACCAGAGGGTCCTCCCAATTCTGTTATTCTGCAGACCATTAGTTATCTTATAATCAGGCATAGCAGGATTTGTCTCTAGATTCCAGTTTTAATTAAGACCACATATTACAACAAAGGCCTGCAACCTGCCTTCAACCTATTTGGTTTTATTCATTGATAAAAATTTCTTTAAGTTACCATGAAAACCTAAAAGGACAAATGTATTACTCTGGGTTTACTACTGGTTAACATAAGCAACATTCAGTTGTCTCGCTGCAGGAAAATATTGGTAAAGGTCTGGTCTTATGGTCTACTACCGTCTTGGCCATATAAAAGCAAAACTCACACTTGCTATGTGCAAAGAAAAATCTCAAGACAGTCAAAACGGAAGAAGTGATCTCTACATCACCAGAAGCAAGTGTTTGTTCATAACCGATACAACACCTCATCCCGTATTACCACATTACACAGGCCTCTGGAATGTAGGCCACACAGCAAGCACGATTTCCGTGAAAAGATACACACAGGTTACATTAACTATGCTAACAGTACAACCTTATGTATATTATCAGCTCGCCATGTGTAACAATCTGGAGACCATTCTAGGGCCACGTCAAACTGAATGCTGCTCCCTGCTATTGATGTACTGGCCAGTAACTTCAAACACGCTGGTTTCGTGTCCAGCCCTACGGCTCGCGGACGGCGAGAAAAGCCGATGACGTTTCCGAACACCTGCACGTGACACCGTGGCAACGCTAACCAGATATACCAACCCCTAGTGACCATGATAACGCAAGGAACTTCGCATAACCTTCTACCTAATCTGCGAGAAAATGTTAAATGAAAACTGGCTATGTGAAACATTTCCAATTTAAAATCCCAAAACTACCACTCAGCAGCAAGAACGACATGATATCGTCATTTAATTGAAGTTAGCCAGGTAGCTAACTGCCGAAGTCAGCTGCTTGTCATTCCAGACCATCTTGTATAAACTTAGATGGCACCATCAGCAGAAAGTCGCTTTCTGTCAGAATTACAGGCATTAAATAGCAACATAGCCCACGACCATATTGGCGAAACCCGTCGTTATAAATTACCGCGTTTCTGACCCACAGCTAAATTAGCTAGCTAGCTAGCTAGCTACCTGATGTGCTAGAGCTAACATGCAGCAGAGGTCGATTTCAACTCAAATAAATAAATAAATCAGGCGACTAAGCACATAACCAAGGTATAGACAAGTACTTACCTTTAAAAAGGTAGTCGTATTCGTCTTCCCTGTTCGTCATTTTACCACACGGCTCCGCAAGCAATGGGCTAATCCTAATGTAACTAAAACTAGAAAGATGAGGTTCCGAATGGGTGTATCGTATGGTTTTAAAAGACAAAAAAACTTGTCCAACTACTTTGTACTCACGTCACGAGCAACACTTCCTTGCTTGGCCGGCCAGCCACTTCACAGCTATAACGTATGAGAAAAGTTACCTTGGCCAGATGTCATTTATGCCATACACGGCCAGTCTACACGTAGGATTGATAACAGTCTAGCTATTGTTTTTATTTCAAGAACACAAACTTTAAAAGCAACAGATTAAAGTTTATTTCTTTTTTTTTGTCTCCTAAACGGCTGTCCCGTCCAGCTTCCCTTCTCAATTGGGTAACACACTGCAAGGGCATCCGAATGGCTGCCGTGTGATTGGATAAAATTTCCTGTCAATCACTCGCATTGCGAGGAATTATTGGACAACTATGGTCATGTCCCACCCCCCCGAGTCCCACCCACTTTCAGCCGATCCCCAGGACGTTACGCTCTCTGGGTCTTTCAGCGCACGGAGTTACCTCATCCATGGCAAGGAGATTAACCAACACGACTCAAATGCCACGTATTGTTAACTCTCGACTAGATAATTAAATCTGCATACTGACAAGAAGATAAATTAGTTTTAATTTATGAAATAAATCTTATGAATCACGGTGGATATTGTGCGCTCTGTTTCTAAATGAAAATGCGGACATTACTAAAGTGAGATTAAATGCAGGCGAATGAAATTTGTAATTCAGGAAGTGCACTGCATAACCGGTTCAGTGGGCTTTTGTGTGACCATCTTAAATCTGTAATGTCACACCAAAGAATGTGAAAACAGCAATTGACATATTTTTTGAAATGCAACACTAGAGACAAAAGATGGATATCCTAATAGAAAAATATTGGCGAACCACCCCGGCTATAAATCTTCCATCAGGGCCGGTCAATCCTATAGGCGACATCGTCGCTGGAATAGGGCGCCGACTTTTGAGTGGAAGCCGACTTGCCCGCCTCGAACGGGGGGGGGGCGCCGGCTGCGATGCTCGCCTAGGGCACCACATCGGCAAAGACCAGTACTGGCTCCCATAACATCAAATATGTAAAATGTATTGAATGAATGACCGAAGAAACTGCAGCTTTACGCGTTGAAGCGATAAGAAAAATTAAATGATATTTAATTGTTACATTAATGTTTCAGTTATTTCAGCACAACGTTCAATGGAAATGAGGACACCCCAAAATGAAATAGGTTATATGTAGGCAATATATACAAGGCTGATGTGATGTAGCAAGTAGAAATATTTTTGTAATGGACAATATGAGGGGAATTTATTTTAAAATTCAGGAAACAAGTATACAAACATTAACGTTTATTGCTTTAGCCAAATAAAACGTGAAACGAATTGTAGCAAGAAGTATCATTTATTCAATGAATACATTCAAAAAACACAATGATCGGAAACCGTTAATTCCTCGTGAACACCTCAGTCTCACACATAATAAGTAGTAGATGTACTTTGGCATGCCAGTCTTTTGAAAACCAAATTAGGACATATTTTCTGAACAGTATTAAAATAACCAAATCCCCGATCGCCACCCTCCACAAACCAAACATTAAATAACACATTTTAATTACTTCTCCGTAATTTACTTCTGCACATCCTACACTGTTTGCTCATGCGGTTTACTTAATTTCAGATTTCATACTGCTCAGCCAGGGATTAATGTAAATATTCATGCTGTTAATTTTATAGCCAAGACTAGTAAGAGGTCAGTGAGTTAAGTGCAGAAGATTTTCAAATCCTCATCAAATAAAGACTCCTCATATGTAATATATTTCTTTCTTCATATTGCTTTTGCAAGAAAAACATCCAATAATGTGAGCAAAAAAAATATCCAGGATAATAATTCCATATATTATTATGTTGTTAAAGTTGATTCAAATGTAACTTTTCAAGTAGTTTTCATTTAAGCACAGTGTAAAATTGCCCCTTGTTAAAAAATAAGGTAAAATTCCGTTGAAGTAATGGTTTTGCACAAGATATTGATGGCTGCTCAATTTTACCACAACTGAGAACAACTGCTGAGTTACAGTGAGAACCAGGCCAATTTGAATCATTAGTAGTGCATTTAAATTCTCTACATGCACCATCCTCTTATAACAGTAACTAATGCCAGTTCTCTCACTGCCCACAATGGAGTAAAACAAAATTCTGTAGCCCTCTGCTAGCCCTCATATTTTTGGCCCTTGTTCCTGGAGTTGCACCCTTGGAGATGGGCCTCGACAGCCAAAGCATTTAAAGGGAATATTATCGCTTACAATATTCAACTGTTTTTACGTTGAAACAACGTAACCGTTGGCGTCACTCATTTTTGACATCAGTAACAGGACTGCACCAAGCCGATGCAAGAAAACCTTATGAATTAGACACCAGTATCCAAGGGTGTTGGGAGGAAAAGACTCTTCTTATGGGTGTGGTCAGCCACGCTGGATCGTCAGAGGTTCCTACAGCAGGGCTTCCGCTCTTCCTGCTCTCCGCTCATGGCGTTTGGGTTGGACAGGGTCACGGCGCTGATGGACCCGCGAGTCACTTCTTTGCTAGCCACCTTCTTGTGGATCGCTGCGGGAAACAGGGAAATGGCCATTTTGAGAACCCATCAGCCCAGACTACACTTGCTTTAAAAAAAAAAAAAAAAAAAAACAGCTCACGTATTACTATGCCATACATCTTATGCAGAGAAAAGAATGAACCACAGATTCTTCAAGAAGAATAAATAAATCGTAACCAGCTGGGCAACATTCACCGTTTTCCCACACTTCAGTAGCTGTTCACAATATCCTTACTTTTTAGATACTGGGCTATAATGGGCTCATT
>JAODLD010000052.1:11850580-11860706 GCA_026781065.1 Mormyrops boulengeri | reverse complement strand
CCCCCCCCCCCCCCCCCCCCGGCCCCCCCCCCCCCCGCCCCCCCCCCCCCCCCCCCCCCCCCCCCCGCGTTTCTATGACAACTACTATCAGTTTATTTTTTTGTCAGAGTTCTGAAAACAATCAGGTGTGCTTGCACTGTGGAACCTTAGAGCGCAGACCTAATCCAAGACTTCAGAAACTAAAATTCTATGGATCATGCATGTACAAATTTACAGTGGGTTCATTAATAAGGGTCAAATTTAAATATATATTATATTTATTCATCTAACTAGCATTCTGAAGCCATTAATGGTTAACATCTACCAAAAAGATAATTGTGGTTTGCTATTTAACTACTATGGTTCTATAGAGTAGCATTACACTATAGCTTGGCAAGGCATGTATGGTACTATATATATATATATATATAATAGCAAACTAAACTATGATTAACCAGAATTTATACATATTCACAGTATTTCAGTTCTGTACAAGATAAAAAAAAAATCAGTGCAAACAGTCAAATTTCTTATAAAAAAATGGCACTAAAATGTAGGAGAGGAAATTACCTTCAAGTACATCAATGAAGGCAGATTCAACGTTTGTCGATTCCAAAGCTGATGTCTCCATGAACAATAAGCCCTTCTTTTCTGAATTTGGAGAGAGACAAACATTGCTGGGTGCCTGTTCACAATTGGCGCTTGATTTAATAAACTCGCCAAAGCATCCATACAGCAGATGGCAGGCGTTTAGAGGAAAAGCAGATTTGTGCAGTATTCTCCACTTTTCTATACAGTTCAATTGATTTATGACAGTGTTTCCCAATCCGGTCCTCGAGGACCCCAAGACAGTCCATGTTTTTGCTCCCTCTCAGATCCATGCCAGACAGTTCACATTTTTCCCCAGAGGACCTGATTGGGAAAAACTGATTTATGAAATTGAATGTAATTAATTAATTATGGAAAGCAAATGGGCCAGGCATAATATTGAAAGGGAGGTACATGCAGATCGAAGCACGCAATACAACAAACCAACTTGTCCCACAGCTAGTTTCCATCAAAATAAGTCAGACATTCATGCTAAAATGGGCAATAAAAAAAAAAAAAAAGAATAGTGGAGTTGTAAAATAAGCTTTTTAGCAGTGAAGGTCAGACGTAATCCTTAGGTTAATTTAACAAAATATTTAAGCTCATCAAATATCCAAACCTGAAAGCCTGACTCAAATCCTCATGGTTACAATATTCAATTCCATTATAATTATGAACCATAACTGGAAAACTGGCCAACTGGCCTGTTCATTATCATGAATTGCCTGATACATGTATGGTGCAACTGGATTTGGTTTGTGATGTACTGTAGCTCAGCTGCTGGGCAGCTTGGTGGAGCTCCTAGCGGAGTGGAGAACCCCTGACATGTGGCAGAGATGTACGGGTCTACGCAACACCTGACGCTAAGTACATCAGAGTCAGACACCTGCAAAATCCTTGGCCTCCTCGGTGGGGACCGTCCTTACTGACTCCAGATCAGTCTTGTTTCCCACCAGCATGACCACGATGTGGGGGTCAGCGTGGTCGAAGAGTTCCTTCAGCCAGCGCTCCACGCTCTCGTATGTCAGGTGCTTGGAGATATCGTACACCAGTAGAGCCCCCACTGCCCCTCTGTAGTACCTGTGGAGGAGAGGAAGGGAGCCCACAGATGCTGCATTACTGTGTGTGTGTGTGTGTGTGTGTGTGTGTGTGTGTGGGGGGGGGGGTTCAGTTTAGTGTTATTGATATAGCCTGATTCAGTACCGCCACCCTAAATGATCAAATTAAACATTCTGAAATCACAACAATGTATGTCAGATGTTTACATTTAAAACAGAAAATGAAACATTTTTCATCTAAAATGGCAAAAAAATTAAAAAGTAGAACCATTTCTTCATACCCACGTTTCAAAATGTCCAAAGTCATACAGAATTTCTAAGCATCCAGAAATTTCATGATAATTGTCTTTTTTGTACTTTTTTGTTTCATTAAACCTACAACACTGGAAAAGTATTATGGGAAACCCTCTGGGAGGTGGGGGGGGGGGGGCCCCGGGGACCCACGCGGAGGTGATGGCTCTGTAACGCTCCAGGCCGGCTGTGTCCCAGATCTGAGCCTTGATGGTGATGGAGTCCAGCTGCACCGTGCGCGTGCTGAACTCCACCCCGATGGTGGTGCGGCTGTCATGGTTGAATTCATTCTTGGTAAATCGTGACAACAGGTTGCTCTTTCCCACTCCGGACTCCCCAATCAGAACCACTGGAAGGGACAGGAAGACAAGTCACACAGGGTTAAACAAAAGAAACTGCCTTCATTTTTAATGCTTCTGGCTGGCACACTGCGCAAAATGCAGTTGCGACATGGTGATGTTTAAGAAGAAAAATTTCAGTATGGTCTCATGGTATTGGGAAACCGAGGGTGGGCGGCAAATTGAGAAAGGTGAGATGGAGCAACAGCTGAAATCTACTGAGAGCAAGACAACTAAGCGTTAATACTTAAAGTGTGTCAAACACAGACTCAGTTACGCCCTGTGTGGCTCAACTACACGTCTCCGACAAATAAATATCTGTAATAAAAGACAATGGATGATCTAAGAGGCGGGATGGTTCATGCAAATTATAGTCAAATGAAAACACACGTGAAAACAAGATAAGGACAGGAGATTGTGCTCAACCTACATTCTATTTGACCTTTACATTTTCTTTTCATTTTAGATTATCCCTATTTTACCAGAACAAATCACAATACACACAAACATAAAACATAATCTAAAATTAAATTCATGGCTGTACTCTTCTTCCTACAGACAGAATGTTTTATGGGGTAGTTTGCAATTTTACCGGCTACAAATCCAAAATGCGACTCATACAGTTGGAGTGGCCTTGAAACTGCGTGGTTAATTCACTGTACGTCACAAAGACAAACCAATAAGCCCCAAAAACTCAACCTGCCCACTTTTCACTGCAAGTCAGAGGCGACACACCTGGATCAGTCAATGGAGACCAGTCAATCCTAGCAATTCCATTCCCAGGGCTGTTTCACAATCATGGACAGGCCCTTCCCTATCTGGCTTATTCTGCCCAGCCTCACCCTTCCTAAGCTTGACTCCACTGCATTCATCAGGCATTCAGAACAGGAACATGACATCACAGACACTCCTAAATCACTAAGCAGACTTGTGTATGTCCTTTTTCATTTCCACCTGACTGCAGTTCTAGAGGCTCAACCAGCACTCGAAATATACCTGAACCACAGTGAAGTTTAAAGCAGGACATAGTGGGGTTTGGCGGGGGGAGTGTATCTCCCAGTAATCAAGTCAATTACCAGTGACTCAGCGGCATAAGCTATTGCTCCATTGCCAAATAAAATGTGAGCCTTTTTTTCATTTCCTGTGAAACAGAATTTTTGTGTTTCCTCAAAGCTATTTTTCAATGCTGTTACTTACCAGGTACGGAAATGAGCTGCAGTGAAGTAAGCGCTTAAAATAATTGGCTATATGAATACTCGCTACACTCAGAATCAAGCGAAATGCATCAGACCAGCTGTATAATTACTGCCAGAACCTGTGGCCAGTTAAGTTCCTAGCTGACAGTCATCCAGAGTTTACTTTTTATTCATAAACAACTTCAGTTTCCTACAAATGAACTTAAACTGCATTAAACTAAACTCAGGTTTTCTGATATCATCGTTAGTTCAGCTTATATGCACCAAACATACTCTAAAATCCAGGTTAAGTTGGATACTTGATTTGATTATTTGTTCTCCCATTCAGTTTCTGGTAATGACTCTCTGAACTTCTGCTTCAGATTTAATCAGCTAAGGGGAAGACGTTAAACTTCTGCCCACTCTTGTACTGGGCCGTAGCTTGTGCAATAAATTTGCGGATTTCCACAAGGCATGTAATTAATCAACTGGCTAACTTTTCAGAACCATTTCTGCCATAATTTCAGTACTTAGCTCAAAACTAGTTTTTACTGGTTTTAAAACCAGTCGACATTATTTGACTATCTACAGAGTACAACAATGGGCGTCTTCTGGGGCGTTAACTGTCTATTTTCAGCTTAAAAGGCCATATTCCTGCATGTAATGCTATCTGCTGCTAAGGTAAACATACCCGACACCAGGGAATCAAATGCTGAGATAATTATTTATGTTTTACTTCACTACCCTGTTTGATAGGGCTCCCTAATCAAATTGCTGGGTCGGATATTAAAAGAGTTAAATTTCCCAGCAAAAATACAATAATTTTACTGGAAAATGAAGGGCCCCTAACAAGCAATGCTAATATAATAGGAGATGTGCACCAGTTCCCCACTTGTCCTTGAGGCCACATTACTCTGCCTTTGTTACATTCCGCTGGCCTTTTCCCTTCCCCTATGATTTTTTTTCCCCACTTTATGCCGGGATCCATCACGCCAAGCCTAGCAAAACTCTGCCTCTTTGTGAAGGACAAAATGCTGCATTGTGTCTACACCAATGATTGCTACTCCCTTACGTTTCGCTTGCAGACCGGCCTCAAGAATGACGTGTAAAATGAAGAAAATGGCTCAAGGATTCCTGGTTTCACTCGTTGATAAACCCCAGGCACACTAATGTCTACTGATGGAGACTTTTTTTTTAAAAAAGAAGCTGTCCACTGGGTGAGATTCCACAGGAAAAATTTTATCACTGTGAGATACTGTTTTGAGGATGTTATAATGGTGGGTTGAGAGTGATAATGGAGGTGTGGCCATGTGGTGGCAGGAAAAGACAATCCAAAAATGGCCTAATATCTCAGTCAGCCATTATATACTCAACCTTGGACACTTTATTAGGGCCCCTATGTAATTCCGGGTAGAACCCCCGCTTTTGTCTGCTGAACCACCTCAAACATTGTGGAGTTGTCTGTTCTGTTCAGTTCAGTTCAGTTCAATTCAGGATATGTTCACAGATGATTCCTGCTTTTGACTGCTGTACTGGGCTGTTATTGTTACACTTTCTGTTAGCTTTAACGAGCCCGTTCAGCCTCCTCTGACCTTCTTCATTAGAAAGGGATTCATCACACCGTTTCTCTGTAAACTATATAAACTGTAGTGCGGGGAAAAAAATCCCAGCTAGTGGTTTCTAAGAATCTGGAACTACTACGTCTGGCATGTTTCAGTTCACTTAGACCACACATCTTAGCTGTTCTAACACTTAACCGCAGAGTAACAGAACTTCCTGACCCCATCTCCATGCATGTAGCATGGATTCAGTTACATGAATCGCTGCTAAGATAAGCAGGCAGATTGTGTTAACAAGCAGGAACACTTAAAGACCTACTTTGTCGGCGTCTTTTACAACAAACTGTATTACTAATCTCTTTCATCGCATTAATCCTGAAACCCTTCTCTACCTGGAGGGAACATAAAATAAATACATTTAAAAAAACAGACTGTGTGTCTTGTTTGTACATGTGTGTAGTTTTCATTCAGGTACTGTTTTGTATCAGAAGAATTCATTTCAACAGCCATGGGTATCGGCGCCGTGTCCTCCTCACATTTCATAATTATTCGTTCGGATCCCCCCACATTTCACATAAAATATTAGTTCACCACAATGTGTGCCCCCCCCACATTCGAAATGCTTCTGACGCCCCTGTCAACAGCAGACACATTAGATGGAATAAATGTTTGGAGATTTCCTGTCACCGAAAATAACCTTGTTAAGTAATTCAGCTACAACGAGTGACGTCAGTTCAAAAGGAGCATTAATTTTTTGGGGAAATGCACCCCCCAGAGCAGACGCCTCTGAAAACAATGGGTCTCCATGATTGTGGCTTTCCAAGTTGTATGACTGTCACTTCTTCGGCATTTTACACACACGCACACACACACACATTTGTATGCACATCTTCGTGGAGACCATCCATTCATTTCTATGGGCAAAACCGTAACCCCAACAATGACGACCTTAACCCCCACCCAGACTAACCTTAACCATAACCTTAACCCCCAACCAGTCCTAATTATACCCATAAGTAACCAAACAAAATACAAGAGTTTTGGAATTTTTAGTTTTTTGATTCCAGTGACAGATTTTTATAAAATTGAGTTTCCCGTTGCGGGGATCAAAAAGGGGGTCCCCACAACGTAAAAATAACAGGTTTTTATCAAATTGTGCGGACATCTAGTCCTCGTAATGTAATATATACCTGCCCACACACAAACAAGGCCTGTATTTGTCTTGAAGATCTCCAAAGGTTCAGTAGGACCTGTAACAATTTTTTGGCAAGTATGCTTATTAGGCCGTACAAATGTGTAAATCACAAAGTGTATTTGCAAGTCCTTCCGTGCCAAACGCTGAATGAAGTAGAAAAGAAAGAATGTACAAGGCATTATATTTTCATTATAGTGGCAAACTATTATGGTATCAATCTATTTCAGCTGCCTAAAACATATTAATGTAGGAACTTCAGGACACCTGGTGCATATCAGCCTCTCTCCGTGGGGACCATTTATGTCAATATAGCAGCTGTTTATCAGGTGATATCACATGTCTGTGACTTCCTGATTCGACAGGTAAGCCATATAATCATTGGAAAAACAGAAATGCTGTCCGTTGAATAACTATTAAGCCAACAATTTGTTGCTATGTGTCTCTGTAGACACGTTGCTTTATGCCCTGACAGCCTTCAGCAGAAGATCCGGATAAGCAGAACGTTCAGGGCTTCTGTCAGCCCTCATTTATAGCCATAGCTACTGTGCAGGAATATCAACGCTCAGATACTTCAACGCAACACCTGGGTTAGCTGTTCTTTAGGTTATAAAAATGACAACTCACCTTTGAAGACAAAATTATACGCCTCATCTGACCCCATTCTCAGTCCATTCAGTGTCTGTCGTTCTACCAGGCACCAACCACCTTCTGACTAGATCCCAGCATTCGACAGAAAAGAGGAAAAGATCCCCTTTATGAACCTCCAATCACCAGGAGGGACCTGTGTGTGTGAGAACAGGGACAAGGCTAGTCCTGTACGCCCTTCCCCTTGCTTGGTAGAAAGTCAGCTTGTTTGTACAAGGAACCTGCCGTTTGATCGTGCAGCAGACTAGCTTGGCGTGGAAAGGGGGTGGGAGGGGTTGGGCGGCTCACGAAAGCAAGGGCAGGTGGAACAGGTAAAACCACCACACAGGTCCAGTCAATGTAGATAAGCACCGCCTCCTCCCGCAACTAATCTTGCCCTTGTAGCTGTGACTCCAGGCAACCAATCACGTCCATATTTGGGAAACAAGACTCCCCCCCCCATTCACCGCCTAGTGTGACTTATTCTGTCCATTTTGTCAGACAGTTCCCTTGCATCGATGATCATGTATTATTGCATTAAAAGGAACCCTTGACTAGCTCTTGGCTTCTAGATGCCGTCGTCTCACTCTTAGCACGTATTACCCATAGGACGAGCCGTGACTAGTTCGAATAACATTTCTAGAACATGAAAATGAAATTAACAGTATATCTCTCTGTCCTTGGGTCTGCTTTCCTAAGTAAATATTCTCTTAGAAGTACAGCTTCATATTACTCGATTAGCAACCCTGAATTAAAGTTCCCCTCCACAAGCATTATTTACTTTTAGGTAGTATTCCATTTTGAGTTTAGAAAACGCTTCTTTTATTGTTCTTTTTTTTTATTCATAATTGCTCAGTATTAAAACTGATGCATTAATATGCTTATTGGTTCGTAACCTGTATAAGTACGGTGACTTATACCAGACGAATTTCCTCGTGCGATAATACTTCGTGCGCGTGTCAATCATTGCATGTTAATCCACCGTAGCGAGCTGGAGACTGGCTGCCAATTTTTCCTTGTGTCTTATATCCATAGCGGGAATAGAAAGAAACGCGAACAGGAAGCAGGGTATCGCGCTACACTTACTTGTGTTAAAATCGAGTATTATACATTATGCACGTCAGTTGAAGAGCATCTTGCAATATGCAAACTACGGTACAGTAATTACTATTAATGTATTTAACTACACAACCAGTGCTAACGAGCCGCAACGTAGAATCGAGGTGTAGCGAGTATTAAAAAAAATCTGAAAGCATACGTTCAGAATTGCAAACCAAATGTTGTCGTAATATGCATGAAATGTATACTTTACAATAATCGAATACGTAAGAAAAGCAAGGAAAGAACTTTTGCACCAAGCCAACGTGTTGCGCATGTATTGATGGCAACTACACAGTAAAGCAGCAAATAAATGAGAAAACAGAGTATTTTTAAACTCGATGAGCCTAGACAACAATATGCAGTCGTAGGACTTTAAATGAATTATTGTACATTTTATAATGCATAAGATTTGAACTTCCAGCAAAAACAAAACTACAACCTACTGGAGTTACCGTGCACTGCAGCGCCTCGCTGTCTTGGATAAATGCGCTACTTTATTACGCGATGTTTTACTTGATGCAAACCGGAAAACAAAGTGCTGACTGCAAACTGCCGCCTCAACCCCCCGGTGTGGTATTTAACCCACACACGATTCTATCTCTACTGATTTTCCAATCAACTCTGTGTGATCAATGGGCAGACCAGAGAGAAAATCCACGTGCATAAAAATTGCGAACTCTCGTCAAAGTACACTTGTCGACAACCTTGAGCGCTACTTTAAATATTGTGAACAGAATTGCCGATGAGGTGTTTATTCCACATAGACACATAACCACAAGATTCACTTAATCTTATAACCTCACATAGTAGTAGGATGACCCTGCTGAACAGCTTGATTCCTGAAACACTGCACAATAAGACACATCATGTGGATTTAATTGTCACAATGTCCATATGTAACGGGGTTTCAATATATATATATTTAATTTAGAGAAGATTCAGTGTACCATAAGGCACACACTCCAAACTGGCAAAACAATCACTAAAGATCGCCCCGCCCCCCCCAATACGATTAGCAACTTTGCAAATGAAGAGATAGAAAGCAAGTAGGAATTGAAAGCAATATACTTTCGGTTTGCTAGTTGTGTCAAACCCACATCCACCACAAAAAAATAGCTAGGTAACAAAAATAGAGGGGCAACAGTCAACATAGAGGACATATTGACCAACCTTATTTATTTTTAGTACAGTACTTTTAAATGTTAGTTTCAACATGTTCAATTGGATGATGGATCGGAACTCGTAACAGAAGAAGCCTAGATTTAAGCTGTCACCAAGGTTACCACGACTACAAAGCTGGTATTTCAAGAGCAACCTAGAATTTAAGGTATGGTGCCACCATACAAAATGTAAAGCCATTTTGTCGTCTTAAAAGGTTAAAATGAGATAGACAACAGGTAACCTCTAGGCACTACAGCACCTCAAATAATACATAGTGATCAGGTTAAAATGAAAGAAATTCATCATCAATCAACAGATTTCAGCTTTAAAACTGATTTTTTTTTTTATTTGTCACAGAACCCCACACTCCCTAAATCAGGATTCCCTTTTGCCAGCTGACACTCATCCCATGATTAAATTGTCTGAGAGTCCCACTAAATGCCTTGCTCATTTCATTCCCTAAGGATGAAGGCAGGGTTTGGGGAGAAAGGAGACAGAGCGGAGGCCTGCACGGCATCTCCTGTGAGATTCCAGATGCTTCCACCACATTGGATTAGGAATGACAGGCTGTCAGGCATATATCAGTGAGAAATGTTTACTCAGGATGCAGAAGGGAAGCTTCTAAAACATCTGCAATAAATAGTGTGAGGTTTGGTAGGCATGAATTTAAGAGATTAAATAGGTGAAATGGGGTGAGGGAATTAAGCAAGACATCCTGTGGAAGAGGCCCACCCTCTCCGCAAACGAACACTTAGGACTTTCAAGAGTTCTGCCTCCCCTGTAACCACCCAACTGGATGTGATGATTTAACAAAAAAAAAAGAAGAGAGAATTCAATTGGTCATCGTGAGAATAAACCGGCAAATCAGAATCTTATCGTAAGAGGCTTTGCTTGATGCGGGGGGTGGAGCTGGCATTCGCCGCGGAGACAGCTGTCTCCACCCCCACTTTCCCACAAATGCCGCCCAACCCCAAAAGGACGTGGGGGGGGGGGGGGGGGATAAGGGGGGGGGCCCAAATTTAGGGGGGGGGTACCCCCAAATTTCAGTTGGCAGGGG
>JAODLD010000052.1:11838181-11850389 GCA_026781065.1 Mormyrops boulengeri | reverse complement strand
GTCCGGGGCCCGCCGCCCCCCCCCCTCCCCGGCTTACCGCCCCCCCCCCCCCCCACACCACAGGTGACTTGTTTAGGAGGGCTGTGAGCCCAGCAGTCTCTCAATGGCAGCGTTGATGTCGCCCCCCGTGGCAATGAGGGCCTGCAGGTTGGCCTCACGGTTGATGAAACCCATAGCGCTAAGTTGCTCTAGCTGCTGCTGGAAGCGTACCTCCGGGGTCTGGCTCTGAGCGGTGGGGGGGGACAGAGAGAGAGGCAGAATCAGCAAAGAGCCTCAGAGATCAGTATGGAGACCACTAGTTTCTCCAACACACCGTAAACGAAATCTACAATCGTTCAAACAACAAAAACAACCCAAAACTAAACGCTACCCTAAACGATTCACTTCTGAACTCACCGACGCACTTCCTCCAGCAAACATCTGCAACATCTGTTGCATGAGCTGCTGTTGGGCGGAGCTGGTCCCAGAGGCGGGGGCGGTGCCACCACCTGTGGGGGCGGAGTTATCGGAGGGCATGGCTCCAGTGGACAGAGTCGGCGCCGGAATTCCTCCAGGGGTCAAGCTGCAGAAACAAGGCGAGATGGTTGTCGGTTATCCTGGCAGACACAAGCGAAACGTTCAGATAATCGCACGAAAAAGGAATCTGAAAATAGCTGCGACTGGATTTTACATCTTTAGGTCCTTACTAGTGCATTAGAGAGTAAACTTTAGCTTAACTGTTAACTGTTCAACGATCATAAATCAACAAAGTGAATCTACAGCCCCTTCAAGTGATTTCATGCAATAGTATCTCATAAATAGCAAAACGGAGTAGCATGAGATTGAGGGGGCTGGCACGCCATGGCTGTGATCAGAAGGCTGGTGGTTCAAATCCCGGGGATGGCAGAGACATTTCATGTCGGCCCCCTGGGTAACGACCTAAACCCCCAAAATCGCTTTGATACAGCAAATGCTAAATAAACAAAATGTAAATAAGCTAGTTTGTAAGGAGCTCCTCCAATGCAGAAGGACAGAATCCAGCTGGTATCCCACTTGGTTGCTTTTTTCATGTGCAGTCGTATATCATTTGATCATGGACTTGAACCACGTGTTCCTGTAGTTGGCGCCGTTGAGGTCACTGCGCGCCAGCCAGGCAGAGGGATGTACCTGGGCATGAGCCCCGGGGCCTCAGTCTGTAGCGTCTGCAGTCCTTGCTGGATCTGCAGGAGGGCCTGCATGGCACGTGGGTTGGTCATCACGGCCAGGGCCTCCGGATTCTGCATCTGGGCAGCGACCAAATGTGAACAACTAGTCAACAGAGAGCGTCTCGCAAACACAAAATTCCTAACAGAGTTGAGGCAAGGTCCAGAATTCCCCCAGCCTCCACATCTCTGAGATGCAAATGTCCTCCCGAATGTCTATGACGTTAAAGACTTTTCATGACTATTAGACTTGTCGGAACCCAAGCGTATAGAGTAGTGCCTCCACAGATGGAAGACTGGCTTTTAATTAAGCGCTCAGACACCCCCAGCCACAGATAGCAACAGGCGTCTTACCTGCTGCAACAAAACCGGCAGCTGGAGCCGGAACTGTTCCTGCAGCTGGGGGTTACCGGCAAAGAGAGGGTTGTTCATCATCACCTGTGAGAACGGCAGAGAAGAAAAAATATGCACAGTATGAAATTATTCAAATAATACAAAGACGTTTTTAGCTGCGGACGCCGATTCGGGGAAAAGCCGCCCGATCTGAACACACTAGCCGGCTGTACAAACGTGTCCAATAATTCCAGGCTTTTGAAAGCTCCGGAAAAAAAGTGCTGACATCATTCAGGATGCGGAGACCTACAGTACTGAAAGACCCCATTGAAATACCTTCTCCAGAGACAAACGGGCATTATTTTCTTTCAGGGGCTCAGTTTCCCATCCCATAATAGCTGCACAGCATATTGCTTTGCAGTTTTATCTAACATGGTTCGTCTGGAGCAGATTTTCCGCAACTGCGCTGTGGAGACGGCGATGCGCGCAGACCTGCGACGCGATGTCTGGGTTCTGTGCCAGCGACTGCATCATACTGCGCATGTAAGGCGCAGACAGCATGTTCTGCATCAGCTGCGGGTTCTCGGAGATCTGCTGCAACAGACTCTGCATGCCGGGACTGCTGAATATGCCTGTGGGGAGCAGAGGAGCAGAAAGAGATGTGAGGGCCAAGGCGCCTTGGACACATGGACACCTGTAATGGGGCAGGGTGCGGCTCTGTGGACTTGGACACTCCGCCTCTGATGGGACGGTTGCCGGTTTAAATCCCATGGCTGACAGAGTGATTGCACTTATGGGACCTTGAGAAAGGGCCTTAACCCAAATCCTAACTTGAACGTCCGCTACATAAATGTAACTAAGTGAGAGTCTAGTTTCAGATAATGGGCATCCTGTTTCCAACAGGGTAGGAGAGTTTGATATGGGGGGGACACACAACTTAATTTAAATACAAAGGCCTATTTAATTTGGGGGCGGCGGCAAATGAACACAAATTGAATACTGGGGGTACCAATACTCATGTGACCCTGATCAGGGTTGCAGCGGTGTGCTGGTATCACGGTATACCACGCTACCAAAATCGATGGATATCACAGCATGCGCATTTGCTTATTGCTGGTACTGGGGAAAAAAATGCAAGCGAACGGAGAATCTAAGCTGCAAGTGTGCATGTTCTTTCCTAATCAGCAACCGGCGCCGTCATGCCAAATCTCTTCCAGCGTGTCACTATGACATCCGCCTGCCCGATTTGTACCTCGCACGTCTGCACATGCATCTCTGAGCGGGCATGCACCACATTACACCGGCACTGCCCAATCCATTCATCCTGCCACTTCGCGATAAACCTGTCAACCGCAAACCACAGCAGTGACGGCGACCTCTCAATCAGCCAATAAAGCGATGGTTCCACTCCAGTTCTGGGTACTCGCTGTTACTGGCTGATTAAGAGGTCATACCAGTTGAAATTACTGCTATCCAGTGACATGGTGTTTTGGTATACTTTTCTTCACTGAACTAAAATATAAAGTCTGCCATTTGTTACAGCCATATTTATACGACTCCAAATCAGTGGGATCAGCAAAAAAGATGTTTCAGCAAGTATTCAGCAGGCACCGGCTCCCGGTACATTTACACATTAATTTCAAAATGCTCCTCTATACGTTTAAGGCCATCCACAGTCTCGCTCCTCCATACCTGTCTGATCTTATTCACATTGCTATTCCCTCTCGTTCCCTCAGGTCGTCCTGCTCTATTCACCTCATCGTCCCTTTTGCCCGCCTTGTCACTATGGGGAGCAGGCCATTCTGTTGCTCTGCTCCCCGACTCTGGAACTCCCTACCAAAAGACATTAGAAGTATCACTTCCTTTTCTCTTTTTAAATCAAAACTCAAAACGCATTTGTTTAAAAGAGCCTACTCTCTGTAAATCCTATTAGTTTTTTTATACTGTTTTAGTTTTGTAATTTTTTATTTTTTTCCCGATCGTTCTTATTCGTTGTGTAATTCTGTGCAGTGTCCTTGTGTGCTTTGAAAGGCACCTTTAAATAAAATGTATTATTATTATTATTATTTGGACCAATAAAATATGTTTACGAATGTTTTAAAAACGGTGTGTTAATTAGTATATAGAAATGCTTACATATAGCTTGATTGTATAACCGACAGGATTTATTAGATTATTAATTAACATTAACATGACTGTATATTTAGTGCATTAAGAATTGTCTCATTGGCGTGTTTTACAAGATCAATTATGTATATTTAGCTTGATAGTGAAATGTTTTTATTATTACGATTAATTATCTAAAGAGACATCCTGCTCTTTTTTCCCCTTCTAATTTCTTTTGTTCATAGGGGATATGCACAGCTTTAAGTACTTTAAACATTTCATTTTCAAAATATTGCTACAAGTTTCAACTATAAGTCTTTCCATCTTCATTACTTTAAGGGTCACTGTAACTGGGAGTCTTTCCCAAAAGCACACTTACTAACTGTCTAACTGGAGCCATGTAGCCGAATCCTTGCATACACAGTTGGACCCAAACAAACTCCCTGATAATTATAACTGTGAAATACTGTACACCATGAAACCGTGATTTTTTTTCCTGAAGTGGTTATTATACCGTGAAAATCTCATACCGTCTTATCCCAATCCCTGATAGGCTGCATGTGCGAGGTAAGTAAACGGACACTAACTCAGTGCCACAGAAGTTCCGCTGTGGGCGTTCCTAAGCCTGACTCGGAGCCGCGCAGTAGGCGCACGCCTATGTTTCGGGGCGTACCGTTGCCGAGACTGCCGGCATTGATGCCCAGGGGGTTTGACACGGTCGGGGTGGTCCCGGTCGAGGAGGACGTAGGGGTGCCGGGGCCACCCCCGCTCGAGGATGCTGTCGTCCCAGAAGGCCCCCAGGGGTTGGGGAGAGGTTCACGGTTTTCTGTCCTGGACGGCTGCCCCCCCAAGCCCTCGGAGTTGCCTCCCAAGGCAGAGAAGGGGTTGCTTCCAAACTGACAAGAAAGGTAATTTCCAGTTATCATATAGTAATGGACAATACTGAGGCATTAATTATAAACCCATGTATCACAACAGATGCCTGGTTACTGCAAGCAAAATTATGTGCTGCTATGTATGAGTCCCAAGGGACCACAGCCCGCTACAGGTCAACTGCCGCCCCCCCCATTCTCTAATCAGGGCTCAGCACAGAAAGGGCGTGGCCACCTGCTCGCGGGCGGCGCTGAACATGGGCTCCTGGATGTCGGTGTACATCCTGCGCAGGGCGTTATAGCCCCCGGGGATGCTCTCCAGATTGCTCAGCGCCCGGTCCTGGTTGCGCATCATCTCCTGCATCATGGCCGGGTTCCTCGCCAGCTCCATGGTCTGCCGAGGCGGGAAATGGGTCCAGTTGGTTAAGAAGCTGCTTAACAGGCTGCCAGCCGTCAAATCAAATCACTGTTCTGAAGGTACTGAACCAGAACAGATTTAACTAGTGAGGTTTTGAGATTAAAACTGAAATCCCTATAAACTTAAGATCCCGGTCAGGAGGATGGATGGATGGATGGAGACTGTGATTCAGAACATCTCCAGATGCAACCAGCCAGTGCCTCACCTGTCTCATGAGCTCAGGGTTGTTGAGCATGTGTGAGATTTCTGGGTTGCGCTCCATTAGCTGCTGCATCTGTGGGTTTGCCACAATCATCTGCCGCATCAGGTCTGGGTTGGACATCATGCTCTGCACCAGCGGGTTCTCCATGATCTGCGACAGCATCTCGGGGTTGGACATCAGCTGCCTCTGCATCTGCTGCTGCAGCTCCATGAAGTTGGCCGAGCCCATGCCCAGGGTGCTCAAGCTCGACAGATCCCCGAAGCCAGCTGGGAACATTAGGGGGCGACAGTAATGCTCATAAACGCACATTACGCAGTATAATAGCTTCTGCTTGTCCAATGAGAAGCATGAGACAGAGCAACAGGTGAAATTCAATCCCCAACCTATTTTCCCTCCGACGTTCTATGGTATATCTGATAGAATCCATACCATATGGAGGATGAGTGCTTCACAGGGGTCCCACCTTCAGGTTTCCATCTCCGTAGCACCATTTACCAACACCAGTAGGACTCCAGGTCTCTACCCACCCATTAGGATGTACTTACTCAGTATACTGGCTGGCTGTGGGGGAACAGGTGTAGTGCCGCTGCCGTTGGGTCCAGTTGATGAGGAGCTGACCGCTGGGCTGGTGCTAGTGGGGGACGTGCTATTGCTGCTCGTCTGTGGGCTGTCTGAACTCGAGGCGGGTGAAGTCTGCGTGCCGGCGCCATCTGCAGTCCTGGAGCCCCAAGTTCACATCAAAATCAAAACTATCTCTAACAAATTCTTTACGCGATAATCTGAGCCGAAACCATGTCAGTACGGTGGACACCGTCCTAGAGTTATAAGACCTTACTTGTGTGCAGTCTTGATGACCAGGTGGACTGTCAGGCCGTCTTTGATTCCATGTTGGTTCAGCGTGTCCCCGTCCTTAAGAATTTTCCCTGCAAAGATCAGCACTAGTTGGTCCTGCTTGGCCTTAAACCTTCTTGAGATCTCCTCCTTGAACTGTGCAGTAAAGAGAAACAAGAGGAAAAGGTTAGAATAAGACATGCAAATTTCAGATACATGTAAGAACCTGAAAATATTATGCTATATGTATATGCAAATACCCCTAAAGTTCAAAGGAATTTTAGTTTTACAAAGACATTTAAGCATGTTCTTTGTTATCTTTACTACACCAAAACTTAAACCAATTCCTGGACTTTATTGGTGAAAGAAAAACAATAATCTATAAGTGCTGTCAAAACCGAGTCAATTACACACCCTACTGAAGTAATTTGAAATGATTACAGTTTTCAGTGACAAGTGATGTTCAGTATATTACAGTAAGTACATTTACAATCTAGCATCCCTGTTTTTACATCACAATCCACACTCTCCAAAGAGAGGTCAAGCACAGGAGGAGACACACCAAAAATACTCAGGAAAAAAACCCTCACACGTAAGATATCCTAACCTTCAGACAAGTTTTGTTGGTACAGATCTGCACCCTCACATGCAATAATTAAGCATCACGAATACAAATTTGCAAGAAAAATAACAGAAGAACAAATTATTGCAGGAACTGACAACAGAACGTAAAAGAAATTTCCTGCAGTATATAAAGAAATACAGAGGTTAAAGGGGCACAGTATCCACACCATGTCCGGAATTACACAACCGACTGGAACAGGACAAACATGAGAGAGTTTGTAAATCAGCCTGAGTGTCATGGCAGGTGAGATTACCGTGTACTCGGAATTGGATGCCGTCACTGAACGTGAACAGCAAAAAAAATACGTTGAGCTATATGACCGGCTGTCACACATCCAGGTTTTTGAAAACTCATTTCTCTGATAACGGCACAAAAGCAACAGAGACATCAACAACCTCAGAGCTATTTCACCTTTGCAAAACAATCCAACGGTGATGCACATGAACTTTAATACTAGCCGGGATTCTTGATGTAAAGCTTTTATCTGCAATCAAACGTCATTTGCAAATGCCAAGTGCTTTACACATAGCACTTTCATAATGACTATACATTCACTTTCATTTTAAAAATTTTAAAATGTCAAACATAAGCAGGATGACCTGGTGGATATTTTGATGGATCCAGTTCAGTTACCACGACAACTGGAGGCTACATACGCAGACACCTTCATTTATACGAATAAAATTGTTCCCGAAATTCTACAGAATAGTATACTTGAATTCTACTATTAACAGCTACGATACGAAGAAAGTTATCCGAACAGAGACATTTGTATTCAGCATACAAACTCATCACAGATCTTAAATATGATTACTACGTTAGCCAAGCAACAATCTAAGTACTAATAAAAAAAATTAGACACTGCATGTCAATTCCGCATAACGACCAAAGGCCTTACATGTCTGATTAAAGTCCCCCGGATTAAACACACGTTGTAACACAAATAAACTAGCCGGCTTCTCCTATCGGATTTGATTTATTACCTTCATGCTCGTACAATACAGCCAGTTCATGTATGGGGGGGACTTATATTACCGTAACAGCCTAAATGCCCATACAAATTAGAACGAGGTTAACATTACGGAGCTGATAGAAAAATACCTCCTGTGGGTGATTTCAGGCGCAGTGACAAGCATGACCGGCAGACTCGGGCCGGCCGTGCGACCAGCGCCTTTTCCAGAACATTCACCCGGCGAGTCCGGAGGGGACTATACACAACAGCAAAGTACCTTCCAGAAGGATAGTCTATTATCGTCAGAGGTGGTCTGTACAACGACCTAGACGCGGCTGTTAGTCAGCAGCCGATATACACCGCTTTCCTACATTTGTCTGCGATCGATTGCGCGTTTGATTGCACATGACTGGGGGGGCGATCGCCATCACTCAGAAATGACACCGACACAATTCGGCGGACGCCGCTCAGCGACATGCCGACGCAGATGCCGCCCACGCGGCGTATATCGCTCTCCCCGCCGTGCGGTTCTCAGGCTGTGAATTTCACGGAATGTAAAACTGCTCAACCACGCCGCAGCCCGCCATCGTTAGCTAGCTAGGGTTCACACGACCAGGCGGTGGAGGAGGGGGGGGGCAAAGTAGCAATGCGTACGCAATTAACGGAATAAAATGTGATTCAAATAATAGACCTGTGTGACAGAAGCATCCTCCGAGATCGCAATTTCCTCCTTATCCTTTGGGGTTTTTACCGTGACCCTGATTATAGTGCCCTCCGGAGCGGTATTCTTGTTGTTATTATTATTATTCACAGGGTCTGAACCGCCGTTGTCCGCCATCTTTACTCCTCCTATATTCACTGAGTCACTGACAAAAAAATTACCGTCGTCAAGAGAAAATAATTTCCCAGTCCCTTACGCAAGTGGACTTTACTGCTTTAATGCTGAAGCCCTCTAGTGTCGTGGAGGCTTTACTGCACTTGTGTCAATGAAATCTGTACCGCTGTTTCTCAGCAGAGGTTGTGAAGAGCTGCGAACGCATCCGAACACGGGGGAGCATAATTTCAAGGCAGAAGTGGGGGTATATTCACTGGAATAGACATATTTTATTGATGCATAATTACAGAACATTTATTTACGATGCACTTTTTTACCTCGTGATGCATGCTGATATTTTACTAATGCTGGCGGAGATGTAACATTAAATATTCAGTATAAAATAAAGTAATTAATATAGTTTGCTTCTTGAAAAAACAAAGACATAATCCAGGCTTTTAGTGTTAATCTTATTAGTTTGCATTAAATTAATTGCACGTTTGAAGATGCACATCATTGTTTATCATAATGGTGAGTAATGCCCCCATAATTCTTTCCTATCATCGTCACTGGTGCATCGACAAATTGCCCTTTAACTGATGATTTTACTGAATATGTTACTGAAGCATCCCTCACGAAACTTCGAGGGCTATCCGTCATTTCGCCAAAATTGTAGGCTCCAAAACTTAGACGACCCACAATGAATCCAACATTTTAATTAGAGAATACGCTACAGGTAAATCTAGAATTCTGGGGAGGTGTGGTGTGGCTGTAGGAACTGCTGACTGGGGGCAGATTTTAAAAAATGTGCTCTACAAGATCATAATAAGCTAAATCAGCTGAGGTATATATGTTGAAATTTTGGGGCAAGGCTCTCACTAACACAAATAAATTCGACCAGTCTGTTTCTGGGGGTACCAACTTAGCAACCCCCCTTCCCCCTTGCCAAATGTCACTCCCGGTGCCCCCCACCCCCAGCATGAGTTGCACCAACCAAGTCACATGGATTTCAACCAGCCTTGTAAACCATCAATTTTGTGGTAGTTTTTGTAGAAGTTGGAACGGGCCCCACCCTAGGGGAAGGTATTCAAAGACATAAAAAAATGGTTTGCCTAGGTGGGGAAATCCCTGTCAGGTTACACCACTAGATTATTACATCAGCCCACTGGGGGCAGTGAAGTGGTACGCCCGAGGTCACCGGTCTGAACCAGAGACTCATGTTACATGTCCTTGGGCCCTTGTGCAATGCCATTACCCCCAGCTGGCTGACTGTGCACTGTGACCCACACCCCCCCACAAGTTTTCTTCTCTATATGTGTTTCACGGACAGCGAGATGGGGTAGGTGAAAAGAAACATTCCAATGCAGGTAAAAAAATCACATCATTTTGTTTCCAGCAAACAGTAAAGGTGAGACAAGGGCCCCATCTTTGACATATTAAATACATCTGTTGCTTTACTATGAATCAATGTGTTAAAATGATGTTAAGAGTAAGATCAAATAAAAAATAGAGGTTGGCTTGTTTTGCGTTTACTGTCAAATAGCTACAATTTACTCATGAAACTGTAAAGTGTAACTACACTCAGAGATATTAGATGTGGAAATACTCAGACATATGTAAAATGACCTGCTCTGAAAATAAAAACATGAAACTCGAAAAACAGGTTTATCTTCCTGCCTTTAGTTACCGACTAATTATCAGATAGTTAACACCAGAGAGGCCCTGAAGAACTTGTTTCAATTTCACGTGTCAATTTTCAAACATTGTAGACATTGCCGGGGGGGCGGCATGCTGACGTGAGTCACAAAATGTGAGCATGATGACCTCTGACCTTAGAAGCAATTATCCTCAGTGCTGCCTCTCCATGTGAATGCAATGTGACAGTCACTCACCGCTCAACAGGTGTCCATAACCAAACCCTGAGATTGATTTCATTTGTTCATTGTGACCCGGCTTCCCTTTATCTGATACTGGTGAATGTTTTTGCTGTGAATGTGCCAGCCTCACTAGCCTGTGCTCTTTAACTGCCATAGACCACACGAACGATGTCGGGTGCCCTCTGATTCCTGCGATGGCATTTATGTACCGCTGGGTCCCAAGCAGAGTGTGATGGAGAGCAACGTCAATGATTAAAGTCATTCAGTGATGTAGTGGTGAATGGTAGGACTGGCAGGGAAGACAAGAAGCTTTCATGCAGAGACGTCTAACACAGTGAGGCACTCACAGGTGTAGCGACAGGACAAGCAGGGCGCGCAATGGCCTGGGGCCCCCAGCTGGGAGGGGGCCCCGAGGCGGCCGATTACATAGTACATTGTAACTACAAATCCTGTTTTTCACAAAAGTGAAAATAAAGGTCTTGTGTTCATTAAATTCTCTTTGTTGACATTATTAATTTACACTTCACAGTAAAATAAAGATGATAATTTTACCATGCCAGGATAGGGGGAGTTGGAGGGCCCCATGGAGTTTTCTGCCTGGGGCCCCCAGAGTCCTTAGAATCACTTCTGGATGTACAAGATCTACAGGCACTGCACACTTTCACAATGAAGAACCCTGTAGCAGTAATACATTCCTACCACTGGATGGCAGTGTGGTTTCAGAAAGCTCTGAAATATAACGCCAGAAGGACATTTTTTACTAATTTCAAGAAAGATGTTTTGAAGGATTTTTGTCAAGTTAAAGTTACCACTGTTGCCACACACGTCTGGAGACCAGGGTTCGAGCCTCCGTCCCAGCTCTGCGTGTGTGCCGAGTTTGCATGCTCTCCCCATGTCGTTGTGGGGTTTTCCTCCGATTTCCCCCCACACACAGTCCAAAAACGTGCTAAGGTGAATTGGGGCCACTGATTGGTGTGAGTGTGCCGTGATGAGTTGGCGGCCCACCTGGGGTTACTCCCTGCCTTGCGACCCTGCATAGGACAAGTGGGTACAGAGGAAGGGTGATTTTTGCCACATTATAACATGCCATATTATTTGTTTTTTTTTTTGCTCTTATTTGGTTGCTTTATACTGTTATACTCTTGTTTTTAGCTTCATATCATGTCAGCATGGGCCATTTAAACCTAAAGTTAAAATAACACGAGACGCACTTTGTAGCGTAATTTAGTGTCCGTACCCAAGCACAATCTAATCCGGCCCGAGTGACCGATTCCCCCTAACAACAAAAAATATTGTTGGAAATTTTTTACGTCGTGGCCCACCCCGGTGAAACACCATTGAAGTAAATAGCCCTATGACATCTCAAGTGGCCCAAGGTGCGATGACCATCTTGGATCCACCCTCCTGACACTGCAGAATCTGAGTCAACCATGTTAAATCATTAAAATATTAAATAATTCAAGTAATAAAGGACTTCGGAGCTTCTACCAAACCTGCACCCTTACCAGTTATAGAAAGTTAAGGCCCATCTCACGTGTTCGCATAAAGTTTTATAAAATGGCTGATTACCATTAAATATTTATATTGACGCAGCTAAAGCAACTCGCAGGAATTGGACGTACGGCTTTTTTGTGTTTGGCTTGCTTTTAGTTAGTTTTCAGTTCCAGTTATTTTTTAGTTGTTAGTTGCTGTTGTATTTAGCTTTCAATGCTGTCGCATGCAGTGACACACCCTATTGACGACACATAAAAGTCACACCCTCCTACAGGCAGCTTCGGAGACTTTAATTGTCTTTTCTTCCTGTATTGTGCACGTTCTATCATGTTGAATCATTCTTTTGCCTGGTTGTCTGCTGCCAGGTATCTGTTGTGCAACAAAATTTTGAATTTCAATGAGCTATTTATCTAGCTAATACAGGTTAACTGCGACTCAGACAATCACCATAGCAACTACAGACCCGGGGTGCGTTTCCCAAAACCGTCGTTGCTAACGACGTT
>JAODLD010000052.1:11799760-11824777 GCA_026781065.1 Mormyrops boulengeri | reverse complement strand
CTGCGGCTTCTTTGCTCTATGGCCAGCACTGTCTCCAGCAGGGGCTCCCCAGAGCTTCCAGTGACTGCACCATATATCGCATCCAGATTCAGGTCAGCCCCAGTGTTCTCAAAATGTCGGAGGAACTTCTCCATCTTCTTCTGCTGGAACTCAGTTGCATTGACGAAGTCCTGGAACTTCTCATACTGGCTGATCATCTGAGCTTCATAGTCAAAGTTCTGCTTATTCATGGACACCCGCTGTAATT
The DNA here is from genome assembly GCA_026781065.1 of Mormyrops boulengeri. Lineage (NCBI taxonomy): Eukaryota > Metazoa > Chordata > Actinopteri > Osteoglossiformes > Mormyridae > Mormyrops > Mormyrops boulengeri. Next base: position 11,824,530 of record JAODLD010000052.1, on the reverse strand, counting down.
CCCGGGTAATGCTGTCTACCTCCTGACTAACACCGGCAAGCTTCTGGTCCAGCCTCCGGAACTGCTCAGTCATGTACCGACTCTCTGCACTTCCCGGGCTGTGGATTATCTGGGCAGCGGCCCTAAAGACGGCTTCCAGGAGTGGGTGGAGTTTCCCCACAGTAGCCGCCAGCACCTCACACCCCTCTCCTACAAGCTCCACCCCCTTTTCAATCTTGCTTTTGTTCTCCACAAGCCATTCTTCTAAGTTGTTCATTTTTTCCCCCTTTCCCTCAGAGCATCCAAACAAGGTGAACTGCAAAACATAAAGGCACTCTATCTTAAGTACATCCCATCTGGTAAGAAACACAATAGTGTTACATCCACCACATAATGCTTTAACTATACTTTAGATTATATGTTCATATAATGTGACAGCGGTACAAAGAAATCTCATCATGGAATATGATGTATAACACGCTTTACATTTTCAGATTTCTCAGGCATGTAGCTACTTATTAAAATGATCTGGTTTAAACCCCCACCCCGAAAATTGTTTTCTCCTGAGCAGGCGTGTAGCCAGCTAGTAAATTTACAGACCAATCGCTAGCATTGTTGTACACCCGCCCCACGACATTTATTTCTGGCTACAGGCCCGATCCATAGACGTACACACCTTTCTACGCCACTGACAAAACTGCACATTATGTCATAATTATTTATTGGTACCACCGATTTATAATTGACTAGATTATAATTGATTATACAAATTCAGGATGCTATATCAAAGCATTTCATTTAACAAAGCACGTATGTTTACACGAGGAACGTGTCCTTGGTGCATGGCCTGTGAGACAACTAGACAGCGGGTCTGCAGATCAGCACCATCCCAGCCTTTCTGACGCAACACTAACAAATGATTGATCGCTGCAGTTTGCCAGCGTGTCGAAAAACCTGTTCAAATACTACAAAATACAATATTGGTCAATACCTGCAAAATCAGAATTAGAATTTACAATTTAATTACGACTCATAAACCATTTTTTTTCCTCTCACAAATGATACATCTCACCTCTGTTCCCAAATCACAAGCTCATGTGTTTTTTTTTAACCACTCTGCCACATTAACAGCAGCTCCCAATGGACAGCCGGTGCTGGTTTAGCAGAGAGGCGCATCACGAGCATCGCATGCACGGAATCTGTCCCTTTTTTGTCTTTCTTTTTGTTCCCCGATTTTTAAAGGTTCAACGGACTTGCTGATAATCCGCGAAATGAATGAGAAAAGGATGTGATTTACCTTTCGCAGGCGAAAAAGTGGCAGGTCCTAGAAAACAGACAGAGATGAAAGTATGGATGAATTAAGCTCAGCACTGCTTAGGCTCTTCAGTACCAAAAAGATGCGCAGCCCCTTAGGGTTGGTGTGGAATACGCCACACCTCCCCTGAATCATTTCCATCCTTCACTGGGTGAAACAGGGGGTGGGGACTCAAACACACAGATGTATTCTGGTAACCCCAGCATTTTGAATTCACATTATATACGCAAATGCAGAGAAAGGAAGACATCACATGATTTTTCCATTAGTAACTAGGGTTTTGGTTCTATTCTGACTCCAGATCTATCTATCTGACCATCTGAATATCCTTCTAGAAATACCTTGTGTAAAATTACTTGAAGCTACATATATTGATTAAAAACATACACGTTAGTTATTCGGTAGTATTTTATATAAATGCTAATGTTACCTTCTAATCTCTCACAGGGGATCTGGAATCTGTCTCAGGCAGCACAATGAACAAGGCAGGTATGATAATCAATACATGAAAACATCTCAGTTAGTATTTCATTACAGGTCAATCAAGCCTATGAAGATAGTCGGAAGCTGCTTACCCTATTGCCCTCACAATACTATGGTTGGGAGTTTCTATCTGGATGATATCAATCTTCACCACAGCTATGGCAACTGTGAATGATGGAAAACAGATTAAAAAGACACTATATTTCAACAGGTTCTAAATAAATGATCCATCAGTGCAATAAAGTGCTTCACTGGTGGTCAGAAGGGTGATTGTCCAATCTATTACCGTGACCTGGCAAGAGGCCTCTTTTGGTTGCTGCGGTGATTAAAAACCCTGTTATTAAAATGTTTCTAGCGCCAATAAGATGAGAGGCATATTACTGCAGCTAGGAGTTGAATGTCGAGTGGGAGGGGCAGATAACTGTTATCATCTGATACCCTAACCGTAACCCCAAACCTAACCTGAACCCTAACTCTCGTTATAAAATCCTCCTACCCCTCGTTATATACCCCTCCTACTCGACATTGCCCCTCCTCCTCGACATTTCCCCTCCTACTCGACATTATCCCTCCCATTCGACATGGCCCCTCCCATTCGACATTGCCCCTCCTACTTGACATTGCCCCTCCCATTCGACATGGCCCCTCCCACTCGACATTTCCCCTCCCGCTCGACATTTCCCCTACTGCTAGACATTACCCCTCCCATTCGACCTTGCCCCTCGCATTCGACATGGCCCCTGCCACTCGACATTTCCCCTCCCGCTCGACATTGCCCCTACCGCTCGACATTACCCCTCCCATTCGACATTGCCCCTCCTACTTGACATTGCCCCTCCCACTCAACATTGTCCCTCCCACTCGACTGCAGCTATATATACTTAAATTAAACTGGTGGAACTTTCAGGGAACATGGGAGCCAGCCGGATGGAATTTTAGAAGAGTATTTTTTTGGTTCCTGTCATTTCAGCTTGAAAACAAAATGGTTCTTCTGCCCTCTTTGCTTCCTGGTTCCACGACAACAAATGATTTGTCCTAATTAATTATTACTCAGATTATTTATTATTCAGTATTCTCATAACACAGCAATGTCATGAATCTTTAAATAGAATAACTCCATGCACAGCAGTAAGACATGCTTTAGGATGTGCTTTGAGATGCGTCTCCACAAAAGAGTTTCAAACTGACGACAAAAAAAACAGCGGCTTGAAGGTCATGATGTATCCGATTGTGTGTGTCACTGAGCAAATGTTTTAATGCTCTTTATTGGGTTAGTCTGTCGAGCCGGTCGATGGATCACTCTGATGAAGGACTAATAGCATTTCTGCTTCGCCTGTCATTGGGAAGTACAGGATGGACAGGAAATGTCATATAACTGATTGCCTGCCCGCTCTAGCATGCTAACTCTGATATCTGTGCATTAAATACTAAATAATATCGACAGATGTTCTTTCCTTGCACAGAAACACAGTATTATGCCAGTCCATTTAATCTAATAGATTAAACAGCCCATGCACAAAAGTGAAACATAATAGTATTTAATCATAGTCTTACTATTCTCAACAAGAATTACTAGCTGGAACTGTTCTTATGCCATAAGTGGAAATTAGTGGGAGAACATTTTAAAATGAACTTGAGGAAGCACTTCTTTACACAGCGTGTAGTTGGAGTATGGAATAGTCTTCCTGTTAATGTAGTGCAAGCTAAAACCCTGGGTTCCTTTAAATCAGAGCTAGATAACATTTTAACAACTCTGAGCTATTAGCTAAGTTCTCCCCAAACGAGCTTGATAGTCGAATTGTAAATTTGTAATTGTAAAAATGTTTTTTTTTTGTTTTTTCTTACCTTTGTTTTTGCATTTTGTGATGGGTTTACTGAACTATGGAGGTAACATCCTTGCCACAAAGGGTAATCTTTATAGCTTAATCGGGATGCAGTGCTGCTGTGCTTTTGCGTTCCTAGGAACTTCTCTGCGTTAGTAAGACATCTTTTAGCCCGGACCGTGTGTCCGAGGCTTCTCACACTAAGCGCGTGTTTATTAAAGCATCTCATTTAAACAAACCATTCGGGGCTTCAGGAGGAAAAGGGGGCCTGAAATCCATAAACTTCTGTCAATGCCTTTGCAGTCCCCATCAACGTGTAACATGTGAGAAAAAGATACGTAGACATAGCATAATAACAAAAAACCGATATGAACCGCCTCTCCCCCCGCGTTTCATTTACCTAAATTTCCGTGGGATACAGGAGTATAATATAGGCTACATTAAGTAGACATTACAAAAATTGGTTAAACAATTGGTTAAACTTTATTGTTGTCATTGTATCAGAAATTTGTATCGAAATTTGTTTGGTAGCTCGCACTCGTATGACTTCGTTTCGTTTTGGGAAATAATATTCAAAATGTTTAATTTTGAGTGTCAAGGGCACCCTATGCTGTCTGGGATAGGCTCCAACTCCCCTCCGCGACCCTGAACAGAGACACGGATGCAAGAATTGGAGGGTCGTGTTTCTACTATGTGTATTTTACTGCCATCGCGTGGTGGAATTGGGCAACTGTCATCAGGAATTCTGTAATTATTAACAATTCTGTATGTCGCAGTTACAATTATTTTAATGCTATAATGACTATAATGACTCCCTGTACTGCTATCAGGAAGCATCCGATATACAGTGGTCCTCTGGTTAGGCAGAACAATAGGCAATTAAAAGGAAACTATGAACCATATAAATTTGTTCAGTGTCTTAATAGGCAAAAATATCAAATGTTATTACATGTCTCCACGCTCTAATAGGTCACCAAAATGAACGGTGGCGAAGAATTATATATTTAATGAACAGTTTTACTCGGGAAAACGGAACAGGTATGCCGTCTCAATCTTCCCGCAATTTTCAGAACTCAATTTCCCACAATCCTCAGCGGTTGCAAAATCGCTACAGGTACCCAGATAGCCCAAAAATATTGCCGTATGCAGTGCGTGCAATAGGTCAAGATATTCCCCCGTACAGTTTGACATATCTTTATTTAATTTTTACGAAGCTTAATAAAATAAGGAATAGGTACTCATGCAGTTCTTTAGTTCCCCTTTTTCATGTACTGAAATAGTCAGATTTATCACATTTGATCCATAGCCCATGGGCGTTGCCGCCATTAAATCTGAGGGGGACGTGTCCTCCTCACATTTCATAATTATTCGTTTGGATCCCTCCACATTTAACATAAAATATTAGTTCACCGCCAGTGTTTCCTCCCCCACATTCAAAATGCTTCTGACGCCCCAGCAATAGCTAGTGAAATACATCCCTTTGAAAGCTTAAGCAAAAACCGGTAAATATCGGAAAAATGTGATTTACAAGAAGTGTAAAAAGCTTCTGTTTTACATTGGCTACGTTCAACAAGGAGATGGTTAAAATGTAATTTGACATTTCTTTCGAGTTAGCATAGCATGTTAAGTTACACATATTTGCGTATTTCTGTGTGCATTCCCTATCATTAATATTCTGCAATACACGGTGGGTTACCTCACCAAATGCAGAGCAAAGACTATCCCAGAGGTGACCTTCACAAAGGCATGGAGGGGGCCATCGATGCCCATGCAGTCACAGCCTTAACCAAAGTTTAATTAGATGTGAAGTCAGTGTCGCTGATGCTGTCCTCCTTCCTGAACAATAGAAACGTTGGTGTCATGTAAAAGAAAATTGCAGAAAAATGGCACTACAAAAATATCTCACCATACATTCCTTTTCCAACCACATATGCAGTACAGGATCACAGAGGGCTTGTTGCAGTCACCGGTATGCACAAGGCAGGCTATACTGCGAATAACATGTCAGTCCATACCAGGGCACTACATGGAGATCAGGCAGACGTGTGCGTGGGATTCACACCTACAACCATCCCCAATGAGTGACTTCCAACAAAATCCTTAAAGAGATCTTAAAATACTTTAAAAAATATTTTGAAAACTTCGTAGAAAAATTTATTTTATTAAATACGGTCATCTTGGACCTGTATTTTTGAAGGAAATATTTTGCAAAGACAAAATCTGAACTAAAGATCTACTCATTGATCTGATGCATTTACCCAAAGTGATTTACAGTAGAAAGGACTACAGTTTATGGGTGCACCCTGGGATTTGAACCCACAACCCTTTGCATCATTATTGCAATGGTCTACTTGTTGTGCTACAAGAGTTAAAACAAAGCAACTATGTACTCATTATATACACATTCTTTCATATTAAACAGCATAACGGAGGAACAAACAAACAAACAATTATTAAAGTTTTAAGGTTTTCATACGATTTATTGGAAAATGATATTTTAGCTCAGGGCAGCCAAAGCAGTAATATTATGGTAATAAAAGTAAACTTCAGCTAAATAAAGTGCAATTACACCAACGTGTTGTAAAGTGGTCAAGATGCAATTAGGCACAATTTACTGGAAACAAAATGGTGTCCGTCACAGTTTGAAAATTATTCCATAATTCATTCATCAAAAATAATGTGAAGCAGAAGTGCTGGGTATTAAATATTATATATATACACTCATTATAATTAACCTGACTCAGTAGGGTGACAGTTTTGGCTTCCTTTTCCCAAATTTGGTCCATCTGAAGGGAGCTTTTGTTCAGATTTCCAATTTAAAAACAATATTAAGATTACGGCCAGGGTTCCCTCATTGGACCAGTCTGCTATGATCCTCATGATGCTCTCTTACACTGGGCCAAGGCCTCCTCCATTTTGGCTTGGATTTCTGCAACACGCTGGGTCCACTTCTCCCGGACCTCTTCTTCGTCGTCTTCGGTGACGGCCGTGTAACCCATGAGCGCAATGAGGCCGATGTGGAAGAGGTGCCCAAGGTGAGAGCAGCGACGCTCCATCACCTCCCGGTCGAAGTTGCAGTGCTCCTGGTACACCTGTAGCAGGGGTCTGCCAAAGACCGTCTGGGCACCAATCACGCCACGGTAGTAGACGTCCAGGCTCATCTCGCTCTTGTCCCTCTCGTAGATATTCTCAAAGTCACTCATGTAGCGGCGAGCGCTATCCGGGTCCTTCTTAACCCGTTCCACCATAGTATTGAAAGCTGCGTACTGGTGCTTAATGTACTCTTCGTATTTGCTGAAGATCTCGTTGACCTCATTGATGCGGATCTGCCGCAGCACCTGCTGATTCTGGGCAGAGATGCTCTCCAGTTTGCTGTGGACGGCTTGGAAGTCCTCCTCCAGGGCGTGGGCTTCCTCGCCCACCAGGCCCTTGCGTGTCACACGTACCAGGGTGCTGACAATGCCGAAAAGGGGGTCGATGGAGGAGGCAAACGAAGACACCTTTTCCACACAACCCAGAACTTTGGCTGCGGTCATTTTAATTTTTTCTGCATCAGCCATGGCTGCCGGTTATCAACTTACGTGCCTAAAAGGAAAACAAGGTTATTTCAATTCTTTTTTATAAAAAAAATAAAATGCTTCATATTAGGGATGCACGATATTCGAAAAACATCACATTGTGATATTTTTCATTTTTGCGATAAGTACTGCAATACTTATAAAGTAAATGTCAAATAAGCTGGTGGTGTTGCCGTGAGTTGTGCCAACGGACAAAGCAGTGCTGACAAATCACTAGCTTTTACTCAGTATCGTCTCTACCACACTATCTATAAGTGAGCCTGAAACAGATGAAAACGATTCTGATTGGCTCCAGGAACTTACGTAAAAGCACGGTGATAAAGTTCACACTGATTTTTAACATATACTAGATCATCTTGAAAAGAACAAGCATTAAAATTGAAACACTTGCTAAGTGAATGAATAAAAATGTTTTACCGCAACTTATTTAACTTATATAACCTCAACCCAGCTGACTATCCCGGTCCTTGCGATGACAACTGCATCTGAATGACATGCTCATGGTTTTACTTATACGAAAATGTTCGGAGGGCAGAACAAAAATTATTGGTTCATAGACATAACCAATCAGACTGTAGAGGAGGTAGGTCCAAAAAAACTAGAGGAGGCAGGTCGAAGACATCTGATTGGCTGGACCCACCACCTCTGCAATCTGATTGGTTATCTCTCTGATCCAATCATTTTTCATTGTGCTCAGAACATTTTTGTAGAACTCCCATGAGCAAATAACAAGCAATTTCGGTATTAACATTGTGCAGCTCTACTTTGGATATTTAGTATGTATGTATTAAGTACAGGGGTGTAGGATGGGCATGGATACCTGGCAGATTCAGAGGGTCCAATACTTGACTGAGGCCCTTGAATACATAACATCGGATGGGGAGTCCAATGTGACATTTTGCCAGGGGCCCATCATTTCTAGGTACGCCCCTAATTCAATATGAAAGACTCAATCTAATCTTAAAGGAATCGAGGAAACAACAGAGGCCTGCATTGTTTTAAAATTTAAAAGTGTGACCACATTAACACGTGGAAGACAAATTTGTGTCTTAATTTCTTCGTTCAACATAAAACATTCTTAGCATTGAAACTGCTTATTATATAACAGGTTCCACTAATGGAAAAAACCCGTATACATAACAGACCCACGAAAAAAAAACATGAAAAATACCGAATTGCATCCGTTTGTAACATTTATTCAACAGATATTATACAAACATATTTATATGCTGCGGAAATTCGCCAGAAACCAGCAATCATGACTGTTGCACCACCTGCTGAAATACTGTTAGTCTATGTAGGTGGAAGAAGTACTGGCACAAATGTATAGTTCATCCAGGCTTTCCGAGTTTACTACCTCGGAAGCAAAAATTATCCCACTATATAACTTAGAACCAAGGACTTTGTTACTGTCCTGTTAATTTCAATATCTAATTGTCTGTTGGGCTCTTTTAAATCAGGCTCGATGCTTTTCTTTACAAGCCATGCTTAGGTTCAAGCAGATTAGCTGGGCTGATTTTTCCCCAAGTACGTCACTCGACGACAGACACGCAGTACAGATTATAGAAATAAATAAAAACACGGGAAATGAAAATAGAGTAATTAACCATTGGTTCCGTTATCAAACAATGCAATACTTAGCTACTTAATTAGTGATTCCATACAGAAATACAAACTGAATAAATATTTCATTCAAAGTGGCTCGGAATCGTGTTATTCTTTGGTTAGTATCTACGTAGATCACAGGCGAGCTGCGCAAACGCCCAGTTTTTAATTACAAAAAACGTTAACTTCACCGGGTAGACAAATGCATGAACCGTTCGAGTAGGATCCGGTACTGGACTCGAAATTTACCTATTTAGAAGAGTGTAATCTCACTTCCTATGAGTCGGCCCGACCTGCAACCATTTCACCGTCCACTGGCTCCCGATTGGCCACGCCCATCGGCCATATAGGGGCGCAAAATGAGGAAGTGACGCAATGCACAAATCTGATTGGCTACATGGGATTAGTGCCGTAGTATTTCAATGCTAAAGTGTGCGACCACGTTACGATAGTTTATGTTATGAATCTGTTTCGTTTTTTCCTTTTGTTTGTAAATTGTTTTTCTCGAAAAATAATAAGTAAGCATCGAATTACATCTATATCACACTGCCGAGGTCAGCATTATTAGTGTATCAGAGAGAGGATAGCTTGTTTCCTTTTGCGGAAAATATCGGAAATGTAAGTTTCTAAAAAGAAAGTAGGATAGTCTGCTTAACCTCTAGTGAATATTTGCAGACTTCCAACCAGGCAACACCAAACAACCGGTATTCACGTGAAAACCACGTGAAGACAAAAGAAAGACCACAAAGTGGGATCTCAATCACGTAAATCCGTAAATAAACCTAAGGGAATATAAATATGTATGAAGGAATATGACAAGAAATCTGAGCTTTAATATTATGTTACACAAGTTGCGGTATTGAACCAAACAACTCCGGAAACCAGAACCGAAACCAATATGATGAACCTTCACCTTGTTGACCAAATTTGTAAGATGGGCCTGTCAAATAAAGTTTATTAATGCATTCTTCCTGCTCTATGAATCTATTTATTATATACAAGCGATCTAGTAATTAGAATAAATTTTGATTCAGGGCTTCTAATCGCTTATCAACTGAAAAATGGAATATTTAATGTTGTTTTGTTAATGATAAACCATATGCTGAAGCCTATCCTGGGCAGGGCATGTGAACGCTGGACTGGATGCCAGTCTGTTGTATACACATACATACGCAGTCAGGGGCAGATTAATGCATAGGCTTTCTGAGGACACTGGCAAACATCAGTGCCCCACCGTGTATTATCTCTGGAAAATCATAATCTTTATTGCCACTCTAACAAAGTTCAAAGTTTTTATTGGTCACATAAACATTTACAGAGATAAGTTGGTGAAAGGGAGGTCCGAGCATGCCTGCTTAAACTACTGTCCCGACGACCCAACCCCAGATAAGTGGCAGAAAATCGATGGATGAATGGATGGATGGATGGATGGTTCTGGACCTGCATCATCTGATGTGGATGTTCAGGAGGCTGGGGAGTGCCTGTCTGATCATGTATCCCAGCTGACCGCACAGCCCACCGCGATGCCTTGCAGACCTGTTGTGTGCTGCTCCTGAACCAATACTGGCAACATACATCTATTAATGGAACTGTTAGTTAAATCGGCACCACCTGAGTGTCTGTACCAGGGTTGGCCAATCTTATCCAGAAAGGGCTGCTGTTTATGTGGGTTTTTGCTGTAACTCCCTAATTAGATTATTAATTAGAGGACTGATTGCCGGAGGATTTCTTACACCTGGGTTTGAACAGCTGATCTAAAGGTTATCTCAAAAACCTGCACACACACCGACCCTTTGTGGATAAGATTGCTCACCCCTGGTCTTTACTGATGTCAGCCTTGGGCCTCCTGAGATATTAATCCTCCTTTTCATACATTATACTTTTGCTCCTCTCTGTCATACTACACCTGGCCCTGTCCGGATGGACCTTAAAGAGGACAGATATCACTTTAAGAACACATCACGTGTGGGGGGTACGCTTTGTACCATCCCAACACTTCATATATGTAAAATAAAATTTAAAAACTTTTTCCCCCTGGATCTCAGGAACATATACCATTTAGAGCACCATGTTTAACATCGTGTTTTTGAACTGAGTTATGTGTACCAAGAGACGAGAGGTAAATCTGCTACTGATTGAGACACAGTGCTGCTCACAAAAGAATTCATCTGGTTGTGGTTTCCTAAAATCTATCATTACTGAAAATAAAATTATGCAATGTAAACAAAATTTCACCCCCTGTAGTACCTCACGGAGAAATAAAGGCAAGAACATGCCATTTTTATTAGTCATTACAATTTGATTGTATAAAGGTATGAGGTGAAACAGTATGCTTTGTTCCCCGCTCTGCTCTGCATAATGTGCCTGTATTCTGCTCGAGCCACAGCCTAACATAACCCCTGTCATGTGGTTCTGTTTGCTGCTTTTCCTTCAGCAAGTCTTAAAGAGATCCATTGATACAGGTTCACATGAGAGATACAAGATCAAGGTCACTCATAGTAGATTGTTTGGTATAATTTAACAGAGGTATCATAATCAAGAGAGGGAGGCAGATTAGGTTATATCGCATAGGTTAATATTACATGAAGTATTTAGCAGATCTCCATTGTACCCATTGTGTACAGTATATATCCTGCATTACTTTAACAACCATCATGTTATGACTACAAAGATAAGGGTTACAATTTCAACACAACTAATTAGAATAGAATACAATAGAATAGAATAGCGATAATCTTTGTCAGGAAGCTGCAGCGTAATGTGGTCTGGGCACTGGAGGAATGAGTCACATTTCGCAGGAAAACAGCCGATACATTCCTGAGCAGTTAATTGTGCCTTATGACCAAATGAGGGCCAACCTTGGCGCATTTCCGCAAAATATTCTGGGTGAGGCTATAACCAAATAAACGAGCCACTGGCCATTTCGTATCACCGTGCTGTTAAATTTTTTCTTGTCTAGTGCAACAATACACACACATACACACACACACACAGACCTGTATTCATATTTTTGTGGAGACCATCCATTCATTTCTATTGGCAAAACCCTAATCCTATCAATGACAACCTTAACCCCTACCCAGGCCTAACCTTAATCATAAGGAACCAAACAAAATACAAGACTTTTTGGCATTTAGGTTTTTTTGACTGCAGTCACAAATTTTTTATAAAATTGATTTTCACATCTGGGGGCTCAAGTGAGGCCCTTAGCCCCCAACTCCATGGGCACCATGGGGGCCCCTGCAGGTGACTGCCCTCCACTGCCAAGCTTTACTCTCATCTACATGTGTGTCATGGAGAGCAAGACAGGGTAGGTAGCTTGCATGTTTCATGTTTAATAACAATATGATTATTAACAACAAAGTTTCAATGAAAGGTAAATTGATGACACACCAGCCCCCGGGTTTCTCAACCCTACATGGATGGCGTCGGTCCCTAACAGCCGCCCCCTGTCCAAGGTCACGCTCCCCGGCAGCCACAACACCATGGCGCGGTACGGGGGTGTCTCGACTTGGTGCCAGTCTTGGCCCCTGGCCTTACAGCTGCGGGCTGGCGTGCGTTTCCTGGATGTGCGGGTCCGTCACGTGAAAGGCAATCTCACCATCCACCATGGTGTGGTGTACCAGCAGGCTCACTTTGATGACGTTCTTGAAGACGTGGCTGCGTTTCTCCATGAGAGGCCTACTGAGGCTGTACTGATGCGGCTCAAGGAGGAATTCAGCAAAACTAATGACATCTACGGGTCAGTGGTCAGCTACATCCACCGCTATGCCCACTGGAACCTGCTTTGGCACAGCCGCCTGGTGCCAACTATGACGCAGGCCCGCAGAAAGCTCATCATCCTGCAGGACTTTGCTGGCCCAGACCTCGGCATGCGTTATGGATCTCTGGACATCGCTGACGAGTGGAAGGTAAAGGTCTGGGGTTTGGATGTTCTACAGACACCAACAGAAATGAAGAGCTAATGTCATTAAGGAGCTGCGTTCACATTTATAATTATATAGCAGTAAACATGCCATTTAAATAACTGCGGTGACATCATCTGTGGACCTGTAGATAACAGCTGCATTTCAGTTCCCTTCATATGCATATATGTCTGTAGGTAAATGCAGCAATAATGCACAAATATATAGTACAGACGCTCCCTGGATTACGATGGGGTTACGTTCCAATAAAGCTATTGTAAGGCGAAAATATCGTAAGGCGAAAATGCATTATAATACAGTACACCTCACCTAACAAACATCATAGCCTAGCCTAGCCTACCTTAAACATGCTTAGAACACTTACATTAGCCTACAGTGGGGCAAAATCATTAACACAAAGCCTATTTTATAATGAAGTGTTGAATATCTCACGCAATTTCTTGAATAATGTACTGAAAGTGAAAAACATTTACCCATCGTAAAGCTGAAATATCGTACCACAGACCATCGTAACCCGGGGAGCGTCAAGAAAAGTACTGTGAAAGGCAGTCAAAGAAAATGTTTAAAGCTTGTGCAAATTAACAATAACACAATAAAAAATAACAAGAATTTCTTTTCTTCTCAGGACAGAGAAGAAATGATTGCTGGATAGCTGTAAGAACACCGCTTCGGTTCCCAAACCTCTCCTCAGGGGCACCTCAGCCATTCCACATATTTGTTACATTTCACCACCAGCTCTCTTAATTAATTAACTTAATTAAACAAGTCAATGAGGTATTCATTAGCCAAACTTGCTATGCTAGTGGTCGAGTCAAAATACATGGCTGTATTGGATGGTTGTGGCAAATGCATTGGTGACTTCAGGAGAGGTTTTGAATATGCTGACACATTTTGACAGACATTTAAAATCGTGAAGATCATTTAGACATCATTTTCTTTGACTGTTTTACACTTCTGCAGAGTGCTGCATTTTATCGTACAAAATTGTGACAAATTGAAATCAATCTCTCGTAAATTAAAAGAACGGCTACTAATACATGCTCCAATCTCCTGAACTCCAGCGAAGATCAGAGCTGACTTGAACCTACTGCTTTCGTCCTCCAGGTGCCGACATTCCTTCACTTGCCGGCAAAGTGTGAGACGGTGCAGAAGCACTTGGCAGCCGCTGAGGCCGGGAAAAAGGCCCTGATGTTCCTCACTTATTCAAGTGGAGCTGGGATCTTCACCTATCCGATTTCTGTGGCCCGGCACATCAATGCCCGGCTCTTAGACCACCTCGCGCTCAGGGCAGGAAAGCACAGGCGCTATGGGATCGTGGCGATGGACTTCCCTGCTGCTCTGCTCCTGCAGACCATCATTAACTTCAACTGATGTGGAAGTATAGCGTTCAGCAGACTCACATAACAACAGTGAGCAAACAGCGGCTTACTGATCCACCTCAAATGGCCCCCATTATCTTTACGTTTCATTTGGAATCAAGGCACAAAAACAGTGACTGAACAATAGCTTATTGATCCATGTCAAACGGCCCCCATTGTCTTTACATTTCATTCAGAATCTGGCACTGACAAAGGAAACACAGACGTTTGTACTTTGTTACAATCATTTTCGTTTCATATTGCATTAAACAAACAAAAAAAACAGTTAATTGTTGTGCAGTTGTATGTATAATGCCTGATACAGAAACATTGGTCAAACAAATGCTATAATGTATCTATACTCCTTTGCTTGCCCAGGACATCATGTCGGCTAGGACCAGAATTGGACCAAAATATTATGTTCCAAACCCCATAAGGAGAGTTTGTACCGGTACTTTGTTTATTCCATTGCTCTAAGAACTGAGGCTATTGTGCAGCCGAAAGAGGTTGCCTACCTGGTACTTAGCTGTACTTAATAAAGCGGATACTTAGTACATACTAACACAACAATGGAAACAGTTTGCTTTCCATTGTAAAATGCAGCACAATTTTTCATTTCACAATTTTATCTGTTCAGGTTCTAATGAAGCAGGTAAGATTTAATAGGACTCTTAAACACAGTCCCCGGACAGTTATCTCTTTAATCATTTTTATACCAGGTAATTCATAATTAACTAATATTTATGCATATTTCCCTTGAGGCCACATGCAGAGGCGCAGCTGCAGTCATTACATGACGTTTATCATTTCTAAAAATGAAAAAATATAATAAATGGCATTAATACAGTAACTACGAGGAGCATAAACCAGGAAGCATGGTACATCCTGGAAACCCTTGATGTAACATACAACCTGGCTAAGACTTCCAATAGAAGACCTAACCTGACAACCATCTTAAGTAACCAAAGGCATTTAGTTGGGTGAATTACCGTAAATTGCATTTAAACATGCCCGTGTATCATCGGAAAATAAAGTTATGCAGCAGTGCCTCACGGAGAAGTTCAGTCAAAGACATGAGCTGTAGCGATGATTAATCTGAATATATAAAGATATGAGTTTTCCTGTGATGCTGGTGATACCGGGCGTCATCTGGGAAACTGGAACTTTCCGCTACGTGTCGCCTAATCACGTGCACTAGGCAGCCTGGAAGATTGGCGTGCAATCGCTCTGCTAGCTGTGCCTTGTTCCTTCTCCACTTTTGCCCCTGTATGGTGACCTGAAGAGTTTCCTTATTTAAGCTTCTTGGCTCAAGGCTGTAGGACACCACCACATGTGGCTCAGTGTCAAAGATAAAGTGATTCCCCCCACTGATTCCCTGATAATCCTTGCCATAGATCAGCTTCCAGAAGACACCTGTAGAAGGAGCATAAATCCTTACAGACCAGGACACCCAGTCATACTTTTGTTTTAGGAAACCTACAGCGACATCAGCTAGCTCCTGAGTAGGCCTGCCTTTCCAGGTACAGATACGTTTCCCAATGTCAATTTCTGCCTGTTTGACAAAATTAACCTTGCAGTCTTCAACAACAGCCTTCATCTTCTCCTCAGTGTGCTTCACTTTCTCAGCCCAATTACGAAGAAGCTCCTCCTCCTCATTACAACCCTTCAGGGCTGCATGGCCCACCAGGGCAACAAGTCCAATGAAGAAAAGATTCTTTAACCGGGCGCAGAAGTCCTCCATGGACCTCCGGTTTTTTTCTTCATACTTCAGCGTGATCTCTAACACCGACTCACCAGAAAAGTTGTCTCCGGTCACAGCTCCATACAGGGTGTTTAAGTTCTTTTCTCCTCCAGTCTTTGCAAAATGTTCCATGAAGAGCTTCTTCTTGACCTCACGGAACTTGGGCTTGGCATTAAGAATGTCCATGTACTTACAGAATTGACTTGTCATGTTCTCCTCCACCTGGAAGTAGGCTGCGTCCACACCGCTCTTCTTGACCTCCTGGGTGATGTTCTCTGCCTCTGCAGAGATCACATCCAGGCGGTCACGTACCTTCTGAAACTGCTTCTTCATGAATTCTGCCTCCGGGCTCTCCTGATTGTCCATGGCTAACTGTACGAGGGGTGATACAATGGAGAAAACAGGGAACATCTCTCCCACGGCCTCAGACAAGGCCTCAGCTCCTTTCTCAAATATCTCCATGAAGTCCTCTATCACCTCTTTCTTTTTGACCAACTGCTCCAGTTTCCTAGCCATTGGAAGAAACACAGCGCCTCCTAGGTGGCAAAAAAAATTACTGCATCAATTTGAACCGTTCTGGTTACATCCTTATCTCCATCAACTACTTGCTGCAGCCTGCATCTAACGTGAAATTCTGGTGTTAGCCCCATGCTAATTAGCATCTCTACAAGTCCCTAGTTGGCCAACGTTTAACCTAAAACATCTATGACAGGTGTTAGTGTAGTATCAAAAAACCACAATGGTGAATTCATCACCTGAGAACCATAACTTAATTATGATGAATGGTAAGGGATACTTCCATGCTGCTTATGAATGTTCTGTGAAGGCATTATAAAGGCATTATAAAGGCATTATAAAGGCATTATAAACGTCCAGTTAATGTAAAGCAGGGTTGGGGAACCTGATCCATGGAGGGCCGGTGAAGGTTTTTGGGGTGACCTCTCAATCAGCCAGTAATGAAGCAGTGGCTCCTAACTCCAGTCCTGGGGACCCACTGTAATTGGCTGATTGAAAGGTCATTCCTAAAACCCGCACCGGCCCTCCATGGATCAGGTTCCCCACCCCTGATGTTAAGCGTCATCTTATAAACCGATTACTTCCCTACTGGCATTTTCTCAAATATGGGTCCTGATGGACCTGTAACAGCTTTTGGGGAAGAGGAGTTAGAAAGAGCTGAAAATAAGTGATTAACTCCATGCTGCCATTTTCGCAGAGCTACAATCTCCACTCAACACTTTATTTTCATTTTCATTTCGTCTTTGTTTCAAGAGTAAGTTCAGAATCAGGAAATGTTTTTTGCAAACTTTTGCGTTTTCTAGATTGCATATAAGTAGACAGATAAACTACCAGTTTTCAAGGGAAAACGATGCATATCTGTTCAGGGAAATGATTAATTATGGTAACAGTGCTGTTCATCCTATCTACTGAAGACAGATGTTATTGCTCTAAATTACCGCTACTCCAACTTATTTTGAATTTAACATCTAAAGTATATCTTAAAAAAAACTTGTAAACGGAGATATATTTACGATATGTTCATAAAGAGCACAGACAGTGACCCCAAGGTAACTTCCCTGGTGGTTTTTTTAAAAATGAATTACAAGAAGGAGGCCTTGCATCTTGAAACCACATATATAAAATTACGCTTTACATAGAGGCAGCTTTCCATTGTTTGACATATATACGTATATATGTATACTTCATAATATATATAAAGTAATACTCACCACACTAGTGTACAAAACGATCTTACGGTTCTTTTCCCCACAGAAGAGTGAAATGAAACTGTTGGCCAAACTTGGGTCTCATGTCACACCCACTATGCGATTTCCTGCCGTACGCTGTTTGACACCTCGATCTGACCGCACCAGGCACTGCCGCCATTCGATAACACATAGCAAGCAGGCGGCTTGGCAATTAAAAATGGGCCCGTGATTTTTGCCCATACAGACCCACTACATGTACATACCTATGATAAAATTTGTCAGTTGGGGGGTGGTAACCTGTACTGGTCTGCTCTGCCTGGGTCCCTGTACTGCATCGTATCTCTGTTGGACATCCTCGCAGGAAGGTATTCATCTCAAAAATAATATTTCAACATGCAGGTCCAGATTAATAACAGATCACTTCATTAGACACAGCGTTGATTATTGACTACAGCAGTTGCAGAATCCTGAGATGCATATACTTATTCAGCGATGAACTGCTGTGACAGCTAACATTAGCTAAACAAAGAAATTGGTGGTGCGGACGATAAGCCATTTCCAGGAAGTGGTGAGTAGGGCAGAGATGGTTGTCTCAGGGTGGGGTCACCCTCAGCCACAGACCGGAAGCCACCTGCATCTTCAACTCCTTTCATTTCTTTGTACGTCCCCCATTTGGATATAATATAAATACATATAAACATTGGAATCCTTCCCTTCACTTGCCCTATCTTGCTCTCCATAGCTTGGGGGGGGGGGGGCACAGTGCAGGGTCAGCCAACATGCAGTGCCCTTGGAGCTTGGGGTTAAGGGCCTCACTCAAGGACCCATGACCACGTAACTGATCTACTGAGGCTCGGACCGGCGATTGTATCACAGGCACAGGCACTCACCACACCTTTTGATATGAGCTCCTCTTTAAGATAACATAAGATAAGATAAGACTTTGTTGATCCCACACAGGGAAAATTTACTTGCTGCAACAGCCAGTAAATAAAAAGCAATCGAAAAGACACAGACCAAAAAAATGCTGTAACAAATACAATAAATAATGAAAGTAGTGCACACAATTACACATATTGCACAGACCAAAATACTTTCACTGAGAGAGGACTGCAGCTGGGGAGGGGGGGGGAGAGAGAATGATATGGTTAAGTGGCTCCTGCCACCTGAGGCATGCGGGTTAGAGCTGTTGGTGCATTTTGGGATCTGTGGTGATAAAAGTTTCGAGGGCCCGATGCAGGGGCTTTGCTAGGAGCTTAAGACTTGTTCGTCGGAGGGTTCTCAAATGAGGGCGTGGTTGTTAAAACGTCTCAGCTAAACAAATCACTCGGGACTCGTTCGGATTCACTCGGGGCTTCAGGCTCGTGACGCTTCTGGTCTGATGTATCTTCGGGTGTTTAACTGCTCAATCTTTTCAAAGACCCCTGGTAAAAATGTCAGTTTGCTTTACTGACTTTATTGAAAACATTAGCTAACATCAGCTTAAATCTTAAACACATTATATACGTGGGTGGAAAAAAGTTAAACAAAACTTGTGAATCTAAATATTGATTTTAAAATTTTAGATCGATGTGGCATCTAAAATATTGATTTTTAAATTTTAGATCGATGTGGCATCGCGTCATCTGACTTGTGCACATCCTTGCAGCACCACTTCTGTGTTCATTCAATCTGCCTTCTGGATATTGTCATACGTGACTTCCGTGTGACCGAATTGTCCGGCTGGACCACACAGATGGCGCAGCGACATCAACGCTCTGTCAGCACATTTCATCCGTATCTTCGTGTTTTTCCTTCTTTTTTTCTTTCTGAATCATCTGCAATTCACGA
Source organism: Mormyrops boulengeri (assembly GCA_026781065.1). Taxonomy (NCBI): domain Eukaryota; kingdom Metazoa; phylum Chordata; class Actinopteri; order Osteoglossiformes; family Mormyridae; genus Mormyrops; species Mormyrops boulengeri. Next base: position 11,805,186 of record JAODLD010000052.1, on the reverse strand, counting down.
AATCTAACTATCTGTCGTAGCTCACACGGACCGCAATCGCGATTGTGTCCTCGACTTTGGGGACGTGATCTTCATTTGAGGAAAGAAATAGAAAAATCTGTGTAAGTCTGATGCGAATTGTTATTAAAAACCTACAGCTTTCCTCTGTTAACTAAGTATTAGAAGACCGGGAAACATTAGTTTTCCTTCCTTGAGTCAAAGGTTTTCCAAATCGTTTACCACGCATTTTTTCCTGTAAACAACGACCCTTATAATGTCTGGTTTTAATAATGGCGTCGCTGGACATATATAGGCTTAGAGGTCTGTTTGAAAGATACCTGTGCGTTTCTCAAAGAAAGTACCCCAATTAATATCGGAGTACATCCGAAGAAAGAAAACTTTTTTTTTTTTTTTACAATTTGGGAGTTTGCATGTATTTGGGGATAAATTATAAGAGAAAAACAAAAGTTATATTACAAACGATCGGTATGTTTTCTAATGAAAAAAATATTCTTTTCCACGTTGTCATATAACAGAAGGAAAGTAGACAGGACCAGGCGAGAGGCTGGCGCTACTGTGTTCGGTGGCTTGAAAGTCAGCAGGGGACATGAATAGTCAATATGACAGTGTAATCCTTAAAAACGAATAATTTTAGATTATGAAATAAAATTTATTTTGCAAATATAACCAAAGAAATCCATTTACTAGATATAACGGTACGGTGCTGTCTTAGAATAAACTGGGTGCAAATTCATGACCCCCTGAATTTAGCGCTAACCAATTATTTGCTTTAACTAATTCACGGCTCAGTTCACGATTCATTTGCAAGATCACGGCTTTTACCCTGCAGATGATGTTCATTTTAACAAATGGTTCAACACAGCTTTGAAGAATGGCCGTTATTCTAAAATCGACTCCTATAATGGAATCAAAAGTTGCGAAGCGAATAGTCGGTACAAACTGAGCATTTTTTTTCTTCCAAAAACGTCGCCAAAACGAATACATCATAATGTACTGTTCTTCGTTTGTTTAGTTTGTCTTGCACCATTCAACACGGGGAAGCACCAGGTTTATAAATAGAATGATCAACAATGAAAAATCAGTGAAAAACTATGCAGCCCCCCCCCAAAAACATGCTGTAATACGCCTTTAAAAGGCTGAGGCTTTCAAAGTATTTTAGCATCTAACAGGCGTGCCGCTTTCAGTCAGCTCTGCGCCCACCCCGTAATTAAAGATACACACAATATACAGTAAGTTGCGATTTTCTTCCAATATCGCCGCGCTTATTCGCTTCTTTCCTTTGCGGGTCGGTGGCCGGGCATCGTCGCGGTCGCCGCCGCACTTCGCGAGCCTTTTCCTCGATGGGAAAAAGGGATCTTGGAAAGCATATAAATTTTATTGCCCGTTCCTGGGGGCGTCTGACACAGGCGTCCTTCCTTACATCGGGAGACTCGCCCATCGCGCATTCTTAGCAGCCATTTTTCCAGGGGTGCCACCAAAAAGTAGGCCAAGCGAGGAAACAGTGAGAAGAAAGCTGCGTGATGACAGCGGACTGTGATTCAGTGCTGTTTAAAAAGCTGGTTAAGGACGCATGCCCTGTTGCATTTATCAGAACATCATTCTACAGACAGGAATATTTCTTTCTTTAAGTGTATTGTGTTATTAACGGTGACGTATTATTCTTATAATTATTATAGGTCTTGTGTGGTTGATGGAATATCATGATGCTTGTATAATAACTGAGATGAGCGGGATTAAAAGTTAGCCAGTTATAAACTGGCGTGTTTTTCATTAACACACTAACTTGTAATAAAGGAAACTGGGTTTTAAAACAGTTGTTTAAATTGCATACTGCAGATGGATGTCAACTTATATATAATATTTGTGTCTCTAAAAAGTTCATTTACAGCATGAGGTTAATTCAAGTGCTTAAGATTTTGATGGTCAGCTGAGTGGTGTGAGTAAAACAGGGCAAATATTTTGAAATTAGCAAATGTCTTCACTGTTTGTCAAGTGTTTGCATGAAAACGTAGCTCTGTTTTGGGGAGACTTGCACTCCTTTTCAGGGGTGCTGTTTTGTTTGCGGAAAGAAGGGGATGATTTGCGGTGTGATTTGTGTGCGTGTCTGATGTGTCCGATGTGTCGGATCCTACCAGGATCCAGGATGTCCAGTCATGCGGCTGCTGCCATTTCCGCCATGATCACCAGCCAGGTGTACCCACAGATGTGGCGACCGGCACCGCGCCCTGCCAGGCGGAGCCAGAATCGCAGCCGGCGGCCCAAGGACCGGGCCATCTTCTCAAATGGGAACACCAAAGCTGTAGGGGTGAGGATTTCAAATTGCATTACAAAAGCTTTGGACCACCTGTTAGATTAGGTGCCTTTCCCCATAACAATAGGGGTTAAGGGGATTTGAACCAACAACCTTGTGATCATAAGCATAGCATCCTAATCAGCTAATCCACTCACCCCCCTTGCTTAGGTTGTACTTCCTGTTGCTTTGAGTGTGACTTAAATCAGGGTAACGATAGGTCTCTGTGCCATCATCGATACTGAGCCATGCTGAGGCTTTTTGCCCATTGCAGTGTAGCTTACGTGATTAGCATGATTAGCGTATTAACATCTTTGCTTCAGGGTTCACACATGCATTGAGACCGTAATGCGATTTTAATGCTGGATGACTTTTGAAGATGGTAAAATAGATTGTCGTATAGAGACAGTGACTATGATGAGCACGGTATCGTAGAGGCAGTGGGCATTTCACAAACAAGCAGAATCACTGACTCTGTAAAATAAGCTGCGTGGTTTTTACTGTATCTAGTCGTTCCTGAGATTATAGCAGAAAGCATATGATGCAACACAGGACATTTTCACTTAGACACGTTTACCGTTTAGGGTAACCAAACGCACGTGACGACCGCCACCAGTGCTGCGTTGCTGTGAATGTGAACCGTTATGTTTCCCAGGCTATGCTTTTCATGTGGATTTTTTCTCTCTGTCTTGAAGAGCATACAGATTTTAATCGGAGTTGGAGTCCTGGCCACTGTCTTCTTTACATACCTATTCTGGCATAGCATCCCCGCTGTTTTCATCACAATTTCATTGGTTTTTAGCGTAATGGTGAGTATGCAAATAACCAAATTGTATTTTGTGGTTTAGATAACAAGACTTACATCTTTACACAGCCTGGTACCAAACTGGACCAATACCTGTTTTAGCATCATTCTCATGGCTAGTAGAATACAGCCCCCTATCGCACGGGTGTCAAACCCAGTCCTGGGGGGCCGAATCCCTGCACATTTTTGGGTTTCCCCTCATTTAACTCCCCTGATTGAACTCCTTGCTCCTCCATTTGCTAATTACTACACAGCTCTTGAGCTGAATCATTTTTGGTGGAACAGGGAATGAACTAAGCTACACAGGGCTCCGGCCCGCCAGGACTGGAGTTTGACACCCCTGCCCTGCTGGGACCTTCAGGTTATGAACTTATGCCCGTACGGTGCATATTAAAAGTCTATACACTCTATTGAAAGTACATGCTTTTGCAATTGAAAGCCAAAACTCATGATAAATCATCGAAAACAACTGACTGGTGTCTTTGCAGTCAATAAAACTCAAAAGAAAAACAAATAGGCAATTAGTAGAACAATTAATTATATCAGCGCCATTAGTAACAGGGCTTTTTGTACATTTTCCAGATGTATTGCTGCCCAGTTGGCTGCCATTGCTCATTTTTATGGTGCCTGTGATAGAGAGTTTAACGGCGGCACGGTCGTCAATAAACGTCACGCCGTAAATCTAAATACGTAATGAGCTTTGTGTCTGTAGTGAAGTGACTGAGAGGATGACTTACCAGTGGCTAAGAATTTTTAGGAAATGCTCAGACACTGGAAGGCTGATTTATGGGGGAAAACACTGTTTTTCCTAAAATCTCATCTTTTCCAGTGTATCATCAGCGGGTTGGTGTCTGCCTTTGCCAGGGGAAATAAGCTGGTATGTGGAAAACACCTGTCTATGTGGAACCTATTCATTCTGCACGTCCTGTCTGATCAGTCCTGCTTCTTGGGCTCTGGAACATTCCTGTATTTGCACTAATGAGGCTCACGATCATTTTGAGGGACCAACTCATTAAAATATTACATTTGTCTTTCTCGACGACCAGTATTCCCCCAGAAATGTTGGCCATTAAGGCACGGCAAATGACCGATTAATGTCTGAGTGTCTGAGAGCTAATTTAATATGTTCACTATCAGATTATTTATTTAGTAAACGAGGGGCAAAGGACGGCTTGGCTTGTGTTTATTCAGGGAGACGTGAGCGATGCTGAGGCTGTTGTAAGCGTTAGTGGACCTCGCTTTTTACAGGTTGTGTCCTTCTGTGCTGTAGATCATAGCGGCTGTGGTCACCAACTCCCTCAGCGCCATCGTGGCCCTCGTCAGCATCGTCATCGACAGCCTTTTTATCTTCTGCGGCTTGTGTAGCGTAAGTAAAGTGGGGCTACCCGCCATTTGGGAGTCCGGACTCCCCCCTTGTCGGGGCTTTTCACGATGTCTGCTCCAGTTTTTCCATTTATGCAGAAAAATTGACATTGTTGTCAGCCTCGTGTCGGGGGGGGCTTGGGTGCAGTTACCATAGAGACAGGTTCCAGGAAGCCAGCCAGTTTAGTATTATAATCACATTTATACAAAACTTATTGCCTTTGACTAACAGGCACATTACTGAAAATACAACTGTTATATACTGTCGTCCCCCCATGTCAGCCCTTGTTAGAACTGTTTATGATATATGCTTATATTTGTACTAAATGTCCAGAACATCTTAAGGTTGCATGCTGAACATTTTAATGATGTTTTGGTTTGCTTTGATTTGATTACCTTTCTCAGAGCGACCGCACTTCCCATCTCATCCTCAGCTTGCTTGGTGCCTCTTGCCTTTAATGGATTCTGTTCCTGTTAACAGGGGATTCTGCTCTTCCTCTCCAGCCTGAACCTCTTCATCACTGTGCTGAGTATAGTTTACGGGTGTAAGGTTCTCTGCCATGCTGACACCCAGGTGAGGAAGGACTATTGATCCACACGATTAGCGTCCTGAGAACCAGAACTCTGAGACTTTTTTTTTTGTATCCCCTCGTAGGAGGAATGTATTGAAGTCTCCATTTACACCAGCAAAAGCATATTCTAGCAATTCTAAATTCGCCTGCAGGGGGAGCCAAAATGTACTATACAGTGGTACCTCGGTATACGTCCACTTTGGAATAAGCCCAACTTGGTATACGTCCTGTTTGGACGTGAAAAATTTTGCTTGGTATACGACCTTTGTTTGGAATACAATTTGCGTGCTAGAACCTGTATGGGTCAAAATGAGTCACGGCACCGCGTGCTACCCTTGTTTACCTCTCTCGAGACAAAGCCACGACTGCCCACGAGCGTCAGTACGCCAGTTGCTAC
>JAODLD010000052.1:11765312-11777290 GCA_026781065.1 Mormyrops boulengeri | reverse complement strand
CCTCTGGCTTACTCACTGGGGGCTTTGGGCGGGGATGCTGTAAAGCGCTTTGAGACAATGTAATGTTGTGAAAACGCGCTATACAAAAAAAAATTTGTCTGGTCAGCTGGAAAAGCTCCCGCCACTGATTGGCACGTAGAGCACCAATCTGGCGCCTCGTGAAAACCAGATGGCAAAGCATGCAACCGGTACACATCCCGTTGTGTGTCCGAGATGGAGTTTCAGAATGAATGGGCTTCCTCAAGACATTCAGGAGCATCTCTCTCTCTAACCCCATGTACAGGATGAAGAGAATGTAACTCAAGGGCACCCCCTGTGAAGCCAAAATGCGGCCGACAAATACTAGAAGATGTGGCACAATGCAGAGTGAGGCCCTAGAGTGAGGGAGGGGGGCATGAGGATAAAAATGGACTATAACTGACAAGCCCAAAAGGGGCCAAACCGTATAAGCTAATTATGGACTGCTCAAGGTGGGGGGCTGAGGGAAGGGATTGTTTTTTACTACAGTAGTGGCTAATTTTACTGGGAGGTGTGATCACTTTTTCTATCTAAAAATACCACACAAACTTACAGCTATGAAACAGGCAAGCAAATGATTGGCAATAAGCGCCACATTAACTTTAGCATTATTCGCATGAAAGATGTGCAGACTCAATACATGATTAAATACTGTCACAAGCATGTGATCTCAAAAATATTAAGCACTGACCTTCTGCACACAGACAGGGTCTTTCACAACCGCATAACGTTTTTATTCAAAGGCAAAGTTTAAACTATAACTACTGAAAAAAACAGACTCTTCTCTGTATACACATTCAGAAAGTATATTCCAGAATACTCGTATCTTACTCTTAATTATTGTGTAGCTGTTGTGCACAGTAATCATGCAAATTATTTATAACGTGACATAGTAGGATGACCAGATAATCCATGTCAGGGAGGACACTTTGAGCTAGGGCAGGATTTGTAAACTACCTTTCAGTTAAAAGGACCTGGATTTCACTTTAGCACTGTGTTGTTGCCGTGTGCTGATTGGTCAGTCTCCTATAATCATGCATGTGTCACTAATGTTAATGTGAAACAGCTGGATGAGTCTTTCAATCGAGGAAACAAACCAGTCAAAGCACAAGACGAACTGAACTATGTAACCAAGCGCAGGAGCCTTTCAATTTTATAGTAGTTTGTAAAATCTGAAGTAGCTCATAGTGTCCTCCCTAACAAGGATTATCTGGTCGCTGTATAACCTAGTTATTTACACAAATTCTCTGGTATTGCCTGCAGTATAAAGAATCTGTAGCACTTAAATTGTTAAAAAAAAACAAACAAAAAAAACAGGGAGACCAAGGATTCCTTTAGTGTCTGTGTTGGTTTTACTTCCTGGGTTTAAGTTACCCAGTGATAATCCAGCTAGTGCATAGTGGCGACCACTGCCCCAAAGCCCCCACCACAACAGAGATACGTAGTGCTGAGAAAACTGGTGACCCCCGCCCCCCCGAAGCACCAAGATGTTCTCCTTCATCTTTAGACATGGAAAATCAATTTCCTGTCTGATCTTCCCAGTCGAAGCAAATTTAGCTGCAAATTACATCCAACTGAATGGAGACCATTACACGCACGTTTCTGTGTTCGTCCATGGAGGGGCGTAAGAGAGCATAAGGATAAGGCTCATTACATTTTAGTTAATAACATTGTTTGCTGGATATAAGGACAGCTGGGGGGCAGTGATGATCTGACTGCAGAAACAGACCTGGCAGCTTGGTAAGCGTGGGTCAGGTGCTGTGGGGACCGTGGCAGTGAGGCTCCCACCTGGCCGTGGAGGCCCAGGGCTCAGGATGGATTCCACAGGACAGCATCACTGTCTCCCTCTCTCAAGCATGGGGTTCCCAGCTGGAGGTCATGAGCGTACAGCTCATCGCAACTCCTGCAATTAGGGTAAAGCTGCAGCCAGCAGCACTGCTGACCCCCCCCCGACCCCACTCCACCCAGAAGCCCCACGTTTGGACCCACATCACCCACTGGCAGCGTGGCCCCCCAGCCCCCTCCCCCATGTCTGGGGGCAGAGATTCAGCCTGTCAGGAATGTGTGCGTGTAAGCTGGGCTGAGATGGATGAAACGTCATTAAGTGGCAGCTGGGGTCGGCCGAGGCCCCACCCAAGTGAGGCGTCTGCAGTAGCGAGGTCTTCAGGACCTGTATGAGCCAATGAACACTGGCAAGCCCGAGGGGGGCAGCCAATTAGGAGTGTGACTCTCCCGACCAACTTGCCATACAGCTTACAGTACAAGGCAAGTGCAGAGCAGGCGACCGAAATACCTACGACCCCCCCTGTGGGCCCCGCAAGCTGCCCTCCCCAGGAATCGGTCACATTCCAAGGAGCTGACCTGTAAACTTTTCTCACAAGCAGGAAATGGAGGTGATTTGTCCATCGGCTCTGACCCAGAACCGAACACGGTGTGTAGTTTATCCACGTGAACAGCAACCCTAGAGAGATGCCGACCTCCATTTTTGTACCCTGTGTATCAGAAAACACAGCTGCTCAATGGATTCATTAATCACAGTCATTCTGTGCAGATAACGACAGCGGCAACCTTTACAATAAACGGACTTAACAAATGACCGTTTTGACGCTGACTAAAATCTTGCAATTTATTGACACTTCTGTGAACCGCTCGCGAAGGTGATATTTTACATTGTCGGTCTGCTTATTGCAAGCCTCCCCAGTGCTGATTAACAATTCGCGAATAAACCCCGACCCAGCAGCAGTGAAGCGGCACATTCTCTCCCGGAGTGCTTTCACAAAACTACCCTGCCCACCAAACACAATCACTGTCATGTCACATTGTTGGGCCTTTTTGTTTGGCTCTTGGCTCCTGACACTTTAAGGCACCTGCTCGGAAAATGGGATGCTGGAGAGTGCAACCTCGTTGTCACGGTGCCTCGTTGCCACGGTGCAGCGTTACCCACAGGTCCACCTGTCAATGGTACACACAGACCAGCTACTGGGCGGGCCAGCCTCGCGGTCAAAAAATGGTCAAAATAGCGGACTTAAAAAAGACAAAAACCTCAGGAGTACAGATATTGATGCACTTTCGCCCCATCGGTCACCACTACACTGGGGGATGGGACGAGGCGTCAACAATGCAGAAGGTCAAAAGACAAATACAAGGAAACATAAACAAAGTGAATCTCCCCAGCTGGGAAAGCGTGAAGAGGGCAGTTTTGTTTAGACGTTTCAGAAGCCTTTCAGCAGTTGAAATAAAGCATGAATCTCATTCTCCCTTCTGCAATTTCAGGGTCAAAAGCCGTTTGCTGAATGTTTGTTCTGTGAATTCAGCACATATACTGCATAGTGATCTCAAAGCACTGCGTGCCCCTTACTGACATCTAGATAATCGTAAACCATCCTCTTTAATGAACTGGATTAACTTGATTAATATTAATCTCCATAAAATGCTACTCCCCCATATTACTTCACAAAAAGTTTGTGCTACTACTGTCCTCACAATCCAGCAATACAGTCTTACTTGATGTTGTACGATCATCATGGGATCTATATTCATCTTATTCTGGAGCTTCAAATGACATTATCAGACAGCAGAGAAGCTTTTAAAATTATTCATAATATTGAATGAGTAGAGGAACATATTGCTCACAGTTATCTGGGACTAAGTGCATTGCCTTGATATCCAAAATGAATTGTAACCTGAATCGGCTGTTTCAGATAGCAGTGGATTCAAATCCTTTTCTTCGTTTTCTTGAAAATAATGCTGGAGGTGAAACTTGCTCCACACTCCCGGGGGGCCTTAATGTCGCCTGTAACTGCGAACGCATCACCAGTAGTTCTCTTTAAACTCTGCATCTTGACTGTGGTCCTTTGTGTCCCTTAAAATCCCAAAGATCACCCCTAAAGTAACTGTAAAGAGTGATTTAAGTTAAGTTGCCCTCTGGGGTCACAGGCCGACAATGGATATTGTGTTGGGATTGGCTGTAGCACAGACAGGAGAGGAATCCTGGCCTGTCAGCTAGTCACACAAAAAAAAGACCTGTGTCCTTGTGACACACAAAGCATCTTCCGGGGAGCTTCGTTAAGTGCCACGTCAGGTGACCCTCCTGGCATCGCAGAAAGGATGTGACTTACGCATAAGTGCACAGCAGAAGGCTGAATCGGGATGCATTCAATGCCTTTTAATGGATAAGCAAATGTTGCTATACATTTGGTGCGGTATTGTAGTGGTTAAGTATTTGTGATTTAATATCTAAACAAATTTTCAATACTTTTGGTTTATAAACTGATCCAAGCCTACATCTTGTATTATTAAATATATAAAATCTAAAAGAAATTCTTCAGCAACACGTGTTTTTACCTAACCAATCATTTTACATTTGCGTTTATAGTTCATTAACATACATTATTTCAAACGCCATCTAAAGCCAAATTTGAGTAAAATCAAGTTCTGTAATTTATGTACATGTCCTCAGATTACTGCATAAAGCAAAATATTATTTGGTGTTTAAAACTTGCAACTATATATAGGCACTGCAAACAGTTTCTTTTGCATTAAACAGGTGCACGACAACAGCTAACTCCTCTTTTGATCCCAGACTCATAATAATTTAATAAATTTGTTTACTTAGAGCCACTAAGCAAGGTCTGTTTCGGAGTAAGGATACTGCATTCGCTACGCGGTTCCCCGGGTTTTTAATTCAGGCTGAGCTGTTTACACATAGCATGCTCACAACAGTAAACGCAATCTAACGCAATTAGATTATGTAGCGCTGTGCTCCGCATCTCCCAGCCAATAAGCGGCTCGATATAGCATGTCCGTATACCGAGAAAGACCCTCACACGACTGCGGAAGCACGAAATGTCGCCTTTTTCTGCGGATTTGGTGCGACGAGGCAATTTTTAAACTGGAGGATACTTCATAGTGAAACTTCTTACAGTAAAGCGTTCTTTGACTTAATCTGAACTGTGTAGCATAAGAATGCCAAACTGCATTTTCAAGAACTTTCGCTTCCGTGCATGTTATTCGCCCTTTTTTTAGCCAAAAGCAGAAATGAATCCCAAATCCATAATGTGCAATGATTGTCATTCATTCATAATCTTCTCCCAACTGAAACAGACATCGCCATACATTGTAATCTATATCAACACTGGCTTGTCTCTACTAAAATAATTACATATGAGGAAATATGCATAACAGAAGTACAACTTCTGTCATTATTAGCTGTAGGCTTTAACTATTTTGCTAGTGTGTCGCTTTTGAGTAAACACAAATTCCAAAACCTTACAATATTTTGCAAATATCAGGCCTGTACTGCCTGGTGTTTGGCCGTAAGTGAAGCAGAAATATTCAGCCTCAGATTTAATATGCGAGTGTCGCGCGCACAGTTCATAAACTTCTATTTACGCGAAAGAAAGCTGCAAGCCTCGCTTCTCTGTGACCGCAAATAAAGATGCCAGTGACGAATTGTAATTTCTGAAAAAGTTTTGCTCTTCAAAAAATATTTACAAACACGTCCATATGAAATCACTAAATGAGGCATTTTGAAGCCTTGTGTTAAAATTGACACACACAGACTGATTAAACACGATGGGACTGAATAGTCGCAGTGTTCTGCTTACACTTTGTCATTGTCTTTCTTTTACACTACTTGACCCGTTCTTAATCATGCACAATACAGTAAATGCAGCGCACTGGCGCGGCGGCGAGCAGGGGTGTCGGGGAGCAAACAGCATCATTAAGGCGAACACAAAGGTGCCCTTTTCCAAGATGAGCACAATGACGGTGCACTTATGAATCGGACAGATCCGGCAAGAGGTGCATTTCAGATGCGATTAGCGTCGAGCTATTTTCGTGTCCCCTTTCCCCCTCAAAAAAGACAATATAGTTCTTAATTTACTTCCCATTGTTTTAATGCACGGCCAATTCAACTTCTTTTTCCTTGAAAATGCTCACCGGATACCTGAAATAAACCGGATCTAACGCGACCGTGACTTACCCTCTCTTCTCATCCCGACTTTTAGACACTTCTTCAAGCGGCAGTACTGGCATTGATTCCGATGGTGCTGATCGATTGGGCAGTCGCGGTTTCCCCGACATGTGTAACTCAGATTCCGCCGCACGGAGCGCTTGAAGAAGCTCTTGCACCCTTCGCAGGTAAACTGGCCGTAGTGCTTCCCACTCGACTTGTCTCCGCAAACCATGCAGTCCACGTTAGGAATTTTCTCCCCGGAAAGGACATCATTCCCCGAGGTGGAACCGGAGGGTGTTCCCGGTGTCCCACCCGGCTCCTGGCTGCAGATCTGCAGCTGTGACCCGGGATCTGCCGAAATGTTCTCTTGCCACGGGTTTACTACCATTGCCATGCTACCTAGAAGCAGTTTATCTTAGGCGAGAGATGCAATAAGTCGTGTCTTGCTGTAGCGCAGGAAGATAAAGCTCCTTCCGGACGATACGTGATAATGCCGGGTATAAAGCTTTCTCTCTTCATCCAGCAGCGGAATCCCCTTAAAATATTTACAAACCGCACTTTAAATTTGTATTCTTAACTTCAGTTGCGAGCTGTTGAGATGAAAGGTGAGAGATGGTATCTGAGAGAATCCCACAAACAAGCAGAAACACGTTGACTTTTTTTTTTTTTACCGTTTGCACTTTGCCACAGTTCAGATCGCCCTGAATATAGTCCACATATTCTCGGTTAAAGGCAAGGCGTTGGCGATAGGCTACTTCATCAAACTTCAGTTCCCAAAAGCCAGTTTCAGAGGTTACCGAAGAATGCAGCCTCCGGCTTCAAAATCAACATCGAAACGTCGCACATTTTCCTCGGCTTGCGAAAGTCGCGAACGCTAAAGCCTACGTTTTTAAGATAAGCATATAACCAAGAAGAAAATATAAAGATGCACATATACTGACCAGAGTTACGTTTATACCGGCGGATCAGCATGCATTTATACGCGTCGCGAAATACCGATTTAAAGACTGAGTCTCATCAGAAAACGAAATGCTTATAACAACATCCACGCGTCGGTAAAAATCCTGAAGTTATACAGCCACCACCTCCAACATCACACACCGACAGAGCCGTACGATGTTTATCCGTTGGATGTCAGTACCATCTCAGAAACACATAATTACGAATCTCTTGAAAGTGACACTAAACAGTCCAGTAAGGTCGTGCTCTACAGGACTTGTACCTTATTAGGACAGAAATACCATTTAAGGATTTGCTCTCTTTACTCGATTCCCCGGGTTGCTTACATTACGGCGACCCCCATTGGTCAGAATAAGACAAGGGCGCGGCTACATCCAATAGGGCTGCTAGTCAGTGCCCTTGCGTGCACATCATAGATCCAGTGACTGTTGACAAGTTACGAGTTAACTTATGGAGGAAAACTAGTGAAATGTACTTTTTTTTTTTTTTTGCTTAAAAAACGCAATTTCCACTGGACGGGCTACAATGTAGCTGAGATTTCCTGCTGGTAAAATAATAACAAAATTCATCAAAATCAAAACATATTGCCGTTAGGTATAGGCCTGCGTTACCATTTGCAAAAGTGTTGTATTTTTATCCCCACACAGAATTTCTTGTTCGAAGACTTGCAAATTGCTTCAATATATGCACACGAGTCAATTTGCAATTTATAACTGCAGGGTGTTGTGTAGGCTATTATATGTGCTGATTAAATAAAATATTTGGCATTTCTTGGAAAATATAAAGATGTGATTAACGTAAACGTAACCAGTATCATTTTAGCGAAATTGATTTAATTAGTAGAAGTCAAAAGTACGGTAAAGATGAAAAACCAACCGAAAAATTGCTTCCAAATACACGCATACAAAACAACCTCAGAGCATTTTCAGTTTGTGATTTTACCATTTTGGAGTTCGTCGTCGTGTGTTTTATGTTTTATTTCGTTACCTTTAACTCAATACACAGTAGTGTTTAAACATTACTCATTGAAAAATAAAACAAATGTCATCACACCCCGGCGCAAAATACATGAATATACAAATTTTATATATATATATATATATATAAGCCACGTCGAAATTTGTTAATCATTCGGGGAAACATGCAGAGGAGCGATCCACTTCGGGACACTAAACGTTGACATGTTTTATCATTTTTAGAACTGGACGTTAGTGTTAGTTGGAGGACTACACTCAAAGTTATGGTTGCAGCTCCTGACCACTGTACGCTATTTTGATGACGAGTGTAACGGCGTAATGTTTGATAATGTGAACATTATATAATAACGTGGACAAAGATAACGCACGGTGAAATGTACATCTCTTCTTTACATCTGTTCAATAATAGTCCAGAATTGGCGTGGAAGAAAAACAATAAGCGCAGTATATAACGTCACTTATAATGAGATCAATCACATTAGGCTATAAAATAAACTTTCTCAGTGTCGGCAATGAAATTCGGACCCCTCCAGGGGAAAACATGCTTTCAGGTTAATGTCGAAAGAAAACGGAGCCTCGTTAAAATAAATTCTTGATTATTTCCATTCAACTTGTTTAGCTTCCATTTCCTTGTAAAGAAACCGGTGTTAAGAAATTCAGTTTAATTACAATATTTTTTTGTCAGCAGAGCTTCAGTTTGTTTGCAAATGGTCAAACCTTTTTCTATGTGAGACGTTATATTTCATAACACAATCAATGCAATTGATAAAACACTTGTTCTGCCTTCGGAGGTTAAATACATTTTTAAATACACTAAATAACGCAACTGAACATTAATGTACATAAAATGTATTAAACTCTAACATTTTTAAATGTTAATAAAACTCCCGCCCATTGCAAATGCAGTACACACATATACACACACACACACACACACTTTCTTTTCAACGAAAATATTAAATACGGCACAACGAAATAATTACAATGCAGGAGAAATTATATGAAATATATGATCCTTAAAATAGTCCACCTATAAAATATCATGTTAATTGCAGAAAAAAATGTATAGCGTTTGCTTTTAAATGTGAACATTTATATATCTGCAAAATTTATAGTTTCATAACAAACAATTAGTTGAAACTTATATTAAGTCATTTTTTCTTCCTGCCGTTTGCTCCCCATCTGCGCTCTGCCATAAGGTCCATAAACTTCCAGGAGTGGAAATCCCATTAAGTCCTTAAAAAGAATTTAAGGCCGGCCGCTAATTCGCGGGGTTTTAATCTAGATTTAAAAAGCGGGCAGTGTGATGTACGCCTCGATGTCTGTTGGGGGTAAAGGCTTTGTCACGGTACGCCATCTAAAACCGTAATTTTATAAAACGTTCCTGTTAATGAAACTTGTACCACTGCTCCACCGCTGTCATTGTTCGCGCAGCAGGAGCCAAACTGATTTATTAAATGCGTGATTTAAATATGGGACTCTCAGGTTTGCATTGTGCAGGATGTTGCTGTGCGCCTTTCGAGTTAGCGCCCCTTCACCCTGGGGAAATACCGCATCAGATCCGCTGAATTATAAAGAAGAATGCAAAGAGTTCGGGCCCCCTCCGTATTCGCAAGGAATTCGTGCTCATTGTACTCCATGCTTTTTGCTTATACACATAACAGGATGCAAGCAGAGAAGGGGGACAACAAACGAAACCCAGGAATAGAATTTGCTCCCCAAAAAGTAAGTAAAAGAAGAGGAAGAGAGCGCACTTAGAAGAAACACGGGTCGTGCTGCAGGCGAAACGAATGGCCTTTTGCTCTCGGTAATTGTTGTCACATGTAACCCTACCTGTTTTCCAAGCCCATTTCAATTAGCCTCGTTGACTCACTATTAGAATATCCCTGGGGCCACAGAAGGCTGACCAATTGCATTCTTCAGACAAGGGCAGGGTAATTAAGAGTAACTCTATCTGGAAACATAAAAGAAAAGTCTCCTCTTAATAAGCACGTTCATTCCAGTTTAATTGCAGAGCCACCATGATTAAAGATTACATGCATAGTCTTATAGTTGTCTGTGTATAAGAATGCATGTTCTGGGTCATCAGAATAAGTCTTGGGTTAGGGATCTACCTTTACCGAGTAACGTAACAGTGGAAACTTTAAACAGTGATTGCTAAAATTTAAAGCCCCTTCTCTTTATAGATATGCACAACACCTGTGTCTGGCAACAAGAAGCTGAATTAGACAGGAAAAAAAAATCTATGAATCTATGAAACATTAAGGATGAAAATGTGCAATAATAAAAATATTCAGAATAAAAGCTGTAGATTTTTAATTTTATGTACACACTTCAGTGTTACATAATTTAACCAGCCAGTGTTTAATCAGGACTGGTAACTCTAGGCTAAGCTACTTAAATTAACTGTGAACTAACTTTTACTCACCTGTCACTTTTATCCAAAGTGACCTACGGTGGAGGGAGGAGATACAATCTATGTGGGCTCTCCGCGATTAGAACGTGCTACTTGTGTAGCTGCAGGAGGGTGAAGATGGGTAAAGGTTAGGGTGATGATCCTTTACTGCACCAGTCGCTCGACCGGGGAACGTGCTGGCCAGCCGACCAGCTTCAGACTGCAGTAACAGGGCGTGCTGGGGACCTGCAGGCACGTAACCCTGCTGACCAGGCTGTCAGAGTTACTCTCAGAGTCGGGTCAGATGTACTGAAGCACTGCTTGGGATGCCCTCGGTGACGTCGCCCAGGTGCCGCGGTCCAGAATGCCGGGCTGGGAAAACAGTGCATCCGGCCCGTGGTCTCGTCTTCGGGGACATCATACTGGGGCACCCCCCCGATGATAAATCCTTTATTTGCCATTTGCGGATATATTGGAATGCTACTCTTCACCTATCCCACATAGCTCTCCATATCTTACTGGTAACAGCACAGGGTTAGCCAACATGCAGAGCCCTTGGAGCTGGGGGTTAAGGGCCTCGCTCGAGGAGTCATGGACATGTGACTGCTCTACTGGGGCTGGGGCTCAAACCAACAACCTTCTGACGACAGGCACAGAGGCTTAGCCCGCTAAGCCCTATACACCTGCACAAATCCCAGCTGAAAGGGGTGGTCTACTGACAGGACGTGGAAATTACAGGAGAGTTTTAATGTGAAAAAGCTTAAAATCATTTGCATTTTTCTTCTTTTTTACATTCTCACGTAAACATGAAATTAAGAGTTTGGGTTTCTGAGCCTCTTACCCCAAGCACAGCGACATGCAGGATGTCAGTCCCGTCTCACGATTCGAGCCGAGAGGTTGGATTCTCGCCACTCTTACCCCTACACACTTGAGGAAGTTTGTGGACATTGTGGGTTTTTAAACAAGTTTAAAAAAAAATCTGTAAAGAGAGGAAGTCCCAGAAAGAGCTTAATACACAACAAACGGGGAGCTGAAATCACTGCCATCAGCTGATGGCGAATTCAGATAGCAAGCAGCAAGAAACAGCAGAAAGGCTCGCTTACAAACAGCGGATTTTTCTGCCTAACTCGCTCATGTTTTAGCGTACCTGCTCTTACACGCAGGTCCGGCACAGTGCTGCCGTTTCCCAAAACTCCATCGCGGGGACCTCCGCCCTCAGCGGCCCACGTCCTCCTCTCCATCACTTTCACCCCTTTTCCCTTCTTATTTTATCCTCATTAGAACATCCAGTATTAGCGTATTATAGTATAATGTGGATCATGTCTTGGAAGTAAGGGGTACTTTAATAGTAGCTTACTATCTTGCATACACGGTGGATTTTACCAGAACCACATTGGGAGTTAAGTGAAGTAGAGGAACTGTGAAAGTATCTCCCAAGTCTTCTGAGGTGTGGACTGTAGCTGTGCTGTTGTATCACTGAACCGTGGGTCACCTGTGTCACCTAGAGCAGTATTTCCCAACCCGGTCCTGGGAGGGAGCAAAAACATGGACTGACTGAGGGGTCCCCGAGGAAACACTGACCTAGAGGATTAACATGAGTCCCACATGACCCCAGCTGGGACATTTAGAAGGCTCTAATGAGTGGTAAACCCTACTGTGATGGGGGGGGGAC
>JAODLD010000052.1:11733762-11754144 GCA_026781065.1 Mormyrops boulengeri | reverse complement strand
GCGCCCCCCCCCCATCCCCCCCCCCCCCGCCCACCCCCCCCCCCCGCCCCCGCCCGGGGGGGGGGGTTGGGGGTTATGAGTATAAAAGAACGGATGAGGACAGTTGACCCCCCCCCCCCCTTTCGTGAACGGCCCCCGCTTCTGCCCTCCACCCCTGACACACGGACGTGCTTGGCTCACTCGAGCGTGCAGGGGCGATCTGTTAGCATCCAGGGGTTTGTCACGCTTCTTCTCCAGCAAAAAAAAAATCTGCCTAAGGTCGGGTGTTGCTGAATAAACACAGAGGCCCTCAGCCAATCTGAAACCAGCTCATCTGATGGGCTTCTAGCTTCTCAGTGGACGCGGCGTGCGATGGGTGACGGAAGGCCTGTATATCTGGGATGGGAAACATGAATGTGAGGATAAACTGAGCGACACACCCAGATGCTCCTGTGTAATTATGGCTCAAACAAGATCGAAGGTAAGTATCACACAACCAGAATCTCAATGAAAGTCCCATCTAGTCCAGAAGGGTCTTCACCCTTTTGTTTACTGCCGTTATTTTATCTGTTGTAGCACTGAACACATTATAGAGTCTTTCATTCCTACACTTCTTCCTTCTCGTCTCATGGTTTATTAATTCTTGATTGATAAGGACACAAGAGACACAAGAACCCTGTGGATAAATGTGCAAGACATCCCCGTGGGTAATGCCTGTGTGTCGCATTTCAGTGAGAAAGACCAGGAGTAAGTTGAATGGTTTGCACCAAACAGTCTCAGCCTAAGTGCCTTTCATGCAGGGGCCTGTAGGGGGAGTCAGAGGCACCCTTCTCCACCTGGAGCGCACACTGGTGCTGACTGGGAGAGATGCTTGGTCAGAGTAGCAGATGCGTTGCATTTTTCTGCTCAACAGGGCGGGAACAAAAGGGTTTGGTGGTGAGAAAAGGAACGGCCGGCTTTGTTTAGAGTTGAGAGCCGATGGCTGCACCATCCTGGGCGTGAAAGAAAAGGAAGGGTCTCGCGTCACGCAGGGGCGACAGAGCGCTCGGATCTGGAGCGTGTTTATGGGAAAGAAAACAGGAGGGAGCGGAGACTGTAGCCTAAGGAGGTCTGGATGATGAGAGAGCTGTAGAGATTCTTCATGGGGCAGGTTTGGGAGGAAACTACACAAACAGGGCAAGATCTGGTTCCACAAGCCTGCTCTAGCGTCAGGTGGCCTGGGGGCTGAAACTAGATCCCTCTGCTTCCAGCACTTGGGCCAAATGACCAACAAAACACCAGTTGGGCTCACGGCTCGTCGCCTCAGTGCCGCCGAAGGGCTGCAAAAGGCCGCTGACAACAAAACGTTCCATCTGCCCTCATTTTCCCAAACTTCCGTCCAAGTTCTAGCGGTCTGCGGTTTCTTGTCATGTCCATGGTGTCCTCTATTCTTAGCTGTACGCCTGAAAAACAGTGAGCTTCTCTTATCCACTCCCCGCAAAACCTACCACCCACTTTACACATCACAGACCACATGTCCGGGAAAGTTCACATCTGAAGGGAGTGAATGGGGTTATTTTCAATAAAAATCAGTCGGAGATGACAGAATGATTACACAAATAAAATCTTATATATGAAACGAGTCTTTCTGCTTATATGTTTAACTTTTCCAGCATGGCAGTATTTATTAAGATGAGTGTGTCTTTAAAGCTACATGGCACACATGGAGAACTTACTGTCAACAGAGACAAATATGCTGAACTAAACGTGCCCTAGATCGAATCTGTGACGAGAGAAGCTTATTGGCTGGCTTCTGCCAGAACCACCAAACAACTGCTGCTTTATTGGTCAGGTCACTATAAATTTTGTGTTGCCCGACCTACTTCTGAAACAGCCATAAATTTGACGTGTGTGACAGAGCCGTGTGTCCAGCAAAGGGTCACAACATAAATAACAACTCTGTTTATTTTCCCAGCCTGGTCACATCCTCCCCAAAGGTGCCTAAATTTTGCCCATAACGCGAAAGTGCTCATACAGCAAGCTTGCCTGGCTCTGCCTCTGTAGGCGCTGAGAGCAGAGAGCTAAGTTCAGAGAAGGGTAAGGGAACAGAGGTCAGCCAGGACAATGACCAGAAGACACGGAGGTCAAATGCTCCGATGTCGAATCTCCTCCAGCCCACGTCATGCGGGAGAACACTCACACTCGTATAACTAAGGATATGTTTTGTTTGCGAGTGTGGGATTGAATATATCAACCTCCTCCCCGACAGCTGAACAATGGATCACATTTTGCCCCATTCAATGTAAAGCCCCTTGCCTCCTTTGAGAACGCTAAGCGACTGTACCCGGCGAGATTAACCCAGTATTCGCTGCCTCGCTCTCGGCTGACCTTTTGTCCAAAGCGGGCTCCACGCATTCACACATCTGGGATTCTGCTGGAGCGATCCAGGTGAAGACCAACACTTAGGCTACAGCGGTGCTAGATCGAAACCATTGTTCGGGGATCACGGCCCTTAACCCCTAACCCCCAGACTCCTTGCTTTTAACAGATACAATAAAGGGCTTACCATTCTCTTTGCACTTTTCTCTAGCTGAATCCCATTGCGTCTACATAACGTATTCATAGAATTGCATCATTGAGAGAGATTCTTGCCTGTTTGTCTTTTACACTGAACAGCAACTTTAGAATGTTGTTTGCACAATATTCCTCATTCATTTCGCCTGAAACGAAAAGGCGACTCTGAATGTGAAGGTCAAGCTGCACTCAAGGGAGCTGAGGCTGAGTCAGTGTTGGACCGTGACCTACAGAGGTTGGGCAGCCTTTACCCTCTCTGTCCGCTGTGGCTCTCGTGTGAAGGAAGGAGAAGCCGATTGGGGAGGGGGGGGTGGGGGTTATCTTTGGCCCATCTGTGCAAGGCAAGCCCCCCCCTCCATGATCGGTCAGTCCTGGAGGGCAGGAATTCAAGGCATGTCGGCGGCAAGCCACGGCACGACCACGTCGGCGGCCCAGGGATGCTAGACGCGGTGAGTCACAGAACCGGACACATCGTATGCGGCCTATGCTGTGGCGGAGGGGTCAATGGTCAGGCATACCTTCGATTAATGCCAAAATGTAGGACGACACATCGCCAGCCAACCCAGAAGTTATGGTCTCCTCGGAACTAAGGAAAAGCGGGGAGGCGAACTGAGAAATCGACTCGGAGCGTGTCAGCGGCGCATAGCGGGTGAATTGGTCTCCGCCGAAGGGCGTGTGGCTGACAGGTGACGAGGGTGGGGTCGGACCTCCTGGGTATGACCTGGAGTGTAAGCCAGGCCTGTCCACACACGACCTCCGAGCAGGAATGCATAGAACACTCCTCCTTTCCTCCCTACCTTATCTCTCACTCAGCACTTATTTCTCTCTGCACTCTTGCTGTGCCCCCCCCCCCCACCACCCTGTTTAACATCTGTCTTTAGAGCTGCGCTCAGCTTAGTCATTCAGAAATGCATTCTGCTCACCTACAAGTTACCTTTGACTGAACCGAATTAGAAACCCCACACTTTTAGCGGGACAGCACTAGTGCAGTCCAGGTTAATTGCCGTTCTAACTTAACAATTGCTCTTTGGGATATGAGCTTGCGACCTTCCGGTCACCAACCCAACTCCCCCAACCCTCCAACTCATTATACTACCTGATGCCTCAGCTGCTCTCACTCACTCCTGGGGGACTAAACATCTAGAATAAGCTGAGGGACCTGGACATGCGTCGATCCACTGACGGCAGGCAGAGTCAAAGTGCAGTAGAGCTGTAATGTAGAGACAGCGCCATAATCTCTACCTGCGGCTTTCATTTTATTGTCTTTACAGTGCAGATTTACCGCACAATTATTCCACCCTATAATCACAAATTTCCAGTCTCCTCTAAACGCCTACTGCTATTATTATTAATCACTGTACCCTCTACATTACTACATACATACATACTCAAACAACATTAATATGAAGATCCAAGCTCACAGCTACTTTCTGTGCTCTCTTGTCGTACTAATGGCAAGATTATCTCTGTCTAACCAATGACCTGTCAGCCACCTCCACCTGTGGGGACATCCCTTCCAAAGCTTTGCTTATTTACCTTTCATATAAGCTCCTGAGTCACAGTGGGGTAACTTTGGCAAAAATGCTGTCTGAAACCTAACTGAGATATCTATCAATGAACCATATTACTTCCACGATAAACAAAGATAAAAGAGAAATGTCACATTTTTGCCAAGAAATCCTTGTTGAAAGTTTACCTTAATCCTGACTTCAACACTAATTCCTAAGACCAACCCTAAAGCCAAAATCTATCCAAACTCTAGCACAATTGTAAATTAGCACTCGTTACGGTAATGCCAATCTTAATCTTATTCCTAAACCTACTTCTAACCTTAATACCAAACCTAGCACTAAGCCTACTGTGAACAGAACTCTATTGCAACACCAACCTTAACACTAATGTTAACCCTTACCCTAATGCCAATCCAAACTCCAACCCTACTACCCTAATCCTAACCATATCCCTATTGCAAAAGATAACCCTAAACCCTAACTAATGGTCATACATTTGGGATATCTGGGTCAAATTGCCATGCATTTATAAGTCACAGAGGGGGTGAGTGCATAAGTTCTGCATATGTGGTTCCCAGGAGAAATCATTGACATGGCCTGGGGTTGCTTTGAGCTGGTGATCTTTACCAAATCCATGTCAATCTCAACCAGCATGGTTATCATAGCATACTTCAAAGGCATTCCATTCCATCAGGATTACAACTGACTGGGCAGTCCCCCATTCACGTGCAAGATAACCTGAAACACCTCAAAATTGTGCAAGAATTATCTGGCTCATAAGGAAAGGAATGGACAACTCAGTCTTACAATCTAGCCAGCCAGGCTCCGGACCACAATCTCATAAAACTGGTATGGAAAAAAACTGGATAGACGAGTCAAGGAAAAGCAAGTCAGAAGCACTATGAGGAGTGGAGCAGAAGACTTGGGATTTCCTGCTAAAATTTTACAGAATCCTTTGTTTGTGAAGCTGTTGTCAAAGCACATGGTGAGTATTTTCAACAATTGAAACTTTTTTAGAAGCAACTATCTTGAATATTTAAAGACTGCAAAACATTGTCATACAAGGAAAAACTTATTTCCATTTATTCTCAAATATTGGAGTTCATAGAAAAAAAAATCTATGATATTTCTTACACCACATATTAGAAATGGAATATTTAATCGTTTGTGTTTGCATGGTTTTCATACATTCATTTTCAAACAGAGTATACTTTAAGTAGGACTTTAAGGTCTCACTGGTCAGCTGCACTAGATCTATTATTCCCACAGGATGTAATAATTCTGGGGCCTTACAGTAACGATGAGCGTAGCGCTAAACTATGGCGGAATTATAGTTCAGCTGGGGCGCATTTCGCTCTATTGTATGTTTCCAGTAAAATGATCACGCTATGTTCTGCTGAGACAGAGACAAACAGCAATAAAGCAAATGGAAAATTACATGGATCCATTTCAATTTGACCATTTTCGCCAAACAAAAAACAACTTAAGCATTATGAGCACATCTCTTCTAATCACAAAGGCGAGGCAGGCCTTCCGAACTCAGCAAGGCACACAGGAGTCTTCAGGTGACCAGAGGGGCCACACCCAACACAGCCTAGCCTCTGTGTCTGCTCCTACCCCAGGGCATAGAGACACCCCTCCCAGTTCCCTCCAGGACACCCACCACCTTAAGTCCCCTCCCCTACACCACCAGCCTGCAAAATTCCCAGGCAAAATCCCACATCAACAGAGCAAACCAAACCCACTCAGGCGGTAAATACCCCTCATTGGCTCCGGGTGATTTATCCACAACCTCTGGGATCAATCTAGGCTGCATCAAGGAGGAGGGGTGCGGAGTCGGGTAAGGCACCTAGCTAAAGCACCACAGCATCTGGCATTCATTACCCATCACGCCTTGCGGCTCAGCACTTCCCAAACTTCTACCTCCCAGAGAGGCTCCGTGTCTCTCCTTCTGCGCAGTCACAGCCCGCTTTGCGCGAGCAGGCCATCTCCAGCCGCGCCGATTGCCCCCCCCCCCCATCCCCCGACACCTTCTTAATGGCCATCTGCACTTGGTCTGTCCCTACAAACTAAACAGCCCCCCGTAACGCATGGGGCCATAAAGTGGTCATGACCATTGTTTGCTCTTTTCTGCGGATGAGAGGTGACACCAGTCACGGAGCCTCCCTCGCAGACCCACCGACGGGCGGCTGTAGGGACCGGCTGACGCAGCCCTGGGAAAGCAGACCCCCTTCAGCCTCCACGCTATCCCAAGCTCCCTAAGGGACTCCAACTCTGGCCATACAACCATCTTTGACAGTAACATACTGGCCTCCAGAGTTATAGGTCAATCAACTGAGCCCTTATGTCACAACTGGATACACAAGTCCAAAAGCATGCTCCTCTGTAGTTGATGCACTATTTACAAATCATTTTTCTTATGTTTATTTATATTTACGTGTTATTGCTTTGCTCTCTGTGAAATTTTATCACACTTTTAGTATATTTAAAAGACATCCGTTTTATGTCTGCCAAACTACTGAAATTTATTCCTATGTTACCTTACATGCAGTTATGGTCTTGCACGTCACATAAACAAATAAATATGCGTCTTATTTGAAGAATTCATTGCTGTTTTCGTAAGTGCATTAAGTAAGGGGTTAAGCTGCCCTCAAGCTGAACACGCATTTCAGGTCTGTGTGGCTTCGTGTGCGACTCAGGCTTTTATATCTTATCGAGTAATATAAATAAACTTCACTTTTATATTCACTTTCCTGGTAGGCACACTAAATTATACGATAAGGTCCAGGAGTCGGCAAATGAAAGATTCAAAAACGCTGCAAAGTCGATAAATAGTTGCTGCAGTTATCAGATGTAAAATGTAAAAAATAAAATTAAATAAATGTAAGTTTACGTATTCAAAGAAAATGTGTGAATTTCCACTAGGACAATTTGGCCGTACATGGCCACGTAACAAAGATATTTTTATGAAATAAATGTACCTGGCTGTAAAAGAATTATTTGGTCAAAGTCCTTTTATCTCTTGTATTGCGGATGGAACCTAATTTTCTGTATAAAATAATCGTCTTTACAAATGAATGCTGATTCCGCCATATCCCAGCGAAACACTGGGACACACAACAAAATACAACTTAAATTTGGCTTCCAGTTGTTGCCATAGAAGACTAAGATATTTATTTTGACTTTTATTTAAAGATAGACCTACAAATCATACCTGTATATACACAAGGGCAGGCCTTCCACTTCGGAAACGTTTCAGCTCAGGCAGGCGAAACATCTTTGACCAAACGCCACTCAAGCACCCAAAACGTTGAATGGTGCTTCCGTAATGTTGATATTTAATTATTTGAGTAGAAGTACATTTAATTCCGTCTCGTTAATCTAAAAAGACGATTCGAGTCCCTGAAGACTTTAAAAAAAAAAAAACATCAACGCGCAGACAAAACTCGTATTCTTTGGCTGTTTGGCGCCTCCTGGTGGACGACGTGTGTCAGTGTGCTTGGAAATCGTACAGGGAGCTTAGTGAGATGCAATTCATTTGTCAGATTTGAGAATAAGATCAAGGTCAGTCGATTTTAAAGGGAAATTAGAGGGAAAGAATAAATTAAGCAGTATCTTTGCCGAAAGTCTCAATCTAACATTTGATGGCATCTAATAGTAATAATATTATCACAATTGCTGGCAAAATTGAACATATGTCCCATTCCCATCTTGCTAATGGTTGCCACGGTAATTACAAATATTGTATGCAATCCTTTAAGACACTACACAAAATGCTCAATGAAATATGTACATACGTTGTTTTTTTCATTCTTTTAAAAAGAAGACCAGATCGATAAGGCCGTCCACACCGAATAACAGCAGAATAGTAAATGTGGAGACAAAACAACGTCAAAACCAGTTTCAATTGTTTTTATTATTACAGCACTTATAAGTTTTAGTTTAGTATCGACCGTCAAACACCAGAATTTTAAACCGCGCCGATCCGAACAAGGACAACAAAAGACAGGAATGATTCTCCCACACAGCGCAATACAGCACCTCGACAGCGTTACAGTAAAATACTCGCCATATCCAGTAGTATTTGTTACTGATGTTTATTCAGGTCTTTTTTCCAACTCTCTTTTACAAAACACACAAATTAAAGACAACATACAATAGTGTTCTGTAATTTAGGTCGTTGTTTTTTGTGCCTTTTTAAAGTTTTTTTTTTTCCCCACTTATTTATACATTCACATACAAACACCTACGATTTTCTACAGCACAGTACAATGATAACATGTTAGGATCCCACTCACGTTGAAATAATGGCAAAACAGAACTGATATCTGATTAGAGCTTTAACAGAACTGGGGGCTCTTTTGGCGAGGACCCGGACACATGGGGCCTTATCCGTATGTAGCCTGGTGTGTAGAGAAACCTGCAGCGTCTCAGTGGAGCCAGAGCAGCGGAAACTCTTGTACCTATTATTGCTTTTTATTAGCTTGCACATAATGTCGATCCCCAGTCTCTGAATGGAAAAAAATCGGTCAAACCGCACCCCCAGAATTACAAAAAAACAGAAAAGAAAACACAGTCCTTAGTTATCGTTACGTAAAGGTTTTACGAAGGAGGATGGTAACGGAACCAAGCTGTACCACTCTGCAGAAATCGTTTACGAAGCATCACTCGGGGATCGATGTTGCACGATACAGGAACGGATTAATGCGTCATATTAGGATTTAGCAAATAAACACACGATCGATATACGAAATACATTTCTGACCACAAGCATGCTACGCATCCTTCCTAACTGACAGCCAATATTAATCCATTTTTCCAAAGTCAATCTATTTTTAAGGGAGGGGGGGCTGAGATCACAGCTGGCCCGGTTAGGTGGCCGTGCCCAGAACCGAAACAAATTACAGTAAATGCTTCCATATTCTTTGTTACATTATAATGAAGTGTTCAGCTGGTCGCTAAAAATATTTTTAAGAAGACATCAGTCTCTCTATGGGTTTGATGAACTGTAAGAAACCAAACACTATTTCTACCAGTGTTTAAGAATAACAAACAGGAGCTGTAGTGACCTATCTTCTAGACCAGTCCAATACCATCAATACTGTTCCACTATTTTATCGCCTTTCGTTTCAGAGACAATGCACGTCACTCGCTGCTCAGCCATTTATTCTAGAGGAGGAAAACGAGAAAGGAGAAGCCAAGTAAAAAAAATCGAGGGTTTTAACAGACATGGCAGACGGGAAACATCCTGATTGTCATTACAGTTTAGGGGGGCAGTGGTCGTGTGAAGGGGCACAGTTGCGCCCCAAGTGGACAGTTGACAACACAGCCGCACGATGGACAGTTAAATTGAATGTTGGATGGACTAAGCAGAACACAGCTTTGGAAAGGCTAACGCTAACATTGCATTTTGACAACCACCAATCAGGAGGCCAAATATGTTAGAATGAGCACAGCATACTGTCACAGAGCCCTTCTGTGACGATTAACAGGCAGCTTGTGTAGCATTGTGCTCACAGTAAATTCGTTTTTTGGTGCTTTTTTGGTCCACTGCTACCTTTCCATTGCTTTGCCCACTGAGCTCACACGTCGTCGTTAGATTTCAGACCTTAGAGTACAAATCTAATGTTCTGCTGCTGTTTGCTATTCCCTGGTTAAAATAAAGACATCTTTATGGTGTGAAAACCCTGTCTTGTTTGTGGGCTTTTCTATCGCTGTGCTAATCGCTGTTACAAAACGCAGAACTGTAGGACTTTCACTTCTAGCATGTGAAGCGAGCCGTCTGGACATTGGTCGTTTCAGGAGATGCTGGACCAGAAGAATGGCCATGTTGCCGTCTTCATGTTTAACTGCTAGTGTCAATGTATTTGTGTCGATTGTTTTGAATTTGTTTTTTGAAACTGAGATTATCCTCCGTGAGGGTTCCTCAAGGAACCCAAGGGGAGACCATTGAGAGAACCAGCCAACATCTGGCAGATCAGGAGGCACAATGGAGAAACATGAGGAGGTCGCTTGGATGCCAGTGTGTCCTGTGGTATTCACCAAAAAGCCAGCTGTAACCGCCACCAGCCCCCACTCAAAGGACATCAAAACAAAAAGCAAAAACATTTTGGCAGCCACAACTTTGAAACCAAAAAAATTAAAAAAAGATACAGCATGAAGTATTTGAATCTGCTGCCTAACGCTATCATACATTTGAAAGACAAAAGCATTTTGTTTGTTTGTTTGCTGGAATTTAAAATGTTCTTTTCACTAATAATCGTAGATAGTTTCCAACCATGTTTACATGCTTTAGAAAACTAAAAAACTAAAAAAATCTATCATTTAAATGTTAAAAATAACTCCAGCACCAGTTAAAACCCCGTGTTAAGAAAACTGCAGAAACGTGTGGATCTGGATGCTGCGTAATTCAGATCTTAGATAAACTGGAGCTGCATCAGGATCAGTCAGGAGACAACGACTGTCTAAGCTTTCTGAGCATAAAAAAGCGAATCAGCTCTCCTCACTGCGGCTCTGAAAACTGTCCTCACTTCCACTCCCTTTAGTAACATTTATCACTAAACAATCAATAACTGGACTTCAATTATACACAGGTGTTAAATAGGTAGAAAAATAAAAAAATGAGATACATTTAATAGTATACTCAGACTGCATATCCACACACAGTCCGACTCACACACTCATATACCCACAGATACTTTATATGAACACACTCCAGTCTCCATATTCATGGCATAAGGCATGAAAGACAACAATTACAAACACACTGCATATCAATAAAATAGATCTGTTTGCTTTAAAACAATGTGATTTTACCCACCATCAATAAATAAACCAAAATATATACATATATCATATATAAATCTAAGACTAATCGTCTTGCTACAGATTTACATAAACTGAAACAGGAAGTTAGTTTATTCTCTCTTTTACTTGATATTCTTTTGAAATAGCTAGAACATTTCCCCCCACAATAATAGTAATAAAACCTCTTTTCAGGTTTTCATTTATTTACGTTTATATATCATAAATTATTTAAAAAAGAAACCTACATTGGTAATATCTGTTTGGACCATGTTGTGCTTCTCTAAATCTTTTGCCCAATTTCTTTGGACAGTTTGAAAGACGACAGTCTCACGCACGTCCATGGACAATTGGTCTCCTATCAAAACACGCATACCTAACGCTGTTGATAACTACGCAACCAAAACAGAGAAGGACCACATGTGGTTCGGCTTCAAAGACTAGCGGAGGGGCTATGCTAAGTGGGTGTGGCTAAGCAGAACAGGGGTGTGGCCGCACATAATGGGGTGTGGCTATGTAGAATGTGGGCGGGGTCACATAGGGTGACAAAGGTCTGTGAAGAGAAGATCCAAGATGGCTCAAAGTTAAAACAGCCTAATGAGTATCAGCACCTCAGTCCTACCATGTGTACGATATACATGCACTCAGATAAAACTAAACAAACTTCAACTGACATGCTGGACCACGGTTAGCAGATCGTATTGGGGCATCGCTTCGTATCAAAGGCATGGTTATTTTTTATGTTTTGGATTTTGAGACAATGTGTAACAGATGCTGGTTGGCATCCCACACTCTCAGAAAAACGTCCTGCATATAAGCCCCTTTCATTGACTTTTTTAAAGCATTCACATGATTATTAATATTATTTAATAAAATGATTATTTATAGCAGTGTTTCCCAACCCAGATGGTCCATGTTTTTGCTCCCTCCCCAGCTCCCAGGAGGCCCCCCCAAGCACCGGGATGGGAAACACTGATTTATAGGCTTCACTTGATTATTATTCCTTTGATAATAATGGAGACAAAAGAGAACTGTTTATATTTTACTTACTGGTAATTTCCTTGTTTGCTGTGGGAAGTATGGTTGTTTAAGGTTTGAAAAACACTAAAACAGAAACCAGTCACTTGTGGCATTCAGGCAAAAAGGGGGGGGGGGGTATTATTGAAGCAAGTCAATGTCCTGAATGTCATTCAACCCCCCGGTCCTTCAGCGATTTTCAAGGACATCAGAGACATTCTAGGAAGCCGTCCAAAATACCAGTGAGCTGCTCGCTCAGACTGGAGTGCTGTACTGGATTGCATCTTTCCCCACTAGCAGACCACTATTCCATGATGGCAGAATATGGTGAGATCTGGAGCGTACATTAAGATAAACGTCTCAAAATCCATTCTGACATTGGCTTTGCAAGCGTTTCCGAATGCTAACCAGATTGACTGGCAGAACGTAATAATTTTCAATAAAAGAAAATTTTAAGTGGTTTCACCCAAAAATAAGAGTTCAGTTCCTCTATTTCTGATTCAGCTGAACTGAAAAGTGCTGTTATCCCTCTACCCTGATCACGAGAAAGTAAACCTGGAATGTTCTAGATCTATTAATGGCAGTTAAGCTACAGTTAATTATTGTAAGAAACATACAATATCTCTGCATTTTCTCTGGTAAAGGGGGTAAAATGGGCCTTGGTTCGGCTGGCTTGGGTATCAAAAGATTTACTCAGTTGCCATGGACATCAGTACCTTCAGATGAAGGTCATTTAAAATGCAAAAAGTGGCTGTCCCTCGGCCTCATGGGAAAAATTTCAGCTACCCAATAGAAGGCGTGAGGGTGACCTTGGCTGTCCGCAGTCCATTGTTTATGTGATGGGTATTTGTGGTAGTTTTCTGAGTAAAATGTGTCTTTATTGAATAGGAAAGGGAAAATTTTGCATGGCTCAAAGTTAAGGCCACCAATCCTGCCCCATAGTTCCAGGGGCAACTTCATGTCTTCATGTTGAAGAATGGATGTTAATCATGTTTCCAACTTTCCAGTTGGATAAATAATTCCTGAAGATGGTTTGCCTAGTAATGTGAAGCTTTGTGCTGTACAAAATGGGGGGATATATCTCCGTCACGTACAGTTGACTGTCGGACAGGACAGTGATATGTGGCCAAATTTTGAACATTTGCTGAGTATCTGGACAACAGAATAAAGTTAAGAGACCTAACATTTAAGGAATAACACCCGGCAAAAAGCTTTTTACGTGTTGAGAACTGTTTGCTCAAACCTTGGGAGAGGATGCTCCAGTTTAGCCCAAACACAACATATGTTTCAGCTCAACACAGACCACAGGATTCACTTGGGCTTTAAGAAAGGGGTTCGTAACCTCAAATACATACTCGACCTTGAAGCAGCTGAAAAGTGATTGTCACTGGTTTTCAAATGATGAAGATGGTTGTTTTGTGGTTTATGGGCTTAGCTTGCAACACGTGGCCCCCTCGCAGTCACCTGGGATTATGGGGCTGGGGCTTGGGTGGGCTCAGGTCACAGTGAGGCTGCTCTGGCTCCACTCCTCCCTCTGCTGGTGGCAGCGCCCTACTGCAGCACCTGGCCCCGCGTCTCAGGCAGCTTGAGGGCCAGGAAGCTGCCGGCGGCCAGTGCCCCCGAGGCGAACAGGATGGGCACGGCTTTGGTGATGCCCACGAAGGAGGTGAAGATGCTAATACCCAGAACGGCTGCCAGCTTGCAGAGTGCGTTGAGGAAACCAAACGCTGTTGTTCTGCAGGGACGGGAATGATTATGTGTCAGCAAGTTTGTATCGCTTTATAAAAATGGATGTGAGGCCCATATAGAAAAGTAAATAGAAAGACTTGAGGAGTTTTTCCCAATCCGGTCCTCGGGGACCCACAGCCAGTCCATGTTTTTGCTCCCTCACAGCTCCCTGTCAGACAGTCCATGTTTTTGCTCCTTCTGAGCTCCCTGCCAGACAGTCCATGTTTCTGCTCCTTCTGAGCTCTCTGTCGGACAGTCCATGTTTTTGCTCCCTCTGAGCTCCCTGCTACACAGTCCACATTTTGGAGCTGGGAGGGAGCAAATATGTGGAGTATCTGGCAGGGAGCTCGGAGGTAGCAAAAACATGAACCGACAGCGGGTCCCCGAGGACCAGATTAGGAAACATTGCTTTTGAGAATTTGAAACTACCAGCTATGTGTCAGCATAAAGGGTTTTTGGAGTGTTGTGCTGAACATACCTAGTTTGTGCATTTATTATTTACAACTTTACAGCAGTAAAAAATGCCTGATTTCTCACTCTTCTTCAAAATACTTTACCTTGTTATTTGGGCATGGAGCCTGTAGGAGGCATTGTTTGTTCCAGTGAATCTGACATTCTGCAGCCCATTTTAGTGCTGTGCAATTTTACTGTCTCATCATTAAAACCATTATGAATGGAATTGGATAATGCTAATTTTGGTTTAACTGTAGCTGAAATCATTGAGTCTAAGGAAATTATATACTATTTCCATTTGATATTTGATCCAAATTGTTTCATTAGAAAGCTGACAGAAACTACAAAAAGGAAAATATTTGCAAATATTACATCTCACCACCAGGTGGTGCTGCAACAAGCTGTCCTATCAATACAGGCAGCTGTTGTCATGAAATGCATGAAAATCAAGATTCATTCCTGTACTGAAAAAGGAATACGGCTACTGCGGCAGCGGTGAAAGTCCTGCAGACAGGGACTGTTCTCAGCATAAAGGAGGGAATAGCATTTTAGTAATTAAAGATTAGCATCATTTAAACACTAGAATATAGGATTAAATCACCCATTCATCCATCCATCTCCCATAACTGCTTATCCAATACAGGGTCATGGTGAGTGACACCGATAGATGCTAAGACGCTGATGGGGCAGAGGGGATTACCGTTTATCCGAAGGGTACAGCTCCACCGTCAGGACATCCAAGGCATTCCAAGAGGCGATACTGATACCGCCAAATAGGCAGAGTAGAGCAATCATGGCCGACTCACTGCTGCCGAACGACAGGAAGAAACAGCTGATACACGAGATCACGCTGGATCCCGCTGCAGTGACGAAGAGGAGGAGGAGAACAAAACCGAAAATGAGAAAGGCATGGATGCTTTAATATCACAGTGACTGACAGCAGGAGCTCATGGGAGTTTTACTTCTGTTTGTTCTGAGGGCAGAAGGAAAAATGATCTGAGAGATAACTAATCAGAGTGTAGAGGAGGTGGGTCCCTGCAACTAGAGGAGGCATCTTATTGGTTGGTCCCGCCTCCTCTAGTTGCTTGAGCTCACCTCTTCTACAATCTGATTGGTTATCTCTTTGAACCAGTCATTTTTCCTTCTGCCCTCAGAACATTTGTGTGTAAGTAAAACTCGCATGAGCACATCAGAAAGGCAGGCGGTGGTCATATTTTCACCTGATTGGTAAACTGGTTAGATTAAGGATAAACTACAAGGTAATTAAGTCATAGCTTGACATTTACATCAATAATGTTAACAAAATGGCTACCAAGCATCCTCAGACGTCCGATCTTGTCCATTAGCAGGGCGGACACGATGTTGCCGGGCAAGACGGCGAGCGTGCCCAGGAAGCTGACGAAGTAGATCATGTAGGCGTTGTTATCGTCGCTGAAGTCCAGGATGCAGCCTTCCTTGTTGTGCAGGAAGGTGCTGTTTATCAGACGGCTGTTGATCAACCTGTACTTGAACAGATCTGGGTGGCGGGGCAGAAAAAGTGCGAAGAGGAGGTAAACATGTGTCTCTGCACTAACAGCTGGGTTCTTATTCCATCCACGTCAGCCATACTTTTTGGTTGTGGAAACAACATCATCTAAGTGTGTCCTACCAGCTACTTCTGATATATTTTCTGCAGCTAATCCTTCACCATTTGTCACAAGTAGTGTTGGGCATTTCCTGTCCAGAAACTACAAATCCAGACCCAGATTTTGTTTCTACCAACCAGGTGAACGCAAAGAGTCGCAGTCACAGCGCACTCATCTGGTTGGTAGAAACAAAATCTTGGTCTGGATTTGTCATTTCTGGACCTGAAATACCCAACGCTGGCCACAAGCCTAATTCTGTTGACATCATGTTATGTTTTATTTTCTGTAAGCACAGCTCTGGGTGTTCTGTTGTTTATGCATAAGAGCATGAATCATTTCTTAAAGATTACAGAAGATGTCCAGAAAAACTAACAGAGAACACAAACTCACAATGCAATGAGCAGCAGTAGGCTCAAGACTGCATGTGGTATAATTATGAAAACAGTATCACAATTAAACTTAATTTAGTATGTCACTCACTCAGGACGTTCTATGAAAAGGAAAATATTTGATTCCTACCCAAGATGCTGGGCTGTCCTCACCTGTGTTGTAAAAGAGAGTGGAGATGAAGGTGCAATTCTTGAAAAACGTGTTGCTCGATGTGATGTCCTCAAAGTAACACTCCTCAAACGTAGAGTCCTCAAACACCATGGCCTTCATCTTCATGTTGATGAACCTTCAAAGAGAGTCATACATGTTCAGAACTGGAGCAAATTTATTCTCAGAAACGGAGGGGTTTCTCTTCACATTCAATCAAGGAGCAGGAACGTGCCGCGACGTAGACTATCTGCGTTACGTATTATGGCAAATCTGATGCAGGGACACACTTGTCGTTGTAGTATCGGCCATTACGGTGGATCTGGTTCTCCAGGGTAAAATTGAAGGTGACGTGCTCCACACGCTCCTTGGTGAAGACCTTGGTGCGGCTGGCGTAATCCTGCTTCTGCAGATACTTGATCATGTCAGGGAACCAAACCGTCAGGCCGTAGTAACTGCAGGTCGGAGGGGCAGAAACTCAGTGTAAAGGGCTTTCTTTATAACAATGTTTCTCAATCCGTTCCTTGGGGACCCAGAGACAGTCCGTGTTTTGGAGCAAAAATGTGAACTGTCTGGCAGGGAGTTGGGAAGGAACAAAAATGTGGACCGGCTGTGGGTCCCCGGGGACCGGGTTGGGAAACTCTGCTTTGAAATAAAGGTCAGTTAATAGGGTAACGATATATTATCCATGTAAAATATGAGATTATTAATTATTAATTATAAGCTATGCTCTGCCAGGCACTACAACAACAACATTGTAAAGCGAAGGACAGCAAGATGGGGCAGGCGAAGTGAAATGTACCTGCATTTTGTACTTGTGCAAATGGCAAATAAAGGATTTATTATTATTATTATTATTATTATTATTATTATTATTATTATTATTAATTGTGAAGAGAAAAGCCCAGTATTGACTAAATCCATAATATGCATCATATAGTAGAGCTAAGTAAGAATGCATTGAAGTTTATGGTGAGGAATTGCGCAGACCTTGTAGAAGTCAGAAGTAGATCCTGCTTACTGACCTGAAGGACATGGTGAACCACACAGCCATCATCATGAGGGTGGTGCGCCGATACTCAGGGGCGAAGCAGGCCTGGAAGTTACTCCACACCTGCAGTGCGGAAACACGGGTAACAGGGGGTAAAAGTCCAGTCCAATATTCTGTTTTAACCAACCAGTCGAGTTCTCTGTAACTTGTGGGTTGAAACAAAATCTTGGTCTGGACTTTTACTCTCTGGACCTAAATTACCCACCTCAAACATTCCTCAAAGAACAGGCTGATTTCTTATGTTGCAGATTTAGGGCGGAGCAATAAACTTGTAGCTCCAGGATGTAAAATCCCCAAAACATCTCCCTCTGACTGTCTCCTTCCTACCACTTTCTGTGGCCCTGACCCCAAACTCCCTCTTACACAGCCCCAGCTTCCGTTACAGTTATTTAGCAGATGCTTTGGACCAGAACAACAAACAATTGAGGTTCACTGAGCATCCTGGGAGTAACTGAAGAGCCAATTTCCAAAACTTACTCAGTCCATTCTTTGTTGTGCTTGAAATGAGACCACCAATGACCTAAAGTCAGGCTTCCTCATCCTTTGTTACAGGAGTCATGCAATCCTTATGTAATCTAACGAAGAACTTTCGTTACATTTCCAAAGTTCATTAAGTCCGCAGAAATTTTCTCAAAAACGTAAGCCGTGGACCGAGTGAGTTTTGGGAGTTAGGGGTTAGGGACCTCAAAAATTGGGGTTAAGGGCCCCTTTCAGAGCCCCGATGCTGATATGATTACGTAGCCAGCACTGGAATTTCAGCCACAACCTTCCAGCTGCAGGCACAGACGGCTAACCTGTTAAGACACACAGCACCCCGCCGCGCTCTCGTTTCTGTACCTGCTAAGACACACAGCACCCCGCCGCTCTCTCGTTTCTGTACCTGCTAAGACACACAGCCCCCCACCGCGCTCTCGTTTCTGTACCTGCTAAGACACACAGCACCCCGCCGCGCTCTCGTTTCTGTACCTGCTAAGACACACAGCACCCCGCCGCGCTCTCGTTTCTGTACCTGCTGGAAAAGGCTGAGCAGCTTCATCTTCCAGCGCTTGTGCCACACTGCTGCGTCTCCTCCCATGTCCACCAGCTCGTCCATTGGCTTCACCGTCTTGATGGCGGTGACCTGAGCCCCAGCACAGGGACGTAGGATTAAATGAAGTACGGAGATTCCCCCATCTCAAGATGGCCGGATTATCCCTTTACACCAAGTTTTGCTTACTTGTATACGCTCTATGTTTATGGTTAGTTGTTGCTCCATGTTATTTTTGTAATTTACTTAATTTTACTTTAATGTAACCAGTTAAACTGAATCTAATTCCTTGCTGACTCTGACGTATTTAAAAATACTGGTAATGGTGATATATTGTAATACAAAAAAATAACATTTTCTGTCATTCCACAAGATTAGCGGGATAATGCCATTATAGAGAACATTAATTCTGCATGTATGGAGATGGCGTGCATGGCGCTATTGCCAGAGAATTGAGGTACATAATGGCCTTGTCAGTCTGGCTGAATGGCCTCATTTTTTCAGCCTGTTCCCATTAGTGAACAACGATAACGGCTACGCCGGCGGTCTCCCCGGAACTCACAGAGAAGACTCTCTCTGGGTATCCCTTGGCCCTCATGTTGGTGTCATGGACCTGCTTCAGAACCATCCAGCCCTCATCATGCTTCCCATTCTGCCAAAAGATCCAGAGTATTTGCTACTATTGTCAATAGCATGTAGGCTAATATAGCATAGCGGCTAGCTAACATTGTGGGAATATTAGCATGTGGGTTAGCTCACTCCTCATACTGTGAAATGTTGCATAGGGAGTAAATTTCCATGTGGTCCACCTCAAATATCATACACTGTAATAAGCAACACTGGGGTTATAGTACCATGGAAGCTAGCTAACACCTCACACACTATGATAAGTACAATTGGTGGTACTGTAGCATAGCGGCTAGCTTTCATCACACACACTAAAATTAGCAGCACTGAGGGTCTCTCTCACTGCGGTCAGGATCTGTTATTAAATACTTGTCTCCCTCATGCAAAGATGACGGAACCATGAGACAGACCCTGTGGCAGAAGCCATTACATCTGGAATATGTGAAATGACATCTTCTTGTGACAGGCGCTCTCTGGATCTTATTAAGGACGCTTATGAGGGTAACAGCAATTCATTAAACACACAGGAGAGCAATCGAAGTTTACTGAACCTATTAAAAAAGCAACGCGATCGTTAAGACATTTCCGAAGGGTCTGAGGGGTAGCGTTGCATGAGTAAAATATATCTAATTAAGCTACATCAGCGTAGGTAATTAGGAATGCGGGGGGAGGGGAATTAAGCCTAAAGGAACTGCAGAACAAAGCAGATGGTGTGCCAGGCTACAAAGAGTGTTGGTTTTTTCGTGCAATCTGATCGACCATTAGAGTCAGCAGGGGGCAGGATGGTGAGCTGGGAGGGTCCGTTCACCTCCAGGAAGAAGCGTGGACTCTCCGGCATGGTGGTGAGGGCGCCAATGGCGGCCACTGATGGGAAGGCGCACACCAGTACGAACACGCGCCAGCTGTGGAACTGGTAGGCCGATCCCATCTGGAAACTCCAGCCTGCAGGGGGCGGTGTGGAGCATTAAAGAGAATGGCGAAAAATGGGCAATCAAGGGAAATTAAATGTGCGTGTGAAAATTCTCCTATTTTACTCATTATATTTCACGTCTTTTTGGACGATGCTAAAACACAAAGTCATGCTGAAAAAAAGGCCATTTGAACTGGAAAGACAGAGAAAGAAGAGCAAGAAGAACAAAGAGAGTGAAACATAAAGTGATGGGAAGACATCTAGAGTGAGTTAGACAAAGACAAAGAGGCAGAGAGTCATTGTTATTCAGATCAGAGCTTTGGGAAGAGGGATGCTGTCGGTTGTAAAAAATCAGGCCTGCGGGGGCAGCAGAGAGTCATACCATAGTGGGGGATGATGGCCCAGGCCATGGCAGAGGCATAGATGCCCCCGATCATCCAGAACATGCAGAGCCAGCTCAAGTGCTCGCCGCGCTTCTCCTGGGCCAAGAACTCCGAGTAGTAGGAGAAGACGATGGGGATGGAGCCACCGATTCTGGGGGGCAGACATGTACGGGGGTG
>JAODLD010000052.1:11717992-11733667 GCA_026781065.1 Mormyrops boulengeri | reverse complement strand
CCCCCCCCCCCCCCCCCCCCCCCCCCCCCCCCCCCCCCCCCCCCCCCCCCCCCCCCCCCTCAGTCATTGGTGCATCAGCAAAGTGAGGCCGCTTTGAGCGCCATCCACCACGCGGGCAGTCTCACTCCAGATGGTTCTCCTGTGCGGTTCCCCGATGATGGAATGATCCGGTCATCAGACTGTCTCTCCACCTTCACAAAACTCCTCAAGACCCATCTGACCTCTGAACACCTTTGCTAGCCTGGTGCTTCTGTACATCCCCTAAATGTTCTCATGTCGCACTTTTGGTCCTTGAACAGTCTTATTAGATTGTTGCTTAGTAAGAAGTTGTTGTGTACTTGTTGTTATGTATTTGTAGTGTCCAGAACTGCTTGCATTCAAACTGGGCATTTATTGGAAGCTCAACCTAGTTCAGGTCTGGTTCGCCACCCCTAACCTAGCTGCACTTATGCATAGTCGACAACCCTGATAGCATATTACAAACGTATTTGCCATCTGCCTCACTTGTATGTCGCTTTGGACAAAAAGATCTGTTAAATCTGCAAACATGAACGTAATTTGTTAAGCACCATCTATGGATTCAGTTAAAATTCATTCTGCGATTTTGCAACTCTTTGATATTTTGTTACCACTCTGCACTGTTAGACAAATACTGTACATGAATCTCTAATCTCAATCTTCCTTGTACACAGCAGCATTTTTCAAGCGGTGTGCCGCGGCACACAGTCACTGCCTTACGGGAAGTGTGCCGCGGCCGAAAACAGGTCGGAAACGCTGGTATATAGTGTTCATTTCTCTGTCGAAGCACTTGTGTCTCTATATTTATTGTCCTTGCCTATACATACTGCATTTGCTGTACTGCTGGCTGCTAAGTGACGTTTCACTGCTCTGTGTGCAGTGACAGTAAAGATTCCTATTCTCCTTCTCCTCCCCCTCATCAGCTAATCCCTGTCTCCCTGTCAAGTCTACTTCTACCCCGTACTCGTAGCTACAAGGAAAATGAGTCAACAGGCAAGTGACTCAACTCCTTGCGCTGTGTAGACTTTTGAAAAACACACATCATAGACATAAATCAGGCATGATGTGCTTAACATGCGGCCAGGGAGAGCCAAGATATTATAAGAGATTCATATTCAGTTGCGATAGAGTCATAATCTGCCAATATGGACTATATGATGGTGTTTGCATCAATTAATGTGACATATTTTCACCATTGATGTACAATGAACTGGTGAGGCACATTGTCAGGTCAGTGAGAATCAATGTTATTATGGCTTTGATTTTTTTTATTTTTTTTATATATTATTTTCAATTTTCCTTTGAAATCCAGTTTAGTTTTATTTTTTTATTTTCCAATATGGTTTTATTAGAAATATATCTTTTTATAATAAAAACTATTACATTTTTATAGATTTTAGTTTAGGTTTTAGTAATTTTATTTCTAGGGATAGATTGTATGCATTAGAGCTATTTTATATGTCTGATCTTGAGAGAATCCTACATGAATACACAGTGCACATTACGTACTGATGTCTTCAAAATGAGCAACAAATATTCCAGCTGTTATTTAAGGTAAGCAGATCATTACTTTAGTTAAATAGTATTTTAAAAATCATAATGAAAAATATTTGACTTTTTAATTTCATTTCAGTTAGTTTTAGAAGCAATATTTGCAGTTTTCGTTTAGTTGAAGTTTTTAATTTTATGTTTGCATCAGATTTTGTTCTATTTACAGGAATGTTTTCTTGCATTTGTCGTTTTGGTGCTATAATGACGCTGGTGTGAAAGCAGGTGCGTGACTGAGGAGACGCCAGGCTGTTCTCTCACCCGACGCCCGAGAGCAGGCGGCAGAACAGGAAAGTGCTGTATCCCTGGACAAAAGAGGAGAAGAAGGCGAAGACGCTGTTGATGGACAGGGATATGAGCAGGCACTGTCGGCGGCCGATGCGGTCGGCCAGCCCCCCCCAGAGGAATGCACCGACCATCATGCCCAGGTACACGATCAGCCCTGCGGGAAGCATGAAAAAAAAGGCATTTTCTCATGAGCTACTTTACAAAATGAACGTAAAAGCAACATAATGAGACACCCTTAGCACAACAAATGGAAACATTTACACAGCCAACAAGATATGAACTAATCTCACCTTACATTCACCATTAATTGTGATGTTAGTTAGCTAGGCATTCAGCTATCAACGTTAAATCACTGATAAGCGATATAAAGTAATCCATTCAAACAACCAACCATGAATACACGTTACTTAGTACAAACAAATTCTACTTAAAAGAGATGACTTCGTAAAACATCTTTTCGTTGGTCAATTAGTTTGAAACTCTATGAGAAGACGAGAGAATGGGCATATAGTTTAAAATCACAATCGTCAAAAAGTGGTTTTCATCAGACAGTGACGATACGCTTGTGCTGCCAGTGGTAGCCAAACAGGCATCACTAAATTGGCCAAAGCGTGCTCGCCCTTTGACTGGCATCCCATCCAGGGTTATTCTCCTGGCCTCTGAGGTCTAGAATAGACTCCAGGTCCCTGGTGACCCTGTACTGAAGAGGCTATGTCCAGTATATGAGATGTTGATGGGCGATATCTTCAGTATGGGACACATGGCTGGGGTACACCCTGGATGGGATGCCAGCCCACTGCAGGGCATATATCTGCACACACTCCACGGGTAATTTAGAGACACCAATTAGCCTAACTGCAGGTGGAGAACCAAACGTCACACACACACAGCAAAGAGAGGAACTCCTCATCCAGGAGGCGTGAGTCAGCATTGCTACCGACTGAGCTTCCACGCTGCTCTCCGATTCATCTTAAATGTAGAATTATTCTGACTATAATTTACAGCAGTAATGGCTTCTGCTACCATGTAGATAACAATGTAAATGAATGTTGGTAACGCTTTACTTACGGCCATGCTCTTAGTAATTTACAAAAACATTCATAATGCATCGTATAGCATTCATAATGCATAATAAACATGGCTAAAATGTGTTATGTCTTTTGATTAATATTTATAGCCATGTTTGTAATGCTTATGAATGTGTTTATAAATCACTAAAAACATGGCCCTAAGTAAAGTGTTACCACAATGATTAGCAGGAACAGGAAGCCGGTCGCTGAATGAGCCTGCTCTGATGTGCCTGGGGAATGCTGCTTGCACAATGAAAAGGTCAGTAAACTATATACAGAGTTTCTGTACCCAGCAGCATGGATAAACGCGTATGTGGGATTCTTTCTCCTTGACAGTACCTCCTGCCTGCACTGCTTTGTGGGATAGTGACACAATGCAGCCAGCGAGCTCAGAACATGCGACCGCGGCAGCGAGCGAAGCCCCGGCCCGGCAGCTATTTTCCGTAGCGTGGCATGAAACCTTGTACAACCAAGCAATGTGGGGGTGGGGGCTGCAGGGGGCTCATTCCGGCTCCTGCCGACAGAGCCCACCTGGTGCCCACCAGACTCGTAGACCCGGTGTGATCTGAGGCGTGAGCCGTGCGGTGACACGGAAGCGGGGGTGAAACTTCACAGCCGCTCCCAGCTTCCAGTGGCGGTGATCACGCGCCGTAGGTGCTAAATGGGGGGGGGGGGGTGCAGGAGAGGCAGCTACTGTTTCTAGGCAGGATTTTATGGCTTAAAAAGACATATCCAGTAAAGTTCTAACATCCAATTAAGCTACATTCATGTAGGTCATTATGAGTGCTGTTTGGGTTCAGGGGGTTTAAAGCCAAGTCTGTGTTCAGTTTAACTCCTCACAGCACGAGCCGCGGAGAGATAAGGCGCCGTGTGCTTACAGGCGACACAGCGGAAGGGCTATGATGTGAATGTGACACCTCTGTAGCGCTACCAACAGGCCGTGCACCCTATGTCACGGTCCTGCATTCAGCGTTTCTGCAGCAAGCCGGATGAGGACCAACTGTGTGTCGAACCACATCCCCCAGCAGACTCTGACGGGGGATAACAGTTTGAGAGTTCACTCCCATGGTGAGATACTGCTACCCACAGTATGGTGATAAATATTCCCTGTGAGCTCAGTGTCATCCCTGTAACCCTGATGGCCTCCCTAACAGTCACAATAAAACTCATTTTTTTACAGTAAGAAGGTTCCCTCTCCATTAATCCCTCCCATTTCTTAGGTCCGATCACAGGCTCATTTGAATCAAAACAGCAAATTGAGACAGCCGGGGGCTCCCCCTTCTGGACAAGACGTGTATTACACTGTACTTGTTGCCAAGCAGCCCCGGCCCTGATGTGTAGTACAGCTCGGCAGCTCGTCACCTTGTCTGCTCAGCAGGATCTAGAGAGCACAGCCTGAATCAATCCGCATCCTCTGCAGAGAACCTCTGACGCACCACCGGCAGTGTGCCTGAGTGCACTTTGCATAGCCTGTGTGTTCCAATCATGTCAAATACATCTGTCCTAACCATGCCATTCTAGCATTATGCTTATGGAACAAATACTGCTGTGTTATTCTCAAGTCCTCTTGAGAGAAGTACAGTGCAAACAAAATGGGGACACTGATGCAGGGGATAAAAGAGGACCACGGTGAATACGACCCAATCAAAATGCTTTTCATGAAGAGACACTACATGCACAACCACAGATTTATTGTGTATTGTGGAAAACGCTCATATGTTTTGGCCTTGGCAGCTTTTCAGAGCCTCGGACAGTGCAGGGTTGTGCAATCATGGTGCTGAGGGGA
This sequence comes from Mormyrops boulengeri, assembly GCA_026781065.1. Classification (NCBI taxonomy): domain Eukaryota; kingdom Metazoa; phylum Chordata; class Actinopteri; order Osteoglossiformes; family Mormyridae; genus Mormyrops; species Mormyrops boulengeri. The sequence continues at coordinate 11,728,957 of JAODLD010000052.1, read as the reverse complement.
GGGGTGTTGCACCAGCCAGTCTCGCCTCGACCACATTGGAGATGCCCACAGTTGCCCCATCTCTTTCCCCACCATGATGGTTTGACAGCTAAAGGAGCAGAATTACTCCGGAATTACTCCATTTGAGCTGCTTGGAGGATTCCGGTGATTTGGATTTTCACCATAAGGCTGCACAGTGTATACCAAAGCTCACAAGAGCTTTCTGCCATTGATAAGTATCCTGTACGAATGCTTAAAGATAATTTATGCTACTGATCTATGAGTAAGGAAGAGATACAGAGTGACACTGCAAGGCATAAGACAATTTTCTCATTTTTGTTGTCGAGCCCATCATGGCAAATCAGATCGCTGGAATCCGAGACACCCGGCTAGGGGGCCAGACGCATCCACTGAGTGCTGGAAAAGCACCGGTCTCCCGTAGCCAACCCCTCTAACCAAACCCCCACCCCATCCAAGATCAGAACAAAGCAACGACCGAGCAGCCAATCGCGTCGAGCTGCTATGCCCTGCCCCCGAACACCCAGCCAATGGCTGTCTCCTTCTCCACCAGCAGGTGCATGTCATCGCCCAGTACTGCCAGAGCACCCTGCACCACAAACGGACACAAACGCCTGAAGATATTTACTGAATCACTTTGGAGAAGCAGTTTACTATGGAGATTTGAACCTGCAAGATACTGTATTGATTTATTTAATGCTATATCGATGTTACCTGTTGTACATACGCATCAGTCATCATCTTACACACGCAGTGAAAAAGATACTGTCTCCCCCCATACTGAGGCATGGTCCTCTTTCATTTTCCTGCCATCTACACGCTTTCCCATCACAAACATCCCTTCTACACACATAAACACTCTATTTCTCACTCCATCCAGCTGTTCTCCAGCGAACAGCTGGCCTAATCCCTCCAAAAATAACGTCCAGCTCGCTGCAGGTCCTCCACAGCTGCGACGCCAAAGTGAACCGAGCCCTGCGTTTGGTTCAAGGTCAAAGCGTCCAGCAGAGGTCAGCGCCGGGCCAGCGGAGTACAGCCTGAGCAGCGGGGTGCCATTACTGACTCGCACTCGACAGAGCACCTCGCTGTGGATTTCATAGCCAAAATCATACTGAGGATGCACAAAAAGAACCTACAAGCACGCAAATTCGAAAAAAACACATCCTCTCAAGCACAACTATGACTCTATTACTGGATTCATCCATGCAACAGAAAAGAAAATGAGTCATTTGCTGTTTTCTTTTTCGGTTTCCCTTATTTTTAATGTTTGTGTTTTAATGTTCCCCCTCCATTTACATTTCCTCCGTACGCTCCGCTGTCCAAACACCATGAAACGGCTTCTCCACGCGAATGGAAACGCTCAGCGTATTGTTACGCTGAACCCAAGCGAGTGAGTGTACAACGGTATGCGCCTGCAATTTGTTTACTGGTCAGACATCTGTTCTGTTTTAGTCCTGCTACTATGGCTGGGATGGTGTTGGCCTCGAACTCGGGAGAATAAGCTTTAACAGCCCGGCTGATGTATAGAGTACCCTCCCGCAGCTGATGGCATGCACTAGGACCCAGAAGCGTGCGATAACCTGGGTGGGCGCGGGGCACTCCGGCTGTGATGTATAATGGGGCCGCTGACATCACTGGCAAACAGCCTTGCGGGGGAGAGACTGGGGTAGAGACACAGGCACACTGATGCACACCTACACACTCACACAACACACACAAGTGAGCATGCGCACACATACAAATACATTTACGAAAAACAGCCTTATATACAAATGAGTCATTCGTGTTGTTTATCACTGAAGTGATACATATTTGTGGAATCATAGAATAATTATGAAATAATTGAAAGACACAATATGTACTGCTTATGCACAAAAAAATCCCTAATCCTTATTAATTTACAGTTATTTTAGTTCTGATATTAAAACGATTTATATTTAGGCATAGGAATAAACCAGTAATATTACTGAATATTTACAGTCACAACTTACATATAATACTGCTAATTGTTGTAAATTTTCAACTCTACCGCATGTTCACTAATGTATCTACAAGGTGTTTTTAACAAATAATACCACTATATTAAATGTTTAATTAAAAAATCCGTTCGTTTAATGCTAGTGACATTACAAAGATTATAAAGCAGAATTCAAACCCAATCTTCCACGGAGAATGACTCAGAGGCTTAACATTCACTCATTCTGCCATCAGACGGTTAAGATTATGATATGAGCACAGATCTCCTTGCTATTAGCGGGGCTGTCAACCCCCCCCCCACGCCGGAATACGAAGGGGGTAATTATTTAAGTCTCCTGCCACAAGCTCTATTTCACCCTGACGAAGCTGCACCAGGACATGAGCACTAACACCCCCACCACGTTATCGTGTGTCTGTACGACCAACGCTTCCATCACGCTGTCAATATGTCAATGGGCTGTTTAGGACCTTTTATCAGTGATTCATGTCTGTGTTAGTGCATCAGTGCTGGAGTGGATCAAACCATTTCCTCGCTTGGGGGGGTGTTTGTAGGCTTAGAGCTGTTGATAAAGCCCACTGTGTGCGCCTGTTTAACCCCCCCCCCCCACCAAGATTCCAGGCATTCAGTGACTTCCACAGTCACCTGACAATGTAGAAGTAGGGTATGTTCTTGGATAGACCTGCTGATGGATAGGCATTAAGCTTTTGCATACAACTAGAGCATCCCTGCACATCACATAGGAGTGTATGATCGACTACAGCTTCTTAACTTCTCTTCATTATGCAGAAGTTTTATCTACATGCTCTGAGTCAGTATGCCCTGATTCTGAATGATTTTGTGACTTGTGAGTGCTATTAGTGTGAGTTTAAAAAGAAATTGTTGAACAGAGACCAGCTCTGTTTAATCAGCCATGGTTATCACTGTGTATCTGTTTTGTGTTGCTGGGTTGGGAAGCATTTTTTTTTAATTCAGAGAACGTCCCTTATTACCAAGGACTCTTGCTTCTGAAGATCTGAAGAAGTGGACAAACGGCAGCAGAGAGCTTCTTACCCAGCATGCCCTTGTTGGGCTCAGACAGGCACATGTCCTTCTCAGCGCTGGGCAGCACAAAGCCCACCACGAAGATCTCCACGCCGTCGGCCATGAGTGCCAGGCCCAGCACGAAGTAGAGGGTCCACTGGAACCGGCCGTGGCCACACTCCTGCAGGATGGTCTCATACTGCTGCGCCAGTTCTTCTTGATCCTTCCGGCGCTCGCCCGCCGTCTCGCCAAAGTCCCGGAACTGAGCGCCCGCCGTCACCCCGGACCCGCCCAGCTGGCCGTCCTCTTTTCCCGAGTCTGCCCGCGGGATGCCCTGGTACTCGCCCTCGTAGATCTCATCATCCTCATCGTGGCCCTCGGTGGAGTCGCTATGGGCACCCTCGTCATCGTTGGCCCGGCTGTCACTACGGTAGTAGCCCCCATCCTGGCCCTGCACTGGGTAGTCATCATCGTCATCCTCCTCAAAGCGTGTGTAGGAGCGCTTGCTGTACTCGTCTGACATTCTGTCCACTCCTCGCCCAACCTTCTTTGCCGCCTGCCGCTTCACCTCCTTGGCAATGTCCTTGGCGCCCCTTATGAAGGCGGTTCTGTCCCTGTAGCCATCATCCATGTTGAAAGACAAGGGGAAAACAAAGCCTGACCTCTGGTGGTGCCCCTTAGAAACTGCTCCGGCCTTGTCCTAGCGATGCTTCAAAAGCATACAGGTCTGGCTTTGGTCCTCCCGGTCAGCAGCCAGCGGCTTCAGGACCACGGTCAGCGACTGCTGTTTCAGACCTGGCTCTTGTGGTCAGCACCGGCAGTGAGCCTGGGAACAACAGAACACGAGCCTTGTTAGCTTGGTATTTCCGAAGGCGTTATTAGTCAGGCATGCAGAACCAGCAGAAGGTTCGTTAGTCTGTACACAGGAATGCTAATTGCAGTGTGTTAGCGTGACTCTTTTTCTGATATGCTTCTTCCTCAGATTGTGGCACTGCTAGAAACTGGAAGAAGTACAGTTAATAAAACCCTATGCTGGCTAAAAATTTAACTGTTTCCTACTTTAAAACAAATAGGCATTAAAAAAGGGATATGCAACTGAATGCATTGCTGCCCATTCATACTGCACACAGAATCAAAATGAACCACATCATAGCACAGAGTTCACACTGATGATGCCAAATATGAACAAACAGGGCAAAGCATTTGATACATTTTTAGTGTATTGTAACCGACGTAGTTGACATTAAAGATGCCATCAGAACATTATAGTTTTGCACTGCATTCACCAACCTCTCTGATACGACAGTCTTCAAATTTCACTGGACTAGCATCATCTCTAGGGTATCCAACATCGCTCCCTCGTCTCCAAAAAGGCAGGAACTCCCAGCCCTGTGCACTACCCAGGACAGAGCACATCAACGGCAAGCATAACAGGACTGGAACGGGAGTGACCAAAAAAAAAACCTTTATATTGATAAAATGATGTGTTTACTCAATGGGCGCCTCTACGCAGTTGTGCCAAGCAAACAAATGGGTATTGTAAGCAGTGTGGATTTGTGAGGGCAGAGAAGACAGATGGTCCTGACACTGCAGTCCCCTGGACCACGATCTGGACGTGTCGACCCCAACAGGATAGATGGATTCCCCTCTCAGCTCCCTCTGGTAAACGATGTCCGTTTTATCAAGCTGCCGTTTCAGATGTTTGCTCCCTGCAGTTCTGCCGTTTTTCCTGTTTTAATGCTAGCCGGTCGTCTCACTGTGGTGACTGTAAGGGCCACCGACATACGGCAGTAGCAGCTTTCGAAGTTGGACGCACCGAGATTCAAATTTACATTGACATCTGACTGCAATGTCACGGACGCCGCATCAACGTTTACCGTGGCGACGACTTTCGGGGATGGGCAGATGGTAAGACGGTGATTCAGCTGTGAAGACTTGGCTCATCACCATGGCTACAAGGTCCTAAGTTCTCTCTATTCAAACTCTCCGATTTGCAGACTATCAATTACCCAAACGCTCATTAAACAGAGCCTTTACCTTGGGAAATGGATTTAAAACCAAAACGAAGCTCGTTCTGAAGCTCAGGCGGTAGTTCTATCTGCCGTCTCCTCCGCAGAGTGACCTTTGTTCTTTGTGAATGTTTGTACCACAACTAAACAAACACACCTTTGTTTGTACCTTTACGAGTGTAAAGATGGGCCTGATCCAGCAGAGGCAGAATAGATAGTCATACCATTCATAGCCACTTATCCATCGCGGGCAGGGGGGGTTAGGGGCAGCCTTCAGCTTATCCCTGGAAGCACAACACTCAAGGCAGGGGTCGGTGAATGGCTCAGTGGGCTATGTCTTTGTCCCAGTGATCAGAAGGTCACCGACTCAAGTCCCGTCCTCCATTGAACAGTCACATGTCCGTGGGCCCTTGAGAAAGGCCCATAACGTCCATCTCCAGGGATGCCACATGTTGGCTGATCCTGCACCATGACCCTTAAGGTATGGAGAGCAAGACGGGGTCGGTTGAAGGGAAGCATTCCAGTGTACCTACACTGCATCTTTGAACAACTGCAGGCGGGCGGAGCATATGAAATAACTGCCAGAGGGAAGACAAGCACAGACTGAGTATGAAACCCAAGACCCTGAACCTTCTAGGTAACCAACATCATTAGCAGGATAGCTCTGCTGCTTAGGGATCAACTACTCATGTGCCAATGGATGTGGGTTCAAGCCTCTAGTTGAGCAAACCTATGGGGCTGGTGTGTGGCTCAGCATTTAAGGATGTGTCTGATCACAGGTTGTTGGTTCAAATCCCATGGTTGGCAGAGTGATGTCACCAGTGGGCCCTTGAGCGAGGCCCTGGCCCTACTTTCTCAAAATGTTTGTTGCTTTGAATAAAATCCCGTTCGCTGCACCACTATGACTCCCCCAAGACCAACACTAAACACATGTGACCTAGATACATAGATGGAATAAACCAACATCATAATAAGATGTAAGAAAACTAAACCAAAGAAACAATTCAACAACAGCCCAGTTTCTGAAACTGAATACTAGCTGAAGATTTAGCTGTAATCTTCGAAGTGCAATGAAACGAGTATCGACTGAAAACCCAGCCCCCTGCGCACATCATCATCAACACCAAATCGTGTGCCACCAACCACGTCCCCTGGTAACCCCTGCCCGTGTTCATAACCTGTTAGCGCTGCACATTCTTGGCATCTCCAGACCTACTGGGCTGCATAGACATATATTTTTAACCACCCGGTGCAGAGCAGACAAATTTAACTCACATTTGTAGTTAAAGGCATTATTTTCATGCCAAAAATACATTTATTAGTAGAGCTACTTTTTTTTTTCGGTCAATAATTAAACATTTCCGTTTCATTTCTCTTAATTTTTAATTGCATTCTATGTCTGGAATTTTAAGCAGCGCTAGCTGGAATTAAAGATTATAACCACATACTGATTTACTTCTGTGATTCGCCTGACTGGCACTACATGTGGAGTCACTGAAAATTAATCGACACCCTTCTGACCAATCAGATTCGAGAATTCAACGGCGCTGTCGTATAACATTAGTTTAACTCAGGGTTATGCTATCAGTCATACTTTATTTAGCAGGGCTCTTTGCGGTACGTCCTGAGCTCCCAGTCCTTTAGTAACAGCGAGGCTAACGCTAAGGTTAATGGGCCGCACAGGCTCGGCCTGATAGCCGGCTGCCTGGAGGGCTCACGCTGCCCCCCCCCCCACCACTGGCCCCGCCCTCCCAGCCAAACACACCTGATCCAGCAGCACAGGCATCGGTAAAAACATGGGGTGGAGCTGCCTGGACCTTGTCTGTGTTTAGGGAAGGACAGAGAACTATTTCATATTTATATCAAATATAAATATATCCTGGAATTAAATACAAAAACAACCATATGAGAAAGCAAATTAGAGATCAAGATGTCAGACATTTCACTTGCTGAACTACAAACATAATTACTGTCTGTAAAGGAGGGACCACTATAGAGTGTGTAAGAGCAGACATAGAGAGACACTTATATCTAATGTGATGTAATCTAGAGATTTAAAAAGCTCCGTGCCATGTTCCTCCTGTTATCTCCTGGTTGCGCCTGTAGACCTTTCTAACAGTAACACTTCCGCAAAGTATGTGAAGAGATTTTTTCATGATTCAGGGACAGGTGCCAAGCGTAGTGCTGAAAGCGAACGAGTAAAAAGACAAAAGCATCCATCCGGGTGGCCCAGGGACCTGAGGAGAAGGCAAAAAGTGGCAACTGAGTTAGCAGAGGCCTTGTCGGCGTCTTTGAAGGATTCCAATGGAATAAAATAGCTCCACTAGTAGAGACACACTGACAGAGATCTGAGAGTGTTTCAGTCCAAATTTTAAACCCATAAGATGGATGCCATTAGGAACACAGCACCACTGGTCTTTGAACCTCGCTGATCGATATGCCATCAGATGTGGATGGATAGATGGATGGATGGATGATACTTTACTGATTCCAAAGGAAATTTAGGACTCAGTAAATTCTGGAAATTTAATAACTCAGCTCTAAGAGGGCTGCTACCAACATCAGTGTCACCTACCCGTCCATGCACTTTCATTTACATGTGACTCTCCACTCCACTCGAACAAGCTGCCCCTATTGGCTGATGACTCACACGGTTGTGCTGGTGCATGCTGGGAATGAACCGAACAGACGTTTTGCTCTCTGCTTCCCATTAAGCTATCAAGGACACAGAGTGTATGGGGTTACTGAACAGAACAGACTGGGGAAAGAAGAAAGAAAGCAACAGGATATTCCCTATTTGAAAGCAATTATCCATCCATCCATTTTCTACTTTAGAGGGCCTATTTCAAGAAGCACAGGATACAAAACAGGGGACCCCCTCGATGGGGAACGTATTCACACAAACACACAATCACATCATCACACGGTGGCAGTCTACAAAAACCATTTCAACCCAATAAACCCAATAAACCCAATACCAAATAAACATGAGCTGCGGGAGGGAAAGGGAATATCCAGAGAAACCACGTGCAGATTCCAGAAAGAGTGCCAGGGGCGAGATTCATGGCCCTCAAACCCTGGATGGGATTAATATATAACTATAAGGAATATTATGTAATGAACAGCTATTTAGAGCAGGGTTTTAACATCACAGGGGATGAGAGAACCTCCAAAACGGATATTTAACTGCCCATAAATAAAAATATTTTGCAATAAACTGTCACTTATTTACAGGACACTGGTTTGTCTTATCCTTTTACATCTGATTTACTTAGCAGAAGCCCTTATGCAAAGTGATGCATGTTATTGAGAAAGCAGGGTCAGACGGTAATCTGGGGGTTTAAGAGGCTCACTTAAGGACCTGACAGCGACATCACCCTGCCGACTCTGGGATTTGAGCCAGTGACCTTCCGATCTCAGGCACAGTGTCCTACCCGCAGAGCCACACACATAAACAATAACAATATCATTGCTTATCTGCTTAGAATGTCAAAGACGACCTTCGAATAAGCTGCCCTGCACCGGATAAACATTTCCATCAAAGTCGAGTCGCTGGTCCACCTGGAGCTTCCATCATGGGGAGTAAAGAGAATTGGAAGGGGGAGGAATCGCAGAGAGAAAAGGAAAGAATGATCGAGAAGGGGAGAAGGAGCTGGCGACAGAGAGAGCGATAAAGCCGAATGACAGAGAGACAAAAGAATGGGAGACAGACCAAAAGAAGAGTGAAAAAACAGGGAGGAGAGAATGAGAGGAACACGAGAGAGAGGAAAACGAAAAACTAAAGAAAAAACCAGGGATCGGCAAGAATGACAATGGAGAGAAGAACGAACAAGATCGACAGAGACAGCCGAAAGAATGAGAGCCGCAGAGAGGCCAGGGAACATAGATGATGTTCTCACTCTCTCCGTCTCTTTGCCGCCATGATGACGTGATTCTGCCGGTGGGTGGGACTCAGTCCCCAGCTGCCCGTCGGCAGATGTGAGGGAGCCTCTATTTTTAGGCTAAAGAGCTGTGGCTTCTGACGCATTTATTTTTTTTTTGATGAAAAAGGAGGCGGGACTGCTTGCGATGGCGCGCCGGCGTCTGGATGTGAGCGCTGACGTCAGCGGCCGGTTCGCACACGTGGAGAGGTCTCCCATTGGTGGAAGGCCCAAATTCACAGCCTCCACTGAAACCCTGAAGACACCAATGCCTTTGAAGAAGGAAGCAAAACTCAGATCTGCCTTCAAGAGCTGACAGAGCAGTGATGCAACAAAAACACGACCGCAGACACTAGCTAACAAAAACTGTATACGTTTTAATGGTACAGAGGTAAACCATTTGGGGTCTGAGCTCACAGGAAGTCCAGGTGTAACATGAGCAATCAGTACCAGCTGCCCCAAACTGAAAGACGAATCATACGTCAATATAGTTAGTGGAAACACAAAACTCTTAACTGACTCTGGCAGTTTTTGCGGCTCCAGTGAGTTGCGTCATACATCCAGGATGTAAAGTGCAGTGGATGCTGGGAAAATCAATAGGAAGGGAATCGACAGCCTTGGTTGCTGGGGCACTGCAGCAACTAGAAGAAAAGTCTCTCGTCTGGCTGAGACGTCAACTTAACGTCTACGCATGTGTGAGAGATCTTTTGTCTTATATGTCACAGGATTTGAGCCTCATCTCCTGTTAAATGGCACATATCAAAATCAATATCGCCCTATAAAACAAAGTTAAGATCCATTTCAATTGATACATGCACAAACACAGAAGAACTCTTCACAGACAATCAAATCCATTTTAATGTATTCATGTCTGGCCACAACTGTTCCAGAGCAATTGTGCTATTCAAACTATTCACCAGACACACATGAGATATAGACCGCAATCAGTCCAGCATTTACACCTGTCTTTGATGGCATATCTCAGGGGTAAGCTATGGGTTTAGAGAAGTGTTTTTCAAAGTGTGGGTAAAGTTAGAGTGTTCTGATGAAAATCCTTTGGAGATCCGGTTGTTTGGACCTTGAGATACAAGATAAAAGTGAAGATATGTAGAATCCATCAAAGGGAATGGATTTAATCTCAAATTAATATGTTTGCCCATCCTTTACTTCAACAACCAGCTAGTGTGTAACTCAGCCAGTTTGGCATCTGGGCCTGTGATCAGAAGGTTGCTTGTTTGAATCCCTGAACTCCAAGCTTCACTCTTCGTGAATACGTGTGCGTGTGTGTCTCTCAATGGAGAGCATCATGGGATATGTGAAAATAGGCATTCCAATGTACCTATACATTGGAGAAAGAGAGGAGGGGCTCAGTCAGCACCTGGAGACCAGGGCTGTCCCAGGTCCTGCTGGAAGCGTCACAAGCAAAGGCCCCACCAGGAACAAGTGCTCCTCTACGTCAGCTACGTCAGCACAAAAGCAGGCTGATGCAACACAGACAACCCATGTGGTAAAAATAAAAGGGGCCCGTGACAGCGTGACCCGCAGATGAGAGGCGCTCATGAGCGTAAATGAAGGACGTGTGTGTCCGCTAATGGTGTCCGCTCTGCTCCACTGGCGCCAGGAGATGGTCCAAACGAGTCTGCACATCTTCCCGCCGGCTAGAGGCCGCGCTCCTCACTCTCATTCTAATTATGAATTCGTGTCGGCCGCCAGACGCCCCCCCCCCACCCCCCGATTAACGCGATTTCTGCTCCCTGCTGCTCTTGGCTGAAAAAAATTAGCGTTTGTCTCCTTTGGCCCAAAACCAAGGCAATGATGTAGCGTGTTGGTCATGAGATGATGATGGCGACACGGGGGGAAGACAAAGTCCTTTTAAGAGTGGGATGGGTGGCTAGTGAATGCAGCAAACGCAGCAGCAGTCGTACAGGCGATAGGGTGGGGGGGGGTGGGGCGGGGGGGGGGCCGGGGGAAAGCGTGCGTTTCGCCAGGTGGTGGAGTAGCCTTTGGGGACCGCGATACCGACCAGGGGGCCCCCCCCCCG
>JAODLD010000052.1:11695169-11714476 GCA_026781065.1 Mormyrops boulengeri | reverse complement strand
TTGTTTTTAAGTATCCGCCTTGGGTCCACGCGTGGAGTTTGCTTTTTCTCCCCGTTTCATCGTGGGGTTTCATCCCAGGTACTCTGCGCCCCCCCCCCCCCCACAGTCCAATATCATGCTGTAGTGAACTGGAGTCACCAAATGTGTGTGTGTGCATGTATGAGTGTCACCTGTGATGGGTTGGTGCCCCATCCTAGGTTATTCCCTGCCTTGCACAAATTGTTTCTGGGATAGATTCTGAGGCCTTGAAAAGCATAAGCAGGTACAGAATATGGATGAGCGAAAGAAAGGTGAAAGCTGACTCATCAGACAATATTGCTTCTCCATTGCACAGGTGTTCAGGTTTTGCCCTCCTAACACCAGGTTAGGAGTCTCTGGGCAGTGATCTTGGATACAAATGATTTGTGAATGGCAGCCCTGCTGTAAATCCCAACTTTGTCCAGCTTTGTGGTGTTCAGCAGTTATCCCAGTCAGCGTCCATCGATCCCTGTTGGGGAGCTTCAAATCCACCTGCTGTTCTTTGCCAATGCAGAACGTCCATCTTTGGCAGATGCCGTCATGATATTTCAGACTTCTCCTTTGTACTTTAAATTATTTTAAAGTTCTACGGACCAATGCACCGACAACTTTTGGGTACAGTATGTTCGTAACTGCCTCATGTTGCTTTGAAAACCCACACATAGTGCTTATTCAAAATTTCCATATCATCTGACAAATATCTCATAATGGGCATTAAGATGAACATGACTCACCTTTCCAGTTAAGATTTAACTATTTCAAATTTTTTTCAAAAGTCTTTGTTTTATATGGGGGTTCCGTTATTCTGTCCAAATCATACAACAGTTCAGAGAAAAAAATAATAATTTAGTAAAAAGGTAACGTTATATCAGACAATTTTAAATGTATGACCTTTACTGTTATATAAAAATCTGAACTTTTTTGGGGTGAGGATTGAATAACGGAGATTGCTGGTTGTACGGTTTACAGATATTGTATAAAATGATTTTGTTTCCCTTTTATGCACAATGACATTTTTCATCCCGCAGCAGATTTTACATCCCTGTTTCACTGTTCAGACGACGATCAAAGCTCTCAGATGACACCGGCATTTCAAACATCACATATATTTCTTGTTCTTTCTAAGGTCTGCAAGAATAGACCACTGGAATTTTAATGTGAAGACAGTTCCCCGTGTGGAGTGGGGGAGACGGACAGGGGGGGGGTCCACAGTATGGCAAAAAGCCACTGACATGTGCTTTAGAACCTGTTAGATCCCAAAAAATTAAGGTGCCTCTTAATAGACCAAAAATACGACTAAAACCGCCTTGCTATTTTCATAGCAACTGATGGTGCCCAAATTTGGACCTTCAAAACTGATCTCCCATCCTTGCCACCCAACAGGGCAGAGTTCTAGTCCCCCTCACTTGGAAAAATGCCTGTTTATCAAGGTGGCCCAGATCCAGCTGAGAGAAAAACAACCACAAAGGTGGCTGAGTGGCAGCTATTATAAGGCGAGAGCAGAGGAGCTGAAGATAACGAGGGTCTGAGCACCTTATTGTAATGCTACGAACAGCCATAGCGGTACCAAGGACAGGCAGTGACGACTGAACCTCTGCCATGTGCACTGCTACATATGAATGCAGGTGGCCAAACCACTCCCTCACTTCTCGGCCAATCAGGAGCCACAGCACAATCCTACTGTGTGATGCCAAAACTTGGATGAATTCATTCATTTTTTATCGACTGTACTGGGAAAAGCCTGTTTAATTAAAACGCCGAAGTAACAACGGCAAACCTCGCCAGGCCTGCAGCGGTCTGCTACAGTAAGCGGAAGATAATTAGTAGGGTTACATCTGCTTATGTGGTACGTAGCTCATGTTAGGGCTTATGAGCCCAGCCGCATAAAACCGCTAATCTCCGAGAATGCCATCCCAGTCGGACGCGCTGGGATCGAGGCAGCGGAGGCGAGTCTTAAGGGTTAAATTATGAGCAGATGGAAAGGAGAGAAAGAAAGAGAGTGACAGAGCGAGAGAGTGGCCGTGACGTCTCGTGCATCTCGAGGGACTCCTTCCAAACACGAGAAGGGGGCGGGGGAGGGGGACAGGAGGAACTAGAACAGATTGGGGCCATTAGCTGGCAGCTGAGGAAGGCCATTAGCTTGGCAGCGGAGCTGACGCACCAGAGCCCCTCCCACGCAGCGCCGCCGCGAGGGCCAACCATGAGCGGCCGAGGTGAGCTCTGCGGCGTCGAGCTCCTCAGCAGACCGCGATGTATGCATAACCTAATATAAAGGGCAGGACCCTCAAGGCATCATGGTCTGCTGTTCCGCATACATAAAACCCTCTCTCAAAAATTTCAGATGCTCTTAATTGCTCTAGTCTCAGGTATACTTGTACATTTCCATAATAAACATCTTTCTCTCACCTGTATGTATAATATGCCTTGTAGGAAACTGTAGGTGTGTAACACAAGCTAAAAACGGAATTACTGCCGCCTGGTAGAGAGTCTCCCAGCATGCAATGCATGCGATAGATGTAGAAGACAGGCAAACATGTGCAGAATGGAATACATGCCTGCAAATCCACAGACGTGGTCCACAGGAGAGCCATCACATGAAATGGGCCCCAGTAAGGACCTGGGGGGGGGGGGGGTGGAATGAGAGGCAGGAAACATCAGGAAATATTTGTTTCGGTTGGAAACCCTCAGGCAGACAGATAGAAAACACAGCCATAGCAAAACCAGACAGAGATAGAAAAAAGTAAAAATAAAAAACAATAAATAAACCAACCGCTGGAGGGGTATAACTGACAGGAAGGGGTTGCTGTGCCAACAGGAATTGAGGTCCAGTGTCGCCTCCCTGACATGAGCCGCAGCTTTCGTCTGTGCCCCCTGGGAACCCATCTGTGTTTAACCAAAAAAAGCTGCATTTTTATTGCGATGCCGCATGCAGGCCGTCGCAGCCCTGACCAGGCACCTGGTGTGTTTTACACGACACGTCTCAACCCTGTGAGTCTCTCAGGTCTTGGGCTCCATGGGGGCTGTTTGCAACCCGCCGGGAGGAAGATGAATATGAAGAGCCACCTGAACACGACAATGCATGCCAAGGAGCCTCTGCATCTCAAACGCTGTTAAAAAATAGCGTGTGAACTCCAGGGAAATCACACATGGAACAAACAAGGTTTTACGGCAGCTACAGGGAAGATTTCTGGTGCATCCAATGCAGTGCTCAACAGGGACAGCAAAGGTAAGAGTAGGAGATCGTAGCTAAGAGACCCTTCTGCACAAGGACGCCCAGTTCTGCTACTGCAGGTGTCTGCAAACCTGCGAGCAGAAATGTCCAGGCACTCATATCGCCATTAGAACATGACAGGTGCATTATAACCATGTCGAGATGCATTGCTAAGTTCTGGTGGTTTCAAATGGGCGTCCTTTGGGTGGATGCTGGGAGGGTATTTCTGGACCCATAAGAAATCTGCCATTGTGCATCAAGTCAGTTGTGCAGGAGAGTAGCCACCTAGGTGGGGTGATGCATGGAAGGCACCCGTTGGCCATCACATATCCATCTGCTGAAACAGCTTAGGCTATTCAGAGACGGGGGGGATCTCATCATGGAGCCCATGTTAACCTTACCCCAGTACTCCAGAAACCCCAAGATGACACGGAGAGCCAAGACAGTGATGGTCCCAGAAGTGTGAGGCGACCGTGCTAACCATTGCACCACCATGCCATCGAGACCACGACATATTTTTACACATAGAGAATTAGTCTTACACAACATATACACATCAGAGTAGCTAAAGCTGGAAGATAGATAAGTGTTTGATGAGATGGACTTTTAAGGGAAAGATCGAGAATTTTCCAGCTGTAAGAATTCTCTGTAAACTGTATCAATAAACACCCAGCTGCATAAATCAGCAGTTTTACAATCCAACATCTCCAACCCTCTTACTGGGGAACCCCTGTTCATCTGCCTCTAATCTTTTGTCTGGAAGGTGAGTTACTGGAGTAACCATTACATCAGTCTTCTTCAACTCCCCAGCACAGAGAAGGTGAACTATAATGTGGACTGTCAGTCTAGTCAGTAGAGACCTTCACAGCCATGTGGGTCATGCACTTACCAAAGGAGTTACAGCACCCAAGCCACAGCATTTTTTTAGGAGTTGGAGAGAAAATATAAATACAGTCCAGAACAATCTATGATCACCAGCAAGTGTTCCCAGTGAAGGGCGATTCCACACTGTCTCCAGCTACCCTCAAAATAACTCAAGCCCAATTAGGAGAACATAGCATTCCTCTATTGCTGACTCCTCTGACTCCTTTCCATTCCTGAAATATAAATTTCTACCCCCCCCCCCCCACTGAAAACAAGTGTATAGCAATGTGTAGGATGGCTTTGTTTACCCTAGCCAACAGTGTAAAGGGCCACAAATTACCGTTTGCCTCCTCGCGTCACTCCTGGGTGACACTAAGGATTCAATCAGGCGCAGAGTGATGCAGAACAAAGGCAGTGAGTGACTCATCATCCAATTTGTTGCCTTAATCATGCATACATCTCAGCAGATCTGGACTCGAAGGGTTGCCATGGCGAAGAATTGAACACTCAGAATTATCATTTTAATAATTACCAAGCTCTGGGAAATGGAACTTTTTTTGTCTTTAACAGGTTTTGTAGCTTTAGAGCTTGATTGCTGTATTATGCATTTAAATACATATTGCACTTTTGCCTCTACTCATATCAACATTCCTGGTAAGATACGTCATACTTGCACGGACAGTGAATGTTACCACAATAATTTGTACAAACTCTCCCAAAACAGCCAACTACTCTAACTAACTCTCAATAAATGTGTGTGTGCTAATGTAGCTTAAAAAAAATGATCTAATAATTCTGTGGTTAGCGCTGAGATTCAGGAGTATCACTAGAGGATTATGACAAGGGGGATAAACCTTTAAAGTTTAAACTAACTAGTGTACATTTATTTGGGGTGAGGACGCTAAAGGACATTTTAGTAGAGCCAAAGCCCTGCTGTGATGTCACAGGTTGAGGGTTCAGTTCTTTGGTTCTGCGCGTGTAGAGTTTGCATGACCTCCCTGTTGCTTGGATACACTGGAATCTCCAGTTTCCCCATAATGTGTGACAGTGTGCCCTCTGATTGGCTGGCATCCCATCCAGGGTATCCCCTGCCTTGTGCCCTGTGCTTCCAGAAACAGGCTCACCGTGACCCTGTACTGCATGAGCGGTTCTGGAAAATTGGATGGGTGTGCCTGACACATTTAGCGCACATAAACAGCTGGGTTTCGACCCCAGAAGCACTAGCAGAAAACGGGGAATGAATGAAGCAGAGACAGTAAATCTTCCTGTAGGAGCTGTCAGATATGTCAGTAATGTGGAAAACTGCACACTGCCCCTGACCCAAGGAAGAGGAACTCAAAAATACAGAAGCAGTGTCCTCAGAGCTCCAGTCCCTCCCAGGGTGTCGCATAAAGTTACAGTGACTCCAGTGCTGGGATTGAGGCAACTGTGATTATAATTCTGGCACACTGCTGCTCTGGAGAGTCAGATAGCACCTTGTGGAGGCAGAGTGAGATACACCAACCCCAATGACATCATCTCCTTGGTGAGCTTTTCTAGCTTGTTCCTTATTAGCTAGGGGTATGGACTCTTTGCTAACCCCTAAGGGTATTTTCATGTAGTAGCTGCTAGAGGAGAGAAGCTCGCTCTGCACAAATTATCCAGATGGTCCGAATCCCCAGCTCCACACCCACACTGCTAGTGTACGCCAGAGGGCTACAGCTCACCTTGACATCAGCCTCTGTTACGTCGGTTTGCTCTGTGCCTAATTTAACAGGGCATGTTAGGGGGGTGTGGAGGGGATGAGGACGTGGCGGGGATGAGGACGTGGCGGGGATGAGGATGTGCTGGGGACGAGGATGCCCCTGAGTGTCCCTGTGCACCAATGAGCCCCAAACTCCATGCTGAACCTGCATCGCTGAGCTGGCATGGGGGGGGGGGAATAAAGCACCCTACTAATAACATATTTGGGAAGTTAATCTCCCTATGAACACTCTTCCCAGAACATTCCAGAAAAACAGGGACCCCTGCTTTCCTGCACCACAAAAATATGGCATCCAGCAGGTCTAAGTAACTCCATCCTGCATCCTCCCTACAAGACTCCCTTAATATGATGCATCTGAATTCTGAGCTGCCATAGATAGCCTCAAGCACCCCCCCAACCATGTACTAGATAAGAGATTTGGATGGATGGATGTAGACATTCACAGTTATGCTGCACAGAAGTTTCTCTCACTACTGGTTTTTGAACTGGGCATGGACACCCTGACAGGGGGCCCAGCAAATGCAAAATTATATATAAAATTGGGTGGGGGGGTGCAAGACATGGGCACATACAGTGCTGTTCATAAAGCGCTCATCACACACTGCTGGATCAGAATAATCCTAGAATCAACTGCGCTTAGCCCTCTCTGAGCTCCAGAGGGACAAGGCAAGCAAGTGCTTAATTGGGCACGTCAGCGACTTGCTAGCAGTGATCTATCAAAGGCAGCACAAATGAGAATTTCAGCCTCAAAGTTCCTTGGATCCTGTAAAAAGGTAATAAAAGGCCTTAGGATTAAAAGATAATGGAGGTACACTATAGTGTAATTCCAAAAATTCAATAATGGCTTTATAGGAAGTGACTCCACTGAAATCTCATACAACCAACATGTTTCTGGTTACTAGAAGAAACTGTAAACAATGATTTTCATGTTTCCTGGCTTGTGGACCAGAGTTTCACCTAAATCCCAGCGAGAATTTCCTCATCGTCTAGGCCATTCCGTACATTCTAGGAACCCAAACGAACGAACCTGACTAACATCTATACAACCACAGCAGCTACTTAGCAGCAAACTCAGGCCAGAACATCATTTACTTTATTCTCCATAATCACAAAATGTCCTTTTAGTGACACCAAACACGGAGGCACCAAATGCTGATGATTCTCTTTTCAAGGCCTGTGTGATAGAATTTCCATTGTAAATCGCTCGATTCTCACTCAAGGAAAAAGATGAACTCAAAGCCATTCGGGGTGAAATTTGCCTTCCAGACAGACACAGCTGATGGCTATAAATTGTACTAAATTCGCTGTTTAATATATCATGAACCCAAGCAATATCCAAGATGCATGCATATTTAATTAGTTCTTTTGCTACTTCAGTGTCCTTCTACAAGAAGGTCACTCAGAAAGGTTAGGTAGGCTGACTTAGGTTCCAAAATGCTCGACAGCCTGGATGGAGCGTGGGCGAGTCAGCAGAAAGCTGGCTGAAGGTGTAAAGTGAGATGCGTTTGTCAAATTCTCCTATTTTCCACGTTCTCCCAAAAAACACAATTATCTCTCAGGGCTGCATGGTTGTAATGGTAGCAGGTATTTGGGGGTGACACCTCAATGCATTGTGAGCTCATTGCACCGTTGGTTACCACAGTCAGGTGCTTTGAGCAGCTTTCAAAACCCATGGAGGAGAAACCCCTTTAAGGGCATTTTAAAGTCTCAGACAAATGCTATTTTATTTCACTTTGTGCCTGCGTGACATTGTGTGACATTAAAGGTAAGCTGACTTGACAAGAACCTACACCTCTCTGAATTAACCACCCCTAATGGGTTTGGACTGGCAGGCAAATTACTCGAAAGAGTCGAACACAATGGCAATCAAATTCTACACAACTGTTTGTCTTGAGAGCTCATGATCAGTCAGTTTTCCACACCCAAATGCCAAAGGTTTGTGCAAATTTTTGCGGTTTCTGTAAGTACAGGTCAGGTCAGGCTGCGGAGCATGCGCTGGTGCAGCACGCTGCCGCTGTAGATACGTGTTATAAAATATATTCACCGCCATCTGCTGTTATTGTTATCACCCATAGGGAAAATATCTGTTCTCTCACTAACGTGTAATGAGGTGATACATAAATTAAGCTGGCACGAAGATACACTAGTGCAGCATTTCCACTTGCTGCTTGGATCTGAATCTGCAGTCTGCACCTCGCGCAGAAACAACTTCAGAAAGACCTTAAAATCGAGTCAGATCACCTTGTCACGTCGCTTGACACTTGCTAGCCACAAGTGCATGAAAAACTTGTGTGGAAAAACTTAAGTCCTCCAGCGGCAGCCATGAAGTAGTGCAAATGAGACAGAGTGTGATGAAACACGACGAGACGAGACAGTGGTGCGACAGAAAGCACGCAGGAAACGGCAATAAATGGCGCTGTACTAATACACGTGTAGAACAATAAATAGACCAATTGGCCACACGAATACAAGCATGGATGTGGAAAAGGGTGACAGAATGGTTCACAGACTGCTGGTCGAGGACCTCACACTGCAGTACGGTCTGCCTGACAGTAGCAGTCTGTGGCTCAGAAGACTGGGACCCCATTTGATTTAAAATGTCCCATTCAGGGTTAGTTGAGGTTGCTATAGCCCCCAGGGACATTATCCCATCCATTTAACCCTGAAAATTAATACTAGCCATAAATCTCTAAATAGTGTCAATAAACTGGATAATGCCATCTGTAATGCTTCCCTGAGGAACAACACTTATGCACTTCATCTGATTCGCTCTGCCATACTGTACAGTGTTTTTATGAATCGGCATAACAGATGCCAGTGCTTTGTGGTCTTTGAATAGTTTACAGCCTAAGAGCCTGCAGAGAGTAATAGGCAAAATTATAAAGTGTTGTGCCGGGTGCTTTTTAAAGGCAGGTGTGTGTATAAATCACAGTGAGCGAATCACTGCAGGGGGAAACCTCAGGAATATAGTGGGGAAATGCTGAGGAAACGCTTCTTGTTTTGGCCGTCTGAGCACAAAGAGGTTTGGCGGAGGAGACGGGCCGGGCTGCCAGATCGCGCGCGGCAGGGGTCAAGCGCAAAGGTCGCCGAGGTGCGCGAGCTGACAGGATCAGACGCCCGGCGAATCCGAACCCAGCTATCCGCAGAACGATCCCTGCCGGGGAGCCAGGGTGACGGAGAAGGGTGGCTACGGGATTCCAACCCCTCCCAGGGAAACGGGAGGAACAGGACGTCTGCTATCTGGCTGGGAGGTGGCTGGCTGGTTTACGGAGAAGCAGAATCTGGGGGCGAAAATAATCTAACTGCACTGGGCCTCTTGCTAAAAACCCCAAAGCGACACATCCCATCACGCTGATGACACAGCGTCACGGAGAAGGCCATCTGCAGGCCTTCTGGGTAACTCCAACCCCCACCGCTGGCCCCCTAATCATGAGCGGTATTGGCGCCTAGATCCAGAGAGGCAATCAAAGTACAGCATGGGGAGGCTGCTCAGGCACTCCAGCACCTCAACCCAGATAAGAGCGCCGCACTAATGGCCAGGCGGGGAATATCTTGGGTCATGATTTGGGGGGGACAGCGGCCAAAGGGCAGGAAAAACAGCAGATCACAGCTTAACTAATGAATGATGTGAACGAGCTCATTCTTCTGGGACTCTGGTAAGGTGGAGAGGCACCTATGCTCATTCAGGCACAAAGCTGAACGCTCCACCAGCAGAAGGAAACCGGCATCAGGTCTCACCGAAGCTGGGTGATCCTCACATTTCCAGGTTTATACACTCTTTCAGTCAGAAGATGATCGCAGTGGCTGACCTGTGCAAAAATTCACAGCTCGTTTTTCGCACTGGAAGCCATGTTTTCTAGTGAAAAAAAATACATCACCCGTGAGCAGCGTAAAGACCAGCACCAGGCTGATTGACTTAAAATAGCCTTTCGGTCTCAGCGAGCACACAAGCACAAGTAGCTGTCCTAGTCACATAGACTGCTACCATCTAGGCTGACCTTACACGGTTACCCCGTTCCCCACCAGCATCCAGCAGATACAGAATCCAGATACTAAACGATACTAAGCAAATTGAGACAAGAAAGCCTGGTTAGTGTCAGTACACAAAACTGGCACAAGCCTCCCAGTATAGCACCATACACCAGTTAGTACCACCCTAGTACCAGGATAGTTTCCCAATTCAATCTCAATTTAATAAGGCAGCGAAAATTTTTTACTACTCCTGACAGAAATGAAGATTATCCCACAACAAAACCGCAAATGACGTGGTTTATTCATAAATAGTGTGTATAGTATGGTAATTTAGACACTCGATGTCCAATAGAAGACTGTATATTCAGCGTGATCGTACAGACAATGTAAAATATTTTCTCCAACTTGAACATTATAGGTCGCTAGCTAAATCTGCCCAGTTTGAAGAAAAGCAAAAATCATGAAATATGCAATAAAGGGCGATGTGACACATTTTTTTCTGAAGGCAAGGTCGTTTCAGAAGAATGAACATGCCGCCTCAAACGAGTAGGTAGAACGAGGGATTTGAGTACCGTCCAGCAGTATCAGAAACCTTCTTTACGAGGTTCTCGCAAGGTCATAATTGTATTATAATTAACATAGATGTAAAAATGTCGAATACAATGAAATGATGACAGAAAAGACATTTGTCTGTTTTTTTTAACCTTATGGAGAATTGTCTAGGAAATGTGTGGGGAGCACGTCAGAATATCAGCATATGAACCATTCCTGCCATCATATTTTGCACCACCCTCGCTAAATCATCACCTCCTGTTCCCTGCCATATAATATACGCATGTAACGACAAATGGACGTTTATTATATTAAATTAATTTATGCTACCCCTGTAAATGGGCAGGACACCATTGTATTTAGTTAAATATCTAAAGCAAAACAATATAGTGCGTGTCGAATTTAATGATGTTTTATTTTATAAGAACCAACTTCACTGTCCGTCTATGAGAGCTTTAAAAATGACGAGCAGATACCAGAAAATTGGTTATAAAGCTTAAAGGGGAAATATACTGAGCTGGTCATCAGAGCAGCGAAAATCCAGCGCTAATGTAAAAATGCGACTTGCGCTCTCCCTTGCGTTATTACGCAGCGCTTAATACTTCTATGCATATACGATTTGTTGCATTTAAACACAAAGTACTGCTATTTAAGTTGACAATTTCATATTGAATGTGGTAACATTATATCTCACTTGTATTCTACTTTGTGTCGGGTAAACGGATGTTTTCAGAAAATGTTTAGGTGAAGAAAAATGAATAAATCTTCACAAAGGCAAACGCGTTTATTTTTGGCATAAAAGAAGTAACCGATACAAAAACAGCAAAGGTTTCCTTAAACAAGCCCTAGGTATGGGCGACGTGCAAAATGGCTTCACGGTGAAGGCTCAACTGGGAAAAAAAAAGACAGTCCTTACGGACCGAATCACATTGTCCTCGCCTCCTTCAATCGGGAAACTACTGACTAGATAAAAACAAGGTGGCCCTTACCTTGGCGGAAAATGTCTGGCAGCCCGGCGCCCGAAGTTGCGCTGGAGGACGGACGGCGTGGGATGGAGATCCGGTGCGATGAGGGATGCGGCTCGGAGCCTGGCGGGTGACTGGGGGATGGAGAGAGGAGCGCTACCCCAGCGATCAGCCTCCGTCGTGACAGCCCCCTCCCCCTCCCCAGCTTTCGCTCATCGGCAGAAAAACGCCGCTCAAGGTCTTGGGGAAGAGGACGCCGAAGCGACAGCGAGCCCTTTACGTGACAATAATCACTACACCCTTAAAACAATCACTACTTTTTTTTACTCAGGTCTACCACCTAGCCTGCAAGCCCGTTATCACCTGCTCATCGGTCACCCCTCTGCCAGCGGTGACTTATAAATAGCACAACACAAAATCTGTAATACATGGCATACACTACTGCACATTTTTATTTGCCTTTTGCAAACAAAGGCATATTCGGTTATACAAATGACAGAATACTACAAGCCAAATCTATAAACTATGACATACGCTTCGTGTGTGCACGTTGCCTGGTCTGTAAGCTGCTTTATTGACCAGGTGCACTTATTGATTGAGAATATAGAATTTAATTTTCTTTTTCTCTCAGTTGCCACACTGTGCTCGTCTGTACTGTCACTGTTTGGGGGAAAAAAACGTCGGCATTTCATACAAGACAGCTTAAATTTAATATGCTGACATTTATTCAAAAATAATGGCCAGGCCATCTTCCGATTGTTGAGGTTTTGCAGCGAAAATATTAAATGTCTTCGATAAATTTAAATTTGGTTCCTGTTAAACACGTCGCATCAGAGAAACATCTACGATGCATGTTGCGGATTATAATCGCGCCGACACATTTTATTTGTTTCATTTATGCATGGTACCAAATGTACCATAAACGTAAACGTTTCATTTAGCAAAAGGAGACAAATCACTGAGGAAATCATTAATCAATTATCAATATTATATGCGTTTGTTTGCTGTGTGCATATGATTATCACTTTAATCCTCACCAGCACTCTCTAATTGCAAACCCATAGCCATATAGGTTAATATTGGTCTCTTTCTGAATTAATGAGTTTATACCGCATGGGCAGTGTGGTTACGGGAGTGTGTCGTACTTCCTGTAGTCTTATATGTATGCAAGTCCGGTAATGAAGATTTGTGTAAGACATTAAAACGTGCACCTTGTAAATGTGCACAGATTGCTGAGGCTGCTCTGAATTCTGTACCTGAGCTGAATTGCAAAGGCTTCTGTCCACACAAGCAACCACAGTCGTCATGCCAACCAGCCCAAGCTCCTCCCTCAGCATATCACCACCAGACCAGATGTAGGACTTAGCTTGGGGACATAGGAGAGGGAGAACAACCCTGGGGGGAGGAGGAGAAATGGCACCAGTGGGAGCAGTCAGGGGTGTTGGCGAGTGAATCATGCAAAAGGCCCCCAAATTGGTTCGGACACTAACACCCCTTGACAGTTCCATCCCCTAGCTAGGAGAGATCTCCCACGGTGCTCATAGTAACTGACCTAGACCACAATGAGCGAGTGTGGATGGGCTCTACTAAGAAGGAAGGGCCCCATCAGAGGAGGACCTACCAGAAGGCAAGTGTAGGTAGCCCCCCTGGGGCCCCTAAATATTTCCAGAAGTTACATTTATGGATACAAGATAACAGAATCATTTAAATTATTGCAACATCCCTGTTACTTGCATTTTTAATTTTCATAATAGACGAAGATGCCCCCCGTCCCAGCTATAATGGACTATTCCTACTTTGAGCCTTCACGCTACCCATCTTTTCTAGTGGTAGGTTATACCGGCGCAAAGAATAAAATAACGCAGATACAAGATTAACCTTAGCCTCAGCGGTGGAGTAAGGCGTAGGTTATCCTAGGCTACATCTTAGCGTCACGGCAAAAGGGGGAACACTTGCACTTCTTAAATTCAGCTGATCGACCCACTGATATGATACCCCCCTCCCTCCAATCGGCGAATTTTACCCCGATTGGCAAGTTTTTCTGCTGGCACCGCAGGCTAGCGGATTGTTGAGGTTCCATCGTTTTTAATTCCCTTTCATTTCCCTTTTGGCTCTAATAAATAGCTCAAAGGCCCACCTAGGGCCCCCAGAGAAGTCAATCTGCCCCGGGACACCAAGGATGCAGCAGTGGTAGAACAAGTAAGCCAGACCAGTGGAGACATTCACAGTCCTGCGATTATGACCCATCAGAAGCCTTGAAGGCCCAAGACGCCCATCACGAAGGTTAAAATGTACAACGAGCATCAAATGATAGTGACAGACCCGCGTCCCTCAAAGTAATGCAAACGGAGCAATAAAGAGACCTTGAACGTCATGCACTAGTTATTTCCTACACCCCGGACTTTGTTATGCGTCACAATTATCCTGCTTTACGGGGACGTTCAGGATATAGGTCATAAATCTTCCCATTGCCTGCGGTTCACTCACATTCATTGTCCACATTTACAGTACATACAGAGCCCTTTACTGCAGAATAATGGGCTGTAAAAGGCAATGGATCATGCGGTTTGAAACTCTGCTTTTTCTGTTTTCTTGTGTTTCCCTACATGTTGTAAATCACCGGATACCAACTATCCAGCTTTACTGAATGCGTACCTGTGCAATCTACCCGAGTTCATGGCAGATACCAGATATGAGGTTTGGAATCAAGTCAACTTTATAATTTACCAATAAGGGAAATAAATGAGTTTTAAATGTCTGCCTCCGTGGCCCTCTATTCTTTAAACGAAGTTACTGCTGGGGTGCACTGAACTTAAAGGGGAATCATAAGCAATGAAACACCACAATGTCCCGAGGATCAACACTGAGAAAAGCATCGTGATTATTGGCAGGAGTCTTAAAGACGTGGAAAATTAGGGTAAGATCAATAACTCAAAAGTCTGAAAAGGGCAGCTGAAATTTCATTAGGGGACCAACCAGACATCAGCCTCCAGAAAAACATGGCTGTGATATGCAGGTCTTTGAAGAAAGAGAGAGACAGCATCTTGGAGAAGCATGCAGAATCGGTGCAGAGATCACTCCAAATGTATCACAGGGCTTCCCAAGGGGGGGGTTCTTAATAAAAATATTTAAATTAAAAAGTGCCATTATAACTGTAACAGGTCGATTGTGATAAATCTAGCAAGCTACCCCCCTCCCCCACCCCCAACCCAGGATCGGCAAAATCTAACAGGGGGACCTGCCAGCTGGAGATAAATCGTGGTCGTGAGTCTCTACCACTGGTCTTTTGGGGGTCATGGGCTGAAAAGCTTGAGTCCCCATCCCTTAAGACAAACAGAGAGTGTGTGTTTACAAAACCAGTGCTTTGCCCAGATTCTTCAGCTTATTGACTTTGGCTGTACTATGACCTGCCTCAGCATTTCATCAGACAGGAGATTTTTAAGAATTCCTTGTTTTGTTCCCCATTACTCCTTTATCCATCACGTACATTTTTGAGCCAATAAAGAGAGACGTCTGGCCTCATCATCCAAAGGCAGAGAACAGGCATTTGCGGGGCAGCTGCGAGGGCCTGAGCACCCCTCCCTTTTGAGGTTCAGAGTGAACGTCACAGGAACTGTACTAACTGTACCACTGGAGAGGTGTACCAGGACACCACTCCAGTGAGACACCTGCCCCTAGAAAAGTCTTTGCCCAGCCTAGGCGATGGGGACACATTTCACAACCAAAAACCCAATAAGATCATACAAACCAGGAAGGCCACTGAGTCTCCACCAATCTTTAAGATTAAAAAAGCGACGTTTACAAAACACCGGAAGATCCTCAGAAGAGACCCGGTTAATATTTCTGCCAGTCAAGCAAGAAAAATCTAAAGGCTTTAATCACATTTATTCTACGTTGTTTTGGAAAGCCACCAAACTGGAACATGCCTGCACGTGCGTTCCAGGAAACGGAGAGATTTAATTTCCTCTGTGGATCATTTGAACAATGGCAACAATGGAGTTCGAATCAGGTTTACGCCACGGTACATCTAAGCTGCAAATACAACACGGCATAACCGCAGCTTATAGCAATAGCAGCTTCAGGCCACATACCTGCACTAAGCAGTCAGTATTAGAGACTCTCCAATGGGAATGAGGAGCCAGTCTACCTCAGATGTTACGTACTACTGAGACTCACTGACAAAGACCTGATTTTGTATTGCCTATATTTTTACATTTATTTAGCAGGAGCTTTTATCCAAAAAATTAGGACACCCATTAAATATTTAGTACTTTAAGAAATAAAACATCTCAATATTAAATCTTGTTTCCCATTATATTTCTAGATAAAGGTGATGTAATTGTATCACCTATGCAAACACAAGAAATAAATTCACTTATTTAACAAAAGAAAATTGACAAAGATGCCAAAAGTTGGTACACCCTATATGCCAGAATAGCTGGTATGCCCCCCTTCGCTGAATTAACCTCAATAAGGTGTTTCCGAAACCATATATCAACGTCTGAAGTCGCGGACTGAAAGTTCTGCCCGCTCTCCAGAGCAGAATTCCTTAATCTGCGTGATGTTTGAAAGGTGTCTCACCTGCACAGCCCATTTCAAATCACAGGAGATCTTTTTATATCCCTTCCCAGACTCATATGCATCTACAAGCTTCTTTCTGAAGGCCTGAGAGAGCTCTTTGGATCTCACCATGGTGATACCACTCACCTCAACAATCAAGAGCAAACCAAACTAAATGCCTGTGGTTTAAATAAGACAGGCTCCACCAAAAAACTCTGTAACGATGTTCTAATCCTCTTCACCTGATGTGGTGAACCAGAACCTTCCCAATGTGTAACGTGCTATGTGTTTTTTGTACTTTCTCTGTAAGCGTCTTTGAGTTCATGTAAAAACTTTATATAAATAAAATGTATTATTATTATTATTAACCTAATTCTAGGCATTTTAAATCGTAATGGACGTGAGGATGTCCTAACTTTTTCCTCGGTGGAAATTGGCATCATAGTTAATTTCTTCTGTTAAGTGAAATTTGTTTCTTGTTTTTGCATAGATGATCCAATTACATCGCCTTTATCTACAGATATGATTTGAAAGAAGATTTAATATTGATATGTTGATATTTCTTAATAAAGAACTAAGTATTTCATGGGGTGTCCTAATTTTTTCACATGACGGTATATTGCGAAAACAGAGTCAGACATGGAGCGATTCGGGGTTAAGGGTCTGTGCAGGAAAATCCCTCTGCAGATCATGGGATTCGAGCTGGTAACATTCCAAGTCTGCTGGGCCCCACACTGATGCTACCTTCTGCGTAGTAATACGACTGGCGTGTAGAAGAAAGTAGTTCCAACATTAAACAGCTCACTACAAAGTCTGTGGATTATCTTGAGTAACCAAGTCTTGAGTCGTGATTTTTGTTGAGAGATGTTGCTATGGAATTTTCTAATGTACCGTTTGCCACATTAATCACCACAGAAAGACTCATTCAGCCATTCAGTCCGATTATATCCGAGAAGACTGACACTCCTACGGCTGATATCTCCAAAAGCTTGCATCTCCTAGCAGAACCACCTAGACGGATCAACAGCATTAAAGACCCCCTAAAACACATTTCTTTTCAACTTAAGGGTGAACTGCCCCTTCAAGTTAACCAATGGAAACAGGGGTAAAGTCATCAGTGACTAATGTCTCCCAAGTAAATTGTGTAAGTTGCATCCTTCCATGTCCTGCACAGGGGACCTCTAAGGGTGTGATTCATTCACAAATACTGTAGCTGTGATGTCAAACAAGAAAGTTTAATCTCATCGCCAGAAGCACAACCGCTTTCATTTCTGTCCACCTCTCCTGCCAGGCATTCAAAGAGGGGAAAAAAAACATTCAAATATCTTCATTCAAAAAACACAGTCATCACAATCTTAGTTTATGGCCCCAATGAGAGAATAATTTTACTGTGATATAATAAATTTGTTACTAAAATTACCAAGGGTGTTCAATTTAAAAAGTTATCTAAAGAATAACACCATAACTCAAATGAATCTTCAATGAAGGGCAGTTCAAAGCAAAGCTAGTTAATAAAAAAAGACCACTTATTATTAAAAGCTTTATTCCTCACGTCTGAACGCTGTACAGTGGCAAAAATAATAAAAGTAACTAGGAAGTTGTGGAGCAGAACGATTCTGACAAGAGAAACACTCAAAGTATAAAATACGGCGACTAAGGGGGCATTGGACCTCTCATAGGGCCCCGGGGCGGAGCAGGGGGTCTCGGGGGCATGGGGGGCCCCCTCTGAAAGCCGAACGGAGGAGGCCGGGGCGGGCCCCCGCTGTATCCCGGTGGGGGCATGGGAGGGGGACCCCGCATCCCAGGATGCACTGGGGGACCTGGGTTAGGAAAGACAGACAGTGGGTCAGTCACTGCATGGAACTGAGAATGTGATGCGCAATTACGACTCACAGGGCTCAGTCGAACATCACACTAACCACCCCGTGGCATCGCACACGTACCACACACCGGTTCGTCTCGTCACTGGACCGTGAGGCACCATCTTGCTACCAAGTTTTGGTTCCCTACTCTCTCTCGCAACTTTCATTAACTGGCAAGCTGCCACAGCATGGGGTGGGAAAAGCAACTCACCCATGGGGGGGCCGAAGGGGCCCCTCGGGGGCATGCCCATGGGAGGGGCGGGGGGCATGCCTGGTGGTGGGGGGGCGCGGTGTTGGCTGGCACCCGGAGGAGGTGGCACCATCCCTGGTGGGCCTGGGGGAGGCATGGGCATCTGGGGCATTCCTGCAAGATACACGGGGCAGAGAGAGAGATGAACACAGAGCCACGGTAAGCACAACTAGGGGAGTGTGATTCGACCATACTAGATAGTGAACGATTAAAACATCTCCGTGATCTTCCTTTCTATGCGGTGCAGTTCTATGGCTCATTCACAGATCTAAAGCTGTTTTGTCAGCCAAATCCATTTCCACACACCAATGAACCGGTAACAGCAAACAGAAGGTAGTGCGCCTTGGAATTTTCCTCTATCCCTTTCCCGCCCTCGTCCCAACATGCAACATATTCACTATGGGGCAACGTGGCGGCGTGGGCAACATGGAGGAGTTGGGCCCCTAAAAAGAATTTGACATTAATAACATGGAACCTGTTCGGATTTTCCAAAACCAACATGGGGCAAACAGTTGTTTGCAAAAACAAGGTTTGCAAGTCAGATGGCAGCAGGACAAATCATTTTCATCACCATAACAGAAAACCCCTGAAAGATTATGCCGAGTATGTTTATCTTACAGGTATTATTAACCTGTAGGGAAATATCTTTTTAAATAGGTGAAGTAGTTTGGCTGTATTGTTAAGTAACTTGCAAAATAGTCTTGAAAACTGACATGAAAAGAATCGTGATAAGATCGTGGATCGCGATCCTGCACGGAAAAAAACGTGATATGATATTTTTCCCATATCGGCCCCTCCCAACCACATCACAGCTCCACTCAGCAAGATGGCGCCGTCCAAAGGGACACAGCAATTACCTATTTACTAGTAATATTTTTAAAGACCCATACAATGGACAAACAGTGTTAACCTACAGTATAACTTAATGAATACAGAAACGGGGCAGTGAGCAGCCCAGGGGGCTAAGTCTCTGTGCCGGTGATCAGAAGGTCACTAGTTTGAGCCCCAGCCTCGGCGGAGCAGTTCCATGTCCGTGGACCCTTGAGCGAGGCCTTTACCCCCAGCTTCAGGGGAGCCACACTTTTGCATTTGAAAATAGAAAATAAAGGATTTTCTTATTATTTAGAAGGTATTTCTGCAGTTTAATGATACCCTAACCGAGGACGGTGAGAGGTGACTTACCTGGGGGAGGCATGCCTGCAGGGGGGAAGGGGGGCGGCCCAGGGGTGGTTAGTCATTTATTTGTTTTTTTCTCAATGTGATACACCATCAGACGGAAGCCCATTGAGACCCTGTATTGAAGAAGGTG
>JAODLD010000052.1:11679412-11695069 GCA_026781065.1 Mormyrops boulengeri | reverse complement strand
TGGGGGCGGTTGCCGCCCCCCCCCCCGGGGGCGGGGGGGGGGGGCCGCCCGGGGGGGGGGCCGGCGGGCGGGGGGGCGGGGGGGGGGCCCGGGGGGGGGGCCTCCTCCTCCAGCCTGAGGCACTGGAGTCCCTGGGGCTGGGGGCATGGGCATCCCTGGGGGCAGCCCTGGGGGCATGGAGCCAGGGGGCGGCACAGGAGGGAACGCACCGGGAGGGGGCACGCCTGCCAGGACAAAATCCAAGGTAAGGAACGAGAAGAGGAAGGTGGCTCAATACCCAGAAGCCCCTCAGTCTAACTCCACAACAGCGATAAACAAACATTTAGTGGAAGCAACTTCGCCATGGCGAGTACAAAGCCAGGGAAGAGAGGACACCAGCTGGCAAGCCTTAGTAAAATGTTATGATGTTAAAGAGGACTTTAAGCCAATAGATACAAATGAGGGGTGTGTGGGTGTATATATACAGACCCTTCAATGGTTATGATGGTCCGTTTTACGATATTTCGACTTTACAATGGATAAATGGTTCGGTACATTATTCAATACATTACAAGAGATATTCAACACTTTTTAAAATAAAATAGGCTTCGAGTTAATAATTTTGCCCAACTGTAGGCTGATTTAAGTGTTCTAAAGTTTAAGGTAGGCTAGGCTAGTGTGTTTGTTACGTTAGGTGTACTGTTAAAATGCATTTTTGCCTCAGAATATTTTCGAATTGCAATAGGTTTATCGGAAAGCAACCTCATTATAACCTGGGGAGAGGCTGTATATATAAAATGTAGCACAGAAGCAGACACGAATTTTGTTAGGGGGCCTTGTGCATTAAGGGTAATGACCCCATGAATCAATCACGATTGGTAGTGTGTGACAAAACAGGAAGTAAGTCAAGGCAAAAAAAACAAACCGTGGGGTAATGTCTGTGAGGCAAAAGCAGGTAGAGAGAGAGAAAAAAAACAGTCAGAGGCAGAGATAGATTTTCCTGGGAAGGGGGCGGGGCCTCGGGCTGACCTGGCATGGGGATCCCAGCGCCAAGTGCAGTGAGGACCGGCGTAGGCGCCGATGGTGGCGGCGGGGCGTCGGCGAACAACTGATGCGGCCGGTCAGCCTGGGACAGCGGGTTCTGTGCAGCCAGCAGGCGCTCAGCGGCTGAACCATGCCGCTCGCCCTTGGAGTCCTTCTTAAAGGCGTAGGAGACAGTAATGGGCCGGTTGCACAGATACTGCCCGTTCATGGCCTCGATGGCGGCGTCTGACGCGTCGAAACTGGCGAAGTTGATGAAGGCGTAGCCCTTGGAGTTGCCGGTGTCTGGGTCACGCATGATCTTGGGGGTCTGCAGGATGACGCCGAAGGCGCTGAAGGTGTCATACAGGAGCTTCTCGTCGATCTCGGGGTCCAGGTTGCCAATGAAGATGTTGGCCCCTACGTCCAGGTTCTTGTTGTGTGCTGAGGCCTTGTTGACTCGAATGGGCTTGCCGTAAAGCTTAATCATGTTCATGATTTTTATGGCATAATCAGCATCCTCCTCACTGAGAAACTCCACGAAGCCATACCCTACACAACAGAAGGGTCACGTTTCAGAATGTCACGAAATCATAGAGCAAGCTTTGCAGAGATTAGCTAGCAATTATATCTAAAACAGCAGTTAGAATATCGATAGTTGACTTATGACTTAAACTCGCACCATTAATAACATTTCGAATTTGCGCCAAAGGTTTCCCTTTAACTAACCACAGAGTCTCACCTTTGCGCGCCGTTTTTCACGAAACCATCCTACACGACTTGCTGCCGGTGTCGTAATACAGTCCGCAAAACACAATATTGCTAAGTAATCACTACAACCAAAACTAACCTTGGTGCTGGCCGGTCACTCTATCCTTGGGCATGTGCGTGTTCACTACCGGCCCAGCCTGCAGAAACAGCTCCCATAATAACGGCTCGGACACTTTCTCGTCCAGGCCACCCACGTACACCGTGGCGTCTGCAAAAAAGATGGGAAATATTGCAAAGATAGAAATATGCTACTATGGCCGAATTATCAATGGGGCCTAAGAGTCATTACAGAGAGAGATACGGGATTACAGCAAACATGTCCACTACACACATAACAGCCGTGGACTCTGAATATTCCAATGAAAATGCACACAGCCTGCTGAAAACAAACAATGGACAGTACGAGGTAGTGACTTATCCGATAGTTACCATATCCGGTTTACTACTACCTCAACACCTTGGTAGTTATGCTTACATATTTTCCTCTGCCATTTAGTGACCAGCTGCTATTTGAGCATCTGTGATCTAAAAAAGCCCAAGGAACTGGTCGTTTTCTTTTTACATGGCTCATTAGCAAATTAGCCTATGAATGCGACTGACTTGCTCAAGGATACCGAGTGAAAACAGAAAAAAATAAATTCAGTTTCTATTGTAGCTACATTATAAGAAACATTTTTAATTAAAAAAACTGCTACCTAATCAACTTCCTCAAATCAAGTTTGCGAAATATTACCCTGGTTTCGCTCCGAAATTGGTCCCGCCGCCATGTCGAACACGGCGTGCAAACGACGTCTGCCGGAAGTGCGCTTCCTCGCTGAACGTCCACTTCCGGAAAAAGAACCAGCGGAAGCATGACATGCACTCTACCGCCCTCTGTTGCAAGGGATGTTAATCTTATGCAGGTCAAAAATCAGACGTGCTGTTTACAGAAGTACACCTCACTTAGTTTTTCTGTTTATCACATGAAGATCTGCACAGTGATGGACAACTGTAGATTTCTGTTTCTTTAAATATCCTCTCAGATAAGTGTTAATACTGTGTTCGAGAGGTATGCGTATGCTTTGGAATCTTTCTTCAGTCATGAATTAGTCAACTTTTAGCCCATATTTAAAACGGAAAAAACCAGGCTGCATTAAATACTGACGTGATGTTCAATATCTGTTGTCTGCAAACTTGTCCAGCAGGATTCCAGGACACTTAACATCCTCTAAACATTACCAAATCCGACTGGCTTACATACTCTGCTTTTACAAATGACATATTACTCCACATTGGTTATTGTGTAATTTCTTTCTGACTTAATTCCTTTTCCTTCTTTAAAATTTAACGGTAAAAACGTGGTCCATAGCAAGCACATCGGCTGTTTTCAAGTTTCCGTAGGCCAAGTTACGATGGTTTAAGATAGAAATCTAGCTGTACCGGTTTCAGAACAAGTTTAGCTCTTGTGAAATTTCACGTTACTTTAGGGTGGCAAGTCAAGTCCTGCTGAGCTGTTTACTAGTAAGTTATACCGTGGGACGGTTTTGTTACACTTCGCATGTCTAATAACAAGACAACGCGAGGCATAAAATGGCAGAAAAACGGAAAAGAGCGTGAGGATTTCCCTGGTTCCGTTTATGATAATCAAAATCCTTAATATACCACGATACTTATTACCTTGGATATGGACCTGAGTCTTATCACCGGCGGCTGCTAGGACCAGTATGAGAGGTATCAGCATGGAGCTGTTACGGAGAATTTTGTCAGTAATGGGCTTTGATTGTATGAGGCGCACAACATCGACACAGAGGTGCGTATTTGACCTATATTGCTTATTCGTTGCAAACTTATCAGTGCAAGAATAAATACAACATACCCATTAAGCGTGTTAGACAAAAATACGCACCTTAAGTGAAAGAATTCCAAAAATGTATCTAATTAATTCATTTGACTGATGTGGTTGATCCACATATCAGATTCACAGCTTAATTTGCTGTTATACACAGTTACACAACATAATTAATGTAGCTCATTTATTCCATTCTGGGAGCAAAACAGAGACTCGGTTTGACAGTTTTAACTTACTGCTCCTACAGCGAGGCTGCGGTTATATGGACACCTGTCTCGAAATGATTGAACACGATGTAATTAATGCGGTTTTTGTTTACGGTTTCACACGTAAGGGTTTTATTTTTCAAAGGCCTATGACTGTCGGACACAATTGTATCCACTCCTGAAATTATAACCTCATATATCATCAACCACTTGTGTTTTTAGTAATTTGGATACATTGTGGGAGTGCATGCGCCAGAATATTTCACGAAAAGTAGTAATACTCGCTGGGGTCTTACCTGTAGCGTATAAAACATGTAATATTCTGAAATAAAAAATGTCGGGGTAATCAAATTATTTCTTGTAATAAAAAGACAGACGCATTAACGTCCGCACAATCAAACCCTCTACACAATGCGGAAGCATGTATATTAGATCCGTAGCAAGGTAGAATTCCATAAATTACATTTCTTGAGGTTTGTCAAAGGAATTATAAGCAGAGGCGATTCCTGGGACACTGGGAGCCCTAGGCAAAAAACTCCATGGGGCCCCCCAGTGCACCCTCCCCTGGCATGGTAAAATGCATTACCTTTATTTTACTGTGAAGTGTAAATGAATAATATCAACAAAGAGAATTTGATAAACACAATTCCTTTCTTTTCATTTTACTGTGATAAACAGGATACATAAATAAAGCAGATTTGTTGTTGCAATGTAGTACGTAATCGGCTGTCCTCAGGGGCCCCTCCCAGCTCGGGGCCCCAGGCCAGTCCTGTCCCTTTGCCTCCGATTCAGAGTGGAAATATAACAATTTGTATTTATTAGCAAATACCGGAGAACTTGTGACCGTAGTGTGTTGTGTGGAAGCATTCTGTTGCCGTTAAATATGGCTTTAAATATTACCGTGGCTGTCCACACTGCTCCGTCATCAGGTCTGCCAGCCAGCACATCTTGAGCCAGGTGGATGGCCGCGATAGTCGCTCCCAGAGCCGCAGCTCCTCCCTGGGCCCGGAGCAGCCGCACTGCCAGAACTGCATTTCCTACAACGCCTACTTCAAGCAGCTGAGCTGTGGACACATGTACTGTGACTCCTGCATGGACCACATAGTGAACCTGGCCTTCCTGGACATCGAGGGCCTGTGTGAGTACCCCTGTCCCATGTGCAAGTCCATCCGTCAACTGGGGCTACAGGTCACTGAATCCGGGCGGTCCGCATACTCCAAAGAGGACTCTCGCAACACCAGTACTGGAACACTGCGGCAGGAGTCCATTGAGGAAGCAGATGAGCCAGGAGCTTGAGGGAGTTTCTTGGCGAAGCAATCAGATACACAGCAGTAACTAGCAGGCAGTTCTGTTTGGGAAGACAAGCCTGGTCTTCAGGTACCACAGTGCATGACGGCTTTCATTTTAACCCGCCTCTTAAGTACTGGGTTCGATTGTACTGGTATTACGTATCAGTATCAACTGATGCGTGATACATGTTACAGATATTTTATTATATATACCATGGCACTAATTAAAAATGGATTAATAATTTAATTTAATTTCTATATCTTAGATAATTGTGTAAATTTCAGTTTGTTTTAATTATAAGTTCATTAGTCAGGTGTCGCTGGCTGTGAGTGATGTGAAGCGTGT
The DNA here is from genome assembly GCA_026781065.1 of Mormyrops boulengeri. Lineage (NCBI taxonomy): Eukaryota > Metazoa > Chordata > Actinopteri > Osteoglossiformes > Mormyridae > Mormyrops > Mormyrops boulengeri. The sequence continues at coordinate 11,689,630 of JAODLD010000052.1, read as the reverse complement.
TGAGCATAACCCACAAACGCAGGAATGATAGACTGAGGCTCTGCGATTGATCTGTGAAAACTGACCTCTGTGGGTCAGGCGAAGTGCAGGCCTCGTTTTTTGTGTGAGTGGATTTCTAGTGATAAGCACCCATGTGCTGTATCTGTAGAAGCTGTGATCTGTCATGGACTGTGCCAAAGCCATGTGGCTACATCAGATAATGAATCCACAGCCGACTGTGCGTGGAGCACGATGGGAATACCAGAGCGAACCGAAACGACAGCCTTTGTCCGAGTTCGGTTTCTGATTTTTGAAAATGACGAAACAGCAATAATGTTACTGGATTACTCAGGTCTGTAAACACGACAATAGGTGGAAAATGGTATGACGGGCATCTCATACAAGTGTGTCAACATTTTGTTTTCCTTCATGCCGTCATACTAGGCTGAGCAAAACTATGCTAATCACGTTTTGCTCTGTCAAGTATTGAAGTGCTAATACATCCTCAGTGTTTGGGTATAAAGCTTAAGTATTATAATGTTTTATACTGTATATTTGTAAATGTATATTATGTTTTTAATTACAATGGCTATGTTTTGAAATGTAATTTAATAACAATAAATGGTTCTTTAAGGAATATAGTCCCTATGCTATATATAGATGTAAAATATTTTACACACACACACACACACACACACACACTCGTCTCTACACCAGTTTCATGAGGCGGCCTCCTGGGATGATTTTCCAGCTGTCCTGAAGGAGGCTCCACATACAGTTCTTATAATTCATTTACTGTACATTGGACAATGAATGCAGTCACTTGACAACAGGAAACACAAGTAACATCAAAACTGATAAATTAAAAGATTTATTTCTCTTAATCATTAAATAAGACAAATACAAAAAACCCTTACCGTACAAATTATTAAGCAACCTGCCGCCGGGACCAAGAAAAGAAGCAAATGTGACAGAAAGGGCACAACACTGCCATCATTGTTCCCAGATACAGGAAGCGCGGCCTCTGTGGAGAAACACGTTTCGCCTCGTTTATGGCCGACTGACCCCCAAAGGCACAACAGCGGTGGCGTATGAGCATATCTGTGAAACGGAGCCCCTCGCAGCTGCAGGCTGACGCTGGTGTCTGATGTTCAGTGATGGATCTTGGTGAAGACCGCCATAGTCCTTATAATGCAGAGCTTTGGCATTGCGATAAGAACATATAGTTCCCCCACTACGACATATTTATTCGCTCCATTGAAATGATTTGCTTGTAAAAATCATCATGTTTATGCCGACAGGTGAAATCCACCGAAGAGTCATTTTCAAGTAGCTTAGATGACGACTGGTTACAGGTTCGAATCCATAGTTAATTCTCACCACTTGTTACTGCACAGGTCAGTGGGCTTGTTTCGGCACATGATGCGAGTCCTATTCAACATTATAAACCTAACTGGTTAATGATGGTCTGACAGGCAGCACTGGTTCCGGCTGTGAGAAAATCGCCGGCAGCGATGCCAGTATCCTAAGCTCACACAAAGATGATGTGTGTTAGGGGAGCTGGATTCACTCTTGGACAAACCAGAACGATAAGGGATGCGTACTTGGGCGTCCGTGCAGACAGCCAACTGCCGTCCGTTCATTCGTAAATGTGTTTCTGCAGACCAGCTCACTGTATAGGTGTGTTCATGTTTGTCCGGTGAACAGAAACAGTCCAACGTTAGTGCAGAGCTTAACAGAAGAGTTCCCTTGGCCATGAATAGACAATTATGTGTTTGGGGGGGACGATGATTAGAAAAAGACACACAAACACGGCAGCAACAGGCTCCAGCACTCGCGTCATAAATACAAATGTAACAGAAACAGAATCCTTATTTCAAGGATGTCGACTAACTACATTTAGAGAACTACTAAAAAAAACACATTTGGTCTTTGGTTTGCTGTCATGAACTTTTATGCTACTCAGAAGTCAACCCACAATAGAATCTGAACTGACAGCTCGTCCAAAATGGACTTCAAAGTCAAATCTTTTCTTTTTGCTAAAACAATCTGACATTTTTCTGTTTCATAGCTAAAACGGTTACCTTCTTCAACAGGATTTCCTGTGGAATCTAGTCCAACTAGTCACTGACTGAAATTATTTTTAGGATGCAGAGACCCACGTCAAATGACTGAAAGACAAATAGAAAATTGACACATTATACAACAATATTTTCAAATAATCATTATATACACAAGGATGAACAGTAAAGTAGCCAGATTTGATTATTTTGAGTTAGAAATCTATTTTGGTAAATATCCCTTACCCTCAGTTTCCTACAATTCCACTTACTGTGACACTACTTTGATCTGCAATATCTGTTTGGTCCCAGTTGAGGATGTTAGAAATGTAGGGTTTAGCATGATGCTACAGGCCAACAGGATAGACATTAGACAGTTTTTATCTTGTTTGGATGGAAAGAATTTCTGCTCAACAGTACCACCTCCTGGTGACTTTAAGGAATGCAGCAGTAAGGGGAGGTACTTCAGCTGAGGTCAGAGACTTGTCCAGGTGGTGTGTGGTGGCATGGAGGAGACTGCTGCTGTTGGCATTCTGGTTGAGGCAGGTGCCAGGTCTACTCGACCCAAACCCGTGGCTCCAATGGCTGATGCCGATGCCAGCTCCTCTGTAAGTTGCTGCACCTCCCTGGCCAGCTGGTCCGCGGGGTGGGCGGATGTGGTCTCCGGGTGGCGGAAAGCCTGCAGGGAAAAACACACAGTCGCTCTGTTCTCCCGGCTGGAATTCCGCCGAACCCAGAATGAGAAACGTCTGGCTGATATAGAACAGCAATTACTGCCGTGGATGGGCCTCATTTTCTCAGGTACAGTGACACGCCTTATTGTACAGTGACCACGTATATTTCCATCAGGATTCAGTGGAAACATCTGGTGACAGGGATCCATGGAAAACCATCTACACATACTCACACATACAACAGACCACGATTGCCTGGTATAGAACAACGTGCAAACACACTGGACGCGCATGTCTGATCACTTGAGCGCGTACCAGATGCCACAACTAATTGGCTGCTAATTGGAGATGCCACAACTAATTCCCTGCTATCGCTAATCACTGGACATTTCTCAAATGATGGATGATAGAAAGATGCCAGGAGGGGCTGAAAAACTCAGCCTGCTTAAAGAGCGTAATATGCCGTTTGTTATTCATTTCCTCCTTGAAATGCAGTAATACATTTATTTTGATAATAAGGCTTGAACTGTGGCGTCATTTATCAAAGTTCCCCTAGAACAAAGATAAAATGGGCTGGAATCGGGCATAAAACTCCTGGCTGAAAACCAGTCTGTGCCCGTCGGGGCGGGGGGGATTAATGTGACAGTAGCTGTACTTGTAGCATCGTACCTGTACTTGTAGCATCGTACCTGTACTTGTAGCACCCCTCGGAAGTAGCAGTCTTTCCACAGCCCCACGCAGGGAGCCAGCAGTTGAGGGATCAAGGTTCCTGACAGGTTCTGGGGGGCCTTTGCAGTGTGCTCAGCCAGGGTCCAGGCCTTCAGGAGCCAATCAGGTGCCGGGGGGCTTTCGGAGGCGGGGTCACGCCTGAGACTCCTCTTGGAGAGCCCCGTCCCTCCACCCTCTCGCCAAGGCAGGAGGTTAGAGGGGGAGGTGAAGGTGCCCCGGGAGAAGAGGAACACGGATGCTGGGGCTTCATCCGTGGTCTAGGGGGGGGCACTTATTTCATTATCACAAAACATCTTATTTCAAAAATGGAACCACACAAAATATTCACAGCTAAGGCCAAGTTGGATTGTCAGACGTGAAAAAATGTCTTCCAAGTTCCGTTTGTAGCTGTGGTTGAACACAGACATGAATCAGGCATTTTGCTTTGGGTAAAACAATACTATAAGTTTATTATGCCATGTAAAATAACCAATGCTGGTGAGCTCCCACTCCTCAAGGCAAAAGGAGGCGGAATCTAAGCACGGGATTAAAGCCACAGGTCCACAAAAATTCACTGAAATCAGCCATTGTTTCAATGCCATTGTGAAGTGTCTAGGTAGAAGGTAAACTGGAGCAGTGCACTGCCATTAACCACTTAGACCTTGTTATACATTCCTACTCTGCCAAATCATTCCCAAACCCACAGAGTTTCGTATCGACTCAGTGGCATTTCCAGTTTTACATCATATCTTACTTGGGTCATGTCCTCAACTGTAAGGACTGATGTCTTGCCATATGGAGATCATCGCGTTTGCAGCTGTGTATGTGTCAGTGATGAAAGTATTGTAAACAGTACTGTAAGTTTTTCTTTTTAACTGGGAGGGGAGTTTTTTTTCCATTGGAGGGGAGTTTCTGATTGGAGGGGACCTAACCTGAGGACATATCCACTGCCTGTGATTTTAAACACCAATGCTAAGTTTCTCTGGCTTGTGAGAAAGACTCCAAGAATAGAGTGTGCCGTTTGTTTGTATGAGAAGCTCGGTCCGCCCCCACTCGTGTACACCGAGGAAACCGTCCCCCGGGGAACCCGTATGATTCTTGTGAATCCGGTGATTTCACAACACTTTAAAAAAATTAAAAAGTCAGCAAACTCTGGTCTCCTCTGGCCGCCGGCTGTATCGCCAAACCACGCTGGTGTTCCGACCCGGATCCAAAACCGCTGATGTTGACTGATATCATACGGTCCACAGATGGGCTGTATGCTAGCTAGCCTGGCAAGCCCAGCGCTGAGCTACTGTTTCATTGGACGTTCGCTTGTGACGTCATTCTCAGCACTTGCAGAATACAGGATTTCCCAACCGCGGTCCACCGGGAGCCCAACAAACAGGTTTTATAGGTCAGTTTATATTACCGGCAACTGAGAAACATATGGAACAATAAATATCCAGTTAAGCAACATGCTGACGCAGTTCTTTCTTCCTTAAGGCCTTCGGTTGCTGGTGCTTATGTAACCTTAGACCTGAGATGCGTTTTCACTCATCAGCTTAGTAAGGAGGCTTGAACTGCTGGTTTTTGTTGTCCATTTAAACTGCTAGATACTTAAAAGCAATGTATGTTTAGGGATCATGTTCAAAATGGCAGCAGCTTGCTGTACACTTCAAAACACCCAACCCCTTAGCGAATAGAGTCTGCTCTAGCCTTTCTGGTATGGTAGCATCCTGTTTTCTGCCCGGTCTAGTGTGGAACCCCAGGCATTTGCAACACTTGAACACCAGTCTGGACTGGGCAGACAGCAAGCCAATGGAGATGTTTGACCTGTCCAGAAGTGAGATATGTTCGGGTGATGGCAAACCTGACCACGCTCATCAGCAGAGGTGGCGAGATGCCTGACGGGAGACTCTACCTTGACTGAGTTAAGACTCCCGTTGATGAGCGGTGGGGGTGGGCCGGGTCGGGTCATGGGCTGTGTGAATCGGGAGCGTCGGGCGGGACTGTACTGCAGGGCCCAGTCCCACACCGGGGGCAACGGCGGGTCCGGAAGTGCATGCCAGGCAGTCTGTGGCAGCCCCTTCCCCAAGCCATTTATGGGGGTGTAGCATTGGGGTAGAAGGTGGAGAAACTGTGGAGATGCAGAGAGAAATCAGAATCAGATTTATTTGAGGGATGGAGAGAGAGAGAGAGAGAGAGAGAGAGAGAGAGGGTCAACCCCTCAGACACGATAACATTATAGAAAATAGAAAAAAAAAAACACATGTACCGCTATTATTACTGGCAATTCCATAGACGCCTATATTAGCACTAATGGTAATTAACTAACAGGGAGCCCTAAAGATGGCCGTCACCTTCCTGCGCCGTCTCCGCTCCAGCTCGCAGTTGGACAGGAAGCTGCTGAAGAGCGGCAGGTGGGCGCTGTCGTGGACGGCCAGCAGGTACTCCGGCGTCAACTGGAAGCGGGAGGGGAACTGGGCCCAGAGCTGCCAGACACAGTCCAGGAAGAGAAGGAACACGGGAGCCTAGCCAGAGATAGGGAGGGGGGGGGTCCCCCAGGGGCTTGTTTAAAATGCTGGGGAAACATGCATTTTCAGCCAAAATGGGAGAGAGGACCTGGAGAATGAGGAATGACATGTCTGCCTTCTGCCCCTCGGTGAGCATGTCAGCTTTAAGAGCAAACTGAGAGGCGCCGGTTCGATTTGCCAGCATGTTGTGAGTTTCAGGCCTGGTGGACCACCGTGACTGTAAAGGAGGAAACCCAGAAGCTGGTATCTGGGAAATGGAGAGCACCTGGGGGACACAGGGACACACAGGGCCACAAGTACAGTGTCCAGGGGCCCATGAGGGCCAGGAATACAGGAGCCTGAGCAGAGCAGAGGACAAACGGACACTAAAAACACCCGACAAGGTCACAAAACCTCCATCTAGCTCCCACCCCTAAATGATAAATGATGCAAAGCTTGCTGCCCAGTGCGTGTCATCAGTGTGGGGAATGGCCTCTATCCAAATATCAGCAGAGGGATTCATGGCCAGCGCGTAGTAAATGGGCCACTCAGCGACTGCTACCTCCTCTTTCTCCCGGTCGCGGTGGTAGTTGGCACGGCTGAGGAAGCGATGACCGGCCACGACCCACTCCTTCTGCACCAGGCCCTGGAAGCCAGCCAGGGTCCTGCTGTATGGGTCACACATGACCTGGACAAGGCTGCTCACCACACAGCTCATGTCCCGGTCCTCTGCCTCTGGAGACGGACAGATGCGCAGAGAAAGGTTACTGCGACGGCTTAGAGGCCACAGGTATAAAGAACTGAAATCTACTTGCATGGTCGAAACAAGTGAAAGTCCAAAACAAAACATCCAATTTTCTCAATTAGGAGCAGCGACTGATAAATATCGCCCACTAGTGGTACGAGATGTGAACTCCCAAAGGTTGCACATGTTTTTTTCGATTTTCTAGTGAAACTGAGACAACAAGCATTTATTAAAGAGCACCCACCCTAAAAACTTCTTCAAACAGACAGAACAGCAAATGAGACACATCGTTAGCCACAGAGAGCTGGCACAAATAGCGTACGCACTGGTTCAGCGTCGCACCACATGACTCACCTTGCAGTATCACTGTCTGGAGGCCGTCGTTCAGCAGGCACGCAGCCTCTGTGGCCTTCCTAAGGCAGCACCTGGAGTTACAGGGTGAGGCCATGTTAGTCCGCAGCGCCGTAGATGTCACAGGGCAGGGCCTAAATGTGAGCCCTGAGGCACCCCCGAAACAGGAAATGCGACACTTTGGTCTTCATTGTCTGAAGAAAAATTTCCTGTGTTGCTCTTACCATAGAACGACTACTAATAATAAATCATAGCAAGGCTGGTATTTTTTTTTTTTAAAGCTAGACAGAACAAATACAGACAGAATTAAAATAGACTCATAGATCATCAGATATCTAGAGCCACACTTCAGAGCAAAAGCTGAAACACTACGACACCGTGGGTCTAGACTGACTGTAAACAGTTCAGGGTTATTCTCCGATGTGGGCGATAACATCAAACCTGACTTTGAGGGTTTAGACAATGACCAGCAAGCAGAAGTCCTGAAATGGCTTTCGAATGCCATACTGTTGGCAGAAAACTACAGTCCACAAAGACATCTAAACATTAGGATTTAAGAACTGCAAATGATGAATACGTAATCAGTGTCACAAAAAGTACCTATAAATATGGGTGTTTCACATCATTTGGTCTTTACATACCCCATAATAATATCACCAGTGTGTAAGTTCCTTTATTTTTGTCATTCACACTTGGCTGTCACTAAGCTTAGGGCAGATGGTGATGTGATCACTTTCAGATGCCAACTGGGGGGGGGGGTGGGTTGGTGGCACCATACCTGACATGGTCCAGCCAACGAGTGCTTTCGAGTGAAGACAGCCACTTTTCGTCTGGCACGGTAACCGCCGCGGACACATCTGGTGAAACGGAACAGATGACGTCCTGAAATCTGTCAAACCCCTGAATCATTCCCGGTAACCTGAATGAGTTGCGTCTTTGTTTGCGTAAATGATGTAACGTAATTCTCTGTCAGTCCGCCAGCTGCCGTGCATCGTGTATATCACACTGGGGTGGGGAAATTGTGGCCAACGCCCATACTGGAAAGAACAGTAAGGATCTGTACGGCTGCATTTCACCGGCTCCTCATTCCCAGCTTGACACCCATCCAAACAGCCATAATCCTCCGCCTGCCCAGCCCTCACACATCTGTCCCCTTTACATTCGCACCTTCCAGCGAGCCCCTTGGCCTGACGTTCCTATTTGTGTCATGTTAGCCCCGCCCCCAGCCTCTCCCCATTTGACCCAGAAAAGCAGAAAAGTCGCCAGCAGATTCTTCTTCTCTGCCAAGCGTCATGTGGATCTGGCCGCCACGTTGACCACAGATGTTCTCGCGCGTACGAATTTGAGCGCATTATTGGCTATATTCACAAACGCACCAGGCTGAATGCCTAGAAACGCTGATCACTTCATACAGAACTGTGCAAAAGTCTTAGGCTATCAAAGATCTTCATGTAGAACTACAATATAATGTCTGTCAAAGCATTCCAGCTTAGTCACTTCAAAACCTCTCCTAAAGTCACCACGGTATTTGACGCAACCATCCAACACACCCATGTATTTTTTGATTTGATCACCTCCTGTGGCTAATCAATACCTCTTTGACTTTTAACTAATTAAATAAAACGAATTAATGAGCTGGTGGTGAAATTTAATGGATACATGGAATGGCTGAGGTGCCCCTGAGGAGAGGTTTGAGAACCGAAGCGGCGTTCATCAAGCCATCCAGCAAGATATCAGTAACTCTTTGGAGAACAGAAGAAATCCCTGTTAGTTTTTATTGTATCACTTTAAATTTGTATATATTCCAATGTTAGATTGTGGTTTTCTTTTCTGAGCAAATAATAAAGCATTTCTCACTATTGCTGACCGATTCTATTGTCGGGTTATTTTCATTTTAGATATAAAGCAAAATCCCCCATTTAAGCAGAATTAACAACAACTTAACGTCACTGACACACAGACAGCGTAATCCCCAGCAGACGGACGATTCTGCTCTCCCGCCAGCAGCGACTGTGGTCCTATATGCAGCATAGCGAAATGCTCGGCTCTGAAGACGAGCTGCGGAAAAAGCCGGAACTCTGCAAACCATTTTTGAGCAGATAGGATGCTGGACACTTCCAGTGTGAGCGAGATTGGCAGCGCGAGAACTGCCGCAGAAGTCCACTAAAGTATCCCTCATTATTGTCTGTTTTGCTCCATTCCTCTTCCTTAACTGCTTATCCAGTACAGGCTCCTGGAGTGCCTAGCGTCTGTCCCAGGAAGCAGAAAGCACACAATCACACAGTAGACAATTTAGAAACAGCGAAACAGTATGTTTATGGACTGCAGAAGAAAACCTCAGGGACCCAGAGGAAAGCATTACTTAAATGGAATTTGATACACACTGCACACACACAAAGGTACAAACCTGAGGTTGTATCGCTACCCACTGAGCCACCGCAGTCACAGACTCGTTCAGTTTAAGTTTCTCAGCTCTCCTAGGTCTCCTGCATTATCTGACATGTTTTCTGAGCAAGCCAATATTTGTTGTATTACTGCAGTGCACAAACCAGTACGCCCCCTAGTGGTAGGAACCTACCGGCCAGACAGAGTGCGCGCAGACGGGCGTGCCCCTGCTGGAGATCAGCCAGTGTGGGCATCTCTTCCGCCAGCTCCACAACCACGCACTGCTGCCCGCTGCCAAACACCAGCGCCTCCAGGTTCCTGGGCCGCGGGAGGGAAAAACCGCCGACACATCATGTGACCACCCAGTCATGTATCTTCCACCTCGGGTTACGGGTCTTTCTTTAGAAGGCTGCTCTTTAATAAAGTCAAGGGTGTACAAATAGAGTTGTGGAAGCTTCCAGTATGCTTTGGCACCGAGTGAGGACACACTTGGAATAGCAAACACTCAGTTAAACATTCATAAACGGATAATCAATTACTGGAAACGCATAAATGTTGTTTACCCCGGTAATATTATGACCTCTCTGATACTAAGTCAGGCATCCAGCACTCCGCAGAGGTACACTGGGGACATACCTGACGTCGTCCCTCTCACAGTAGATGTTATTCTTGAATCCCGCCATCCTCAACAGGTCAGACCCACTGGAGTGGCGCCAGCACCACCGCTAGAACACGGGGGGGGGGGGGGGGGCGGTCAGTGTGGGGGGACATTTGCAGAAAATTCACAAAAAAAAACCACCACCTCGGTTTTTACAACAAGA